>OX457052.1:2187155-2839655 GCA_949752735.1 Lumbricus terrestris
GCCCGGAAGCGTAGTAAGAAACGCGTCCGCATTGGATGGCATATCGACCGGCGGATGTGTGGAATTTGAACTCTAGTTAGGTCGAATCGAATTTAAAGTTGTGTTTTCTTGTCGAAAAGATTGCGCTTTTCCCCAAAAATCATTATATAAACCCGCTCATGTTCGAATGGTAAAATTTTCGAAACAATCGGTAAGAACTTTCCGAGATCCTTGATTAGGCACGGTAACGTTTTACATTTTTATTTATATAGATTTTCATTATTAATTGTCGTAACGTCTGGAAAGGTCCAACACCCCTTGCAGATTGACGTAACGTTCTCATTTGCATATGCCATGCGCCATTATTGTTCACAGGCGATGCTTGTTGGCATTATATACCTGCTTTTATATTCGTCTAATGACAAACCAAGTGACACACCACACACGGGTACATACAGTGGCGGGGGCCAGGATTTCAGTTTTGGGTGGGCTAGGTTTGTGGGGACAATTTTCCGTTTTCAGTCACCAAAATTTCTGACGACATTTTTTAGTCATTTCATCGAAATCTTTGAAAATATTGTCCTTTTTCATATCCGCCTGTCTGTCAAACGTCGTGCGTACCTTTACGGTCATTGGGGGGGGGGGGCTAAAAAGGGGTTAATCGTGCAAATATTTTATTTTTACATGGGAAGAAATGGATGGTCTTTTTAAGGGGGCTTAGCCCCCACTAACCTCCCTAGCGCCACTACTGGGTACATAGAGATATAGGAAATACAATTTTAAAAAAGTACTGAAAATGTCATCTTTTGTAACGATCATTCAGTTAGATAGGCATATAAAGATGAGAGGGATGATTTTTCTTCACGTCGGTATAAAATCCGTGAGATGAAATTGCAGTCGTCCTTTACAGGCAGCGAGAAGTCGTGTGGTTGTTGACGAAGATTAGGCCTATAGCAGAGTCGAGTCCGTGGGGAGAAAATGCCTTAGCTGTCCTTACCACAACACTGGCAGCGTTCTCGGGTAGGTACCGTATCCCATTCGCCGTGTACAACGCAGCAATCGCTCCATTCTGTGTATATCTTCGGCAGTAGTGAGCCTCCACCAAGCTGGCGATGCATACATGAGACCAGGCACAGTAGTAGGTGTACCCTCAGACTCATTAGCCGTATGCATGGTCTTGGAGGGCAGTCCATGGGTCTTTAGAATGCGCAAAGCATAGAGGGAACTGGCGCACGAGCTTAATTAGGACCTTGTTGACTTGTTGAGAAACTTGCAAGTTGTCTTGAAGACTGAAGAGTGACTCCTAAGATTTTCATAAATGTAACTCTTTCAACATTCGTTATCAGTTCAGGGAAGTCAGCTATAGTCCGCCGAGCTACCAACATCTCGCGTGACTTGTTCGGGTTTAGACGCAAGATGTCTCTGGCAAGCCCATTCAGCAATATGCGCCAACTCCTGCGGTATTGTAGACCTCATCGCTGAACCCACGAGAAGGTATAAGTATCGTCAGCATACTTGATAATCTTGTTTTCGGTGTGTAATGGTCTCAGGTCTGAGACTGTCACGACATAGGAGGAAGGTCCCACTCTCGACCCCTGCACCACGCCTGAGTTGATATAAGCATTGCTGGACGTACTCCCGGCGAACGTTGTGTTATGTCTTCGTTCCGATAGAATGCTTATGAGCCAGTTGTATATTGCATCAGGAAGTTCAAGTTTAGACAGCTTTTACAGAGTTAAAAGCTTTAGAGAAGTCTAGGGAGACGATGGCGACATAGGCTAAGGAGGGCAGCGACGTGGTGCAAGATGGAGATGAACGCTGCTGTTGTGGAATCGGTCGGGCGGAACGCGTACTGGTCCTGTAGCTGGGTAGACATCGGTCGAGCGACAAAGACCGGGTAGATGAAAGACCGCACGACCTCTCTTTCGACCATTCTGGACAACACCAAAGAGAGACATTACACTGATAATGGGAGATTTCAACGCTAAACGCTACAGTGGGAAACACAAGTGCACCATCAGTGAGCAGAGGAAAAGGATTAGGAAGGATAAACGACAGAGGGGAGAGACTGATAGATTTCTGTATGGAGCAGGAGATAAGTCTTGTCAATACATGGTTCAAACATCATTCGAGGAAGTTATATATATGGAAAGCACCGGATGGAACAACAAAAAATCAGATTGATTACATAGGCATAGATCGGAAAAAATGGAAGACGTGCATTACCAACTGCAAGACTTATCCAGGAGCAGACTGTGACACGGACCATAATCTGTTGGTGGCAATTGTGAAGGTAAGATTAGGAAGACAGAAGAAGTCAGTAATGCTAAAAAGATTAAATGTGGAGGAACTACACGGAATTAAAGGAATCACTTATGAGATGGAGGGTGTCCAGCCATTACCGCGCAGGACATTTGCGCGCCGTCATTTGCGCGCCGTCGTTTGGGCGCAACGCCATTTGCGCGCCGTCATTACCGCGCAGCGAAAGTGTTTACTCTCAAAATAGTGTTTACTCTCAAAATATAAACAAAATCACGTATGAAACATATGACAGAAAATCTTTAATTTTATTCTTAAAGTAATAATCGTTAGGAACAAGCGTTTTCTACGTAATGAGCGTTAGGAATAAATGTTTTCTACGTACATGTGGTTCCTACACAACAGTGCGACAAATGTTTGTGCGAGTTTGTTAATTGTGTTCATGATCGTACCCATCATACAGGAGTTCGCTGTTTGACCATACGAAGACAGCAGATATAATAGTAGATAAAATAGTACAATTCTACGCTGCACGCGCGCGCAAATGACGGCGCGCAAATGACGGGCATTTTTGCTACGCTCAACTGACGGCGCGCAAACGTCCTGCGCGGTAATGACAGGGTGCCGAGATGGAGGTAGCAAATAGATTTGAAGCTTTAAACAAGGTAGCAGAGGAAAGAACACCGAACGAACTATGGCTGGAAGCAAAAGAGGTTCTAATTACAACAGCCGAAGACATCGTGGGATACAGGGAAAAAGACAAAGGGAATTCTTGGATCACACAAGAAACACTAGACCTTATAAGCAAGAAACGAGTAGCCAAGCAACAAGATGAAGGGGCATACAGAGAACTGATGTACAGAGGCATTTAAGGAAAGACAAACATAAACAACTGGATGAACTCTGTGCAAAGGCGGAGATAGAGAATAGGAGTGAAAACAGCAAATACCTGTATACAAGGCAGTAAAGACCATAACAAACAAGTTTGAGCCTAAACTACACTGCATACAGGCGGAAAACGGGGAATACATAACCGAAACAGAGGGCATTGCGGAGAGATGGAGACAGTACTGCGAAGATCTATACAAAGATGAAGATTTAATAGAACACACAAAAAGATTTGAAAGAGAACCTCCACCGCTGAGAACAGAAGTGGCTAGAGCGATACGGCAAATCGCTAACGGCAAATCGGCGGGCCCGGATGGAGTGCCTGCAGAACTGTTCAAACATGGAGGAGAGGCGGCGATAGAAATAATGCATCATATAATGTATGGCACTATGGGAGGATGGGGAATAGCCAGACGATAGTGCAGACTCCATTTTTATTCCGATACCAAAAAAGGAGATGCCAGAAAATGCACGAACTACAGAACAGTAACCTTGGTCGCTCACGCAAGTAAAATCATGCTGAAGATTATACTAGAAAGAATAAGGAATCAAACGGAGGCAGAGGTGGCGGATGAACAGGCGGGATTTCGGAGGGCCAGAGGAACAAGAGACCAGATTACGAACTTGAGAATTGTTATGCAAAAGGCACATGAACATCAGCAGCCACTTTTCATGTGTTTCGTCGACTTTAGAAAAGCATTCGACTCCATAGCTCATGAAACACTGTGGACGACAATGATAGAAATGGGATTTCCAGGTCATATAATAGATCTGATAGCAAAACGCTACAACAAGCAAAGGGCAAAGGTTAGGGTGGCGGGAACGGTATCAGGAGAGTTTAGAGTCAAACGACCGAGGGGTGAGACTGCTGTCTGCGAGAGGGGTGTGTACTGTCTCCGAGTTTGTTCAACATCCTGGCGGAGATGGCGATGAGAGGGCTCTAGATGGGTACGAGGGTGGAGTGCACACAGGGGAAGGTGGCTGACTAATCTGAGGTATGCAGACGGCATAGTCCTATTAACAAGCTCGGAAAGGGAATTGCAAACATTGGTGGAGAGAATAAATCGGGCGGGAAAGAAGTATGGATTGCAGATTAATACGGACAAGACAAAGGTCATGACAACGACAGATACATTATGTAAAGTTCAGATCAACCAAGAAGAGTTAGAACAGGTAGACAATTACATGTATCTGGGTTCAAGGATTGAAAGAACTGGCGATTGCGGGTCAGGGGTTAGAACAAGACTGGCAAAGGGGTATGCAGTAGCTACAGATCTCCAGAAGATATGGAAAAGTCACGACATAGCAAATGAAACAAAGATGAAGCTATGGAGGTCGTTGGTGTGGCCGGTGGCATTGTATGGTTGCGAAAGCTGGACATTGAGGAAGGAAGAGGAGAGGAGAATAGAAGCGTTCGAGATGAAATGTCTTAGATTGATCATGTGAATACCATGGATGGAAAAACGAACAAACGAATGGGTGATGGAGGCCGCTGGTGTGAAGACGAACATGCTAAGAACAGCTAAAGATTGAAAAATCAATATGACTTCGGTCACATCATGAGAAAGGAGGGAACATGCATAGAGAAAGAGATCATGCAGAGCACAATTTCTGGAGTTAGAGGAAGAGGCAGGCCAAGAAGGAATTGGCTGGACAACATAAAGACATGGACGGGCTTGCAAATGGGAGAAATGCTAAGAATGACGGAGGACAGGAATCGTTGGAGGAACATCGTGCATGATGCGGCCGAACCTCGTACCGAGGATGGCTAGGAACGGAACGGAACGGAACGGAACGGAACGGGACAACACCGGTATAGGATGAATATGAAGATAGTAAAACGCCGAGGAAAAGAACTGCCTTGAAACAATCCACTTCAAAGATAGGTTCTCTCCATAACCTATCTTCGCGAACTGTTCACCATCCAGCCTACCCGTTCTACCCGATCATACGCCTGCCTTACACTCTCTCGACCGCCGATCACAAGTCATCTCAAGTTCTCCAACCGAGCCATATCCAACTCAGCACCACGCCTTTGGAATGATCTGCCTGCTGAGCTTCGATCCTTTTCAGGTCCTCCTACATCATTACTAATCACACACCCTCACCTTCCTCAGGCTCATCTATCCATCACACCTCGGGTTTTTAATTCGAAACTTAAAACACTCCTTTTCAAGAACTCTTACACTGTCTCATCCGATCCTCCACCCTCCAATTCCCGGTTCGGTACTACTCTTACGGACAATCCTTTTGACTCAACGCAGCGCTCGTGAATAGGCCGGTGCCCCGCGCTTGGCTTTCGAGTGGCGCTTTAGAAATTAGGAGATTAATTACGATTACGAACAACGAAATCGACTTGAAGTGAATCACATGTTGATGAAGACTAAATTTTATCTGACGAGTGGAGGTGGACAAACATTTGACCTGGATATAGTGTACAATAACATTGGAAAAACAAAACCAGAAGAGAAAAACTATGAGGTCTTCAAAACAGGCGATACGTTTATTTGATCTTGTTTGAAAGAGGAGGGAATCCGAGAGAGGACTTGAACTCAAAAAGGCTATACTACTTTGCACTTGTAGCTAATTAGAACATTTTAAATTTCTAACTTAATTAAAAGTTTTCTTGCATTTTCCAAACAATTTTTCAATTTATCAATAATTGTCTACTTTTCGAATCATCGCAAACTTCATATGACAAGTGTCACAAGTCATTGCATAATTATAGACACTTGTTTCAGAAATTAAAACTGGTGGCTATAGCCTATTGTTTATGATTAGCCTACCCTTTTCTGGAACCTGAATATATAAATATTTGAAATTTGATTGTTTGTAAATAAAGTTTTATCGGTATACCCTATCATCGGTCTACTGTTTTTATTCGATAATAAAATACCTCATATTATGCTCTAATGAAAATAAAATTTAATGAGTAACAGGTGAAAATAAAGTCCTGATAATTTTTTTTGCTCCGATCGTTTTTAGCTTGCTCAGTAAAATCTGCGCCGCGCGCAGCAAACTTCTGGCCTTAGACCTTACCTTAGACCCTAGTCCTTTCCATGCAGTTCTGCACATCGGGCAATGCAGTTTCTCCATTCCACTCTGGCCTTAGAGAGAACGTTGAATTATTCTGTCGTCGTCCGCATCAACATCTATATGTACTGTATCATCATAACGATCATCGGCGCCAGTTTAGTCTTCAGCTTCGATCGTCATCGTCTTGAATCACTCTTGATTGTCACCAACAGGTTTTCCAGTTTTGTCGAGTATGTGAAGTCAGATTGTTCTCAATCGAAGTTAAGAGCCAACATTAGAAAACGCAAAACGATCAGTGGCGGCGCCAGGATTTCAATCTTGGGGGCGAGGGGCCTGAAGCCTCCGGAGGAAATTTCCATTTCCATCCGCCAATCCATCTGCCAAAATTTCTGACGACCCTTTTTTAGTCATCCGTCGAAAATCGTGGAAATATTTCAGTTTAACGTGCAAAAAACCCCGGATGGACTTTTTAGGGGGGCTTTGCCTTTGATAGGTTGGGGCATAGCCCCTAGCGCCGCCACTGAAATCGATGAAATGAATGAAGCTAACGGTCGGTCGGTCGGTCGGTCGGTCGGTCGATCGGTCGGTCGATCGGTCGGTCGGTCGATCGGTCGGTCGGTCGTCCGGTCGATCGGTCGGTCGGTCGGTCGATCGGTCGGTCGTCCGGTCGGTCGGTCGTCCGGTCGGTCGATCGGTCGGTCGGTCGATCGGTCGGTCGATCGATCGGTCGGTCGGTCGATCGGTCGGTCGGTCGATCGGTCGGTCGGTCGGTCGATCGGTCGGTCGGTCGATCGGTCGTCCGGTCGATCGGTCGGTCGATCGGTCGGTCGTCCGGTCGGTCGGTCGTCCGGTCGGTCGATCGGTCGGTCGGTCGATCGGTCGGTCGATCGGTCGTCCGGTCGATCGGTCGGTCGGTCGATCGGTCGGTCGTCCGGTCGGTCGGTCGTCCGGTCGGTCGATCGGTCGATCGGTCGGTCGATCGGATCACATGTGTAAAAATCACGAATCTCGAGATCCTCACCCGTCGACAGATTTCGATCGGTTGTCGCCCCCTGCAGCTGGTTTAGCCGTCTATATAGTTTATCTCTCTCTGAAATAAATGGACAATTTACTGCAAAGATTCATTATGATATGCTGCCACTATTACAGGTGCTGTTGCTACTCTTACTACTAAAACTACTGTTACGGCCTGGGTCCGACGTCTATCGGCTCACGGCCCGGGAGGTACTCCCATATTATATACTAGGACGCCGGGAGCCACCCGAGTTGCAGCCCTGCTTACCTATAGATCTATATGGGTCGATTGGCGGGTCACTATCCTTACTTACAGTGACAGGAAAAGAAGGCCCTTTATCGAAAATGTATCCTAACCAATGTCACGGTTAATCCCATGTTTCCCTGTGTGTTTCCTTTGGTCGCAGAAGCAAGCCACATTGTAGAGTATTTTGCCCGGTGTTGCCTAGAGATATATGTAGGAAGGTTTTCCTAGAGTGTGTAATTGTCGACTAGGTATATGAATGTATCCGCGGCGAAGCCTATAGGGCTTAGCCCCGTAGAGTGGATGTACAGGGTGGTCCAGCATAAATGCCCCGACTTTGCACGCGTATAACTTCGCCAATTTTTACTATTTGTTTATACTTAATGCATCAAATTAAAGGTAGTTCACTCTAGTATTTCCACTGAAAAAATTGAACTGATTCTAGTTTAAGTTTTAATTATATATGCCCAGAACAGCGCTAGCTACCATATTTTGCTGTCATTTGTGACGCAATCTGGCGCCGTTGGCAGACAATGATCGCGTTTTGATCTTAATTTTCCGAACTGTTAAGAGGTTTAATTCGTTTGAAATGATTAACGAATTTTCTAACAGAGGATGGAATAAACAATACCTTGAATTATCTGCTACGGAAAATTGATAAAACAGGACTTTCTACTCGCAAACCATGGGAAAAAGACCAGTCGCTCACATCCGCTAACATTGCTCGTGTGTCAGAATAAATTTGCAGTCAAGACAATGACCAGGGAAGGTCCTACATGCAAATCTCCAAGGGAAATTCAGAGCGAAACAGGCAGTCTTAGAAGCACTGCATAACGTATTATACATGTATGCCTACGGCGTAGGCAGGCGAGGAGAGAACGGTAGTTAGCAGATTACAATAAGCACACTGACTTGGTCTAGAACTCTAGATGATGAGAAGGCGAGAAAGAAGCGTTACTAGTATACACCCAACGCTAAAAGCAAGCAGCTAACATGTGTCATGTCCAATTGGCCAAAGAGGTGTGGAAAATGGAAAAGATGATTGATTATAATGAGGTTACAATCAGATAAGGACTGGTCTTTTTCTTCCCTTCTAAAGGCAGGCTGCTCGTTCATTGATGACCGCCCGTCAATGCAATTTAATTAAAACAAAACGCATCAAAAGAATTTCAATGCTCACCCAAATACGACGTCATGATGGTGCAAGTAACGATCAGCCAGGCTGCACATAAGAGCCAAGTGCATTCTGTGAAACAAATGCAAACGTTTATTTAAATCCACAGCGCAATGAAATGCAGTAGTAGTGAAATTGAACTTCTTTCAGGAAGCGACAGATCTGTAGCCTGTAAGAGTCTAAGACAACGTCGTAAAAGGAAGCAATGTGAAATCGGAAATTCTACAGTTCGTAGTTAAGTCCTGTCAGAATACAATACGTCTCTATTTCATTGTCTTCAGTGACAGAATTATTGAATCCAGCGTATATACATCGAACTAGTATATCGGACAGATAATAATATATTATATCTTTCACAAATTCACATGATAATGATTCACCGACGTAGATATCCACCAAATTACTTCAAGAACTCCGCCCTCGATCACACAATCGAGAGATTCCATATGCTGACACATTAACTAGAAAAGGTTTTATTACACGAATGATATATAAATGACTATCGATATGTTTATTCTGCTATTTAGCATACTTTATGTAACAATGAGATTAACTGCATTTTCACTTTATTAGGCCTATTGATTATTTAGTTATGTGTGTGTATATATATATATATATTCATTGTTGTTCATAACTAATTGATGTTCCCGCAGTGCGTTTGCAGGCGGTCCATTAAAGTATATACTTACTTACTTACTTACTTACTTACTTAAGATGAAGATACCAAAATCTGAATAAACTGACTTATTACCGATGATATTTCACAATATAGGCCTAATGGGGATATGATTATTGATTCCATTAATAACTGTGGAAAGTTGTATACTGGCGGACAGGTTGCTCAAATGAGAATGTTACGCAACAAAATTAGATCACTAGCTCACTTATTCAAATTTTAGCGCCAATATCCGTGACGTCATCAAATTTGTGCCAAGTAAACGTCCAAGTGCACGTGCACCGTCTTGTTTAAATAATCCTTGGCCGTTATTATGAAACTGTTAGGTACGTGGTAGATTTTGAGGATATTGGTTGGTCGCATGTTATGTTCAGTGATGAATCGCCCTTCAAACTCTACCACGTACCTAACAGTAAGAACGACGTTGTGTGGGGGATCACAAGAAAGTTCCGTGTCCTCCACAGGTGAAGTTCAGTCCCTCAGTTCTGGTGTGGGGAGGCATGACATCTCTTGGATTAACAAACTTCATATCATTCCAAATAAAACTTCAGTCACTTCGACTTATTACATTAATGAGATACTGCAGAAAGAGGTCAAACTCGCATTCCAGCGAACTGCAGTCTGCGCTCAGTTAACTTAACAGCCACAAAAATGTTTCATAATAACGGCGAAGGATTATTTCAACAAAACGGTGCACGTGCACACAACCACACCACACCACACAACACCCCACTACACTCCGACCTCCACCGGTATATGCCACCAGAGAAATTAATGTTTTCGGAAAAATTCCCCCACCCCCAATCTCCCATAACCCACACAGCTCCCCACACCCCTCCCCCAAACCCAACCCTACCACTCCACACCCACCCCTCCCACCACTCCCCACCCCCTCCCCACCCACCCCCACCCGCCACCCCCACCCCCACACCTACCACCAACCCCACCCCCTCCCCACTCAACCCAACCCCACCCACCCTCACCCCCACCCCCAACTCCACCACACCACACTACACTCCGACCTCCACAGGTACGCCACCCGTGAAATTTGTGTATTCGGAAAATTCCCCCCACCGCCATCCTCCACCCCCACCCCACCCCATCCCACACCACCCACCACACCACACTCCAACCTCGATCGGTACGCCACCCGTGAAATTTCGGATTTCGGGAAAATTTTCTCCCCCACCGCCCCACCCATGCCCCACCCGGCCTCTGCGGGCCGAGGTGTGTGCTGAGTAGAGGCGAGGTGGCCCGTGTAAAAATCTGTCTGTGAAACTATGCCTAGGGAATGGAAATTTATAGCGAAAATTAGGGTTTTCACAACCACCCACCGTGGTCCCGATGGTGGTAGAGAATCCCCAACCCCTCGTTGTGGTGTCTCATACCGAGACCTACACAGTAGTGAAGGTTTGGAGTGAAAAGCTCAAAAACTGTGGAAATGCATCCCGGTCAAACAGACAGACAGACACGCAGACAGACAGACAGAATCTTCTCTTTATTTATATAGATGAACTTTTAATTTTGCAGACTACTGAAAGTAATAAATAAAACCTCTGGAATGATGGTGTTTAGAGGCTCGATTTCTGGCCCGATTTCTGTTGGCTCCGTCAAACTGACGAAAAATTGTTAGGCCTACGGCAGATGAAAAATTAAGACAATAAACAAAAATATGGCAAAATTTTGATAAAAATTACTTTTTGTAATGCATAATATATATTAATAAATACGCGGTACGGTACTAAAATTTTAATTCACCAGAATTAATTTCGGAATTATTTAAGTGATGCACATACACGAAGGTCCACAATAACGTTTCCCCTTTTACCTGCATGGTTTTTGCGGGTGTAGGACATTAAGTTGTCTTGACAAAACCCCCGGACAGAAATCCCCGATTTAGCCTATGACACTTACTCTCTGGGGAGGGAAGGGAGGGAGTTCCCTCCCCACTTTTAAACCTGGAGAGGGAACGTGAAGGAATTCCCTCCCCACTTTTTCTCAGCTGCAACACAAATGCTTACCGTAGGCAAGCAGTAGGCGACTGCACATTGCTTGAAAGCTTGCTCTGTAGGACCAAAAGCCCAGAGATAGACAGAATCTTCACTTCAATGATACAAAGCGGGAGCCTGGAGGAATTTATTATGTGACACGTCACACGCCCAATATCATCACCCTGCAAGACTGCAGGGAGTTAGCGGTCATTCAGTGAGAATACAGCTAATGACAATAATATATATATAATTATATAGGGTGATTATATATATATATATAAATCAAATTAAAATCATACATACATGTAAACTCAAAATGGGCAAACTACTAAATACCTTTGTGACTTGAATCACTTGATGAACAAACCAGTGGACAAACACCTCTACGCAATCTCTTTTCGCTTTCTCCGGTCTGCCGATATCCTTGATCTCTAGTTCTTTGGGCAAGGACTGCCATGACCCAACCTTCAATTGCCAGTGTAGACACTTCTTTGTGGAATGACCAGTGTTGACCACCCTTCCCTCTATCCGTATACTATAGTAAGATCTTATCGTGGGCGACACCTTCAGCCCGTCGCTGCTTAATGAAGTCTCTTAATTCCTCAGGGCTGTCACGCTGAAAGCGTCTCTGAATAGCTAGTAATAATGATAATAATGACGACAATTTCTATGGCGCCGTAACACAGCACACGCCGTTACAAGGGCGCCTCTACAAACACAAACACAATCAGTCAGATGTACACCTTTGAAAAAAGATATGTCTTGAGTCGAGATTTGAAAGTTTCAACTGAGTTGGCTGAACGAACAGAGGTAGGCAGACTGTTCCAGCACTTTATAAAGAAGCACTTTATAAATTCTCGTATGCAATGCAACTCAATACACACATATGCATTCATGATTCATGCATACATAACATGTATTAGCTTACATAAATACATAGTCTAATCCAGTGGCGTAACTACGGGGGGGCACGGGGGGCAGCCGCCCCCCCAAATGGAAGGGCTGCCCCCCCAGCTGCCCCCCCAATCCCTGCGTTTGTTTTACTTTTTACTTTTACGAGTGATAAAGAATTAAAGAATGCTATATAATTTATGACTTATTTTATTTTTTATACAACTTCCTGTACAACTTCTTATAGGGTGGGTGATTGGAAAGTGGGACAGGCCACTATAGTGCACTGTGGGACAGACAAGCTAGTGAGGCTTGCATGCGTATTATGTCCAATACTGTAATACATCCAAAATCTAAAAATACATAGTCTATGGCAATATACCGATGCCGATGCACGCTTTAATTGCTAACGGTAGCCACCCCATCATTTTAAGCTGCCACCCCACTGCCCCCCCATGAAAAAATAGCTGGCTACGCCACTGGTCTAATCATTCATTCATTCATTCATTCAGAGCATTTATATAGCGCCCCTTCAAGAAACTACTCAGAGGCGCTCCCAGCCCAACCACGAACAAAGAAAAAAGACTTGAGCGACTTGTAGAACCTAGCCGGATGGACCACAAGTAGAGAGCGAAGCGTGACCGGGAGGTCGTTCCAGACAGTAGGCCCCACGACTGAGAAAGCACGGCGCTGCTTAATAGTCAAGCGAGCCCGCGGGACCAGAAGCTCACCCCTAGCCGAAGAGCGAAGTACACGACGCGCTGCAACGTCAGAGACTGGACAGCAAAGATCACGCAAGTATGACGGAGCACAGCCAAGGACATAGCGAGAGACCACAGCAGCAATGCGGTATGAGATCCGCTGGGACATAGGCAACCAGTGCAGCACATCACGCATATAGGCAGAGACAGGAGCAAATTTAGGAAGCCGCCCAACAAGGCGAGCAGCGGAGCGCAATACACGATCAAGTCGCCCCAGAACTCCAAGGGGAAGACCAGCAAGTAGGGAACAACAGTTGTCAATTCGACTTGTAACGAAGGCGTGGACAAGGACGACGACTGCATCATGTGAAAGAGAGCGGGAGACCACTCGGAGCTGACGAAGCTGGTAATAGGCACTCCGCGCCACCAAGTTCACATGCTGGGACAGAGTGAGTTCAGAATCGAGGGTGAGTCCCAGGTCACGAACTGTGAGGGAAAAGGAGATTTGAGGAAAGAGCAGAGCAAGTTGTGAGAGGTCAATACCCTGGAGTTGCCTACGGCCACGTACCAACCAAATGAACTGTGTTTTGGATGGATTTAAGAGTAGCCGATTGGAAGCCATCCAGAGAGAGAGGACATCCATTTTCCTACACATCTGGCTGACAGCGGCCACCGCATCAGCCGAATAGGTATGGATGTAGGCTTGCACATCATCAGCAAATAGCTGGTGCAGAAGCCCTTGAGATGATAGTAAGGAGCAGATATCAGCAGTATAGAGAAGATACAGCAGCGGACCCAAGACGGAACCCTGGGGCACCCCAAGAGGGGCAGGGACCCAAGCAGATCTGGACGACCCAAGAACTACACAGTTTGAGCGGTCAGATAGGAAGGACTTAAGCCAATCAAGAGGCTGGTCCACTAAGCCGAAAGAAGTTGAGAGGGGCTGCAGGAGAATTGAGTGGTCCACAGAGTCAAAGGCAGAGCTTACGTCAAAGAGAGCAAGAAGAGTGACTTGACCACGGTCAACTGCGCCATAGAAGTCAGACAAAAGTCGAAGCAGGAGAGTCTCCGTGGAATGATTCCGACGGAAACCCGACTGCTGCGACGGAATCAATTCATTTATATCCAAATAAATAATCAGCTGGTTGGCAACAATGCGTTCCAGTATCTTAGACAGAAATGTAACGTTAGCAATAGGGCGATAGTTTGCTGGATCAGTTTGATCCAGACCGTCACGCTTCAAAACAGGTAGAAGAACGGAGCGTTTCTGCGAGACTGGAAGACACGCCTCACGGATGGAGGAGTTGCACAGGATCA
Source organism: Lumbricus terrestris (assembly GCA_949752735.1). Taxonomy (NCBI): domain Eukaryota; kingdom Metazoa; phylum Annelida; class Clitellata; order Crassiclitellata; family Lumbricidae; genus Lumbricus; species Lumbricus terrestris. The sequence goes on from OX457052.1 coordinate 2,201,326, forward strand.
TATTGGGAGCATAGGCGCAACCACGTCCTAAAAGTTGGGGGGACCAAATCGAAATTCTTAGTAGGAGTACGGTAATAATAGCGAGCGTGAAACGCGCGAAGCCGCGATTGGCGAAGGCAAGAAGCCCCTAATGATTAGGGGTATGGGGGAGAGTCGTAAGCTCCCCCATCGGGGTCTGGGACGGAGGCTTGGGAGTGAGTGTGGGCTCTCAGATCTGAAAGGAGAAATACTGATATCAGTTCATCTCGAGACCACATTAGCCAATACCGCATATCCGACTGTAGGCCTATTCACAGGATTACAAAGGGTGGCTAATAATTTTAAAGAAATAAAATTCATGAGTGCTGTGCGTTAAGTAATTTAAAAGTTTAATCTATAGATTTCGTTTTCCAAATCACTTCAAGCAGGATTGTGCCCTGAAAAGAGCAACGGAAAGCAATAACTATGGACTGAAGTGGATAAGTGCCGACAAGCTTAGCGATTTGGACTTTGCTGATGACATCGCTCTTCTGGATAACACCTGGGATGGAATAAAAGAATTAACAGACAAAGTACAGGAGGAGGCAGCTAGAGTCGGGCTTGCCATAAATCCAGAGAAAACCAAGATCATGAAGATAGAAAAATGGCAGAAAGTGGACACGATCACAATCGACAACAAGCCAATTGAGGTGGTGGATGACTTCTGCTACCTTGGCAGTACATTGGCAGCGGATAGCAGCTGTGACAAGGACATAAGAATACGTATTGGGAAGGCAAATGCGGCTTTTGGGAAACTGGAGAAGATATGGAAAAGCGGAGGCTGCAGCGTGAAGATCAAGATCCGGTTATATGAGCCCGTGGTGTTGAGCACCCTGCTGTATGGAGTAGAGACGTGGCCAATGACGGTAGCAAACAAGAAAAAACTGGAGGCAGCACATCACAGATGGCAAAGAAAAATTCTACACGTCTTCTGGAAAGATAAGATCACAAATAAGGCTATAAGAGAAAGAACAGGACAAGAGAAGCTAGAGAACATCATTAGAAAGAAACGACTGAACTGGATGGGACACGTGGCCCGAACGAATAGTGATAGAAAAGCCAGCCAAGTGACCAAGTGGACTCCAGAGGGGAAGCGTGGGAGAGGAAGACCAAGAAAAAACTGGATGGGAACGGTTCGAGAAGATCTGAAGTGCTTGGAGATGACGATGGAGGATGCTGTTCGGATGGCGATGGACCGGGAGGAATGGAGAGACTGCGTTGCCCGATGTGCAGTTCTGCACGGGATCGAGGGACTAAGTACTAAGTAAATAAGTGCGATGAAAATTTTGCAAATGAACAAGTGTTGCCTTCTTTGTAAGAACAGCTTTTAACATGACCTACATATAAGGAAATTATTAGTCATTGCCTAAATCTGTCCATCAGAAAAGTGACAAACAGCATCATATCATTATGATTAGATTCTTGTCATGTTATTTCTCCCACGTAAAGAATCTGATTTGGTCGCAGTTTGCATTTGTAATCGCAATCACAATCTTGATATTTCTTCAGCGCCCCAGATATTAAGTCGTGGGGTTTCAGTCAAAAGAAATTCCGCCATTAACAAAATCGACCAGCAATTAAGGGATGGCAAAAACGACAAAATGATATGAAAAAGTATCGTTATAGACTATATTTTATACATGTAGAAAGTAATGTACAATTACAGTTAGTTTTATCCACCTTAAGCTATATATCTAAGCTTGTATAATTGACTCAACTTTTAGTCAACATGTCTTAAACCCTTGTCAACACATACTTAGAAGAATATAACCGACTTGGTGTTTGAGTTGATTATCAAACATTTGAAGCTTGCTACATCAAAATTTACGGCAGCCCTGCAAATTCATGAGTTGCTACAGGTGGATACATATAGTTTAAAGGCCTACTAAGTTGCTAACCCATTCCGATGCAGAAAATAAAAATGAAGAAAACTAAGGGACAAAAAATAATTTTCAATGAAACATTGATGAAATATATTTGCTGACGAAATAGAAACGGGATTTATCGAAAAAATTCTTGCCTAAACAGAAGCTGGATCGATTAGAAGGAATCTCGGCAAACTAGAAGTTGGATTTATGAAAGATAACAACGCTGCAACGTTAGTTCTAGGTGTCTTGGTGGTCGTATAAAAAACAAGTACCGGAAAATTTTCCCTCCCCACATCTAGAAACAGATTTACGGCCCTGTCTACCATTTAGTAAAAAAATTCGTTTCATCAGTCCAGCTGCTATTTATCTGGCTGCTATTTATCTGCTCCTCAGCAGCTCAATAAGCTTGATCTTATTCTTCTCTCTGAAAAATTCCCATTGTTTTCCTTCAGTACTTGATACCTCTCTTAACTTTACCGAGCATATTTCCAATCTGACACGCTCGTCATATTTTCATTTAAGACGTCTCAGAGTCATTCGTCGCTCTGTCTCCTCCTCCATCTTCACTACCTTAGTTCATGCTTTTATATGTTCTCGAATTGACTATTGCAATTCTCTTCTCATTGATCTTCCTAAAGTTCGTCTTTCACCGATTCAGTCAGTTCTCAACTCAGCTGCTAGATTGATTGCCGCCTTCCCAAGTACTCTCACATCTCTACCTTTATGTTTGATGAACTTCATTGGCTTCCTCTACGTGCTCGCACACAGTTCAAGATCCTCACTCTGATCCTAAAGTCTCAACGGGGTCTTGCCCCAAAATATCTGACTAATGCTTTACTTCGTCCTCACTCAGCTTCCTCCCATCGTCCGCTTCGCTCATCCAACAGACTTGACCTATTGGTTCCTCGGTCTAGAACTGCTATGGCTCAGTCTCGATCTTTTGTCTCAGTTGGTCCTTCTCTCTGGAATGCTCTTTCTCCTTCTGTTCGCTCTACACTTCTGTCTGTCTGTTAAGTGCGCAAAACCCCGCGAGAAGAGGCAGGTTTTGAGAAGAGACAGAGCAGAGGAGAGACTCTCCTCTGCTCTGTCTCTTCTCAAAACCTGCCTCTTCTCGCGGGGTTTTGCGCACTTGGAGCGCCTCTGAACGGTTCACCCTACTAGAGGCGCTTTATAAATGTTTAAATACAATACAATACAATACAATATTTAGGCTAAGTAGCAACAATTTTTTTATATCCAACTTCCATTTAAATAACAATTTTTTATCAATCCAGCTCCAATTTAACCAAGAACATCTTCATCAATCCAGCTCCAATTTAAGGAAGACTGTTTTCATAAATCCAGCCTCCATTACAATAAAAATGAATTTGTATCAATCCGACTTCTATTTAGCGAGAATTATTTTAACAATTATTTTTCATCAATCGAGCTTCAATTTAAGCAAAAACATTTTCATAACTTGTAAATTACCGCTGAAATAAATTCGAAATTAATTCGGGTGAATTAAAATTATAGTACCAAATCAACTTTTAGACGGGAGCTAAAGATGAGAACGGGGGGTTTCAGGCAAAAATTGAGAGTAAAAAAAAGAGATGATTAGCCTACGGTCTTAGTTACCAGCAGGTACAAAAATTGTAGCGATCGGAGCACATGTGCACTTCTCAAGGAATAATAATAATTTTTTTTTTCTTTAATTAAACGCCTGCAAGACGCACTGCGCTTTACATTTACAAGTTATGCAGTAATCTTAATTAAACTTAACTACCAACTGAACAGACAGCTTTGTAATTACACGGCGCCAATGGCAGCCTACAAAGCATATCCGCCCAACGGGGGCTCGAACCTGCAACCTGTTGCACTCTTGGCCAGCCTGTTAACCACTACTCTACCGGGCCCCCACTATATACCACTATTTTACACCCATGTCGAATCTCGCGTAGTCCTACGACAGTAAATGGCACTTTCACTCGAAATATCTACTTGCGAATATATTGAGTCAATTTTCTATTTTTGAATACGCTAGCGTAAGTCGTTAAGAATTGAAGCATACGCTTTCAACATAAACTTACCAACATGTCAAGTGACCATAATAAAAAAGTTAGCCTACTAACTTGAATATCGTAGTTTCTGCATGAAAATCATCTGCCGATCTGTATTCTTATACCGGTTTTCAAAGTTGGGTTAGACTAGTATAGTAATGATTATATGAAACTCGAACTTCTTATTCATTTTCGGTGAAAAATCATAATTAATGTATGCCACCAACGTTTCAGCTGGGAGAAATATCGAAGGGATAAGCCGCCAGTGCCACCTGTCGCCCAATCAGATACCGCATTTTCTGATGCGTCACAAGCGACGTATATGTGACGTCCATCCGGGTATCTGGGACCATTGATATGTATTATAGTTTACTGGATAGGTAAAGCTTCGGCAAATGGTCTATGGCCGACGGCAAATCACACGTGACTTCCTGTCAGAGGGCGCGTGCTTGATCATAATATGTACACCCATGTTAAATTCGTCAACTTTAAAGACTATTTTCAAGAAATCTGGTCAGTGGCCGCTAAATACAGTTAGGCTGATTGTTTTGTATGTCACTCAACTCAAAAACCCGAGGCTGGTCTTAAACAATTTTGTATCATTGCTAAGAAATTTGCGTTTTAAATAGACCTGGGAGTCGACCCCAGTAAGTCGACCCCAGTCGACTTGGTCATCCCAAGTCGGGTCGGGTCGTTTCTGCTCACCGCAACTGACCCCAAGTCGAATTTTGTAGATAGAAGTCACTTGAAGTTGTTTTTACTTCAAGTCGACTTAAACCGACTTGAGACACAAATATAGCTAAATTTGTCACTTCAAACCAATGATTTTGACAACATTTAAGCAGCTTTTGTTGCTTAGTGTGTTTACAAGAATGAAGAGGCCTTTGCTAAACAGAGACTTAGGCTAGGCTACTGATTATTTTGCCGATCTATTCATATAATTAATTTGTAATTTTATGCTTAAACGTCACGCTTAGGTATGCGCCTAATTAAAATGGTGAAACAAAATGTTACTAAAATATTAACACGTGTGCTTATCAAGCAATCAGTGATCTTCTAGTGGTCAGTGAATTCGGCGCAAAGAAAGCTGGATCTACAAGACCTAGGTCTATAATAAGACGATAGTTTGTCGCTACTTTGCAGCGCTGCATCTGGAGTTGTCTGCAGGCGGAAAAACTATTGTAGGGCCAATTGGACAATGAAAGACTTTACTGTCAGTGAGTAACTGAGTATAGGCGTAGTAGCTGTAGTAGCTTACTGTAGGATGATGCGCTTGCAATGCTATATGCTAATTTGCGAAATAATCTTAGACCTTGCGCTTTTTACAAAATTTATTTAATATTAATATTAAAAAAGAATAATAATGAGTGTAATATGAATAATCACAGAAAATGGAAAAGCTAAAATTCATAGGCCTAGTAATTTGCCGTCGCATTGTCTAAGTTACTAGATGGCCCAAAGCATCACAAAACTATTCAAACTGAAACACAAACAGCTTGAAATGGGCTTAATAACACTTTAACAAATTCATGCATCAATTAAGTGTTGAGGCCTCATTACTCATTTGTAGGCCTAAATGAAATTAATGCTTGCAGGAAAATTGGCTTGACTTCTTGCCTTAGTAGCCGTAAGTAGACCTAGGCTAATGGCTAGTACCATGTCAGAAGTCGACTTCAAGTCGGAAGTCGGTTGTTTTTCTGCCAAGTCGGGTCAAGTCGTTTTGACGCCGAGAAGTCGACTTCAAGTCGACCTCAAGTCACTTTAGGGTCAAGTGGGTCAGACTAGCTGACCAAAGTCACTCCCAGGTCTAGTTTTAAAAGCGGAGTGTTGTGCCGCTTATCCTTTACTATGGTCTGTCTCTAGGAATCCTGGGACTTGCCGCAGACAATCCTGGAATTGGCCGCAGAGAATTCTGGGATTTGCTCTAAGGAATCATTGGCTTTGCCTCAAAGAATCCTGGGATATCCCTGAGTGAGCGATAATCCAAACTTTCATAGGCAATTAGCTATCCAGTAAACTATAATACATATTACATCACTGTGGCAGCACTGATGGTCTGGGACCATCAGTGCTGCCACTGGGGTTTCAGAAATAAGCCCTGATTTTCTTCCGAAAACCCCCCAGAAAACCCCAGATTATTCATATACGCTATTTTAGACCCCTTTGTCCAAATTAAGTTGATTTTTCGCTTGATCGTATGAGGGTTAACAAAAGAGTGGAATAAAATGTAATTACAACTGTAAAAATATCAATCGTTAAAGTTGTCAGAGACTCGACATCCATACTGCCAATAGGCTTAATCGATATATTCGTGTGCGCATGCGCAGCGGGGCGAGTCTACCAAAATTGTAAACACATAGGCCTAACACACGTGGCTTAAGTTTACGAAGTCTTAAAGTTGTCCGATGTTTCCAGCCAAATTTTCTTAATACATCAACAATTAATCCAACGTTTTAGCTACCTAGAACATTGTAATGCTCTGCAACAACTACCGGTAGACTATTATACCACTAGAGGATTGACGTGACCTAAATGCATGTTATAATATGTCAAAATCGCTTAACAGGGAGAGAGGAGTGACCTGACCCATTTTGAGATAATTTCGATATTCTTACTTCTGGCCAAGATATTGACCAGAATAGGCCTAATTGAATTGGTTTTTTAAAAACTTTTTGTTGCGTCGCGTTTTTGAATCGTCAAAAACGGTGGGTGTCCTCTCTAAAAGTGATATAACTTTTGTTCTGTTTGAAATATTGTAACGCCCGCCCTAGCCGCTAGAGGGGCAGGAGCTCGTGCAATTGTGGCCTCACTTACTTGCTCACTTCCAACACCCCCTGCTAGCGCTGCGGCGTACTGCCGGGGCGACAGGAACAAGCACTCGGGGACTTCAGGTCTGGGTGACAGGGAGGGACGTCTGCGCTCTGTAAATTCACGGATACCAGGGCCGGAACTACATATCTCCGTGGCTATTGGTCGACTGGCAACAGCACCCTCGCGTCGGTGCTCGTCTGGGTTCATGCCCCTTTCGGCAGATTCGGGTGGAAGGGGACCGAACTCCATGGGATCTAGTGGTGGGGGTCTCGACTTATTTAGCCGGCGCTCTTCTCGCTGCTTTACCCACGCTGATAGCTGGGCCAAGGCTTGACTCGTCCTACGCTCTGATTCCTTTCGTTTCATTAACAAGTGCTGTAACCAATCGGTCTGACGCTCTATAAATTTCTCAGTCCTGCTAACTGACCGCCCTCCTCCTGAATCGTCTGATTCCTCCAGGGCGTCCCCACTTAAAGAGGTTACACGTGACATGGGGCTATTCTTCTTTATCCTTAGTTTCAATTCACTCAGACAATCACCTTCGTTGATTATATATGTAACACCTTATTTATTTATGTGACAAGTACTTAACTAACATATAATCAGCAGTGACCTGCAAAAATACAGTCTTTTCTACTATCTCTATCAGTTCACCTAGACATTTCTAGAGCTGACAATATCACGAACTGTTACTGCACAATTTACATCAACCCTATCCTACAGTTCGATTCCTACATTCGAGTCGTCTACCGACTATGTTTCCGTTTAGCAACCACTACAGCAGAACTCGGTAGTAGGCCTACTCTTAATTAATTATAAACGCTTCAGTTACTTAACTTCAGTACTTCATGCTAATTTACTACACTACGACAATCCTTTCAATTCGCCGCTATTTATAGTAACTATCTTTTATATATATTCAGTTCCGCAACACAAATGCCAGTTTAATTTGCCGATCTACGTTAAATCAATATTATCTATTTTAGCACGTGGTAGCCATCTTAAACATGCAGTCGGCTAGGTTACAGATTCAGCACGCTTTACGCTAATTTTGTGTAGGCCTACTTCCCTGGAATTTAGGCTAGTCTGCTTCCTTCAAAGTTTTCCTTCCACCGGAGACAATGATCGTTTCTTGCCGTCGTTTAATTATTAATTTGGTTGCATTTCTGATAATTTATATGCTTAAAAATCTTAGTTTTAGAGCAAATTTCGACTAAAAATGGTTGCCTCGACCTCCGCAGGTCTCACCAGTTCAACATCTTCACGGCAACTGACGCTCTCTGTCCCAGCAGCCAATCAGAAACGGCCTCTTACCGCCGTTTTAGGTCACGCGCCGCTCCTGGCCTATCAGCGGCGCCCGCGCTTTCGCCACGTCATCCAAAAGGTCACATGTCATTCTGGCGCATTGTCTTCAGCCTCGCTCTGGCGCAGCATAGAATTAGTTAAAATCGTTATGCGCAATATAGATAAAAGTAAGTAAGATTTGTAGCGTTTCCGCAAACGCTACAATATTATATTAGAATTTGAAAATTGTACGCAAATATGAATTGTCCTTAAGACTGTAAAGTTTCATTTAAAAATTCCTATGTTTGGCCAAGATATGGGCTAAAAACCGTAGGCGTAGGGGGTTACTTTTTTATGGCCCACCCTCTACGTGCACAACATTTCCTGTGCATTCTGACATCTACACTCAAACAATAGAGGGGTTTTGGATGCATGCTAAGAGAAAACTCAGGAACCAAAGTGGAACCAGCAGGAAATTGTTCACACGTTACCTTGCGGAATTTCAGTGGCGACATATTCGCATAAAACACATGTTTACGGGCAGTATCTGAAGCTGCTCAGTGACGACTATGCTATATTATGATTGCAAACTCTAAGAACGTGAGCTGTGCATGTTACGAAAAAACACATTTCCGAATATGTCTGTACAGTATCGTTCATTCATGTAACGTCTGTGATGAAAATACATATTTCAGAATTTGGGGCCGCCGTCCCAGTTTTGCCGTCATCCTGACCTTAAAGTTTGGGTAAGAATAAATTACAAAAATGTTGGTAGACCGACGCTCTGTCATTTTTTATTCGTTTTCTGGTACGAAGTGTCAAAATAGGCTACATCCGGACATACAAACATACAAACGGAGGGACAAACTTTCAGAAATATAATTATTAAAGATAGGCTACTACTTTCATGGGCTATTTTGACGGGGCTATTTGACGAGGCTATTGTGTCGCTTATCGATTTTGACGGGGTTATTGTGTCGGTGATCGATCATGACTTAGGCCTACCTTATCTGACCACTTATAAAGCGCTTCTCGCAGCAAGAGCCTTTCAGAAGCGCTCCCAGTGCGTTCAACCCCAAGAACATGATAACACATACAATTTTGTCGATTGGCAATTTTGACCGGGCTATTTTGACGGGGTGCCGATAGGAGCGGATGATGTAATCACAGCAGTGTTTAGTTTTAATGACGGACTTAATTGCTGTGGATGCATCATGCATGTAAAATTTTCCGGAACTGTAGGCCTACATGCGGTCCAAGGAATGTCCCTCGATGCTACCACTTATCGGTTAATTCACCGCCACACTGGCCACAGGTTGCGTCTGTCTACCTTGTCGGTTTGCTCACCTCCACAGTTTGCCGTAGGCCTATATTTCCCCATGCGCCAGCACACTGGCAGCCCTGTGATTATTGGTGGACCGAACAAAATAGTCGATCGTATCTTCATTCGGCGTAAGAATGCGGTGGGTCGAGTCTTTCCAAATGCAGCAGTGGGTCTTTGGTGGCGTCTGTCGCGAAACAGGACATTGTTTCATGTTCTGTGTTCCAGACAGATGGGCAGCAACACTCATGCCAATCATTGCAACCCATGTTCGTCCTAGTACTACAATCATATCGGATCAATGGCGAGCGTGGATTGCCAACAATTCTGGTTTCACTCATACTACAGTGAATCGCTCTCTTAACTTCGTTTACCCTATAAATACAGGATACGCAAAACATCGAGCGTTCATGGAAGTCAGCGAAGGAAAGGAATAAACGGTAGGCTCTAACGAGTCTTTAACGACACTCACAGGCATATATGCTTGATTCGTATGTGTGTGTGAGTTCATGTGGAGGAGAAGAGTGAAAGTGAATCGACTGGATGTGTTCACTGCCATTCTGAATGACATTGCACAATTTTGGCCACCGCAGTAGTTAGCCTACATTGCAAGTTTTAGGCAGGGTGAGAATTGCCGGGGGTTGGGGGTTTCAACCCCCAGTCTTTCTTAGTGCCCCATGGTAAACTCTGTTTTTCACACCCCAATTCCAAGTTTATCATAGGCCAAACCCCCCAGTTATTTTTCCACAATTCTCACACTGGTTTTAGGGCCATATATCAACAAGCGATTATTTCATTCGTCTTTTATGCTTCCAAAATTGAACAGTTCTTTTCAATGTCAATGTGAAATACGCGAAGCGATTCTAATTCCTATTAAATTTCCCATGTAGGCGGCGGTGAATTAATTTTTGCATGTAAAATTTTTTTATAATGGGTTTCTGTGTGTGGCGGTGAATTAACCGACAAGTTGGCTACCCATTGCAGTAAGAAGATTAAACAATTTTCGGCATGGGGAGAACACTTTGAAGACCAGGACTATTAGCACTGAATTAATGACCCGACCACCTTCGGACTATTATTACTCACAATCCTTTTGTCTTGACGTAGCGCTCGTGAATAAACTGGTGCCCCGCGTTTGGCTTTCGAGTAGCGCTTTAGAAGTTTGGAAATTACGATTACGATGAGCAATTTCGTTAAAATGCGTAATATGTTACCATTGTAGTGTGGAAATTCAGATTTTTTTATATTTGGGAGGGGCACGTTCCCCCGCCCATATCCCTCCCTGCTCGACGCTTCGACCGTCCTTCGGTCGCTCGTCCGTTCCCCCAACCCCACCAAGTCTCCGCCTATTCAAAGAATGCTATAGAAGATTCAATTTGGAAACACAGGACCTTGCTGCCGCAGGACTTTTCAAGAAGACGTCTACAGCTCAAAGTCCACCTGATCCCGAGCAAGCCTTTCTTCAGTAGCCTACGATTCGATCCACGCTGCAAGTTCTTCTGGATCGTCACGCTTCTCTGCGCACCATCAACGTATACGGTCAAGTCACTCTCCTCGCTCTCTTTGATGTAAGCTCTGCCTTTGACTCTGTGGACCACTCAATTCTCCTGCAGCGCCTCTCCACTTCTTTCGGCTTAGTGGACCAGCCTCTTGATTGGCTTAAATCCTTCCTATCTGACCGCTCAAACTGTGTAGTTCTTGGGTCGTCCAGATCTACTTGGGTCCCTTCCCCTCTTGGGGTGCCCCAGGGTTCCGTATTGGGTCCGCTGCTGTATCTTCTCTATACTGCTGATATTTGCTCCTTACTATCATCTCAAGGGCTTCTGCACCAACTATTTGCCGATGATGTGCAAGCTTACATCCATACCTACTCGGCTGATGCGGTGGCCGCTGTCAGCCAGATGTGTAGGAAAATGGATGTCCTCTCTCTCTGGATGGCCTCCAATCGTCTACTCTTAAATCCATCCAAAACACAGTTTATTTGGTTGGGTGGCCGTAGGCAACTCCAGGGTATTGACCTCTCACAACTTGCTCTCCTCTTTCCTCATATCTCCTTTTCCCTCACAGTTCGTGATCTGGGTCTCACCCTCGATTCTGAACTCACTCTGTCCCAGCATGTGAACTTGGTTGCTCGGAGTGCCTACTACCAGCTTCGTCAGCTTCGGGTCGTCTCCCGCTCTCTCTCTCACGACGCGGTCGTCGTCCTTGTCCACGCCTTTGTTACAAGTCGAATCGACAACTGTTGCTCCTTACTTGCTGGTCTTCCCATTGGGGTCTTGGGGCGACTTGATCGTGTATTGCGCTCCGCTGCTCGCCTTGTTGGGCGGCTTCCTAAATTTGCTCCTGTCTCTGCCTATATGCGTGATGTGCTGCACTGGCTGCCAGTGTCCCAGCGGATCTCATACCGCATTGCTGCTGTGGTCTCACGCTGTGTCCTTGGCTGTGCTCCGTCATACTTGCGTGATCTTTGCTGTCCAGTCTCTGACGTTGCAGCGCGTCGTGTACTTCGCTCTTCGGCTAGGGGTGAACTTCTGGTCCCGCGGGCCCGCTTAGTTATTAAGCAGAGCCGTGCTTTCTCGGTTGTGGGGCCTACAGTCTGGAACGACCTCCCGGTTACGCTTCGCTCTCTACTTGTGGCCCATCCGGCTGGGTTCTACAAGTCTCTCAAGTCTTTTTTCTTTGTTCGTGGTTGGGCTGGGAGCGCCTCTGAGTAGTTTCTTGAAGGGGCGCTATATAAATGCTATGAATGAATGAATGAATGAATGAATACCCTATAGTCCCTATACGGCGAAGAGCAGGATGCCCGTGGTTTGATGGCGATCGAGTGCTCTAAATCACAGACAAAGTCAAGAAAGACTGCATCGTCGTCTGAGAATAACAGTCGAAGCTCGAAATGCCTGGACTGAGCAATACGCGCGGTCACCAGCGACAGCTTTTGCATGAGACACGTGTGCAGATTTTACACGTGGACGTCTTGTCGAAGCGCAGGGCAGCAGTCGCATAAAATTTATACGGCTAGCTGAGAAGGTTAAACGGTTAGTTTACGTTGCTATGTTATATAACAAGGACATACATAATTATATACTTTTATACCAGAAAAATTGTTCCCCTTCCTGAATCCTGAAAATTGTTTTCAGTAGGCCTATAAGTGGCCCGATGTGTAATTGGAAGCCAGTGTGTGTAACTGTATTAGGCTGTTAACTGCTCTCTTTGCTGTCGTGACACCGTCCGAAAGAGAAAGACCAATGAAAAAACCCAAGCCTCTTTGAATACACTGCAGGTTTGCCCACTGACTTAGGCACAGGGCTCATTAACTCGGGTGGGGAATTTCTGACGTCACATGCCCCTTCGATGGGACTCGTGCAGCCTGCCATACATCAAACATGCAGTTCAATCAGTATAGCGAATCGTAATCGTAATGGGAATCCACAAATTTCTTGAGCGCCACTCGAGAACCATATGCGTAGGGCACCGGCTTATCAACGAGCGCTGTGTCTAGTAAGAAGGGTTGTTCAAAAGGGTGGTCCACAGGCCGTAGTCAGGTTATAGCAAAGAATCAGAAGTGGCAGAGTACCCAGGCCCTGTACATGTATCTAAATCCGCCACTTTGTACCCTGGCAGTGCCAGTCCCAAGACGGGATAGAGGGGAGGGAGACACTAATCATCTCTGTAATGACAGTATCGTTAAACAGCAACAATTAGCAAAGAGTAGCCTATTAAAGCCTACTTGTCAAGGCGGGTGGCGTTGAGGTCGATTACTTGAAGGTGGAAGATCAGTGAGTCGGGGTAAGAGTATCTATAAGGAATTGAAACTTTTGTTTCGAGCGAAAAGTCATAGGAGTCTAAGGAGTGATGGGTAGAGGAACCTTAGGAAGATGATGGTGAGTGACCGGAAATTCGGAATGTATAGGGAATTCATGAGGCAGATCATTCCGTAGGCGTGGGGCAGAATGCGTTGGGAAAAAATCGATATATGCGACGCCTATAATAACTGCAATCGCTAGCAATCATAATACATGCATGAATATGTTTCGTCCGGGCGAGCACCTTTATTCGCTTATGCTCACTGAACAGACAAAAAGCTGCCACAAAACGCCGTGTATCAAAAGGAAAGTAGGACACAAGAGTTTAATTGCGACCACAGAATAAAAGCTTTGCAGTTACACATTAAATAGAACAGTTGAACTCATCTAGTGGAATATCCTGATGTAACTTTTCTAGCTTGCTTCATTTGTTTAACTTTAATTCTTGTAGGCCTATAGCCTATATACGCGCCTGTGAATAAGCTGGTTCCCGGGACTTGGCTTTTGTGGGCGCTGTAGAAGTCTCGAGATTACGATTACGACTATATAAGAGTAGTCTGCTGTGAGCATAGGAATTCTGAGACACCAATAGGACTACGAGACCCTTTGCGCTGCATTTTACTGCGTTTAGGTCATAAAGCGTGGGACGCGGTGGTATAGTGGATATGTTCGTCGCCTTGCAGCCGACGTACCGCGATGTCTATTATATCATCATCAATATCATTGGGCTCAGTGCCCGTAAGAGTCCGACGCCACTCTCTGTCTGGGTCTGTCTCGCGTCATGCTGCCCAGCTTCAACCGGTCCGGTCAGCAGGTCTGCTCCATACCATTAACATCTTGGAGCAGCTAGACCACCTTGTCTGATTGAAGAGAATATTGGGAGACAACAGCGGCGCCCGCAGACGTACGCACGTACGCAAGTGCGTACAGCGTGAAAAGGTATGTTTTGGGAAAATTCTAGGTTGACGACTAAAAAAAAGGTCATCAGTTTTTCCGGCGGATAGAAAAGGTATGTTTTGGGAAAATTCTAGGTTGACGACTAAAAAAAAGGTCATGAGTTTTTTCGGCGGATAGAAAAGGTATGTTTTTAGAAAATTCTAGGGTTGATGACTAAAAAAAAGGTCATCACTTCTTCCGGCGACCCTAACGAAAATTTTTCCCTGTTCGCCCCTCGATTGAAAATTTCTGTGCGTACAAGAAACAAATCCTGCGGGCGCCGCTGGGAGACAAGCATGAAGGACAACCTCGGTCAATGCCCGTATATGTCCCACGCTCTCCCCCGACTCTCTCCATCGGCTGCTCCACATCATGACACCTTGAAGCATCTGGGTCGCTCTGTTGCGTGATTCTGCAAGGACTCCAGTATTGGAAGTCTTTAGTCAAGAGCTACTAGAGCTAATAGTCGTTTTCAAAAATGAATTCCACCAAAGGGAATAAAGTTCAGGTAACCAGGTGAATTTCACCGACGGCGTTGGATGGCATATGCGAATTACATGATCAAGTTGTGGCTTTTCAGTTATCAATTCAGCAACGTCAGAGCACAGAGAAGATAGTCTTGACCATCCTACACTGAAAAGGTATGGAATCCTTTACTTGAGGTGTCACTCTCTGTGGCAGCAACTTAGTCTAACGCAAAGTACCATTTCACCTGTACCTGAAACAATGAAGTCTAAAGGGGAATCCATACTTAACCACGCCAGAGAAGTCTTACCTGTCTCCCTAACAGTATTTTTTCCGACACTTTGATTTTTGTCAGAGACCCTGGTTGGCCACAGCTTTTTTCGGGTCATAGACCACAGCATGCGCAACGAATCTGATTATCTGAAATCATGAGAGGCTTCCTATTGTATCTAAGCCACCACCAAAATATTCCAGATCCTCGGATTGGGCTACTCTCTTCGTGATTGAGACTCGCAACAATGGTAGTCAGAACAATCACACAGTGAGGCAAAATTAAGTCATCATATCTGACCCGACCTAAAAGTGACGAATGATCTGGCTGAGTGACTCTTATGCAGTCCTTCAATGAAGTCCTGGTCAGAAATAAGGGAGAGAAACAATTTTTTCTGCGATGGTCAAGTAAGGCCAGATTTGTTCAAATGTACTAAGAGGAATATACTATGACAACTGACAGTACTTCTTTGGAATTTGCCTTATATCTGATGGTTATGCGTTCAATTTTGCTTGGATCTGTGAAAATTACAATGTGTCACAATGTCGCCCAAGTGGCTATTCTTCCGGTGCTTTGAGCAAGTCCTAAATCTCTTCAGATTTTCATCTAATTTGGCAGATATCCATATTTCTGGAGGTGGAACACAAAATCATATTGGTCGATATTAGCATCGACATTTTAATTTTTAGACACACCCTAATATATATATATATATATATATATATATATATATATATATATATATATATAGAGAGAGAGAGAGAGAGAGAGAGAGAGAGAGAGGGGGGGAAGAGCGACTCAATTGGACCAGGGATCTGTTTTATTCTAATGTATACCTGTCAGCAGGTGATAGGCCTAATTATAATTATTTGATTCAATGTTCGACTTCTCTCTTTCTCTATATATTCAACACATCACGCTTCACTGCCATGCAGGTGGTGTGGGAGTGGGACTGCAGCTTGTCGGCTACGACATGGCCTATAATAGGCCTTGTTCTCTGTCCGCTTGTGCGTCTGTCAGTCTGCCATCCATCTATCTCTTTCTCTTTCTCCATACTTTTGTCCTTCATACTCATTTCATTATAAGATGCGCGGGCCTGTATACAATGCTAGGCTACATGGATGAAATGGTTGAAATAGACTTTTATTTAGCCAATCATTTTTCACCCAACGTATGCCTTCTCTCGTGCAGCCCTCGTGTGCTTCACAGAGACCGACGACATGCATGGACAAAACGGCTGAGCTTCTACTACGGCCTCCACCGTAAGCCTATGACCTACATAGGCCGCCGATTTCTTTTATCATGTACATATGATTATGTTTATAGATGCCTATAGCCTATAATATTACTAGCTACATAAAAAATTATATACATGTATGTGCGCGCGCTGTCTAAGCTTACAGCAGCATGCATACAGATGTAAATGCATGGTTATAAGCGATTTTAGTAAGTCTTATAATACGATGCACTGATGTAGATGCATAGGCACAATAGAATATTATTGTGGATTAGAGACCGCAAGGACAGGTGAAAGATACAGGATATTAAGATGAGTCGTAGGCTATACCTGATGGATGGATGGATGGGTGGATGGGTGGGTGGGTGGGTGGATGGATGGATGGATGGATGGATGGATGGATGGATGGATGGATGGATGGATGGATGGATGGATGGATGGATGGATGGATGGATGGATGGATGGATGGATGGATGGATGGATGGATGGATGGATGGATGGATGGATGGATGGATGGATGGATGGATGGATGGATGGATGGATGGATGGATGGATGGATGGATGGATGGATGGATGGATGGATGGATGGATGGATGGATGGATGGATGGATGGATGGATGGATGGATGGATGGATGGATGGATGGATGGATGGATGGATGGATGGATGGATGGATGGATGGATGGATGGATGGATGGATGGATGGATGGCATAAACCACCGGAGGCTGTTGCTGATCACCGACATGTTTTATACACAGCTAACACTCTGACTGTTTATTATTATTATGCAGTCGTCGTCTAACCTCCCCCACCCCACCCCACCCACCCCACCCATCTAATCACTAACAAATTCATGTAGAGAGCTGTCGACCTGTGAAGTTCTCTGTCTCCCTCTCTCTATACCTGCCCCTGCTCCTGCTCCTGCTCCTGCCTCTCTCTCTCTCTCTCTCTCTCTCTCTCTCTCTCTCTCTCTCTCTCTCTCTCTCTCTGTCTGTCTGTCTGTCTGTCTGTCTCGCTCTCTGTCTCTGTCTCTCTCTCCCCCTCTGTCTGTCTGTCTGTCTGTCTGTCTGTCTCTCTCTCTCTCTTTCTCTCTCTCTGACCTAAATAATCGTACTTTTACGACTGAGCGAGAGGACGCGATGTGTGCAAATGAAACCCTACGTACGTGTATGTATACCACAAGTATACATAGGCCTAGAGAGATGTGCAACGTCGACATAACAGCAGCCAACAGAGTCAACAACTCTACAACTCTACATAATAACAGTAATAACAATAACAACATGGAGTGCTTATAAGTGTTAAAATGGATCATCCACATGATCTGCAGTCAACTTCCTCTTCCTTTTCTTCGCTCCGTTTTCTCTGACCAACGGTTGATTGATTTTCATTATGCATCTGTTGTGTTGTGGTCGACGGACCAACCACAAGAAAACGAAGGTCAGTGTGGAATGGAATATATGATCGGCTGATCATTTGTAATTAATACAATTCTTGTGTTTTATTGCACTCTATGTGAATGTGCATTTATAAAGCGCTTCTCTAAGCAAGACCCTGTCAGAAGCTCTCCCAGTGTGTGTGTGTGTGCGCGCGCGCGCGCGCGCGCGTGTGTGTGTGTGTGTGTGTGTGTGTGTGTGTGTGTGTGTGTGTGTGTGTGTGTGTGCGACTCCGAGAGACAAGGCAGGACTTGAAGCGAGAGAAAGGATGACGGAGTAGACTGATGAGAGAATTATATTCCACGGAGAGGGAGCTTTGCAGGGAAGGCATCTGGATTGAGCCACGTTAGTCCTGACGCGATGAACAAAGAGGTCAGAGGACCTAAGAGGACGCAGCGAAAGCAACAAAGACAGGAGCGATGTATAAGTCCACAAAGATACTTCTTGAGGACCAAGGCAAGAACAACTGTGAATTGTATACTCGTGCAGAGAAAGGGAGCCAGTGAATTTAGAGATGTGGGAGAATGAGCCTATTGCAGCAGAATTGAGTACAGACCACGCAGTGTTTAGGGGTGAAGTATATGATCCCACAGATACTTCGGAGTAGCCTCCAATTGAGATTTGAGGACCAAAGCAGGAACTGCTAATGTATACGGGCAGAGAGAGGGAGCCAGTGAAGTTGTTCAGCCATGAACGTAGAAATGTGGGAGAATAAACCTAGCAGCGGCATTGAATACAGGCCATTGTTTAGTCTAGACGTCTTGGGGAGGGGAGGAAGTTCCCTTCAGAAATGAATTTCACCACCCCTTCTCAGAAACCCAAATTCCTCCCCTCAAAGCAGGGCGGCTAGACTAAACACTGCAGTGAGTACTGACTCTAGAAGAGATATCCGATCCTTATAGGGAGGCCAACGAGGAGGAGATTACAGTATAGGCATAGTCAATCCGAGGACAGACGAAGAACACGTGAACAATAATCATTGGGTATACACGTAGGTCTGAAGGTCTAAGATGAGAAATAGATCTGCGAATATCCCGGTACGTGAGGTCGTGAAACACCGTCTTCGTTTCCATAAATGTTTTTAGTGATGGGAATTTACTTGAAAAACGGGTTCACGTATGTTGTAGGCCTACAATGCACGATGTACCGGTACATGTCTTAAATCCTCCGAAACCGCATTAACCCGGTCAGCTTCTCCTTTCCAGGGAATTATTTAAGTTAGACACGTGGCAGACAGACTGAAGGTCTACTTGACCAGAATGAGATCGAAGCCATTGTATGTTAAAGCTGATTACTGTTAGTCAAGTCAGTCCATTGCACCAAGATACCATCACTTCATCATCACTGTATGCTTCAATCGACATTGACGTTGATTCTTCGTCGTCACATTAAAGCCTAGACCTATACATATCCAAAATGCGAAGCCGGCAGCCTATGGCAGCTAAGGCTCAACGTAGCCTATACCCTAAAGTGCATTAAGCCTATAATAGGCAGATTATACTCTAGAGTCCCTCGTGCCTGCAGCTATCTCGGACTTGGAGGAGTCTATGAAGGCAGATATCCAAGAGAAGAAGGCTTACTGAGATGTTACAACAGAATGTCACACCTAATCACGCGTATGATTTCATATTTTTATACAAAAATACACATAATTATTGTAGGCACTGTATATATACATGTAGTCTATAGACTACATGTATATGCCTACAGTGCCCTATACGTTCAGTAGTGCACGGTGTACATTATAGTCTCTTCATCGGTTGTCGCTGGATTTCGCTGCACGTATACGCTGCAGACTGATAATAAATAGTCTCAAACTGGTCCACAATGAAAGACCAGACTCAACTCTTTACTGATCAGTTCTGTTGCTATTTTTGGGACATGGACCGGATATAAGCTAACATAGGCGAGGCCTAGCTATAGCATATCAGCCTTGTCATTTCATTCTATGCCTACAATAATTATGTGTACTTTTGTATAAAAATACGAAATCATGCACGTGATCAGGTGTGACATTCTGTTGGAACATGCTCTCTCCGGGTCCAAAGTCTGCGGGTCTCTTAACATAAGTTCGTTCTGAAATAATCTTTGCTGTAATAACCGTCTTAAATTAAATCATTAATAATAATTATTTGGTTTTTTTATAAAATAGAAATCGACGGAAACCACGAAGATATTCACACGTGACGATGATGTTTCAAGTGCCTACGTGCGAAATAATTCTTCTGGTAAATCGCCTGTGTATGGCGAGGTGAAGCAGCAGTCGAATCTGAAGAAGGAGGAGGAGGAGGACGAGAATGTGGAGGAGGATGGGGAAGAGCGGAATCTGACTATGCTGCTGCACAGCAAACGTCTGTCTTGTGACGAGGAGGAGCAGGGTTCTTCTGCCTCCGCATCTCAAAGAGATCAGGACGACGACGGCCACACTTTGTTGTTGTTGTCCACATTCGGAAAAGTAGTTTCACCGGAAGTTCCAACTAAAAAGCAGGAATCGGACTATGATAATTACACAACGACATTTAATTATAACAATAACATTGATGCAGATGCCATTGCAAGCCTACCTCGAACGGATATGGTCATGACGTTGTCTGATGTTGATAGAGGAGGTTGTGAAGGCGAATGGAATCTGATTGGCGACATCGCATCCAGTTCTGTTTCTTCCGTTCCAAATGAAGCAAATCGACATTCACCTACAGCAGCAGCAGCAGCAGCAGCATCAGCAGCATCAGCAGCATCAGCATCAGCAGCAGCGGCAGCAGCAGCAATGCAAACTTCTAAAGCGTCGGATGATGCCAACATAGACTTAGATGCAGCGCTGGCTCTCATGAAGAGCCTCGTCTCCTCTCATCACGATTACGTCATTTCCGATCCAGTGCAAAGGTCGGATCTGTCTGAACATCGAACTGACGAACACGACGCTCTGAAGCAACCAGGAAGCAACAACAAGGACAACAACAACAACAGTTGTCTAGTAGCAGCAGTCAGACAACAAACCAATGCGTCTTCGTCAGATCCACAAAATCTTATTTCAACCGAGAAAACATCGATTGATTCCAGCAAAAACTTATTATTATTATTTAGTCGATCCAACCATTCGCAGCCAACAGCCATCGCATCAGTCGATAATGAGAAGATCGATGATGAGAAGATCGATGATGAGAAGATGTCCCGCTCTGCAACTCCATTCAGACTCCACTCATCTGCCGAACTGCGACCACAAGACGCTGCTGCTGCTGAGGATGGTGATGCTGATGATGGAACCAGGGGATGCTTGTCTCGAGAAAGTGATGCGTCACTGACTCCAGCGTCAATCTCAACCATGGAGGCTGCTGCAGCAAAAGCGAAAGGAGACATGAGCAGCAGCAGCAGCACAGCAATAATTGATCTAGATTATTATTGTATTTACGATAACATGAGATACAGCGATCCCAACAACGTGGACAAATCTCCTCCTTCAGAGACAATAGCCACTAGTTCTGCCAGTTCTCTTTTGTCTGGGAGGATTTCTATGGAGACAGAAACTGGTGCAAGTTCTACGACAGTGCGACCTTCAGAAAACTATGTGGATTATGAGAATGGAGCTGAAGAGTTGATTTCTACGTCCTGTCAAAGAAGAAGCCACCAACCAATCTGCCTCTCACCTCAAATGGAAGAATGCTCCATATTGACTTCGTCTGGAGGTGACATTGTAAGCGATTCATCCAATGTCGTCAATCTTGTCGTTGTCGGAGAAGGAAGAGGAGGAGGAGGAGGAGGAGGAGAAGGAGGAGAAGGAGAAGGAGGAGGAGTAGGAGGAGGAGGAGGGGCGGGCCGTCGTCGTGGCTTTGATCCTCTTTCCCCGGTCGATCAGTTCAAGGCTTTGCGTCTCGATGTCCTTAAAGCCACATCGAAATTACTCGATTTCGTCGGAGAGATCTGGAGGAAGCAGGAGAGTCTACATGGAAGACTGTCTACAATCGACCTTCTTTGCCTTCACCTGAAGACTGCGTTGCAAGAACTGGAGAATTTCGGTTTTGGTCTTGTTTCCCACTGGTCTGCAGAGGAAGAGCGACAGGCAATGGAAAAGAAACTCTTCTCACAAATGAATCTTCTGCAGAACATTCGAGACGGAATCAACCGATATCTCGAGAGTCTAGAAAGGGAGAATGCTCTCAATGATGAAGAACGCGTCGAATCATCGGAGCGAGGAAGCGATGAAAGTCTTAGAGTCAAGGTTGGCAATATAATACTGCTAACAAAAGTCATTCCTGGACTGGTCAAAACTTTTGGGTCATTTGTTGATGACATTGTGAAAGGTGACTTCTCGAATAAACCGGTCGCCATTATTTCGGTCACAGACGACAGAACACCGCTGTCATCCAACGAACATCCGACAGAAGATTCCAGAGCAATCTCAGCCAATCACAGCAGCGGCAGCAGCAGCAGCAGCAAACAAGATCCTCACTTGACACGATGTGTCAAGAGCGACTTTCCCAATGACCGTCAAGAAGAGATTCCTCCGGTCATTCCAACGAAATCATCGAAGGTAATGTCTGACAGCAAAGTGCTTTATGAGAATATTATGCATAGGTCAGGAGAGGATCATGTCAGAACGGCTGTGTGCTGTGGAAGCCTTTCTTACAGTAGTCCTACGGTTAGTCTAAGCTGCAGTGACAGCACAGCAACAGAGGTTAGTGATGAACATGGTAGACCTTCAGTTGATGGTGGTCCAACGGTACCTCGTTCTAAAGGCGATTGTCATGACCGTTGTCATGCTGCCACTGATTCATTGGATTGCAAAGACAATACTAATTGTCTGCAGACATCGGTCGTCCTCAGACAAAAGCAGCGACAGGACGTGTCACCCTCATCAGCATCACTGCACAGCTGCACCGCAACCGATTCCAGCGATGGTCTGCTGGTGGAGAACAGATTCTCGGCGTCAGAACTCGCTACTCCAGATATTCGCTCGAGTGGAATCAGTCTAACTGTTCAGACGAGGCTGGAAGAACTGCAGCGCCAGGCTACATCTCGCAATGTCCTGCTCCATACGGACGCTGACTGTAGCTTCATGGATTATGACCTTCCGGCTGGAATCATGGAAGAAAACCTTCCCAATCTATGCGAATCCGACTGCAAACTTCTGCTCTACTATTCGGATGAGATGTTCGGCCACTGGAAAGTGCTGGACAGCGCTGCCTCCGCCTTCTTCCAGTGCATGGAGATGACATTGCGGCAGCTGCCAAAGGTCTTCATCATGCACAGCAGATTTGTCATCGTTGCCGGTCACAAGATGACGTATATCGGCGATGTTCTGGCTCGTAATGTGACGGACAACGACGCCAGAGACTGGCTGCTGACCTTCAGCAATGACCTCTGTGACCGACTGAAGCAAGCCGTTCGGAAGACAAAGGGAGCGGCTCTCTCTTTTCCAGCGGTTAAACCGTTGCAGTTGATGGTCGACGCCATCAAGGATGTGACCGATTCCGCTTATGAACTGAGAGAAGTTCTCTTCAGACTCGCATACATCGGTAGAGCAGACCAACATGCTGCATTCAACTGATCTAAGCAGACCAACATGCTGCATTCAACTGATCTATCATCTAGACATGATGACTTACACTGACTGAATTTTTGTCAAACCCTCGCAGAGTCACTGCAGGAGAAAAAACTTTAATGGACTGGTCTGACATTTGTTTATTCGTTCATTCTGAAAATGTATACCGATCGCCTCTTCAAGAGAACTATAGCTATAGGCCTACAGAGGCGCTCTCTACGCTTGTCTATATAATTGGGCTTATATGTTGCGTGTCATTGTGAACACATATTCGATCAGTGCAGAATAAGCTGACCACACACACACACACACACACACACACACACACACACACACACACACACACACACACACACACACACACACACACACACACACACACACACACACACACACACGCACGCACGCACGCACGCACACACACACACACAGACGACGCACACACACAACCATATACACACGCACACACACACACACACATGCACAACCATATACACACGCACACACACACACACACAGACGACGCACACACACAACCATATACACACGCACACACACACACACACACACACACGCACAACCATTTACACACGCACACGCACACACACACACACGCACACACACAACCATATACACACGCATACACACACACACACACACACACACGCACAACCATATGCACACGCACACACACACGCACACACACAACCATATAGGCTACACACGCACCCACACACACACGTGAAATCGACAAACTGAAAGGTATTGGAGAATGATGTCCAGAGTTTCTGGACCAAGTTGCGCTAATTAGAGTAGATCTCGAGCGGCGACAGATGACGGCATTCGCATATACACGTTGACGTACGTTGCCGAAGAGCAGTTCCTTCCTCACTGTTGGAAGATGACGCACGTCCGTATAATCATCGAACCACAGAAACTTAAAGGCAGCTGGAAAAGGCATGCATAGTTTAACTGGAGCCTTTATAGAGCCTACATAAATTATGTCTATTCAGCGCCTATCAACAAAATCTCAGTTAAAATGAGTAAAGGAATTCCGCACAAATTATGGCGTGCATATGTCTGCAGATGATGATGAAATGCTGGATTAAGGAACGCTGTCAATGCATTAGCCTCAGGCAGGGTTTAAAGTGTGGCAGAACGGTCATGGACGGCGTCCATGCACTTATTTTAAAATATGAACGCCGTCCTGCCACTATTGGCCAGTACATGTGGCCTTCATCGCAAATCGCCCTCCCCACTACCGAGCTCCATTCCACCCCCCTCTATGGCCGATACATTCTGTTCATTCTTCTCTGACAAAATCTCCTCCCTTTGCTTCACATTGCAGTCCCTTCTTGATTCACAATCCTCCAACACTGATACACCTCCATTTCCAAATCCTGCTCCTCCTGTCTCTCAGTCATCCCTTCCAATACTCCATCCTGCCTCTGAAGCTGAAGTGTCACTCCTGTTAAATTCTCTTCCTAACAAACAGTGTGAATTATATCCCATCCCAACTGCTCTTCTAAAAGACTGCGCCTCCGTCCTCATTCCTATAATCACTAAAATTATCAATCTTTCACTCTCCAATGGTCTTCAAGCAATATCTCGTCACTCCTCTTCTGAAAAAGGCAAATCTTGACAAGGAAAACCTATCAAATTACCGACCCATCTCCAACCTTTCTTTTCTATCGAAATTAACTGAACGAATTGTCCTTGCCCGCCTAAACGATTACCTCTCTTCTAACTCACTCCTCAATCCCCACCAATCTGGCTTTACTAAACACCACTCCACAGAAACTCTACTCGTCTCTCTCTACAATAAACTGGTCTCGGCCGTCAGTCATCTGCCTCTGTCTCCTTGACATCTCCGCTGCATTCGACACCATCGATCACAGTCTCCTTCTTAATCGACTCTCTTCTTCCTTTGGCGTCTCTGGCACTGCTCTACTCTGGTTCGAGTCCTACTTGTCTTCCAGATCTTTCTCTGTTAAAGCCTCCAGTCACTGTTCGAAACCTCTTCCACTATCTTGCGGCGTTCCTCAAGGCTCCGTCCTGGGTCCACTCCTCTTCATTCTCTACACCACTCCTTTAAGTCATCTCATAAAATCCTCGTCTGTTGACCACAATCTCTATGCAGACGACACCCAACTCTTCATATCCTTTTCCCCAGGTTCTGTCTCCACCTCCATTGCTGAATTTCTCAATGTGGCCAATCTGATCTCTCAATGGATGTCGTCCAATCTTCTCTGCCTCAACCCCTCCAAAACAGAGTTCATTACTCTAGGCCTTCCTGACCAAATCAACAAAATCCCTGACCCTTCAATACACCTATCGACTAACTCTTCATCTCTTACCTTCACCTCTGATGCTCCGGTCCGCAATCTTGGTGTAATGTTTGATTCACACCTCTCCTTCTCTAACCACATCTCTAATCTATCGCGCTCCTGCTTCATGCACATCCGGGACCTCCGACGCATCCGACCCATGCTTGATTTCAAAACTGCTTCCACCATTGCTACGTCCATCGTCCACTCAAAGCTTGACTATTGCAATTCCCTGTTCTTAAACCTTGATTCCACACAACTTAAGCGCCTCCAACTCATACAAAATTCTCTTGCTAGAGCCGTCACCAGAACACCCAGACATCATCACATCACCCCCATCCTCAAGTCTCTTCACTGGTTGAAAATCCCAGAGCGAATTCACTACAAAGTTCTCTCCTTAACATACAACTCCTTGCAATGCTCCCAGCCCAGATATCTTCGCGAACTGTTCACCATCCAGCCTACCCGTTCTACCCGATCATCCGCCTGCCTTACACTTTCCTCGACCGCCGGTCACAAGTCATCTCAAGTTCTCCAACCGAGCCATATCCAACTCAGCACCACGCCTTTGGAATGATATCTGCCTGCTGAGTTCCGATCCTTTTCAATTCCTGCTTCGTCATTACTAATCACACACCATCACCTTCCTCAGGCTCCTCTATCCATCACATTCACACCTCGGGTCTTTCACTCGAAACTAAAGACACTCCTTTTCAAGAACTCTTATCCTGTTTCATCTGATCTCCCACCCTCCAATTCCCGGCTCAGACGACACCCACCTTAGTAGCTGTTCCACCCCTCTGATCCTACGGTACCTCGACCCGGACCACCATGGACTACTCTCACGAACAACCCTTCTAACTCAACGCAGCGCTCGTGAATAAGCCGGTGCCCCGCGCTTGGCTTTCCAGTGGCGCTTTAGAAATTAGGAGATTACGATTACGATTACGATGTGGCCTGAAAAGGTAAGGGCGTCCAGGCACTTCTTTTCGAAAGGTGAGGACGTCCAGGCAGCCACTTATTTTCCACACTTTATAAGCACTAGTATTAGGCCTACCCATTGCCATTGGCGCCCGCAGAAAATTTTGCAGGAGGGAGCAAAACACGATGGACCGATGGTAACGGTTAAATTTTGTTGTAGGCTTGTAGCAAAAGGACATGGTTGAAAAATGAAAAGCATGTCATTAAGAACATGCGTGGATATATTTTTCATAGAGATTTCTTGATGTACCCTACTCTACCGCCGCGATCCCCCATGGCCTATACCTTGATTGCTTGGCTGTTAGGATAGCTGTGCTGGCTGAATTCACCCCGCAGACCGGGGTAAAATGCAATTAAAAAATTTCTCACAAAAATGTTCTCATTCTCTAAATGTAACCATGCATGATGCAGTTATATTGTTCCTGTCTAAGTTTATTTATTTGTGATTTTGTTTCATTTTAGCATTCAACAACTTTAGTTTATAAAAAAAAATTTGACCGAAATTACCCCGGCTTCCCCTACACGCTACATGCAGTCTGGCTGTCTGCGTGTAGTTTTCCCATGCAATAGCCTACTAAACACAAATATTTGTGAGTATTCTCTGCAAACTCGCGCTATAAGTAGGTCTATACTCTCGACTACAATCCACCGCTGCTCATTGTGTAGGCCTACATTGGCTAGGCCTATATAAGTGCCTAAACGTACAGTCAGTGTCATAGGCCCTATAAAATTGCCTTCACACATGGGCGGAGACCAAGGGGGGGACAGGGGGGACGGTCCCCCCCAATCAAAGTGTTGGGGGGGACGGCCCATGCATTTGTTCCCCCCCCCCAATGTTTGAGCGTCAAGACTTTTTTGGCAGCGAAAATAGAAAATTTCGTCAAGATTTTGGCCGGACGTACGACTTTAAAAAAAAGGTCATCACCTTTTTTGGCGGCGAAAATAGAAAATTTCATCGAGATTTTCGCCGAATGACTAAAAAAAAAGGTCATCAGCTTTTTTTGGCGGGGAAAATAACTTTTTTCCAGATTTCGCCGGTCGTCGGAAATTTTTCGGAAAATCTCGCGTCTTTCCGTCCCCCCCAATTCTCGGCCCAGGTCTCCGCCTATAGCCTTCACATCTGTGAAGATGCCAGTTCGCATGCATACCGTCAGTGCAGCAGCAGCAGCAGCAGCAGCAGCAGCAGCATATGGCGGTTTATTTTTGAGATTTATTTATTTATTTCGGTATTGCATCATCCAGACTCGATTTAATTTGAAGGAATGGAGCGCATCTGAAGACTCGCCTTAGTCGCCTAGGTTCTTTTAATATCAGTTTGATAGAAGGTCTATGAGATGATAATAGGCCTACTAATTTTCGTTTATTCAACAATCCGGTCGACAGACCGCAAGTCCGCAACTGGTAACAGAGAAGAATTATGCAGTTGAAACAGTTTACAAGGACTCGGATAACACTACTAACAGAACAGGCAGCCTGCAATGATCAAAATAGATGACAATTAAGAGTTCATTATGTTTTTAATATGTCTTTGCGGATACGTGCAACGGTGCAATGTGAAATAGCTGGTACCCTGCGCTTGGCTTTCGAGTGGCGCTTTAGAAATTTTTAAATCACGGCGATTACGAATGCTTGTAAGTTGTAATAATATTACAAGCATTCGTATTATAGTTTTTGGAAATAAAGGCACTATAAAAAGTACTCGAATTTGTTTGAGTTTTGGGCGGGAACTGACCTTTAATATCATAATATGTGTCGATGGTATTATTAGTGCGTAAATACACAGGTTTGTTAAAAGACGGGCCTTTATGTGTAGTGGTAAATAAGTTTAGATTTGTAATTAACATTTAAACGAATATTATGTGTAGTTCAGCTTGGCAACGAGCCATTTTGAAATAGTGAAAGTTGTGTAAACTTGTACCGGAAGCCACAGCCTGTAGGCTACTGTAGTTGCCCTTAATTTTGACATTTGCGCACTTGTTATAGCGCCCCTTCAAGCTCCTTACTCAGAGGCGCTCCCGTCTACAGAGCGGACACTGCATCGGAGTTTCACGCCGAAGCGCTGAGCAATTGCAAGTGAAGGACTTGCCCAAGGTCCATACGCGGCGACTTGAGGTGGATTCGATCCTGCAGCCCTCCGGCTACAAGGCAACGAACATACACCACCGCCCCCCACAACCACCGCACCCCACAAAATAGTAGAGGTGGTAGGCATCAATGACTATTCCTATCTATTGCTGCTGTTATTTCTGCATTTATTTGGTACAACTGTGTATTGAAATGTAAACGTGTATTTTAGCATCGTGAATTATTTGCTCGTTGCAGCATTATTATTTTCAATGCGACTTATAGTTTGGCAAGAATCCTCCTCATTGATCCAGATTCTGTTCAGGCAAGAATTTGTTTCATCATCGTCATTGTCATCGGTTCCTGCTTCTGTTTTGGCAACAATTCTTTTTCATCAGTCTTTAATTAATAATTATTGCTCATCAATCCAGCTTTGATTTCAGCAAGAATGCTTTCGCAAACCCAATTCTTGTGTTTGTTAAGTTTGCTTCAAAGCAAACAATCTGATTATTACTCAGAATTTTGTAAGATCTCCACTTTTATGCTGGCAGAAGCTATGCCAAGTTTACAAAATAATTCCTTCTTTGAAATTCCATTCTCCCTCAGAAATGAATTTGTTCTTGTAATTATTTGTGAGATGGAATTGGTATTTTGTGCCAAAATCTTTTAGATGTCTAACATGCATGCATCTAACATGCATGCATGTAACATGCATGCATGTAACATGCTGCATCTAACATGTAACATGCATGCATCTAACATGCATGCATCTAACATGCTGCATCTTAATCTTTTGACATCAGTTGTCACCACGTTAGCATCAATTGTATAAAACTGGAAATCTGTTGTTTATTTTGACAGAATAAGAATTCAAATTTGGAGGAGAAATGAAACCAGTTCGGCTGAATTTGATTGTTGCTGCCTGTAAGAGCAACCAAGGCATTGGTGTCAACGGAACTTTACCGTGGAGAATTCCGTAGGTTTTGCCACTCCCCTCAGGATGCTAATTCCTTCACTGATTTCTTATATAGATAGCTAGTGGAACTGTGTAAGGAGGCAAGTCATTCAAGCCACTCACTTAACACATTATCCGCCACGACTATTATTACCGCTACGCCAAGCGAAAGACGCCAAATTATCAGCATGTGAGATTCATGAAAAAATTAATTTTTCACTTTATTTTCACCCGGTTCCACCTCACCACCACCCTAGATGCATCCCACCAAACCTCCCCATCCCCCACCTAACCCCCATTTCTCGCCACACCGCACCACCTCCCCACCCCACCTCGCCCCATACAGCCACACCCGTTGGGGTAATTTAGTTGTTCGTCCAGGTTACCTCCTCACTTTGCCCCACCCAGCCCACTCCAACCCCATACCACAACCGTCCAACCCTACCCAACCTCTACCCCAACTCTGCTCCACCCAACCCGTTCCCCACCCCTCCACCCCGTCCACCGTGTAAAATGGCGTACATATGAAAATCATAAAATATAATATTTTTCACACCGATCCCACCGCACCACCACTCTGGCCGGATCCTACTAAGCCCCATCCCTGCTCTACCCGCCTCCACCCCACCCCACTCCAACCCCGCCCCGCCCCACCCAACCCAACCCCTCCTCGCCAGCATACATCCACACCGGACTGGAGCAAATTTTGACATTTTTCCAACCCTCCGTCTCACTTTGCCCCAACCGGCCCACTCGATTCCCATACTGCAACCGTCCAATCCAACCCCACCTCCACCCAAAATCCGGCCCACCCCATTTCTCACACTTCCACATCCCGCAAGACGCTCAACATGGGAAATTCATGAAGAAATAGATCTATGCCACCATAGTTTCACACCGGTCTCAATATGCCACCACCATGGACGCATTACACCAAACCCCACCCCTTCCCCCGCCTCGTTCCACTTTGCCCCACCCCGCCCAATCCCGCATTACCCCACCCCACCCCGTCCCCAAACATCTCCTCCGGCCTGGAGTAAATTTTGGTTTTTCGCCAACCCTCCTCCCCACTTTGCCCCCACCCGACCCACTCCGACCCCAAACCCAACCGTTCAACCCACCCCACCCCTACCCCAAATCCGTTCAACCCCACCCCACCATTTCTCCACCCCAATCCGCCTCAACCCCGCAAAATGATCAACTTATGCAAATCATGGAAATGTATGTTTCACTGTTTTCACCCTGGCCCTACCGCCCCACCCCTGGCCCAACCCTGGTTCCACCCATCCAATCCCCACCCCATCCACGCCCCACTGTACCTCACTCGACCCCACTCCTCTGGAAAAAAGGCTAGACACCAAGTATATCTGGTTCAAACATGACGTCATCATAATTATGGGGCGTGCGTCATCGTTCGCGTATTTCACCAAAAATTCACTATGGATCGTACTACGAGTTAACTCGTAGTAGGCGTGTGCGGGAGACTTTTCTACTACGAGTTAACTCGTAGTAGGCGGCCAATGTGTTAATGTATATGAATAAAAAAAATTATAGTGAGGCCATGCAGCATATTCAGCATGGTCTTGTGTTTGTGCAAACGTGAACACAGAAAGTCAACAGCAGAGATAGTGGTATAAATTTTCAGTGTAGAGCTATCTATGTTGATTTTAAATGTAAACCAGAGTGGGTCTACATTGACCAAAAAATTTAGATTAAAACTAGTCTGGCACTTTGTGACCTCATTTAGATTCAGACGTTCAGTTACCATTTTAGAAAGATTCTTTGTTATGGTCTGAAGAACCTGAACAGTTTCTTGTTTTCGTTTACAGGGGAGACTTGGCTTTTTTCAAGAGGATAACAACACAGACTAGTGAAATAAGTAATGAACTATTGAATTTTCTAATTTCTATAAATTAACTTCAACACTGTGATGTGATGATGGTAGAACCTGTTTGTTGTCTGTCACCTGCTATCTACCAAACCATCACAAGCATCAGTAGAATCTGTCTGACTGCTGTTTCTCTGCTGTTAAACGTCAATGTTAGCACAAATACAGTACAGTAGTCACTGGTAGTGTCTTCTTCTGGTTCTAGGCAGGTTCAAACATCAAACTATTCCTTTTGTTGTTGGGCCTCTTCCTTAACCTTCCCATATCCACTTGTCATCATCGTTATACAGTCCATCATCATCTGTAGTCATTGTCTTCTTTTTGTTCACATCCTCTTCATTTTTTCATTCTACGACCTGTCAGAATGGCTTTTCTGCATGGTTTGTGTGTATAAATCAAACTGTCCTTGGTTGATTTATCTCTCTTGAATATGTTTCATGTTTTCGATACTCGATTTTTGTTTCAGACAAGAAAAATGTCGTCATCATGGGCCGGAAAACGTGGGATTCCATTCCTGGAAAATTCCGTCCACTTTATGGCCGTCTGAATGTTGTTGTTAGCACAACTTTGCAGTGAGTTGCAGCTTCATCTACCAATGCTCATAATTGTGAGATTTTTAATCAGACTTTATTTGTGTCATTTGTGGTATATTGCCAGTTAGCCAGTTAAATGCAATTTTTAAAAGTAATTATGTCCATCATAAGTCTAAGTGTGTACTCGACAAAAATTGTTTAAAAGAACTGCCCAGTTGCCTTGGTTCAAATGAAACTGGGAGATATTTGTTAGCATCAGTTAGACCCAACTGCAGAACACACATGTGCAAATGAAATATACAATATTACTCTGAACTTTTATGAAGTAAATATTTTGTGCTAGGAGTTTGCCATCTGGTGTTCACTTGGCCAAGAGTTTTGACGATGCAATTGAGCTGTTGAGTTCTGATGATCTAAAGGATTGCTTTGAGTCTGTCTTCATCATTGGTGGGGCTTCACTCTACAAGGTATTATTATGTTGCTCCTTTCAGACTATAGATGATTTATTGTGTAGTGTGATAATCTCGTCTTTCAGAAATACTATTTTTTGCAAATATTTTGATTTCAAGATATGAGATGAAATTGAAGTTACATATTAAGTTTTTACATTAAATTTTGAAAGTTTTACCATTTAAGTTTTAACATTTCCAGCTGTATAGAATCATATAAAGAGGGGATATGAGTGGCAGTTTACATATGCTGAACATCAATGTCCTGTAAACCATTTTGCTTTTCTCCACTTTTCTTTTGGACTGGTCTGAGAGCACATCTTAAATATCACGATTATCACGTGTTTGATTGATAGTTCCAACTGACTGACAACGACTCTGATGATAATTGAATCTGGATGAATGAAGTTAGTTGATGTTTTGCTTTGCAGTTGGCTCTTGAGTCTCCTCTCTGCTATCGCATTTATCTGACCGAAGTTCTTCAAGACTTTTCATGTGATACATTTCTGCCAAAGTTTGACGTTGATCTTTTTCAGTTGATTGAGTGAGTATCTCTTTTAAATTCTCTCCGTTTGACTTCTCCAAACAATAGCTGTTGCTTTAATTAATCTTTGTTATTGCATGCTATCTATAATCCTATTTTTGTGATGGATATAATTTTAAATATATCATATGTAGAAGTACTGTTATATTGTGCCCTTCAAGACTTGTACTCAGCAGCTCAGACACTGAATCGGAGTTTCATGTTGAAGCGCATGAGCATATTGTGAGTGAAAGACTTTCTCAAGGTCCCTACATGGCGACTTGAGGTGGATTCGAACCCACAACCTTCTGGCTCCAAGACACTGAACATAGACAACTCTCAGGTCACCCTTTTGGCATTGTTCGATGTGAGCGCAGCCTTCGACACGGTTGACCATGATATCCTTTTAACTAGACTTTCTATCTCTTTTGGCATCTCAGGAAATTTTCTCAACTGGCTTACTTCCTACCTTCAGGACCGTTCTTACCCTGTCGCTTGTGGGGCTACTAGATCATCCTGGGCACCTGCCCCGTTTGGGTTGCCCCAAGGCTCTGTCCTAGGCCCCCTATTATATATAATATACACTGCAGACCTTGGACCACTTTTACTGGCAAATTCAATCCTTAGTCAATCCTATGCTGATGACCTCCAGGCATATGTTCACTGCCCAGCATTTGCCGCTACTGATGCGGTTCGAGAAATTTGTAGGGCTATGGAAACCCTGGAAGCCTGGATGTCTTCTAACCGTTTGCGACTGAACCCTACCAAGACGCAATATATCTGGTTTGGGACTCGTCAACAACTTGCAAAAATTGACATGAAAGCCTTAGCATTAGAGTTTCCTCTGATTACTTTCTCACCTTTTGTGCGGGACCTTGGTGTTATTTTAGACCAAGAGCTAACTTTCACTCGGCATATAAACCTACTATGTCGAAGCTGTTACTACCAGTTACGTCAGCTTAAGGTGGTCTCCCGTTCTCTGTCTTTTAGTGCCGCCTCTACTCTTGTTCACTCTTTCGTAGTTTCCCGCCTTGACTACTGCAGCACCCTCTATCATGGACTTCCGGCTGACCGGATTGGCTGCCTTGAACGGGTCCTCCGCTCTGCGGCGCGACTTGTTGGCCATATCCCAAAATATGGCCATGTCTCATCCTATATGCGGGATACCTTACACTGGCTCCCTTCTCCTCAGCGGATTGCATACAGGGTCTGTGCGCTGGTTAGGCGGTGCATTGAAGGACTAGCTCCACCCTACCTTCGAGAATTCTGTTGTTCCACCTTGGGAGTTCAGCGTCGATCGACCCTTCGATCGGCGAACCACGCTGAGCTTCTGGTTCCCCGCTCACGGACTGCTATCCGACAGCGTCGTTCATTCTCTGTTGCAGGTCCTACAGCTTGGAATGGTCTCCCTGTTACACTGCGCTTAATTCCCAGGGGTCACTCCGCTCTGTTCCTTAAGAACCTAAAAACTGTTTTATTTAGCCGTGGCTGGGCCGGGAGCGCTTCTGAGTAGCCTACCTTGAAGAGGCGCTATATAAATTTCTGAAATAAATAAATAAATAAATAAATAAATAGTCGTACACCACCATGCTCCATTGTGAAGCATGGGGGTTTAGTGTTTTGCTGTATGTTGGTGTTTTGCTGTATGCGTGTGTTTTGCTGTATGCGTGTGTTTTGCTGTATGCGTGTGTTTTGCTGTATGCGTGTGTTTTGCTGTATGCGTGTGTTTTGCTGTATGCGTGTGTTTTGCTGTATGCCTGCACTGTTTTATAGAGACAATGGATGCTCTTGTTCATTATTATGGGTCATGGAATGTTTGAAGAATGCTCATTCTCATTGCGCTCACGTATTTGCAATTGCTGTCTAGGTTACCACATGTACCAACGGATGTAATAACAGAAGGTGGCATTCCATACAAGTTCAAGGTCTATCAGAAGGTAAGCGAAGAATATAAAGCAGTGACCAATAAAAGATTTTCTGACAGAAAGGGGGCCCGTAGCTCAGTTGAGAGAGCGTTGGTCGATAAGCTGAGAGTCATTATCGCGACACGGGTTCAAGCCTCGCTCAGAGCAAAATTTTATTTGAATTTTCTGTTAGCTGCCAGTGGCGCTTTCTGTTGTGTTGTTTGCTTCGGGTCTGTTGAAAAATAAGTTAGCCCCTCCCACTCCTGGCTTGGCCTCCAGGAGTGTTCCAGCACTTAGGCTATTTGTTTTAAGCTACCGAACCTGCTGTGTAGCCGACCTGCGTGTCATGCGAAGCGAGCCATATATCGTATAACTTGCATATGTAATCATTCTGCGGTCTGTTAGATTGAATGTTAATAAAGCGAAGATTATTAAGACTATATTTATTTCAATTGTTGTTGCCTGACCAGTAGCATTGCAACTTACCATAACAATGCTGGTAATGGTAATAATAGTGGTACTAATATTAATGGCAGTAATAATAATAATAACCTAAACTTTTGCAATAATAACAAGATCAGCTGTAACAAATATATGTATCTGTATCTTTAAAGCCAGTCAACTCATTGAGTTACATTTACGTAGTCTCAATGTCTAAAGTCAGAATTCTAGGAACGCTGAAGACAGTCGGTCTGGATCAGACTGTGGCCTTGGAACAGTTAATGTTAACCTTTTTTAATGATGGCCAGAGCAATATTTTCCAGCAAGTGGTGGTCCAGGGACGCCAAAGCCACCTAGATGAAAAATGGAATAGATATCTGTGAGAGGCTCAGTGAACACATCACATAAATATTCTTGCAAACTAAATCTTAAGTGGTGTATTTTTTAGCATTGAAACAATCAAATTAGGCGTACAAAATCTTTATTTTATATTCATTATTAGTCACAAATATCACATAAAACTCATTAAGCTTTAAAATAAAAATTTATATGAACTTTTATTCTCGCAACTGTTTGGTAGTAAGGGCAGCAGAAAAAATCGGCTGGCCAGAAATGGTTTGCTGGTTAGCTCTTTGACACTCCTGCCTTATACAGCTCAGTCTGAGCTGTATGGTCCTTTGCTATAGACATCTGTGATCATAATGTCAGCCTGTCAGGTTGTGTTGTTGAGCTTATGTGAGTTATTATTGTTATTTAGAACTATCATTTTAATCGCCATGTGCTGTCTAACGAGCAAGTAAGTATCATAATGAGCAATTGTGGTTGAAGGTTCTTATACAAGATGCAGTATATACTAGTTTTTTATCCTCATGCACCACATTACAAGTCAGGTGCTCAGACAAAATGGTTACATATCACACTTTATAGAAAGAAGAAGGTTGCAGAGCTGATGAATGATATCAGATGTTTGATTCATTGTTGCTTTGAATTGTACAACAACAGAAATCGTCATCGTCGTCTGTTGATGCTGATGGTGAGAACGGCAACTGTCAGAGTTTGCCGTTCATAGCAATCTGCGCGGCTGTTGAGCTGAATGGTGGGTTTGGTAAGAACGGACAACTGCCATGGCCTCACATCAAGTAAGTCTAAGCCAGAGTGTGTTTTTGCAGCTGGTACATTATACTTACTTACTTATTATTACTAAGCTTTATTATTACTTCTGTGTATAATTTTACATCTCTGACCTGTAACTTGGTGCGGTGTGTCACCATGATTGTCTTTGACATTAAACGAATATACTTAACAGACCAGCCCTTGTTTTTCATGTGCTTCTTTTGACTGTTTGCGTGAGGTAAGATTCAGTAGAGGTGAGGTTTCAGATCAGTGGAAGAGAGAGCATTTGCGACAAGGAAACGGAAGTAAGAATTAAAGTTATTGGACAGCTGCTTTGGAGTTCTAACCGACCTCTGTTGCGTCAATGTGATAAAGTCCAAGGACTAGAAATGTTGGTTGTCGAATTAGAAGTGTCACATTTCAACAGATAATGATTTGCTGATCAGTGTTAGTCTCAATATTGTGTGTTCTTAAGCGTCAAAAGGTTTTACCTGATGACTGGCTGTTCAAGTATAGCAAATTATCAAAGATTGATAACTCTAAAGTTAATAAGGTTCGCACATAGTTCGTATCAATGAGGTGAATGCTTAGTTTATAAATACCATCTGTGGAAAATGTTTTGTGAGTTCAGAAGGAAATGCTGTTTTGTTGACATTGCGCTTTAGCTGTAATGGCCCTCAAGTTTTAAATCACATGTTGTAGCTTTTAAAATAAATAAACTTCCAGATAAGGTAGTTTGTTTTTTATGCTTTGCCAACCATTGAGCAAGTAAACTGGTCAGCACTGAGTTTCACTGAAAATGCAATTCTGGTAATTTACTTTTTAGATCCGATTATGAGCATTTCATATCGCTGGTGACACACACTGACAATCCAGGTCTGTTGCTCACTTGTTACATAGACAGATATGGGTGATTTTCCAGGTTGCTTCCTACCATAACCTCTTGACTCCATTGTGCTGATAGTACCTCCTCCAGATTTTGACTTCATTGTGCTGATAGTACATTATCCAGATTTTTCTTAGCATTGTTGGACATTACAAGCCAGCTAACTGGTAGCAAAACTGGACTGAGCCAAACTTAGTTGCCTTTTGAAGCTGGTCACTTTTTTCCTAGAAAATTGATCTGTTGTTCAGACTTCCTCTCTACCGATTTTCCTAGTTTCGATGAACTTTGTTCTATAGCTAACTCTGGTTTTTTCCACTGAATTCTCATAAGCCCTTGTCACGTCCTTCATAACATCTTCCCATAAGATCTCTCCATACAATATTTTACCAAAGCCATATGATCTAACTGTTCCTAGAGTTGATGCCTTTTTCAAAAGAAGTTTTATTATTATGATAGTGTTGTCAGTTTGCATAGATGTTTCTATTATTTATTGCTTCTGTAAACTACTGTGTGTTTGTTGGTAGTCTAATAAAGCATATTCTTACTTACTTGCTTTAATTGTGGCTTGTTTTAGGCAAAAAGCCAGCCATTATTAAAGCAAGGAAAACTTGGGAATCTACGACAGAGGATGAGCACCAGAGTCTTTCATCGACCATTCGAATAGTCATCAGCACAACTATGGAGTAAGTAGGGAGAGGTTAACGGACCGTGCCATGTTTGATCTCAGCATTTGCATTTATCATTTTTTTGTGTCAACTCTCCTGCACGCAAGCAGACTGAATTCAACTAATTCCAGGGCATAAATGCTGACATAGCACAATTTCAGCCGTTGAGTGTTTAAAGTAAACTCATTCGATTTCTCCAGGGGTTCAACAGAAAACAGATCCTTTGTGTTAGGGATGGAATATCAAATGGCAGCAGCACAGCAGTTAACTCTTTGTTTAGTGCTGCATCACTTGGCGAAAATACCAACATTTGGTAGCACTGATTTGGTAGCATGATTTGGTGGGATTTGAATGCCATTTCACCATTTTCCTCCAGTAGAGAACGATGTTTTTAAGATACATGTCAACTTACAGAGTTTTACCGTCCAGCTTGAACTTAGTGAAAGAGCATTTGCTGAATGTTTTAAGTGATGATGGCCGACTTTGTTGACTTTTTCTGAAGCATTCATCCAGCGACCGTTGATTACATCGTGAAATCATTTGATGAAGCAATAGCAGTCGGCCTCAAATTATGGAGAGACGGAGAAGTGGAGAAGATCTGGATCTTGGGTGGAAAACAAATTTTTCAGGTGAAATTTTATTCCTAGAGTGAACATACAAGTGTTTGATCTGTTAAATTTTGTAACTGTAATCAAACTTTGTATAGCACCATTTAAAGATAACTCAGAGGCATTTCAAACGTGGTGACAAGAAATCACGATTGAACACGTGGGTCTTCAAACGCTTTTAAAATTGATTAGATTCTAAAAGTGCATTACTGAACATTTCTTTGAAACGTTCAGATAGCAATTGTGTATTTCTGAGTTGTTTTAATTTCTCTGTCATGAAGTTTACCTTTTATTACTATTTTGCTAGAAATACTTTATAAATGCTAGGATATAATTATATACATGTATCTAACATGGATGGAGAATTGCAGATGGTAGAAACAATTTTGACATCATGCACGTTGTTTGGTATACATTTCTTGGTCCTCGGTCAAACACAGATTCTGATTGTGAAGAAGTAGAAGACTTCAAATCAATTGTGAATCAAAGTGATTTTTAGAAGTGTGGGTTTTCCCAGGATTTGCTTTATTCAATTTGGGTTCAATTGGATGACATCTGTGCACTAAAGTTATCGCCTCCTCTAACACTGGTTGCATATCATTCATGGCTGCATTCATTCCTCTCCAGGTGCTGTCAGGTTATTGGTCCAAGATCCCATCTGGTGTTCCACATGGTTGAATCTTTGAATCCAGTTTCTAGATCCTCTGCATTGTTGATATAACCTGGTGCATTGCTGTTTGCCATTTTCCATCTCATAAGTGTGCAGAGGTACATTTGTACATAGATTTGTTTGTATGTATGTGTACTTGTTGTTAGATTGAGACATGTCGACATATTAGCCTGCCTCTGCTATGTAAGGATATTGTCAGTGTGTTGAGAAATATCTTTTTAATGTGACGTGAGAATGTTGAATCATGATATAGGTTTCCCATTCAGAGTTCTTAATTTTCTAATGAATCTCTTAAGTACTGTTTTCTTTTTTGTAGGAAGCCATTGATTCGCCGATGTGTCGGTTCATCTATTTGACGAGAATTTTGAATCCGTTTGACTGTGACTTGTTTTTTCCGGCATTTGACCACTGCTTTAAACAGACGAGGTTTGTGTTCTTGAAATTATTTGAATTTATGCGAAAACAGAATTTCTCTGGTAGTTTAAGTTAACATTGATGCCATTATTTACTATGTGGACAATAAATACAATGCAGTTCACAGCCTGTAGAAGCTGGTCAGATACGTCATTGAAGAATCGTTCGGATGAATTATTAACACGAAATCAGTGCTACATAAATAGGTCAACTCCTCATCAATATGCATTTGTAGTCATTTATCGATTCCTAAAGATTAAAAGTCCAAACTGCAGGTGGAAAACAAGAGGACACCATATAACTTTACAACGGCCAGATAATATTAGTGACTAGACTAATGCCTGGAGCAGTTGTTACGGTGATGCCATAGAAATTCTTTATTATTATTATCATATTAAAATGTATTCAGTTACTGAAGCGAGAGGGGTTGAAATGTCACTGAGTTGACCTGATATGCCATGGCGTTGGATGGAAAACTGACACAGTTGGGCTCGTTCTGCTTTAGCCAGTGTGATAACTAGCCCCATTCTTTAATGCACCTGCAACATTTCTTAATGGCAGCACCACATTGTTTTATAAATGGTGGAGTAGGGTCAGAATGCTGCTGTTATGGTTGAGGCTTTAGTTACTCTTGATGTATAGAGGGGGGTCAGAATAGACACAGTAGGTCTGGTTAGATAATTGTGCCCAGCTTACCAGTGTTTCGAATGTGCGCTTCTCTTCCCTGTCCATCATCTTGGATTCCTTCTCGATCCTGTCCTCTCTCTCTCTCTCTGATCACATCAATTGTGTCATTCGGCGTTGCTTCTACTACTTACGCCAATTCCATGTCATTCGTGAATCACTGCCACAGCATACTGTAACAGCAAGTCAGAAAACTTAACTGGCGGCTAAAATTGGTTGGTTCTGTTAATCATTGCATCGTTTAGAGGAGCCACAGACGCGTTTCTTGCAATGGATTTGAAACTGTTCTCTTTTCCATCTTCCATCCATCCCTCATTATTTGATGACCTTTGATCTTAAATAGCGATTTCATTTAATTCAGATCTCCTTTTATCCAGATGACTGACATACATGTAGAGAAGTGTTGCGCTTTGAACGAACTGACCACAGATCTTGGAACACATAAATTACTACCAGCTGCTTCCTCATATCATGCAGTGGCATTATACAGACTTTCAGACCAGACACGTGATGAAAGGTTTTGCACTTTAAAGCTTTGAATAAGTTATTATGAATATCTGCTTAAAATGTAAATGTCACATTTATGAAAATGTGTTGGGTTTTACTTTCAGATTGGTAATTAATATTGCAATAAATATCCAATGTATGTGTGTGTGGATGTTGACTATTTAAAAGAGTCACATGGTTGGTCACATGATGTTGATGATTACATGATTAATTACTTATTGAAGAAGCAATTATTGAAGTAACAGTAGTTGGAAAGATTTAGTTTTGTTGTAACTTTACAGGATTCTGAAAGAGGAATTGGATGAGGGAAGTCAAGTTAAGGTCAGATGCGAAGTGTACGAGAGAATCTAATGCCGAGATCGCAAGTTCTACAGTGAACCATATGCACCATAATCATCCACAGACATGCACATCTTTAAGAAACTGAAGTAAAGTGTTCAACAGATCATAATATTTAATGTCTAGATTGCACCTACCGTGACTGCTCGCAATCACATTTGATAAGAATCAGATCAGAAAGATAACGTACTGTAGATTTCTCCGGTAATCATACGCATCTGTAGTTGTTACGTTAATTACTTATAAAGCTGAAGTACTAGCCATATGTCTAGATGGTTCAAGTTTGATGCTAAGAACCATCATTTTAATAAAAACCTATGCTAATTGTAGCAATTTAACCATTGACTAGTTTTGCTTAGTTACTCTTGAGAATAGTGTAATAGTTCAAACATGATAATGCCTGATTACCTGACTAGTTTGCTCAAAGAAGAGTAGAAAGTGTGCTTGTCTAGTTCATATTGTCAGGAACCAACAGTTTAGTGGTAAGCACCTATTGCCTTTGAATATCTTTGTTACTGTGGCAATAATCTGTCAGTGGTATATCTTGTTTGAGGTGCTAGTTTCGTTCAGTTTTAAGAATGTTTGTCAGGATGGTTAAACATTTGAACTTTCCATTGCAAACAAAGTGCCTCTGCTGCAATAAATGTATTTTATTTGAAAAATTGGGTAATAAACATCATGAAACTTGCTTAGTCTAGAATTGTAATCTTTGAAGAACATCGGTGAGCAAATTATTTCCGGATGACTGTGTAGTACGAGGAAAACAGTTCTTCACCAGCTTCTATAGCACGCGTTGACACAAGCACAACTGTACGCACTGTCCTGTTAACAGATATTACAGTGTTGCTTTAGCCATAGAAAATCTGATTTTAAATAGTAATCTGCTACGTACATTTATCATCGTTATGAGATACAAGATTAAATATAAACATTGTTTAGTTTCTACTGCTTGCATGTTGAAATGCTTCCCTGTTACCAACCGCCAATCCCGAGGAACTTGCTTGACAAGCATTGTGTTCTTGTGGGATATACATTTGTCAATGGAGTTGGCAATCTTGATTTGCATATTAGTCAATGCCTGTAAAGGTTTTTCAATACCATAACCATGCACAGGTTTTAAGCTTTGGGCAATTTTGAAATGAAATCGGTTTATTGCACGTTCAACTCTGGTTACACAATCATGAACGACTAAGTACAGTACAAATGCAATTAGGAGCCAGTAAAAGCTAGTAGCTTATATTATCCTGACCCCTCCAAAAATGTCACTTAATGTAGATCAACTACAAAAGACTTCGCATGTTAATGTGTAAACGTGCAGAGAGTAGCTTTTTCATAGACTTTCCTTGAGTTGTTTTAAAATTCTTATTCTATGTCGAATTTACCAATCAAAGTTTCCGTCGGTTGATGTTGAGAAACTGATGTTTGGTATAAACTGACGAAGCTGCACTGGAAAGGTTTCGACAAAGTCAAACTCTTGATAGCAAACGTTGGCTGGATGCTCTGCAAAGAAATCACGTCACTAAAATCTCCGGGCAATGTTATCCGGAGAATCGTAATATTAAATATCTCAAAGTTCAACTGAGCTCTATGAAATCTGCACGTGACATGTTAAGTGACAAACGATGTTTTGATTTTGATGCCATGTAGAGAGAGGTGGAATTGTGTCCTGTACCTGGTCTGTGATTATTGACGTATTGTCCAATGGCAAATGATTTGTGTCCTGTACCTGGACTGTGATTATTGACGTATTGTCC
This sequence comes from Lumbricus terrestris, assembly GCA_949752735.1. Classification (NCBI taxonomy): domain Eukaryota; kingdom Metazoa; phylum Annelida; class Clitellata; order Crassiclitellata; family Lumbricidae; genus Lumbricus; species Lumbricus terrestris. The sequence goes on from OX457052.1 coordinate 2,244,059, forward strand.
AATGGCAAATGATTTGTGTCCTGTACCTGGACTGTGATTATTGACGTATTGTCCAATGGCAAATGATTTGTGTACTGTACCACTGTACCTGGACTGTGATTATTGACGTATTGTCCAATGGCAAATGATTTGTGTACTATACCACTGTACCTGGGCTGTGATTATTGATGATTTGTGTACTGTACCACTGTACCTGGACTGTGATTATTGACATATTGTCCAATGGCGAGTGGGTTGATTGGATGACGTGTGAGCCACGACATATCAGATGTAAAATGCCAACCGATTTTTTCGCGGTGACTACAGGATCTACAATAACAATGAGAATCATTCATCAAGTGTACACAGTGACTTGTGAGTTTGCAGCGGTTATGAGGCAGCATTGAGGCTGTTATGAGGCTGGATTGCTGGCAATAACAAATAGCCAAATACCTATTGTTTAGTTTAACCTTTAAAAAAATGCATGATCAGCATTTTTTGGGTTGCTCTGGTTTGACTATTTCATTTATTTAATACCTCATGGTAAGACTTGGTAGCATGAGAAAGATCTTTTCTTCTCTTGTTTTCGAATGATTAATTACTCAAGAGAGGAACTCTTCCAATCACACATCTGCATTGTATGCTAGTAACTCGAAACTCTTCCCAATCTTCATCATATGAAACATTAAAACCCTTGTAGTTTCACAAATGGCTTCACATGCAATTGTGAAGTCATGAAAAGGTACAACAGAAATAACCAGATGCACTACAGTGCAGCATTTAATACGTTTAGCCATTAACCCTTTGAACCCGGAGCTCTCGTAACTCTATGGATAACTGGCCGGAAAACCGCCCGTGGGGTTCTAAGGGTTAAAATCATCCTGTCAAGTTCAAAGTATCGTATGTTTTGTTTGTTTGTCATCATAGTCATGATGGTTTGCAGATTTGACATTCCTAGTGTCACAAAATGGCGGATAATCATAAACTAGAGTTGATATCAATGACATTCTTAAATCTAAACCATTCAAATGAATTGATGATCTCCATAAGCTGTACGTACAACAGCTGAACGCACTAGATCCTTCTCACATTGTATCAATACTAAGAAAAAGGGTAGAACATTGTACAGCATATTGACAGTTCATTTGTAATTTATGAAAGAAACTAGCTGTACCCGGCCACGCGTTGCTGTGGCTGAAAAGACTGTCCAACCCACCCTTCCTAGGTCCCCTTACCCTCCCCTTCTCCTTTCCCCTCCCCTCCCGTTCCCCCTCTCCTTCCTTCTCTCCCCTCCCCTCCCTCCGTCCCTACTTCTCTCCCTTCGTCCCTCCCTCTCTCTCTCCCTCCCCTCTCTCCCTCCCTGCATCCCTCTCTCCAGTTTCATTCCCTCCCTCCCCTCCGTCCCTTCCCTTCCTCCATCCCTAGAAATATGCGCTTTAGAAAGACACGTGGAAAACAGCTGCAAATTGACGATTTTGTAAAAACCGACAGTTACATATTGCGCTAGAGAAAGACACACCTTTTGAAACGCGCCCGAAAAATGGGCGGACGCCGCCGGACGGATGCGTCAAAGTTCAAATGGATATAGCTGGACTCCATCGACGTATATCGAATGGAAATAAAAGTTGTGTTTTTTGGGTCGCAAAGATTGCGCTTTTTCCCAAAAGGCATTAGACAAACCCACTTATGTTCGAATGGAACGTTTTGGTAAAATTTTGAAAACAATCGGTGAAGAACTTTCCGAGATCCTTCATGTTGAACGGTAGCGTTTTAAATTTTTATTTATATAGATTAGTTGCTATACGGTACCTAAAAATAATTTTGGATATACTGCGATCGTTGCCATCAATGTGCAATCCATCTATGCAGCGGAAGATGAACGCATTGCCAAGTGACTGGAGGAGCAGAGGCTCGCCTGGACTGTACACAACACCTGGAAACCAAACAACCTCAAAGCGACGAACTTTGGAATGTCCACATAAGCATAGAAACATCTTTAGCTTCTCAATCTAACCTAACAGCCAGCATCTTACGGTTGGTTAAATAAAAGTTAATATTGTAGTCCTTCACTACTGCATCTTCTGGGATTTGATGCACCGGTATGGCGCTGTGAGAATGACAATTCATTCTCCAACTATGTCACTTCAATTTGTTCAGCATTTTGATTTACAATTTTAAGTAGATTGCCACATGCTTTGTTCAACTTGCGATCTATGTTCCGTTTTATTGTTCTCGCATTTTATGTCATATATTTTAGAACCTTTAGGACCATAACCCTATTGTTAGTAGTTATCCATTAATTACATGCATATATATTTCATTCAGTTTAAAGTAAAGATCATGTTATCTACAAATCATCGGTTGTATCAAATAACTACCTGAATAGAAATAGATATTATGATAACCAGTTGATATTAAACAGATGATATCACATCAACTGCAGCCAATTGCAACATGAGAAGTAACATAATTTAATAGATTACACTTCCACCATTGCAATGCTTAACTCAATGCTGCACATGTAACACTGACATTGCAGTAACCTATGTTAGTAAGGTTAGAAACCTTTACAAAACAATGGTTAGATCAAAGTATAAATATGAATATTGATGCGGTGTAGCATTCTATGAGACAATAGGATGAAAAACTGTTGATGGTGTTTTACCTGGATACAATGCAGTGACTGTATCTGGAGGAACAGTGCCAGATGTAACAAAGACACCTCTTCCACCTCCTTTTATTTGGCTTTGTCTTCGTTCAGCAGTGAATCCTAACTGCTTCTTCATTATCTCGAGGTTTCTGTGGTGGATCAGATACTCCGCAGATGAATTGTTGCCAGGTTGTGTGTCATATCTGTGCTGACGGTTTATGTTCGTGAGTAATTTCTTTTCTTTTGAGACAGTTGTAAGATGGTCTGAGCTGATTCCGTTGGGATGTGTGGCTGCTTTATGAAACTGATCTGCAGTCAGATGAGTTTGATTGTTGCTGTTGATGGTTGAAGCCATTGCAGACTGTGTCTGGTTCTCAAATGCAGCGAAAAGTTGCCTCAGAGTGCTGTCCACTTTTGTGTCAGAAACACATTTGTCTGTCATTCCAGGTTGAACATGGCGCACTGACCTAAAGAGTTACAAAGCATTTGGTAATAGTGGTTATAAGTAACTGTGTAGAACTTCATCTGTTTTAGAAACGATTGCTGAGAAGAACTTTTCTTGAACCTATCACTTCCAAACTGCATCTTTGGCATTAGAAAACCAACACATTATTTTATTCTGCCTCCCTAAGTCTTTCACTGATTTCTTGGAAAATGTATGGATGATATTACATGGAATGCTTAGACTGTCTTTCAGTTCGACTGATTTTACACGTGCTGTTCCTATCAGGACATATTTCTATAATCTTCATGAATATTAAAAGCCAACAGTTAATTATGACAGACATTTAACTACTTCACAATTGATGTCTATTGTTGAAATCACTTAATGACACCATTCAATATTTACAACTTAAAGACAGGACTAAATCAAATTTCATGGATAGCTGCATGTGGATAATAGGCAGACACCTTTTCTCTACAGTCTGAAGTCAACCCTAGATCTTCTAACACAATTTGACCTTTGGACTTACACACCCTGAGGATGGTACTCCTGAAACCAAAATCACTCCTAAGGTACAGAATACTATGCAAGGTTTAAGGATCAAACCACGGACACTTCGATCCCTCTGCTATCAAGTCCATCCTGATCCATCGTCTTCATCCACAACTCAGTATCTTCATGGATGGAAGTCTCTCTTCCACAGCATCTTCACTGAGGCCCTTTAAGATGCGACTCTTTTCTCCCTTGCATTTTGAATACTTCATAATTCTCAGAACTCTGCACTCTCCCTTGGTCCACTTCTTTATATCATGTTTAGTATGTTTACAGCTCTTCTCTCTGCTATTAGCACTCGGCTTCAGGTCACCTCTACGCAAGCCTTCGTTCAAGTGGTTCCCTCGATTTACTTTCTTGACAAATGTCTTTATTGTATTTGTAAATTTATATAGCGCCTCTCACAGTGCACATCAATCAGAGGTGCTCCCAGTGCAAAAGACCCACAGAAAAGAAAGCGGTTTTTGAGATGGGAGAAAGATGGGATACCAGTTAATAGCGAAGAACATGTCGACGAAGATAGGTGATAGGACATCACAGGATAGATGGTGAAGGTGATTAGTCAAGCGTGAGTAGATGTGGGACGAGCGAGGAAGTAACCTGGGTGTTATACTCTAAACACTACTCTTTCATTATCTGCAAATTGTCTCTATTCTGTCTTCGTCCAGTTTTATTGTCTGCTGCATGTGTGTGTCAATGATTTTTTCTTCCGTGGTTCATCTATTCTCACATTGACTACTTGTAACTTGTTGCTCATTCATTAGCAAACCAAACTCTACTCAGCTCTGCTTCACTTGGTACTCAGTGCAGCTGAGTACCAAGTGATTGCCTGCTGCTCGAATTCTGCTTGAAAATCTCTTTCTTTACCTGTAAGACTTTTTTGGGTCAAGCTCCGTGCTACTTTATCCTAGCCATTTCTACACCCTTCCAGTACCATGGTCTTGGACTACCACAGCACAGCCTCATGCCTTTGCCTCTCTTGGCCTTTTACTGTGGAATGACTTTCCTGCTAGAACTCATGCTAAGAGTTCTGCACAAACAACTTACTCTCAAAGCTAATTCTGTTCTCAGTCCGTAACTTTACTAATCAAAACTCTTTTTTCGTGCTATTCTATTTTATTCAATTCTTTAAGTGGCTCTGGATGTAAAGTGCATTCATTGTTCTACCACTGATCAAAATAAGAAATGACCTTTCTTTCCAGGAGTAAATTATCCATGGAAGGAAGCGATATCGATATGAATTCCACCATTTCAGACATCTTCCATACCAGACCTTCATCAGTTTCGATGAAAATGGCTATCTACAAATTGAAATATCAAGCACAAACTTAGAACAAATGAATAAATGTGCAAAAATATAATTATCAAACTCAGAGCCATGTGCTATTGCATTGGCAACCTCTGTAATATCCATGTCTAATGCACAAAACATAAACTGTTTATGCACCAAAATCAATCCACAGTCAGATCAGTACCCAGATTTTAGTCAGTCTACCAAAGGTCCGTGATGGTGGTAGTCAGGGCTGAAAGTGAGCCGAGTCTGTCCGGGCAGTGGCGGCGCTAGGGGGGTGGGGGGCTAAGCCCCCTCCTACAAGAGGCTCAGCCCCCCTAAAAAAATGGACATCTGAATTATTTTACATTGAAATATCCACGATTTTGGGGTGATGACTAAAAAAAAGGTCGTCAGAAATTTTGGCGGATGGAAATGTCAAATTTTGCCGCGGGCTTCAGCCCCCCGAAACTGAAATCCTGGCGCCGCCACTGTGTCCGGGTCTCAAACCCGGCATTATTTTTTGGGCGCTTGAATAATTGAGTGACGTCGGCATAGAGGTGATGATCAGCAGCGGATGATGAAATGAGTTTGCTGAGTGGGGAGGTATAGAGAATGAACGGGAGAGGACCAAGGACTGAACCTTGAGGGACACCAGAGGTGAGGGTTTGCTGATTGGATAAGTGACCAGAAGCGTTGATGGTGAAAGAGTGTGAGGAAAGGTATGATTTGATCCATGAGAGGGCAGTGCCAGAGATTCCAAAGACAGAGGAGAGGCGATTGAGAAGGATACATGGGCGGAGACCTAGGGGGGGACAGGGGGACGGTCCCCCCAATGGAAGTGTTGGGGGGACGGCCCATGCATTTGTCCCCCTCCAATCGTTGAGCGTCAAGACTAAAAAAAAGGTCATCAACTTTTTGGGCCGCAAAAATAGAAAATTTCGTCGAGATTTGGCCGTATGACTAAAAAAAAACAAAAAAAGGTCATCAACTTTTTTGGCGGTGAAAATAAGAATTTTTCTCGAGATTTCGCCGGTCGTCAGAAATTGTTCGGAAAATCTTGCGTCTTTCCGTCCCCCCAATTCTCGGCCCAGGTCTCCGCCTATGGAAGGATAGCATGGTCTGTTGTGTCAATGGCTGCAGAGATGTCCAGGAGGCACACGCAACGGCCTATTGCCATGACAAGTTTGTTGTAGAGTGAGATGAGGAGTGTTTCGGTAGAGTGATGCTTAGTGTAGGCAGACTGGTTTGGGTTTAGAAGATTGTTGGAGATGAGGCAGCTATTGAGACGAGAGAAGACAATCCATTCGGAGAGTTAAGAAGGAGAGATTTGAGATTGGATAAAAGTTCTTTGTCTAGAGATGGTTTATTGAGAAGTGGTTTAAGAGATGAGTCCTTGAAAAGCATAGGGAAGGTGTCGATTGAGAGAGGTTTATGAGCTCGGTTATAGTGGGAGCAAGAAGGGTCATGCAGTCTTTAAGTAAGGAGGTTGGGATTAGGTCAAGGTCACATTGCTTGTTAGAAGGATCAGAAAGGTCAAGGTCTACTGATTCAGTAAAGACAAATATAATCTGACCGTATTTTTGAAGTCTGTAATATAATGCAACGCATTTAAAATTATTTATCGAAACTTCTGAGATCTGGCGCAATCTGAGATACACATTTCAAATATTGTTCAGCTAAAAATCTTCAATTATCGCTCATCAACAGCTCGTAACGTTTCCTACAAAATTTTATGTGAGGTAATATTTTTGTCAAAATTTAAGTACACAGACAAATTTGCACGGTTATGGTCGTCGCGAAAATTACTTTTAAATAAGAATTAAACATTAGATTATCCATGAACAGAGATAAACAGTGGATGCTGCCTCGGAATTAAATCACTTTCGTGAACTGTAATTGCCAGGTACTGTGAAGCTTACATTTTGCATCATAACCTTGTTACCTTAGTTATCAGTGCTAGACGCAGGCTTTCTGTTGAATAAATGGAGTTATAGGTGAGGGAAAAGTATGTGAAATGTTTTTCTCACTTGTTCGATCGGATAGCGAATGGCACCTTGCAGGCGAACTTCGGTTAACGCGAAAGGCAGAATACTTAAAATGTGGGTCAGTTGTTTTCCAGGTCCACACCCACAGGAGTGCGTGGTAGCGAGTAACAATTTTGGGGTTTGCCAACTGAGCAGGACGCAAAGGGGCGACTGAAGGCGATGGGTGAAGGCCAGATGGGTGTTTGCGTTTGCCAGAAGCCGAGATAAGATAAGATAAGATAAGAATATTCTGTAATATACCAATAATATTATTGCTATCCGCATTTTGGTGTACATACAAAGTATAATAAACAAACGTACATAATTTCTATATCCAATCAATGTCAAAGTGTTTTAGAATAGCATAAAATCCTAAGTCCAAATCCAATATAAATTTTAAATTTAAAAAAGAAGTTCTTTTAATGACTAACAATTTATGCTGCACTTTTGTTTTTTGTATAGATAGTAACCCCACTGCACAGGTTGAGTGCACTCACAGGTCTTTCACTCAAAACTGAAAACATTGCTCTTTCACAAATCCTATCCTGATTCCTCCTCTTCTCATCACATCCCTCGTCATTTCAATTCTAAACATCACCCACCTTAGCCGTCCATCTATCTGCCTGCCTGACTCTCCGGACTTGACCCGCTGCCTATCGATTTTGTTTTGATTGAGCGCCTGTGAATAAGCTGGTTCCCGCGACTTGGCTTTTGTGGGCGCTGTAGAAGTTTCGAGATTACGATTACGATTACGATCAACTGTTTATTACCTAAAGCTAGAGCTACATAAGTTAAAGCACAAAAATTTGAGAACTCAGTTACTATCAAAAGCTGTTAAAATGTAGAGTCATATCATGTACTTAATTACGTGCAAGTAATGACTTTCATACAGGTCTATGGAGTTGAATTTGTTTACAACAGTGTCCAATAAACTCAACTCTGTATGAACAGGGTCAACCTGAATCCCCGAAAACTATTCAGAGTTAAATTGAATTCATGTCATAATGGACCTAATAATTTGTTGTAGATAACATAGTTAAGTGTCTAAAATCATTAAGTTTTGTGGAAATCGAGTATGGGGATATTGGCCGAAGTTCCGTTTTCAAGATGCAGGTTTCATGGATTCAGGCAGCACCTGTGCGAACAGGTGGAACTGATGTGAAATAGACACCATAAGTGTAGACCTTCTGCTTAGTGAATGTCAGAATCTTGCTTCAGATTTGTTTCAATTCAGTTTAAAGTAGCCGCATTGTTGGGAGTGCATATATTTTTAAAGTTGGTTAGCCGCCCTAGTCTGTCTCTGGATTTCCGGTCAGTTGGATTTTCATAATGCTTCTTCAGCCGATAATTATGAGAACTGCTTGACTGCAACCTCACTCGAAGCGTCAACCGCCAACTGACGTCTTATGCTTTATGAAGTCATGGTGCTAGAGAAGAAGACATCAGATTAGATTAGATTAGATCAGTCTTTGTGTTAGGGCTACCTCACCAGAGGCAGACGTCAGTTTTAGGCCCCTCCCTAAACCTCCACCACCGTATAGCTACTGGGTACCTACCAATGGTAGACACACTAAACACAAGTTGTGAGCAGGGTCAGACTGACATAAAAGCTATGGTGGGAATTTTAATGACTGCATGCAAAGAAATGGTTTGTGTCCAACTATTTCTTCAGCAGACACTCTTCCAATCATGTAAGCGTATATCACTCACCCAGTTTAATCACGTTTATCCCATGATGGTACCAACCAACAGCAAGGTCTGCATAATTACGGATTTAAGTTTCTTGTGAGATTCATGATTTTAAGTGAAGACTGCAATAGTATTTAAAGAGCTGTAAAGACAAGTTTCATGGCATAATAGGACTATAATATTATGAAGGGTCTAATAATTGATAAAATGGCCATTTGTTGCTGAAGTACGTGATGTATAATGTGCCCTATTTAATAAAGTCAAGCTTATCATATTTAATGATAATAGTATAAATTGATTCTGCTGCTTAGAACTTGACATATTTCTAGTTTCAACCAAGAAATCTCTTACATGCAACACGAAAAGGAAATAAATTGTTACAGTCTGCAACTAGTTATAGCCTGTCATTTTATCAATCAGACTGTTCTACTTGACTGTTGTACTTAGCACTAGACTTAACTAGACAGCTTATCTCACATCTTGCAAGAGGTACTTTAAAAAGGCAGGTAATAATTAATGCTATCGCTTAGGAAGTCACTAGCTCTGGAATTTGAGCTTTGGAATTCACAATGAAATTGGCAATCCCAATTTCTTGTTTCTTTTGTTGCTGTTCATTCTCATATGCAGTTGCCAAGTTTGCCGGCAAGCTGCAAATGTCATAACAACCCTTAAAACTTGGTGAGTTCTGACATGGCCGAAAAACTTGTAGAATTCATAGGTGTCAGTAAATTGTTTACAACATTGTCCAATTGCAGCAGACTTTTAAAAGCAGAAATCATTAAACTGCAGATGAATTTATTTTATGTATTCTTCAACAATTTACTGCCGTGTAACAGATTAAAAAATTATGTGATTATTTACAGGAATTGAACGTGGCATCAATGTGGGATCATGCACGCTCATGTCCTCTGATTTTTTAGAGAAATCTGATCCATGGTTGATATAAACTCAGTGAAACCGCACAACTATTTCTACCTCTGCATGCTTCTTTCACTCAAAACTGAAACTCTGATTGTCCACAAATCTTAACTTCATTCATTTTCTCTCCTCCTTTCTCTCCACTTCGCTTCTGTAGCCATCTCAGGCCTGTCTGCCTGAATCTTGATCGTTGAATCTTGATTACGAACATTCTTACTTTGACAACTATCGATTTTGTACTGACCGAGTGAAATAAAGACTTCTAAACACTGAGATTACTGACGTTTCTGTTGGTACTGTTGAAATCTCCAACATTACATTTCCTTCAGAAACTGCAAGGTCAAATTGTCACCAACAATCTAATGTTGTTGAGTGTAGACTTCCCCATCCACATTTATAATCTTCTTATCACACCATTACTGTCTCGGAACCACATTGGTTATCTCTTTCTCATTTGATACACCGAGTTGTTGTTCTCTTATTAGCAACGGAAACCACACCTGCAACTTGTTTTGCTACATCATCAGGTGGTCTGTGTTGAGATGTCTGTTTAGGTTTCTATGTGTGGGAGTCCTAATCTGTGTTGTCATTTGAAGTGTTGTGTTGCAACATTGCAGTTGCTTGAAGTGTAAGGTGACAACTGTGGCAGTTAGAATATCATTGTAACGAACACTTGAGATGATTTCGTTGAATATCTGATTTCGTTGAATATCTGATTTCGTTGAATATCTGATAGGCAGATGATGGGCTGACTAACGTCGTCTTATCTCTGAGTGTTTTCTGGGCTTGTACATGTATTGCAAATCTTGTTTAAGTGTTTGAGTGCAGATCAGGTTTTGTGTACACACCCTCGGTTTGTTGGTCATTGTGCAGACGACACTGCCCTCCCAGATGGAAAGTAGGGTGAACAATGAAAGAAGAACGGCAGTTCGAAGAATCGTCCGTCTTACAGCTGCCATGAATGGATGGAAACCAGTAAGTAGCACATTTCAATACATTGTTCGGTGATCTGTTTATGAATGTCAATGTTCAGAAGACAAAGGAGGAAGTGCCGTAGTTGTGTGGTTCCTTTTTTGTTGTTGTACCTGTTGCACTCTGTCTTCTTCAGTAGAAATCTACTTCTGTGCAAGATCTTACTAAAACTAAAACAGGAAGAAGACTATTCTTGAGCAAGTGGATGAGACGGAGAGGTTGGATGAAAAGCAGGAAGTAGAGCTACAGGTAGACTGATGTAGACCTACAAGAAGACAGACTTAGAACCAGGTAGATCTATACAGAACGAGAAATAGACAGAGGTAGAATTATAGAAACGACCAGTCACTCCACTTCCTTCTGGAATGGATTTCTACAAGAGACAGGTAGTTGGAACTGTTAGATGAGAGTGGAAAGGTATAAAGAGGCAAGAGGTGATAAACATGTGAATGGGATTTTTAATGCACAGTCTTCACGATTAATAGTCACATGTGGTTAAATGCTGTGTTATTTGTCAGCTGATGTCGATGAGTGTATTATTCCGATGCTGTTGTTTTAGACGGATGTGAACGATGAACTGCTCTTCGATCCGTCGATTCTGAGGAAGGTTGACTGGACAGATCGGAAGTCAACATACAAGGACGGCAGATCACCGACCAATCCAGGCAACAATCTGATCATCAGACCTCTCGCACTTCACGACTTTGACAGAGGTTGGACTGACTACGCTTTCTGTCAAAGAAAACAATCCTAATTCTCTTACCTTTGTCTTATTACCATCACGCGTTCCACCATCATTTTTATTGTAATTTTTTTGTTAGCATAGACTGGTGGCACTTCTAGCGACTTACTTTTCAATGTTCGTTGTCAAACGCAAAAGACAGAAAACTCTTGAAGACTGACTTCATCATTGACTCTGTTGTCCTGAACAATCTCGTTTCAGAATGATCTCTCTTTAGATGTTGGCATCAGTCCATCTATTGCCTTGCGGTGCATTTTGGTAATATTTTAGTAACTTTCTTAGACTTGGTGTTTGAGTGTGAGGGTGAGTGGTGGCCAGTCCTCTAGCTATCTCTTTCTCTCAAGATTATTCTGTCTCTCTATTTGTATATATATATATATATATATATCTCTCTCTCTCTCTCTCTCTCTCTCTCTCTCTCTCTCTCTCTCTCTCTCTCTCTCTCTCTCTCTCTCTCTGACTCTGTCTCACACACACACACACAACCTCATCCACTGCCACTGTACAGTTAGTCTTTTCATTCGGAGCTGAATCAGTTTGAATGTGTGAACAGAATCTCAAGATGCTTTTTCATGAAGATTTGAACCACTGACCTATGGAATGTTGAGAGTCCAGCGTGCCACCCTGCTGCTCGCTATTGCAGGACGTCATTAATTATCTATATGTGTATTGCACGTATCATAGAGAGCCGAGATGTTATCTAGAGCTCTGTTTCATGTGGAGATGGAAATCAGTTGTTGATTATATGAAAGATCGTTAGATGTAAAAGGATTTGAATCATCGATGACATTTTTCTCTTTATTCAGGATATTTGCAATTACTCGGTCAGTTAACATCCACGGGAACTGTCACACGAGAATCTTTCGCAGGTAAACTCTTCACCTTCACGAATATATGTATATTGTACATTTTGTATTTTTATTCATTCTTTACACTTGTATATATTGCCCCTTCAAGAAATCTACTTGGAAACTGTGCATTTCGTCCAGCCACGGCAAAAGAAAAAAAGACTTGAGAGATTTATGAAACAAAGTGTGGTCAGATGTTATGCAGCTTTGAAGGATGGAACTCATTGCAGATGGACGACACTACAACCATAGGCGCAACCACCCTATGGGACCCACGGGACGTGTCCCCCAACTTTTGAGTGGTCCCCTAACTTTATTATTATGGTCCCCAACTTTTAGGACGTGATTCATTATGGTCCCCCAACTTTTAGGACATGATTGCACCCATGCCTACAACCGAGAAAGCTCAGTGACATTCCAATGATTCCCATACATATATATATATATATATATATATATATATATATAATATAATTCTTGAATACATCATTATGCATATGCACAAATTACACATGTTTTAAGTTTTCTGGTGCACGATGCGTGTCCCTGCTTGAAGACAGAGTTTCATAACCATTGATTGTGTAGTTGAGAGGTCCTGTGTTTGTGTACATTGTGTCATTGATTGCGTCTGTGATTGCGTCTGCATTGCTAGTAGCGTTGCATTGTTGTTGTTGTTGTTGTTGTTGTTGTCGTGTAGAGCGCTTTCGTCAGATGAAGTCGTGTCCAAACACTTACTACATAGCGGTTGTAGAGGACACTTCCAGACGTCAGGTCATTGGAACGACGACTGTGGTTGTTGAACAGAAATTCATTCACAGCACTGGAATGGTCAGTAAACAACGGCTTACACTCACCACCACCACCATCATCATCATCATCACCATCATCATCATCATCACCATCGTCATCATCGTCATCATCATCATCACCATCATCATCATCATCATCATCATCACCATCGTCATCATCGTCATCATCATCATCATCATCATCATCATCATCATCACCATCGTCATCATCGTCATCATCATCATCACCATCATCATCATCATCATCATCGTCATCATCACCATCATCATCATCATTGCCATCATCACCACCACCATCATCATCACCATCATCATCATTGCCATCATCACCACCATCATCACCATCATCATCATTGCCATCATCATCATCATCATCATCATCATCATCATCATCATCATCATCATCATCATCATCATCATCATCATCACCATCATCGTCATCACCATCATCATCATTGCCATCATCATCATTGCCATCATCATCATCATCACCATCATCATCATTGCCATCATCACCATCATCATCATTGCCATCATCATCACCATCATTGCCATCATCATCATTGCCATCATCATCATCATCATCATCATCATCATCATCATCATCATCATCATCATCATCATCATCATCACCATCGTCATCATCGTCATCATCATCACCACCACCATCATCATCATCACCATCATCATCCTCATCATCTTCTTTTCATCAGAGTCTTCTTTTTCTGATCTTGTCCACCACTGTTTCCTTTTGACCCAGCTCCTCCAGAGTCACTTCATATCGGATCCTGTCTCTCCGACTTCTACCCAGAATTCTTCGCAGCCAGCTCACCTCCGCCACCAGTAATCTTCTCTCATCTTCTCTGCGCAGACACCAGCATTCTGCGCCATACAATAGCATCGGTAGAACAAGTGTTCCATATAGCTTTATCTTCGTTTTTATCGAGATGCTGTTTGTTTTCCGCATCTTACTCAGCCGTCCAAACATCGCTTCTGTTAACAGGAAGAAGTAGTTGTTAACTGTCCAGTCCTTTCTTGAAGTGGTGCTATATAAATGTTCTGAATGAAAAAATTAATTAATTAATTAATGAAAATAGTGCCAACATTGGATTGAAATACATGAACACTTTCCAGAAATGGTTAGTATGTGGAAAAAATAATTTGCAGAGGACGTAGCAGCACTGACGTTTGAGTTATATATCAACTTGAAATAAACTTAGTTTAATAGTTATCGTAGTAATTGATTGTTTTATATTGCTAGGAATGATGTTTGCTACAAATAAAGACTTCAAGTCAGCAAAACCAATATTACATTGGATTTTGTCATGAATTTACTTTGAAGAAAAGACTGAATATATGTAATGAATATATAATGAGATCGTTTTGTTGTTGTTGTGTTGTTTAGCGAGGGAGAATTGAAGATGTTGTCGTGAGTGAGGCATGCAGAGGACTTGAACTCGGCAAACTGTAAGACTTTTATGACTTTTATGTTACTAACACACTTTATTACAGACTTTCATTTGTCAGTGGCGACAGTTTATGCAGGAATTGACAGAAATATGCAAAATAATTGTTGAATTATGTTGCATCAGGAAACTAACATGCAATGTTTCGTACATGGAACGATGAAAATCTAGATCTATTTCTTGTGTCTATCACAATCTATCTTGTGAATTGAAATGAATTGGTTTTTATTTTGACTTAATGATTCAGTTTCAAGCATCTTATCATATTGGATCAAAGTGCCATGGATTAAGCGCATCTCTTTGCATTTAATCAAAGCTATCTAGATCGTTTCCGTAATTCATTAGATGTCCAATGGTTGGCTATCCAGTTCCTGCCTTATGTTGTTGTCGTTTTCTGTTGTTGCCATTAGTCTTGTGGAGACAATGACGTTGCTGGGCAAAGCGGTCGGTTGCTACAAAGTGTCGCTGGAGTGCGCCGACAAAAACGTTCGATTCTACGAAGGTCTTGGATTCAATGTCGATGAACGCTACATGGTTCGGCGTTTTGGACATTAGCCACCGACGAATCAACGATGGAGGAAGAGTTGTTATAATTACGATAGGACCAATCAAGCTACACATTCTCATCAGACTGTGGATGACCATAATTATACTCCATGTGATTAATGGAGATATATTCATTCCACTGAATTATGTAACATATCTTATATAATTCAATTTCATTCAATACTAGTTGACAGTTTTTAAGTATTCTGCTTTTGTTTTTCTTCCTAATTTTCATGCAAATGACATTTATAACATTCTATGCTTTGAATACACCATATGATCATTTGGTTTGGAGTTAAATATGTGCGGTTAGATAACATGTGGCCATACATCAGACATCAGACATGAACAGATAGCCTCTATGCTTAAATCATTGCATTGGCTTCCTGTTTCACATTGCCTAAAATCAGAACTTAATCCTCAGACGTATCAATGAAGTCATCTGATATTGTCTGATTTAATATCTGATCATGCTGTTCTTGGTGCATGAGCTTATCAATCACTGCAATGAAAGTTAGCATCGTTTTGCCAATTTCTGATTCCGTACAGTTGACCTGCTTTTTTCCCGACGCCTGACTCGATTCGGCGGCAGTAAATATTTTGGGCAAAGGTGCAATAATTACAAATAAAAAAGACCAAGCAAACGCAGCGTGCAATTACATAATGTAAAGATAAACCAAACTATATAAACATTATTTCCGTTTCAGTGATTAAAGATTAATGTAAGAGGTCGCAGAAATAGGTTGCATTTTTTTTCTTAATGAAAAACAACTTGGTTTTTGGTAAAAAATATTACCGGTACTTTTTTGGTATTTGTATCGTATGGATAGTCCTGGGATATGCCAATTCAGATTACTCAGTGAAAACCGATTTCTAATATCTGACTCGGGCACAACCTAGTTTCTACCGGTATGCAGTCACCCCTATTGTTCTGACAGTTTTTGAAAGCAGAACAACGGTGCCAGCAAGGTGAAAGCTGTGACATGAAGTTCTGTAGTCGTTGCCTTGAGCCAAACATGATCGCCTCAGACTACGTTAGCAGCACTGTTGCCTGTTGTTCTTCTATCATTGTGCTTAGGCATCTCGACCTGGAATGTGGAGACTGTGAGTTTAAGCTGCTACTGAGACAGTCACCATAATTTAGGTAACCATTAACCTTAAGCGAGTCCTTCATACAGCTGCTCCTATGTGCAATCCTGAACTTCAGATTTAGGAGGGCAACACCATCAGTGGATGTATTGTAGCCTATAGTACTAAAAATAGATAGCTAGAATTATAGTTTTCGTTTCATGTACCATAGATAAAAAATATTTTGTCAAGAATGAAAAATATGTCTAACAAGAGAAAATTGCATTTGAAATTGTTTTAAAAGAAGTCATAAAATGGTTCAATTAACCGTTTATTTTGCATTCAGTTTTTCTCAATTCTACAACAATTCACAGACTTGCATATTCACACAAAGTGATCACAAATTTCATTATCATCCTTAAGAGATTAAATATATCCAACAGTGTTGCTTTACTGTCAAAACTGCATGCACAAAACCGCAGACTCGAAACCACGCCAATTAATACCGCTTGTGTTCATAATGTCCACAATCAACCTCGCTTGTCTATGCAGCTGTTGAAGTTTGAGATCCTGTCGCATGTGCATGGGTAAATTCCTTTGAAAATAACAATTGAAAGCTAATATCGAAATCACCAAACTGTTCTCTCCAAACAGTAGAACTTTTAAAGACAAATGTTAGAACTTTTTGAAGTAGATTTTGAACCTTTAAAGACAAATGTTAGAACTTTTTGAAGTAGATTTTGAACCTTTAAGGACAATTGGTAGACATTTATAAAGAAAAGCTGTTCATTGATTCCATTCAACTAAATGAAAGATATAAGTACCGTAACTACAAAGAGAGCAATTCATTTTTTATTACCAGACTATCTTTTCATATTACAGAATGTCACTATGAGCCACTAAACTCATGGTTATGATCATCAAAATTATTATTGTGTAGGGGCGCAGTTTTGATGGTCGCAGTTTTGCGTATGCGGTTTTGACCAGATAATAACGATAGGTACCATGGCCAAATTATCAATGCATGCAGTAGACTGAAAAGACACTTCTTGATCACAGAACACAAATGCTGACTTCTGCTGCTTGATGTGTCAAACCGTAGAAGTCAAGTACATTTTCTGCAGCAGATTTCAGATAGATACAAAAAACTACTTCACAACATAACTGATTAAAACTGTGCTCTACTTTGAATCATTGGAGATATACAATTCTACACAATAGAAAATCTTTTGCAGGATTTGACAACTTTCCACAGAAATCTAAAGTTATGTTCACTACTATGCAGTTTGATCAAAGAGAAATTATTCTTAGACTAAAATTAATTGTCTTGAGCAAACAAATGACAGGTAGTAGCATCAAAATCCTTCACTTCTTTCACTGTTTTCTGCTCAAAACTTCTCGCTCCTCTGTCTGTCTGTCTGTCTGCATCAATCAATAATCAAACACTGTCTTTAACTCTGTCGTCACAATCAATCTGTCGCTTTCAATGCTGTCAAAGGTTTTGACGCTGAATCTCATCAAATAACATTCTTTCAATGGTCAACAATTTCAAGTAATTCTACAGGTTTTCAAAGTTTCCATCTGATTCGTCAACAATAACAACGACAACATGACAACGACAACATGACAACATCGACAACAACAACGTGAAGCTTGTGTCCTATGCAACACAATCTTCCACTATATGAGGACAGTGCTCTAATTTTAAATGAGGCAGCAATCATCGGCCACTGAAAGCCAGTCACAGGTCAGCGGAGGTCAGCCTATGCAGGTCAGATGCGTAGAGAATCTGTTCCAACAAAATCCACATCTAAGTGATTTGAAAAGTGTGAGTGCATTTAACTAGACGACGACATTCCTCGTGCATGTAATGTATTTAATAAGTACTGGACAGTAACGTGTCTTGGTCCCAAGTGATGATGATGATGACGAAGCAGATAGCGCTGTTGTCATATCATCATGGTGATGTTGTCTAAGGACAGCACTGCATCCAGTCAGCCACCTGTTTCCATGTTCCAGGACCACCGTAGTAGAGACCTCCATAGATCGCTGGAAAAGACAAGAACAGCTTCCTCCTCAGACAACGTCTCCACATTTATTTAGTTCTATCTCTCCAGCTGACATTAGTTTCATTTCTCTTTTTATTATTCGTTTGAACCTGATATGCAAAAATCAGTCGCAGTGTGCAGTCAATACTTAATGAACATATAATAAGAGAATCATCGAAACGGTCGACTTCGTTAATGTGTCTTTGCTTGGTTTGCCTTTGCAGTTTGTCTGAGAAATCTATCTACTTCAGAGAACTGTCTGAGAACTGTACAAGCAAATGCTCATCATTGTGCCAACCTCTCTCCTTAACTGTCACGTTTTGCAATCTACTCTGTCAGAAGCCGTCCCACTCAGTCCATTTGACCCTGCTTGACCATTGCTTGACCATTGCTCTGTCAGTGTCTGAAACTGGTCAGTTACATTCTCTTTTTTCAGGTCAGCTGCACCTTAAATATATCATTGCGGAATTAATGGTTCATTCGTAACATTTCTGCAAACTGAAATGGTCTCCCTGCTACTCTTTGTCAAACGCCTATTGGCCTCTCTGTCTCATTTTCACTGTTTTTAAAGCTGTCCTATTCGATCGTGGTAGGACTGGGAGTACTTCCGAGTTGGCAACCTTGAAGAGCGCTATATCACTATATAATATATATCAAATAGCTGTAATGAATTATAAATAAACAAAATCATTTAATAATCGTGAAAAAATGTGACATGCAATTCATCTCAGCTTGACAGAGTGCTCAGCATTTGCCCAGATCGACGTTCTACGATGCTTAGGCCCAGTGTGTTCTACGATGATGATGATGATGATGATACCATTGAACAACTAGACCCTCACCTCCCCACTTGTTAGTTGAGTCAATGTAAGGACTCTGAGGACTGGATGAGCTGAGTCCTGAATCTTTTATCCACGGTACGTTGACAGCTGTCAGGTATCCAACCTGCGCCTTGGCCCACTGGAAACGCTGGGATGATACGCTCATCCAAGTGGCGCCCTTGTCTTCACTGACCATGAAAGATCTCTTGTTCCAGTCAATGCCGTACAGCTGAGTGGTTGAAGGCAGATAGCCATTGACGTTGATCACACTTTCGTCCAGCGCTTAAAATGAGATGAACACACAAGCACAATGGTCAGCTGGAAAAGTGCTGTATGTATCTTGTGTACTGGTACAGTGGTACTCTGTGTAACTTCCTATAAGAATCTATCAAGAGCAATGCAAACATAACTATGGTTTATGTCAGAGGTTCTCAAACTGTGGTACGCGTACCCCAAGGGTACGCCATGCGCCGGTAAGGGGTACGCGAAAAATTCAAAAAATATAACTTTCTTTGAGTTGATGGACTTTTTGTCCATCTTTCTTTGATTAGCAGTGATTTTTAACGTTGCAACATAAAACAGCATCGTCATTTATTTCTTTCACTACATTTAACTAGATCTACTCACATACAATGCAGTACATGCAGCATATTTAAGTTTAGGCCTATTACTATTATTTTGAAACAAGTAATGTATAAATGGTTGAAAGTGCCAAGGCCAGAATATCTCAGCATATTATAGAGCTTAAATAGCAGAGAGCTGAATTGGCCAAATAATTATAGTTTCTGAACGAGCTTTAAATTTTGTGATTCCTTTCAGCACGTCATATCTGGGTGAAACTGTTAATTATAATAATTCTTGCTGTCAAAAACAAACCTGGGGTAAATTTGCATTTAAAATTGACAAATATAAATCAGATATTGTAAATCTGTTCCAGTCTAAACAAGCCCACAGCACTACTGGGTCATAGAACAATTTTCCCTCTTCATATGTTGATAAGATTATATGATTCAAAACTAGATTTTGCTCCCTATATAGGCGCCAAGGCCTAGACTCTAATAAACGATGTCACCAATGATTAAATCGACTTTTAGTTGTCACTGCCAGGGGACATCGCAATGGTATTTTGTTTCTGATATCTGACTGTGCGGGGGTACGCCAACATTCGATTTTTTACTTGGGGGTACAATAAAAATAAAGTTTGAGAACCCCTGGTTTATGTTATAATTATAAACAGACATGCAATCATGGTTTGAATCCTGTTCCACAGTGAATTCTAGTTTTGGCAAGGCTTCCATCTCTTCTCTGAAGCAATTAAAATCTTGTGAAGACCTTAAATGAGTGATTTAAATTGTTTTTACAGTGTCTTGAATGGTAACAGTAGGGCTGTTACAAAGTTTACTGTCCTAAAATAAGACAAGATTGAAGGAATGTCATGTAACAGGATAATAAAGAACAACTTGTCTGGTTAATAGGTTCCAGTGTCTATCGCAGAACTTTGACTCTGTTAACTAAAACACACAAGAAAAGAGAAAGTGACGAAGACCTTCCCATGTGACTCCATTATCAGCCGACGAAAAGCAATCGATATCACCATCTCTGCATTTGCAAAACAACAACGACACCAATCATCACCAATTATCACCAATCAGTTGCCAATCATCACCAATCATCACCAATCATCACCAATCATCACAATCATCACCAATCAGTTGCCAATCATCACCAATCATCACCAATCATCACCAAATCATCACCAATCATCACCAAATCATCACCAATCAGCACCAAATTATCACCAATCAGCACCAATCATCACCAATCATCAATCATCACCAAATTATCACCAATCAGCACCAATCACCAATCATCACCAATCATCACTAATCATCACCAATCAGTTGCTCCTCTCAGTCGCTGGTGAAATAAACATCTAGAAAAGACTCGTCCTGTTCGATCATTACTCTTTCTGTCAATGACCAACAACCCAACAACCTTCTGATCCCCACTGAATGGAAGAGTAAGTAAGTAAGTGAGTAAGTAAGTAAGTGAGTAAGTAAGTAATTTTTTTAAGAGTAAGTAAAGTGAGTGAGTGAGAGAAGACACGGATGTTGCAACAGTTTGTTGCAATGAATTCGTTTGAAGTTATTCATCTCAATGCAGAATCTGGAATCGTGGAAAATAGAGCGAAAGGGTTCAAAGTGGGGGGGGAATGCAAGGGAACGGCGTTCACACTGCTCTCCAAATTCTTTGCTTGTGTTTCCACTGCTCACCTGCATGGAATGCTGGAAATACACGCATTCCATGGGGGGGGGCAATCAGAGGAAGCAAGTGGTAGACGTAGGTTACATTGGGTGATGATCTCGACATCTGCCTTAGCTGCTGATACAGCAAGAAGAACTTATAGAACAGTAACTGAATGAATGGCTGAGCCACACATAGATATGACAACAGCGTAAGATCATCTGAATTGAAATGAAGCAGTAATTTATGCCCTCCTCTTCCCCCTCAGTTGACATGGATTGCATGGTAATTCCAAATGACTTACGGATTGGTGTCACAGAAATAGACAACTCCATTTGCCGCAAGAAAGCCACGGCTGTAGAATTCAGCTGAAACAAGGAAACTGCATGACGTAATCAAAAGAAACTAATTTCTTGTATGTAAGTATCTGTTGCTGTTCCTCAGAGACATTGATCCTCTGAAGAATGAACGTGAGCAAAACGGAAGATCTAATATTGATCAACTTTCATTCAACTGTTCATAAATTTTTGAATATCTGCCTCTAATTAATAATAAGCACAAATTTAATCACATTTATGTCAGAATAGTAAATGACTACCTAATAGTTGACAGCTAGGTTAAAGTAAACATGTTTGAATCTAAAATCAAACATTGAATAAGTTCTGATCTCAGTGATGGACACTTAAACATAAGTCAGCTGCAAATTGTACATTTGTTTAACCCATTCCCGCCGGAATTTTTCCGATACCTATTGGGTTTATCGGGTACCCGATCCGGCGGGAACGGGTTAAAAGGTTATTATTATCACATAAGATATCATGGAAATGCATTAAAACACAAACTGCAGCTTAGATCTACAACTCACCAATCGATGTTGTTGGTTCCTGCCAACCTTTACGGATGTCGCAAAGTTCTGAATAAACAAACAGACACGTCATAAGAAAAGTGAAAATATGTCTGTAGATGCAGAAAAGATGAAAAGAGGAAATGCAGTGCTGAAGAAAGGACTCGGAGGAGGAGATTTCCAAAGCAGCAGAACAGAATGACCAGTAATTTAAAAAAAGTTGACACAAACAAGAGCATATGTTCTGTATCTACTCTGACCATTACATATCTACATAATTGTGATTCGTTTATTAAAGATATTCTCAGGTATATTGACAATCTCGCACCATATCTAAATCCTGGAAACATTAACTGCATTCTTAAACTGGATTCTGTGTGTTGCATATATTTTCTGTAGTCAAGCGAAAAGAGCTACACAGTATATTCTAATTTAATACTATAAACGCAATACAAGGTGCACTTTAGCATAATGAAACGAGTGTGTCAAATGCAGCTTAGTCTTTTCAGATGATGGAAAAAAACAAGTTTTCAATATCTTTCTGAAATGTTTGACAGAAAGTTCTGGAGCATCAGTTGGTGTTGTTCAACCAACTCACGAATCACGCTACAAGCGTTGTGAGATTAAATCCACAAATCAGTCTCTTCAATCAAATGATAGAAAAAGCTTAAAATCCTAATAATGCCACTTATGATGCAACATGTCAGGTCATCAAAACAGATCTACCTAGAGATTGCAGGGGTGGGGCATTTGTAGTCAATCATATATCATTTTTACTTAATTTTTAAACTTTATTATTACTATAACTTTATTATTATTTCTGTGCTTTATTTTACATTTTTGACATGTAACCGGGGTGAAGTTTGTCACCAGGAATTGTCTGATTTTCTATTAAAGTAATATACATATACAGGGTGGGCCATAAAAAAGTACCCCTACGGTTTTTTGCCAATATCTTGGTCAAAAGTAAGAATTTTCAAATGAAATATTACAGACTTAAAGACAATTCATATTTACGTACAATGGCCAATTTTCAACAAAATATTTCTAACAGAACATCACTTTTAGTGAGACCACTACTGGTTTTTTTGACGAAATTCCTGGCCAATAGTCATTGGTGTAAAGGTATGGCAGACCCGTGGAAAAAGCTTGAGTGAACTGCCATCATGTTGGAAGGTTCAAATCTCGCAATCAATACTAACTCACAATTAGTTTATCACTTTCTTTGAAGTTGAATTGGAAAGACATGACTTGGATGTAGTTTGTAGACGACTCATAAACAAGAAAGCAGCAAACGAAGAATAAAGATGTCCTACCAGCTGGAGTGACGGACAGGGAAGAGGTGACACATCCCATGAACTCGACCTGGACCTCTGCCATTCCAGCTGCAGTCGATGACTTAATCTTGAGTCGAATGTAAACGGAATCCATTGGGAATGTTAGATTGTTAATCACGGTTCCTGTGGTCGCTGTGGATGGATTTACCTGGAAATAAATAAATAAACATCAGTTAACTTCGTTTCACCACCAATATTATCACAGTCAATCTAACATAAGACCACACGTCCTATGGTACTTACGGCATTTTCATTGCCTTCACGATAGAGCATCAGCACAGGTGGATTGGTTGCTCCTGTTTCAATTGATTAAATTGAATAGCCTTAGCAGTTTAATCAGAAATTGTGTTCATCAGAGAACATTAGCGGCTGTGCCTGAGAAATGTTGCTTTTAACGGTGAAAGAAGAAGACTTACGACTTCTCCGCTGATCCAGTTGATTCCGTCGTCGCTGTAGTGCAGCTGATATTGCGACACTTTCTCTGTGAATGTCGTCGGGTTCTGAAGTGCAATCGTCATCACTCGCGTCAGATTTCCAAAGTTCACTTGAATGTATTGACCAAATTGACCGAGACGAGTGCCACTCTCCCACCCTACGTGCAAGAAAATATCAAGAATGGTCATCTGAATCTAATAATAATAATAATAATAATAATAATAAATTTCTTTAAACGCACTGCACTTTACATGTACAAGTTATGCAATAATCTTAATTAACATAAAACTGAGCAGACAGCCTGCAATACATGGCGCTAATAGCAGCCTGCAAAGCATGTCTGCCCAATGAAGGCTCAAACTCACTACCTCTCGCTCTCTACACTAGCGTTACATTACTCTACTGCCCCCCTCAAATGTCAACTAATTATTATGTTCCTCTAATCCACGACTGATTTCATCAACAACAGGATAATCACACAAAATGGCGTCTTGTAAATCATAAAATCTCACACTACATTAGGTAATAATAAAATTTCATTAAACAGAATGAAATCTGGAACTGTGTGAAAACATACCAATGTTGCTACCAGGGATTGGGCGAGCATTCTGTGGTTGCCAGTTTGCTTTAGGAGCATTGGATGCGGAGATTTGGCAATCCTGAATCTGTTTGTCCGTCATTCCCAGTGGAACTGCGACACACTCCTCTGCAATGGAAAAAACACACGATCACTCATGGATCTATGTCTCCATATTTGACAAGTAGCTATTGTGGGGGTATGGTGGTGTAGTGTGCCTTGGTGTCAAAGGGTTCCAGGTTCGAATCCACCTCAAGCTGCCACGTAGGAACCTTGAGCAAGTCCTTCAATTGCAATTGTTTTTGCGCTTTGGCGTGAAACTCTGATGCAGTGTCCGCGCTTTAGTCGGGAGCGCCTCTGAGTAGAGAGCCTGAAGGGGCACTACAGAAAATGCGAGAAATAAATAAATAAATGAATATTGATATATAGATACAAATGATGGCAGCTGGGAGTTGACTGACAACTCATTTGACAGCTGAAACTTTTGAGTCTTCACTGAGTCCGATAATTCGATGATCTGATGAGAATCGATGAAAGAAAAGAAAAGCTACGTTATTTTTCTAACAGATAAACAATCAAGATTCGATTGAGTTGGTGTGAAAATCGCTTACGAACAACTGACGGCTGAATGGTGAGAATGATGCTGTCTATCAGATTGCTGAATGGAGTTCCTGACGCATTCACGTGGAAGGTTCTGTAGATGATGTATGTAACTGTTTCAGAGCCGAGACTTGTGTTGGTCGGACTTCCTGTTCCCGGAGCCATTGGGATGACGTCGATTGTAAGAGTGAACGTGACAATGTCAGTGAAGTAGAAATGACTGAACTGAAGACATCAAAATTCAATGAAATTCACATCTAAACACCTCATATGAAATACTGTTTCTTAAGCTCAAAACATCCCTTTATATTTCCAATCACCTTATCACTAAAATTTGCAAATGGCTCCACCATGTGCCGCTTCTCTTGTAACAAATTCCCATATCAGGAGAAATATCCGATCATCCTACAAACTCACCAAAATGTTGCCTCTTGCTATTTCTATACAGGTCTTTCACTCAAAACTGAAAGCACTGCCTTCTTTTCACAAATCCTCTCCCGATTTCTGCTCTCTTCCTCGCTGTTTCGACTCTATCCACCTTGTCCATCTGCCTGTCTGACCCCTTTGAACCTTTATCTGCAACTAATTTCACATTGCCTGTCAATCTTGTCTTGACTAAGTGCCTGTGAACAAGTTTGCTTTTTAGATACAGATGAAATTTTGAAATTATGCGACTATGATGATTTAGAAAAGCTTCTGAGATAGGCATTCTTACTTGGAGAGCGAACGAATTGCTGTCTGTGATGTTGTAAATGATGGGAGTGACACCAATGAAGTCAACAGACACAAGCGAACTGAAGCGCATGTACTTTGGAATATAGAAGAACACCGAAGCGTTCAGACCCTCAGCCTTCGACAGATTCGAATGTCGCAAACCACCAGTCACAGTTATTCGCGATCTAGAACACAACAAACATGCATTTTCAGAATGGTAGACAACATAAGAACAGATGTCTATTTGTTGAGGAGAGGAGGAGGAGCAAGGACATCAATAGTTAGACTGAACAGAGCAAAACAGAAGGATACAAAGAGATTGGTCACACATGGCATGGAATAAAGTACATGTCAACAAGGTTGGGTCAAACTCGGTATTGCAGTTACAGTCCCTGCAGAAATGGAACCTGGAAAAGCAGTTGTCATCTGCATTGCACGTAAAGGCGCACAACCACTTGGTAACTACACATAATGAAAATGCAGTGATGTATAATTATTTTGTAACTAACTAATTAATTAGAATTAGCATTAGTTCGAATTTCATAACTGCTTGTTCATAACTCTCTGTCTCCTCCATGACCAACTATGATTTTCCAGCTTTCCAGGTTTTCCTATTCCTGGTTGTCTCCAATGCCTCCCTCACATCCATATTCATTTTCTCAAGGTCTTCTCGTGTGTTGTCTATCCATGTTTTTTGCTGTCTTCCTCGGCTTCTAGTTTTTCAAAACTAATTAATTAGAACCAATTAAGACAATTACATAAGACATAAGACAATTACACGATTTCAATCAGAATTAATCAGGCAACTTATAGTTAGAATTCAAATTAGTCAAATTTGGTAATTTATTAACTAGCTTATTAATCGCCTTCTAATTAAATAGTTATTCGTCCCTGTAAAAATGCCAATCAACATAATACTAAGACAGCATGCAATTGGCAAATACGTCTGGCTGCATCCACTGCCATCTGTCACTGCCGTCGTCCTACCCTGTCAAGTAGATGAGCGTGCTGTCCACTGTCGCGTTCAGCAACAGATCTGGAATCTCCGTCAACGTCCGAATGACCTGCACCGTCAGATTGCGGAATATCATCGGAATTCCAAGTTTCGCACCAACGCTGATCTGCTGGAGACTGTCCTTGACGGCTGTTAAACTGTCCGCCATCTGAACGGTCAGTGAAACACGGAAGCTGTCGTCTCCATCTTCGTACGTATTGGCACGGTAAGTATGACCTAAATAAACATCACCATCATCGTCATCGTCGTCATCATCATCATCATCATCATCATCATCATCATCATCATCATCATCATCATCGACGCAACCTGTACCCGAGACTCTGAACATTCACACCATCTAAACGGGTATATATTTGACGGGATTCCGTTGGATGGCTCCACGTATCTGCGAAAGATCGCCACTGATGACTGTTTCCAGCTTACTGTGAGTTACTTTACTAATTGATGAATTTTGTTGTTCTTATGACACTTAACATCACTTCGGCTAGTTAGCATAGAGAATGAATGAATGAATGGATGAATGAATGGATGAATGAATGAATGAATGAATGAATGAATGAATGAATGAATGAGACACGAATAGTATTCTCTGATTTGCTCAACCACAACAACATCTGTCAGTCTTCGACAATCGACAAATTCTCACTTGTTGAGTTTAATTATTATTTTGCAGAAGACAATAATTTGCATGAATTTCAAATTGCTGTCAGACTTAACTCATGCTCCGTTGTCATACTATCAATGATTGATCTCAGACAATGCTGTGACATTAACATCAATTGCTACACTTCATTTAATCTCACAAACAAATAGTTGTGAACTTGTGATCAATAATTAGCTGAATTGTCCTTCTACAAAGTAACCTCTTCCTTCCCTTGATGAATATCACAGAACTAAAGAATTCTCCATATCTACGATTCACAACGTTTGACCAGAATCATCAGTTCAGGACAAAAGATTGAATTTCTTTGAATCTCTGCTCTCCATACAATATATATGCCAACTTGTTTTCCCCCACAGCTTAATTGATCATTATGTCATGTGCTACTGGACTACACATCGCTGCTGCTGGCAATCATTGAATTAATAACCAGAAATATGTGAGCCAATATGCAACTCTAAACTAACAAACAAATAAGGAAGCCAATAATACAATCAACTGACGTAAAGCACAAATAATGCGAATATATAAGGAGAATTGCTGCACTGCTACACAATTTGCTACACTGTTGATAAATATGAAGACATAAAAATCAAGTGCAACATTGAATAAAAATGCAACATATCTTCGCATAACAAAGGTTTGACCATCTTAGCACGTACTGCATCAATTCGTCAACAGCACTTGGAAGTGTGAAGGAGAATAGAGCCTACAGATTTTCTAAAATTTATTCCTCATATTTGCTATAGCGCCCCTTCAAGAGAACTACTCAGAAGCGCTCCGATTACAGCACGGACACTGAATCGGAATTTCACGCCGAAGCGCAAGAGCAATTGCAAGTGAAGGACTTGCTCAAGGCTCCTATGTGGCGACTTGAGGTGGATTCGAACCTTGAACCCTCCGTCTCTATGACACCAAACCCACCACTACACCACCCCGCCCCACAAGATAAGAGATAGAGAGATGAGAATAGTGCTCACCAGTGTTGGTCAACTTTCCGAGAGAAATATACGCAGTGTCATTCTGTGACGTGCTCTTTGTAGAATTATACGAGACAATGAATTCTGTAGGCAATCCAAAACTGCCAAGATTGCGACCAAAGCTGACCTGAGACCAAACACAAAACAGTCTAAGCAAATATCTCATCTTCTAGATCTCTGCACTTGTATATGAATGCAGCAAAAGTTACAAAGAATTTCAACAACTGAAGTGGAATTTCAGCATAAAGTAACAATGGCTGAAATGTAAAATTTATACATCTGGATACAAGGACAGGCTGGACATGGTCATGTAGGATAAGCTAGTAATGAGGTGAAAGCTCAGAGGATCATTTGAGTGAAGACTAGATCTTTTCTAGTTGAGAGAAGCCTGCTTCAGAAAATCTGGTAGAAAAGCAGAAACAAAATTCAACTAAAAATGGTAAACATTATCCATGGTGTCCTGGAAAACTTCGTAAGTCTTATCGCAAGTTATGATTAATGGAGAGATGTAGGAGCTGGTGTTTATTCCTTACGACATATGCTTCAACGACGGTCATGACGGCTGACTGGTCAAGCGGAAGAACAATGTCGACGAGACCAAAGACCGTGCTGTTCGGAGGAACAACGACGTCAACAAAGACCGTGTAGTAGTCACTTGGTTCCAGTGGAACAATCGTTCCATTTGTTACGTTGAAAATCACGTTCGCCAAAGCAATTCCCTAAATGCAACAAAAAACATTCATCAGTATCAGCATGGAGCCATTAAAGACCCATATCATATTCGCATGAGACTTATTTCTGGAGCTCACAAGGGTGGGTTCCATATTCAGATATTCAAGGGCGATGCTGGCAGGGTGTGTATTTTGACAAACCAAAATTACATATGAATTAAACAGGGCAAAAGTAAGAGCTGCATTGATAAGATGTCGTCATTCTGTTTGGCTGAACTTCTCTTATATTCTGAAATTTTGATTCACTTCGCCTGCTGTACAACAAGCCAGAGACTCATGATAATAGCAACAAGGTACAACATGGTCTGTGGGGATGTCATGTCACGACCAGTTACTCAGTGACAATCATGAGCATGGACTCTGGCAACCAACTCAAGGAAGTTGATTGTTCTAGCTGATACTTAGCCTGCACCCCTCCTCCCTAAGACAATGAGCAGTAGGCAACAGCCCATACTAATACCAATTGTATGCAGGAAACAACTCTCACTCATTTCCATCTCCTTACAGCAACAGTTGATTAGAAGAGATATGGAACAATCAAAATGGACATCTGGATGAAAAATGCACTTTCATAAAAGTTACATCTTTGCAAATAAAAATAAACATTGCGGCTTAATGGGATCAAATCCGGATTCATCTAAAAGCAAGACTTAAAAAAATGCCAATACCGGTAATACTTTACACTGCATGTCATCATGAAACAGGGATATTGAGTTTCAGCTTGATTTTATGTTGACTTTTGAACAAAGTCAAATCGCATGTAATGAATGAAATGAAAGGATGATATGGTGAATCTAAGAATGACTCAAAATCAATGCAGACGCTTTAGAAGAAGAAAGTTATCTTCCGATCTGCTTAGGTGGAGACAAGTGACCATGAAGACTTTGAATTGAATGGTGATGGCTCTGCTTCAGCAACATAGAATGATAGAATCATAGAATCATAGAACGATAGAATGATAGAATCATAGAATGATAGAACCATAGAATGATAGAATGATAGAACCATAGAACGATAGAATGATAGAATACCTCATCGCTGATGTATTCTATGTTGGAGATGACATTCGTCAGACTGAGAACGATCGATTGCACGACGTCCTTTGTTCCATTGATCGTCAACGTTGAAAAGACGGTTATTGTCGAAGGAACTGGGACGGAACTGTTGCGAACAATGGTTACAATCGCCTCCACTCTGATCTGTGAATATAAAAAAACAAGAGTTTAAATAAGGACATTGAATTGCATCTGAGACTGAAGTGAAGGCACATGTGTGCTTGCAATGACTGCAAGTCACTTTTCAGCAATTCACATTGAATTATTTTTTATCTGCAACTTCTATCATGCAGAAGCTAAGGTATCAGCTGATGACACATCAAAACTAAGCCACAGTTGCACAAATATACAATAATATTTATTAAACTGTATGTGCTGAAGAGCACAGTTCTTAAATAATGTGCATTGTAATAGACTCTTCTAACAGAACTCTAAGCCTTTTGAATTTTTTAGGAAACAGTCCTAGCAAAGATCTTTGCAAAAATCTTCGTACAATAATTAATTGTTGTTGCATAAAATCATCTGAAATCGACCAAATACCTTGTCGTTGTCCGGATCAGATGTGTCAACTGGATAATGGCAAACTGTTCCCAAGTTGATCACTCCGATATCCCGAGCATAGGGAAACAGACTGGAGAAGAAATGAAAGAAGATAAAGTCAAAATTGGCAAAAAAGTAGACTGCAACAAAAAATGAGACGTTTAAAAGCAGAATCAAACTGAGAGCAATTCTGTCGGCTTTCAGTCTGTCATTTCTGTCATTTCATCGCATCATCTGTCTGTTCTTGATCTTGATTTTCGCAGCTGCAACATCATTAAATCTCGCTCATTTAGATTAAGAAATTAATCTTCAACTCACTGACAGCAAAGGTTTCTCTTCTCATAAACTCATAATCTAATTAAGGAGTTTTATATCTGTCATCAGATTGATCAGCGACTGTTAAGAGTTGATTTGGTTTTCTTTCACCTGGCCGTCACATTTCCTTTGATTGCTTCTTTGGACAGACACGGCAGATTGGTGCCAACGTGGACGACATCGTAGAGCACAAGATCCACCGCACCCAACGCAGGCGGAACAGAGAATGTGACGATGACGTCAGTTTGACTGTTGGGAGGAAATGTGATTTCGGTCGTGAGGATGATCGTCTCCCCTTTGAAGACGTCGTTTGAGACGGTTGCGTTGACGTTAACCGGAGTCTGGCTGAAGGTGAAGGTCGGCTGAGGAGCGGTCTAACAACATACGCAGGACGATGGACAACGCATCAACACATATGTTGCATCACAAATTCAATCAATTGCTATTGCTATCACAACACACAAACAATTGTCAAAAATAGCATAAAACCTATGAACATGTAACTGGTTCTTATGACAAACTCTCTTACAGTACTAATCATATCTAAAATATTCGCAGTCTTCAGGGCTTAAAGTGTGCCAGGACGGTCATGGACGGCGTCCATGCACCTGTTTTAAAATCTGAACGCCGTCCAGCCACTTATTGGCGAGCACAGACTAGAAAGGTAAGGGGCGTCCAGGCACTTCTTTTGGAGAGGTAAGGGGCATCCAGGCACTGATTTTCCACACTTTAGGCACTGGCAGTCTTTCTCTAGCTTGAAGAATGGAATAGAAATTGATGAGCAACGTTAGAACTGGTGCGACTGAATTCAAAAGTGGAAAGAAACAAACCGGTTGAAACTGAACAACGGTCGCACCACCAACGAGGATGGAGAGATTGGCCGATGCGTCAGCGCCATTCATCGCATGGTCGGCTGAGATGTTGATTCCATGGATGGAACCTGGAACGGCTGAAGACAAGACCTGCACGACGACTTCTATCACCACAGAGTTGTTGTCAAAGACATCATTCATGACGACAGGCTGAGTACCTACAGTTAAAAACAGATGACAACTGATTGTTTTTGTCTGTCTCAATGTACCAGGAAATTTAATCTGATCCATCACACATGTCTTGAATGAGAAATTCAGAAGAAATACAACATTACGATTGCACCACACTTCACTCGATTCATTTCATGATTTATGCTCAGAACTGTTCATCATCAGCGGCCATCAGATGCTCTCTCTCCCTCCCTCCCTCTCTCTCTCTCTCTCTCTCTCTCTCTCTCTCTCTCTCTCTCTCTCTCTCTCTCTCTCTCTCTCTCTCTCTCTCTCTCTTTCTCTCTCTCTCTCTCTCTCTCTCTCTCTCTCTCTCTCTCTCTCTCTCTCTCTCTCTCTCTCTCTCTCTCTCTCTCTCCCCCATGTCACGAACTCAGTCACCACAATCAACTGCTTCTCCTGTCAGCAACATTACCTACCGTACAAGCATGTGCCTGAATGTCACCTCAGCCTTGCTGCTGTCTCTTGCTGGGTCCATAATGGGTCAGTTGTTAAGTGTTGGCTCATCAATGACATGACTGTTCAAGGCGCTCCCAAAGTTTCACAGATATGTTGTTGGCCAGATTTCATTACAGAATCTTGCATTTCTGAAACTATAAATTTCTCCATGCAATCAAAAGAGAAGAATAAAAAGAAAAGAGAGGAAACGAACCAATATTTGTTAGTTTGTATAATTCCAGCCATCCCGTCTGTCTTCCAGCTCCGTTTGGTCTCGTAGTCGACCTCATTGGAATCGTTTTGTTCAGACATGGAATGCCGTAGCCGAACTCCTTGACGTGGACGCTACAGACGGTCAGCGTAGTGTCTGACCCTGCGTCGGCCGTGATGACCCAGTCGGCAGTGGATTGTGGAGGGAGTTTTATGCGGACAAGAAACACGGCCAGTGACCCAGGAGATGTTTCGTTCAACGAACCTGTCAGGTTGTTCTGTCCCTCAAATGTCGTGTATGGCTGAAGCGCAAGAATCAGACGCCAAAAGCATTTAGCCAACAGTTGCAATCAATCAAGCTTCATTTCAATTCATTTTACATGTAAAGACATATACCGCAATATACAATTCCAGTGACAATGGGTGATACCCTAATGAACCATCGACATATACGTCGATGAATGAACCGATGGTTTCGCAGACTGGGCAGCCATAGTGCAAACATATTTCTGTCAATCTGAAAACAGAGTGTCTTATTAATTTTAGCCATTTTTTAATATCCTAATTTCTCATAAATCGTTATAATATTATAATTAGCATATTTTGTAATTCACATAGTTATATATAATTTTACACTTTACAATTCGGCAGCACACATTGAAGTCTGAGTGACAAACAGTGAGGAAACCAGCATTCGATATCAGATCTGCTGCAGGAGCCATGATTTAGATTTACTAGAGCCAGACTTACAGTGGCATTCACTCCAATATATTCAGTGTTGTAGGTGTTGACGGCCGTCAATGGCTGCGCTCCCACCCACAGCAATCCATTGCCATAGGTCAGTCCGGTTCCAACCCAATTCGTCTGCTGTGTGGGGGTCAGCAAGTAAGGATGGTTCTCAACACGCACAGCAATGCTCAACTCCAGACTGTCGTTCGCTGTTGGCAGAAACGTCATATTTGAGAACGCAGGAGGATCAGCAATGTTGCAGGCAGACCCAAAGTCCAGGACGGTTCGGTAGTTGGGAGTTCCGTTGACCCTACAAACAGAACCAACACACAACAATGAAAAACAACCACCACACAACAATGAAAAACAACCAACACACAACAATGAAAAACAACAATCACACAACAATGAAAAACAACCAACACACAACAATGAAAAGCAACCACCACACAACAATGAAAAACAACCACCACACAACAATGTAAAACAACATCACACAACAATAAAAAACAATCAGCACACAACAACGAAAAACAACATCACACAACAATGAAAAACAACCACCACACAACAATAAAAAACAACCACCACACAACAATGAAAAACAATTACCACACAACAATGAAAAACAACCAGCACACAACAATGAAAAACAACCACCACACAACAATGAAAAAACAGCCACCACACAACAATGAAAAACAATTACCACACAACAATGAAAAACAACCATCACACAACAATGAAAAACAATTACCACACAATGAAAAACAACCACCACACAACAATGAAAAACAACCACCACACAACAATGAAAAACAGCCACCACACAACAATGAAAAACAATTACCACACAACAATGAAAAACAACCATCACACAACAATGAAAAACAATTACCACACAACAATGAAAAACAACATCACACAACAATGAAAAACAACATCACACAACAATGAAAAACAATTACCACACAACAATGAAAAACAACATCACACAACAATGAAAAACAACCACCTCACAACAATGAAAAACATCACACAACAATGAAAAACAATTACCACACAACAATGAAAAACAACATAACACAACAATGAAAAACAACCATCACACAACAGTGAAAAACAACCATCACACAACAATGAAAAACATCACACAACAATGAAAAACAATTACCACACAACAATGAAAAACAACATAACACAACAATGAAAAACAACCATCACACAACAGTGAAAAACAACCATCACACAACAATGAAAAACAATATCACACAACAATGAAAAACAACATCACACAACAATGAAAAACAATTACCACACAACAATGAAAAACAACCACCTCACAACAATGAAAAACAACATCACACAACAATGTTGTGTAACAGTGAAAAACAACCATCACACATCAATGAAAAACAATTGGCAGACAACAATGAAAAACAATCCTATACCCTTCTAACACTGTTAAGAAATCTGTCAAATAATATCTACCTGGTTCCTCCATCTTATGGGCTCTCTGTTTCTTTCACTCAGTCTCAGTCTCTCTGTCTCTGTCTCTCTCTGTCTCTCTCTGTCTCTGTCTGTCTGTCTATCTGTCTGTCTGTCTGTCTGTCTGTCTCTCTGTCTCTTTCTCTATACCTCTGTCTACAGGGCATGTGTCATTTTGACTCATTTACACACCATACATGACTGCAGTCTTCATGTTAATCAGTTTACTGTGAAAGTAGTCATTCACTTTTCATTTCATTCTTCAAGCGATGAATTGAGGTATGTAAATTTAATTTCCTTGAATAAACGCTATATAAAAAATATATATGCCTATAATTATATATGAATGTATCTGTCGACAATTAAACTTAAGATACATCTTAACCTTGTGGCCCTTCCTGTCCTCAAAATAGTGGCCCTCAAGTCAAAAAAGGTTGGGAATCACTGACGTAGAATATATGGAGTGCAAGTCAAAAATGTTATGGTACTGTCTGACACAGCTGAGCAATCTGTGCATGGCAAGAAAATTAGAGAGAAGAATGCTAAAGCAGAACGGGAGTTGAACATCAGTTCAACATCTTTCTTTGTCTGGTTACCAAGGCAAAAGAATGGTGGTTAAATACGGTAACTAACCATCCAGCTATCACACTCACCAATATAAAAATATACTCTTTAAAATTTGACTATATAGCACAGCAGTTATAAATGATTTTCAATAACAGTTCTCTGAGTTTTAACTCAAATGGCATGACATAAATCGGAAGCTGATACTTGGATGGCAGAAAAGCTAGACCAACCGATACTGATAATGTAGACAATGTAGCAGACAATGAGAAGGCGAGAAGATTCTCACATGGAATAGTAGAGAACGGATGAGTTGAGAATCGGTTGCTTAAGACAAGCGAGATTCCTTCCAACTTGAGTCAGTTCCATTCGACAAATGCTGAAGAGGTTGGAGTTGTTGTAGTAGGGCGTTGTCACTTCCACAATGAACGGACTGTAGACGACACCCGGGTAGAGAGAGACGCTCATTCGGATGTCAGTTGTCGCGTTTATGAGAACGCTCTCCGAGCCAAAGGCATACGTCATATTCGTCAGAGGAATTGTTCGATTCTAGAACAGAAGGACAACGAGTCAACGACATTGATGCCTTTTATAGTGCGAGTGAATTCTCCAGCAGCAGTCATCAAAGTGCAAAGCTGAGTGATAATGTTACTTTCTTTTACTTCCAATTTCTTCATTCCAAAGAAACTGAAGACTTGCCTCCAGATTCCAAATCATCTGGCTAGGTTAAAGCTGCAGCTGTAAGCACACTTTGCTCTACTTAGACACATTCTTCATTTGTGGTGGTGGTGGTGGTAGTGGTAGTAGCAATAATAGCCATAGCAGCAGCAGAAGTAGTAGTAATAATAATAGTAGTAGTAGTAGTAGTAGTAGTAGTAGTAGAAGTAGCACTAGTAGCTGTAGCAGCAGCAGCAGCAGCAGAAGTAGTAGTAGTAGTAGCAGCAGCAGCAGCAGCAGCAGCAGCAGCAGCAGCAGCAGCAGCAGTAGCAGTAGTAGTAGTAGTAGCACTTGTATCTGTAGCAGCAGCAGCAGAAGCAGTAGAACATTAGACGATATGCTAAAATGAAAAAAATTAGATGAATTTATAAGATTAAGTCATCAATCGTTAGAGGTTGTGAGATGAACATGTGTCTAATGAGTTCACTCCATTCAAAATTGGTGCTAAACTAGCATGACATGAGATGACAAGGCGAAGGACGCTGCAGCCTGAGCTTCTCAGTCTACAACTAATGAACTCATTTCATGGTTTTGTTCAAACAATGATCTTGAAATAATTATGTTTTCTGGGTGGCAGAGAGAGAAGATTTAAACCTATTGAATTCATGATTTACAGTTTTCGACGACATAACTTTTATACTATCATCACACCAATAAAAGAAGAATAATCAAAGAAACAATTGACAAGACAAACAATGAATTTAAAAAACATACAAAAGAATGCATAAACAAATGAATAAATCAATCAATCTTTTGTTGAAATGTTTCATAAGAAAATGTTGAGCTGTGACAAAATGTTAAGCGATGACGATGAAGTACATACGGTGATGGCATTAGAAGAAGCGATGCTGGCTATGGTCAGCGTTGTGCTGGCTTGCGGCGCCCCCGGTCCTTGTGTAGGTTTGACGTCTGCCGTAATAACGGCCGTGGAACTAATTGGGTTTGTGCTGACATTCAAGGCAATGATGATCACTTTGAATTGAATGACATTCGCCTGAGGATCTGTGGCATCGGATCGGAAACCTGTGTTGAGGATCCGACCGAGATCCCAGTCAACCTGGTTGTCTGCAACGTAGTTCGGCTGTTCATCCGTGGTGCAAGGAACGTTGACGCCCTGGTAAACGATTTCAATGCGACAAACACGGACCCTGTTGAGAGGTGCCACGACAGAGACAGTGTAGCCAGTGTCTGAGTTGTTGTCTAGAGTCATGTTCAGCTCAAGAGCGACTGGCATATTGATGGCTATGGTGGATGACAAGAAGGGAGTCAGCTGAAGAGTTGGAGTGACTGACTGTAACAGATCAACAGATCAAAATAACATCAGTTAACCGAAGCAAGTCAGACTTAAGTAAGAGTCTGTATGTAAGACTGAAAAAATATCTCTTGCTAGCAGGTGGGAAGAGAGGCACTCGCCTCCCAATCTTACATTTTAAAGCTAGAACTGGATAAATGACAAAGTCCTGAATGTGAGGTCAATGCATCTTGCATCTTCCTTCCCAGCATCCAATGGTACCAAATTAAACTGGTGTGATGGATATGTGCAGTGAACTGCTTGTCCACTGTTTTTTTCGCTTGATCTCGGCCGGGAGCGCTATATAAATTACGATTGATTGATTGATTGATTGTCTAGGGTAGGGTGACCATTTTCTGGCAATCAAAAACCGGGACACTTCTTTGGAAAACTGCCAATTGTAATTCTTTTACAGGACTATAAGGAGTGAACGAAGGCCTAGCCCTATGGGTTAGGCCTGCTTAAGTCAACAGTACCTATTGTAGGTCATTGTTGCTTATATTATAGACTACTGAATGTATATTTTGACGAAACTCAAAGTTACTGATATTTCTCGAAAGAGGGATTTTTTTAGTTAAGTCCTGTTCTCTGAAACATATTGACGCAGGTGTCATCACAGTTAAATTTAATCCCAAGCATAGACTTAATGAAGAAATTAATCCTATAGGCCTACAACCTGCCGTCGTCAGTGCACTGAGTGCAAACTCTCTCATAATTGTGAAAACTCTCAATCGGCACTCACTATATGTGAAATTTGATCCAGAAGAGGATTTAAGGTTTCGGAGGGGGAACAAGCAGAAAAAGAGGTTGGGGTATGTGCCCTTCACCGTCAGAATTTAAAAAATTTAAACCTTAGCCTACAATGACAGTGTCATCTGAAAGAAACTGCTCTACTATTTCAGTGATGACATGAGTTGTCTCATTAGCTCCCATTACGACTCTGATCACGAACCTGTTGAAATCGATATAGATCCGCCACTGATATTGTATTAGGCTATATCAACTTTATCGTTGCGCCTTGATAATTCTTAAAATCTATTAACATAAACTCACTCAGGATCCAGGGGCAAATCATGGCTACCCCATTGAGAAAACTCCCATAGAACGTGGCCCCCATGGATGAATAAAAAGTCATAAATGGTGCACATTTCAAGCCGAGTTGGACCAGACGACTAAAAAAGGTCACCAGGTTTATTGGCAGGGAAAATGGTATGCATTTCAAGTTTTTACGGGCGAAAAATCAAAAAATTTTCCCAAAATTTTGGCCCCTTCGAAAATTTCTGTATCCGCTCCTGAACTCACTAGCCTATATATTACAGATGTAATATAATACTCCGGACATACAAATTCAGGGGCGGATCCAGGATTTCTGGTTAGGGGGGGCGTAAATACTACCAATCCCGTAAATATATATATATATTTCTAATTTCATATATATATATATATATGAAATTAAATCACGCAAAACTATAATGATTCTTTTTTATAGAAAATGTTATGGAACTTTAAAAAATATATAGTTTCTCATATAAAACCACTGGTCTCCACTGAAGGTTAACAGTGAAACGATTATAAATCGGTTATCGGTTACCGTTTTGATCATGCAACCCTTGATCCAAAAAGGAAATAATTAAGTGTCACATGCCAGTGGATTAAGCAGTGTCATTCTCCTTGGATGCTTTCTGGCGTAGGCATTGATAATGTCATCAATATCTAACTTGATGTCCTTGAATTGTGCCACCAACAAGGCTCCCGTAATGGTCTCCTTTGCCTTTTGCAATATGTCCAAGTAGCAACATTGGCAAGTCAGGCATGATGGTGCTACTCTCATTAGGAGCCACAACAGCTGTGGCATTGTCGCCAAGTGAAGACAATATTGTGAACTGAACCAGGTACAGGCAGCAGGCTCCTAGTATCATTATGTGGTCACCAAAAGTACCTGTCTGAGCCATTTCATGAAGGTAAGACTCAACATCACCATGTGAAACTTTTTCAGACAGATGTACTGTAGACTGTAGTGCCATCCAACAAGGTAAGACTATCACGTCGGTCCCAAAGATACTGAACGATGTCACTTCTTATTGTAGCTGCCAGCTGGACTTATGTTTTTGCAGAGACATAGCTTCATTTGGTCAGAAATTGATGAAAATAGACAATTGCCATCTTCTTTGGGATTTAATGACACTATGTTGTTCTGAAATGGTAAATGTTCTGGTGCAAATGCTGAAATATTGCAATATCATTGATAAAATGTATAATAATAATAATTTTCAAACTCGCAATTCTACATGACATTGTCTTCGTATTTGTTAAACTTCTTACATTGTTTACTTTTTTCCCGGGCACTCCGGGTCCCCCTCACACCGCCGGGCCCCTGGGAATGTGCTTCTCCCCCTTTCTGCCCCCAAATACAAATAATATAGTCGATGCCAATTTATCATACGATAATTAACAAAGTAATGATAGAAATTGAATACACTAGTATTTGTATAAAAATAGATTCAATAAGCAAGGGATGTGCCTCATCCATGGACCGCGCGCCACTGAGCGTTAAAAGAATGATTATATGAGTAGGCCTAGTCCTATATCCTTGATTTGCTTTTGTCCATAATATCGGCAGCTGAACGCTTTCGGCGGCTATAATCAGCACGATGAATTTCAAAATTATAATGATAATCATATGCCATCTTTTCAGATTTAGGCCTAAGATAGGCTTATGTCTTACCAACGGCAGTCGGCTTATTCGCGAATGATAAAACTGCTTGTTTAAGCCGTTTTGACGGTGGACCACTCGACATATTTTTAAATTGACCAATTTCTATTTACGTAAATTTTGTCTGTACATGAACTTTGTGAATGACGTCATGGCAAAAGTCATTGGTCACATGGGCAACGTCTGCTAGCAACTCAGGTAAGTAGGTAAGAGAGCTCCGGTAAGAGCAGTGCCTAAAGTGTGGAAAAATAAGTGCCTGGACGCCCCTTAGCCTACCTTTCCAAAAGAAGTGCCTGGACGCCCCTTACCTTTCCAGTCTGTTCTCGCCAATAAGTGGCTGGACGGCGTTCAGATTTTAAAACAAGTGCATGGACGCCGTCCATGACCGTCCAGGCACACTTTAAGCCCTGGGTAAGAGAGCTCCATTCTGCCGGTCCAGCTACTTCAAACATTCTATTCCCAAATTGTAATTATATTAGTGTTAGGTCAGTTTAGTTTGAGAACATTTGCTGCAGGTTTAGGGGGGGCGTACGCCGGCTCCGCCCCCCTCTAAATCCGCGCCTGCAAATTGACAACTTCTCTTTCGTTGCGACTTCTTTTGGGGTTGCAAACTGAACTTTGTTCTGTCATTGACATGAAACTGACGTTTTCAATATCCAAATTTCCTTCTTGTCAAAAACCGGGACAATTTTGCCTTTTTTCCTAAGTCATCGGGACACCGGGACGCACCACAAAAAACCGGGACATGTCCCGGAAAACCGGGACGTATGGGCACCCTAGTCTAGGGTCATGACATCAGATCCCCCACACACTCAGCAACTGCAAAACCAACACTAAACAGCTAGATAACCATGTCACATCAGAGATCAACCCTAGAAAACGGTTGACTCTATGCACGGCTGAAAGTCGTTTGGAAAAGTTGCCGGGTCTGACTTTGGTGGACAAGCCGATGCCTTCGACCCGAAAATTTTTATGACAACCCTTTCTTTGTCGTTCACCCAACATTTTCGAAAACCTTCTGCCAAATTCACTAAATAGTTTGTCAGTCGGGTAGATGTCTCGCTTTATTATGCATTCACGTGTTAAACAAGCGACCTGGCTGAGACCCAACTGCAGCAGGTCATGAAAATCACAGACCTGGCTCACTTTCAGCCCTGACTCTATGGGAGTCAGTTCTAGGAATAGAATGGAGAGCATCAGAAATCTGCAGTAAAGTTGGCACAAGTACTGGGTTGAGATCAATCAGTATATTATAGCAAGGTCGTGATATTCAGATGCTCTAAGAACCGGAAACAAGTGGTACAAATGAAACAGTTACAGAATTAACAATGAAGATCGATAACTGTAATCTACACTATTTACAGGAGTCAATAGATTTTTAAAAAGATGGCATCGTGTCCACTTGTTTAAGAGATATGGGAACAACTGTTAACTGAATGAGTGAATGAAATGTTTCACCCGTGCGTGGATGATTTCAGACTCTGCTACTACTACCACCACGTACCATGATCGACTGAGTGATGTTGGCCACAGTGACACCTATCTGACCGGCCCAGATCTGATCTGTGTTGATCTCAAGCGTTGCTCCAAGCCACAACATCTGACCGACGTACGAGTCATTGTATGGAATGTGCACAACAAACGCCACTGAGATGAGACTGTCTGTCAGAGGAGTGGCTTCCCTCACACCTAAACAAAATCACACAACAACAAGTGGTTCATGCAAATCGCCATTGGTCTTGAAACCACCAGAACCTCAAGTGACTCGCCTGCTTCTGCACATGAGTTGTGTTGCAAAGTCAGAATTCTAATTTGTGTAAATATTGGTACGCATTAGCATTGGCATTTGAAACAATTCAGTACAATTAAATATTGGTACACAATAACATTGGCATTTGAAACCATTCAGTACAATTAAATATTGGTACACAATAACATTGGCATTTGAAACCATTCAGTACAATTAAACTGCTCAAAGAATTTTAATCGTAGGCGATAAATGCTGTCCTCTTTGGCACTAGTAAAGCACAAAGAGCAAAGGTCAATTGTTGCTCAATAATTTGAAGCAAAGAGAGTCCTGCTGAATCCAGGCCAGGTCAAAAAAGTTCAATGGTTCTAGAGAGCAGTAATCACAGAATTAATTCGTGACTAGCTGCCGTGATTAATTCTTTCATACAGTTTGAACTTCATTATGAAAAGTCTTATTCTTGGCCTGTCTTGAACCTCTAGTCTTAATCTTAGACTCTATAATTCTGGGTTCAATCTTGATATTCACCTATTTTGGTTCTGAATGTTTAGCACTTGCATACAATACTGCACACCATGATATCAGCAAATGCAAGTACCTTGCATTTATATGTAGGCCTACCCTGTTAAGCAAACAAAAAACAAAATCCTAAACTGGAAGTATAAAGGTTTTCACTT
The DNA here is from genome assembly GCA_949752735.1 of Lumbricus terrestris. Classification (NCBI taxonomy): domain Eukaryota; kingdom Metazoa; phylum Annelida; class Clitellata; order Crassiclitellata; family Lumbricidae; genus Lumbricus; species Lumbricus terrestris. Next base: position 2,286,574 of record OX457052.1, read on the forward strand.
CAGATTTCAATTTAGACTAACCCTTGTTGATGACATGTCCAATGTTGAGCGTTGCTCTTTCGTTGGTAATACCAGTATCGCTTGCGTTTAGAATGGGAGTGATGTTCTGAAACTGGAGGCATTCAAAGTTCTTGCCAACACCGACAACGAGCGCTGTACAGATGGACATGGCGTCGGTGTAGTTGAGAGGAGCAAAAGCCTCAAACTTGAGATCGGAAACGACGAGAGGGATGTACATGTCGATCTGAACGATGGCTGACGACCCAAGGGAGACGACAGATGGAGCGGTCACGTTGAATGTGGGATGAGCGGATGATGCCTGCAGTAGAAGATTTAAAGCAGACAATGAAAGCCAAACAGAGGCTAGATAGATGGCAGAGTCAATTGTCAGATTTATCTCAAGTGCATTGTATCCTTTTTAAATCGTTTGGAACAGGAAAGACATTGAACACTAAAAGGAAATACCAATTTTTATGCTACAAGCACAGCTTTCTCACTTAGGTCTTGTAGTCTGCTCTTGCCTAAAGCCTTAAATGTGTCGTCCACTTTGATAAGAGTGCATCAGGAGAGTACATTTAATTCTCACTGGTGGAGAGGTACACCATGCATGTAAGAAAAGAGTTTAGATGTGCAACACAATACTCACATAATTGTCCTTGATGGTTGTGAATCCTGCCTGGCCAATCCAGATCTCATTCTGACTGTTGTATTCCGCTCCAGCACTCACCCAGTAGACACTTCCGTTGATCGTGGAATTTGCGTCGATCATCACTGCATCCCATTCGATGACGATCATGCTGTCGTTGGCCGAATCCGACAGCACGCCCCTATTCGTCACATTGCCAAAGTCGAGGATTGCACGGTCGTACTGCGGATATCACAAAGTAGTGCAGATCACAAAGTAGTGCAGATAACAAAGTAGCGCAGATCACAAAGTAGTGCAGATCACAAAGTAGTGCAGATAACAAAGTAGCGCAGATCACAAAGTAGTGCAGATCACAAAGTAGTGCAGATCACAAAGTAGTGCAGATGACAAAGTAGTGCAGATATCACAAAGTAGTGCAGATCACAAGAAGGGGTAAATGTTCTGTAGCCCTGAAGAATAATTGCATTTCTAAGCTTGAACCACAAACACGTCAACAAAAGGATAAAAATTTCATCTCAATTTGGTACTGGCTGTAAAGGATAGCAGACCAGTTTGGGCGATATATGCTGAGCACCTATCCATGCGCTAACTAACTATCATAACGACAATTGTATTTTGCACCATTATAAGAAAGTTTCTGCTGCTAAGGTAGAATAAGTATTAACATAGGCGTACGGGACATTTCGGGAGTGGGGGAGCAAAAAAACTTTGTTGCCCGAAAAATCTGACGACCTTTTTTTACGTACGCCTGTGACATGGGCGCCCGCAGAAATTTTTGCAGGGGGGCAAAATTTTTCGATGGTCGCGGTTAAATGTTTTAGTCGCCGACCTTGAAAAATGCAAAGCCGAAAATTAAGAACACGAGTACGGTATTTTTCAATGAGGTTTCTTAATGCAAAATTTTCAGTTTCATTTTGTGGACGCTTATCAGCTTTAATATGAATAGTTTCTTCTTTAGTGCGAAGAAATTTGTTAAAAATAAAAAGTAGAATTTGGAAGATGTTAAAAGTGGGTTCCTGAATCAGCGCGATGATATTATACGTTCATTGAATGAATGAATAAATGAACGAGAATTAGATGTCAGTTTTCAAGGTGCAAGTGTTTCTCTATAGCTACTTCTATATTGCATTAATAAGTTATAAACTTCTAAAGCGCCACTCGAAGGCTGATCGCAGGGCTCCAGATTATTCACAAGTGCTGCATTGAGTCAGAATGCTGTTCAAAGGGTAGTCAGAATAGGTCCGAGTCCGGTAGCCAAAGCAGTAGCTGATAATGCGGGTGTCGTTAAGGAGAGTGGAGGATCCGAGGATCAGATGAGTGGGGGGGGTAGCATCAATTATTTTGAGCATGCAGTTTTGGGTGGAACTCTCGAGGGGTTATAACCAGAGCCCTTTATCGAAGGTTCTCTACAGTTTGACCTCCCTATAGATTCTGTACTTTCAGCAAGCAAAATGGGCAAACTGCAGCCTGGACTTTAGCAGACTTGATTTTATAATACTGGTGAATAAGCAGATCTCTCTGACGTAGGGCCCTGTTGAGAAATTTCAAATTTTGGCATTGGTATTGATACTTAATTTTGTGCAGTTGTAAAAGGTTGCATGACAGCGAGATTCCAATCAAGTAGGCCATAATCGATAGGCCTACTATTTGCATGGGCACCCGCCGGAGGGTTAAAAGTCAATGGTCATTGTTCCAGCTTTTAGAAAGATGGTGATAAAGCAATGCATAAAATTAAGAGCATTTTTATTTCTACAGAGATTTCTGTGCATAAATTTATGATTTTCACTGTGTGTATCGTTCGTAAAATTAGTGCTTTGATGCGAAGAAATTTGTTAAAAGCCGAAAAGTAGTAGTTAGAAAAATAAGTGTCAGCTTTCCAGGGGGGGGGCAAGTGCCCCCCCTTGCCCCTATGTGCGGGCGCCCATGGCCTGTGAGTATTAATAATAAGTAGACATCGATGTAACTAACGTTGAGGCTGCCGTCGAGTGAGTCCATGACCGGTTGAGCGCGGCTCTGGTCGAAGAGGATGTTTTGTCCGACCCAGACGACCTGTGGGTTGCAGATGACCATGATGGTCGATGTGTTGTCAGGCGTGAACAACTCCACCAGGAGATCCATTGTTCCGATTGGAAAGACAATCTGGAGCTGGAAGTGAACCTTTGTGCCGACGTACATGACGGTTGTGTAGTTGTACTGACCGGTCTTCAGCAGATAGAACGTCATGTTGCCAACAGCAGCCACTGACTAAAAGATCACATAAAGACAACAAATTAGACGAGTTATTTTTGTCGCATCACTTCAGTACAATTAAAGACAACAGCTACGTCTTCGTCAACTGGAAAGAATCTGTGAGATATTAATGAAGACAAGTAAAGAAACAGTCAAAGAAAGATTGTAATCTAGAAAATCAAGAGAGTCTTTTCAAATGCTATAAATTGTGTTTTCTAACAAATCTCGTCAGTTGCAACTTGAAAAGGTTAACAGCTGAAAATGCTATAAGCAGGCAAAAACGGTTTCTTGGACGAGGACAGAAGTTGGTTGTTCAATGACCACGCACGAAAGCATCAACACACAGTGATTACCATCCCTCTCCATTGGCACACACTCACACATTCTAGTTTGGACCAAGCACAGGGCTGTGCTCCAGGGTATACATGGGTATACAGCACGTACTGACCTCATGAAAAATTTAGCATCGTGTATGTAGCTCTGAAAACGAGGTATACAACATGGGTATTCACTGTATACTATACATCATATACTTACCTCACAAAGACCAAAGTCAAAAAGTCATCGAAATAAAATGACGAGCAGAAAGGAGGATAAAGTCATGATTTTAGAAGAAAAAATCCTGAAATTGGATCGTTTTACGACGTCATGAAGGGTGTTCAGGTGAAAAATCATCGGAAAAGCATGCGATGACTCAAAAAAAGTTGTCAGAAATTTCGATGACTTAACAAAAGTTGTCAGAAATTTCGATGACTCAAAAAAAATTGTCAGAAATTTTGATGACTTAAAAAAAGTTGTCAGAAATTTCGATGACTTAAAAAAAGTTGTCAGAAATTTCGATGACTTAAAAAAAGTTGTCAAAAATTTCGATGACTTAAAAAAGTTGTCAAAAAATGTTGGCGGAAAAATGCAATTTTCTGACTAAGCACCAGTACATTTACACAACACAGAGTCAATTAGCATACGACCCATTCAACAAAACACTTTCATGCAGTATGTTTGAATAGAAAAAGAAAACAATAGAAAAAGCATTGGTGAAGAAGAACAATGCTGAAAGTGCAACTGGTGCAGGTTTTGTCAGTTGTTCACAGAGGATTCTAGAACCCAGACTAATATGACATAAGAGCGACTGGTCAATGTGTGGACCAGTGAAAAGGAGAAATTCATCAATGAGGAGTCAGTATGAATGCGAATACAGCATATGGTAACTCTATTTATTAAGTGTAGCTATCAATCAGATATGGTTCCATTTGGACAGAGCTCTCCTAGGCAACAATTGTCCTGCTTAGGATTGTCTGAATGCCACTTCAGTCACTAATGCAAGTTAATACAAGAGCAAACAGAGATGCAGCAGCCTGCAGTCTCTTGTATCACAGACATACATTCATAGGCAGGGCTGTTAACAATACTGGGAAAAAGTATTGGCAATACCAATACCAATACTTACTAATAAAAGTATTGGCAATACCAATACCAATACTATTTCTTAAAAGTATTGCAATACCAATACCAATACTTTTACCAATACTTTTCGATAAGTTTTAAAGTTTAATGACTAAAAAAGCACATGCCATTGCCCGTTAAACAGTGTTAAGCAGTACAAGCAGTGTAACTACTAATCTATATACATGCTTTCCATAAGTCTACCACTTAGCCATACTAAATAAAGGACACGTTTCCGGTCATTTGACTATTTATAGATCTCGATTTCCCCCCATTTCGGTCAAGGATCACAGATCGGTGAGATCGCACCAAAGAGTCACTTATTCAACGGATGAGAAACCATATAAATTATTGTCAAAAAAGTATTGGTATCGAGTATCGCTGACAGGCAAAAAAAGTATCGGCGATACGCATGCGATACCAACAAAATTAAACTATCGCGATACTCGCCGCGATACTGAAAAAAGTATCGGCGATACCAAGTATTGCGATACTTTATCGCGATATTAACGGCCCTGTTCATAGGTCATTAAATAGTCATATACCAGTGGGGCACGGTGGTGTAGTGGTGGGTTCGGTGCCTTGGAGCCGGAGGTTCCAGGTTTGAATCCACCTCAAGTCGTCATGTAGGAACCTTGAGCAAGTCGCTCACTTGCAATTGCTCATGCACTTTGGCGTGAAACTTCGATGCAGTATCTGCGCCGTAGTTGGGAGTGCCTCAAAGTAGAGAGCTTGAAGGGGCGCTATAAGCAAATGCATGAAAAATAAATGCATGAAAATAAATAAATACCAAAATTATCATTGTTTTTAAATCATGGGTGAGTTGATCTCAGACGACATCTTACCCTCCTGTGGCGCTCCAGCACGTCTTCCTCGCCACCATCCATGACGGCGGCACTCTTCGACCCCGTTCCAATCGTGACCATGACGATGGCATAGTTCTTTGGACCGACGATGTCACCACCAATGCTGTCAGCCACTTGACGGTTGACGACCGTCACGTAAAGTTTGAACGAGAGGTCAGCGAAGTCAGCCGCTGGGCGTGCGAGTGTCACCCGTCCACTGAAAGCATCGATCTGGAACGCGTGGTCATCATTGCCGGATTCGATTGCGTACGTGACAAGTGCGCAGTCGCAGTCGTTGGCGTCTGAGCGACAGGTCAAGCCAAGGTCAGCATCAACCGTCTGCAGTTGGATGACAAGATCATCAACGAGAGCAGAGTCCGGAATGGAAACAGTCTCATGCTGACTCACAAACTCAGGATAATGCTCATTGTCTGTTGATAAAACAGACAGTTCAACAACTCTGCAGTTAAGACAGCTTTGAAAGAAACAATCAAGAAAACCTGCTATCTTAAAGTCCATTTGCTGACTAAATTGGTCACAGGATACGACAGTCTAAACAAGTTCTGTATCTATCATCTGCTCAAAATAAATTCATTTTAAAACAGAACTTTTGCTAAATTTTTTACAATGTCGAAAGTAAATTTAGGTGATAGACCTAAGACTAGAAGAGTCTGGATTATTTTTAAAATATAAACACATTGTAAAAGTGTTTCATCGCTTTTTACTTTAGATATTTGATCTGCATGTGCATCCAAAGCATTTCATTGAATAATCTACTCTGCTTAATGCTGTAGGGAAGTGTAAACAGAACTTTACAATCACGTGACATGAAAGCAGAGTCTTCATAAAAACTCAAGGAGAAATTTTTACCGCTTTAATCAATTACAAGGACACATAATTATTTAATTGATACAAGGACAATCTAGTTATGTTTTTATACTGTAAGAAAAATGGTCGCTATTGCTTACTTGCAGTATTTGATGTTCTTTGTTCATGACTAAGTATAAGTGAATGAATAACTAAAACTAAAATTGAAGAAACCAAAGCCGTAGCTTAGAAGACTAAAGTCAGTTTCTATTAATTAGCCTAGAAGTAAAACTGGGTAAAATAGTTAGAACTAATAATAACTAAAACACCTGACACTTAAAATAACTAAAACTAAAACATAAAACTCATGCAAAACTGAAACAACAGTACATAAGTGTAGCGGATATGAATACAACAAGCGACCTTTTGGAGTGGACGTATTTGGGTTAGTCAACGTAGTCACGCGAAGGTCAGACGTACGTGACCAGGAAAAAGGGATGTTAGGCCTACAAGGGGCGTTTCCGAGAGGAATGCTTAGTTGGCGAGAAGGACCTACAAGAGTCGAGTATGCGTAAGTAAATGGAATATTGTAATAAAGTATACTAATTGTATTTAGTGAATGTGGGTCATTGATGTGAATTAAACCAATGTGAATTGACGAGGGTAACGTTACATAGAAATAACGTGATATTGGTGGCAGTTATGGAAGGTGTGTCATTTATGTGAATTAGATGAAAATAAATTGACTAGTGTATTGGTAGGCTATATATTGGAATAATGTGAAATCAGTTGAAGTTATTGCAGTTGTGTCATTTACGTGAAATGGACGATAGCCATAGGTTATATTTGATACTTGGTTGTGATTGTGAGTCTGTAGGAAGTAGAAATGAACACTGGACATTGATGTGCGCTTAATAGGGTAGGTCTATAGACGATAGGTCATTGTTCGCTAATTGTTAGTTTGTAACTGATGTGCTTGTAGATCCTATAGGGGTCGGTGCCAGGTAAGAGAACAACGCTGAGGGAAAACCGAGTTTGAATACGTTCATTTATAACCAACTCTTACAATAAGCGTATCAAATCTGTATTCATTTTTATATTTTTATTAATCAAATACTTGTAAACTTTCAAAATTTATTTTCTGAATATCTTAAAACCGTGAAACTGGACTTCGTTTGTCCTTTCAATGGTTCTTCAACTGGTTTCCTGGCTGCCACATAATTAGGAATTGAACACCTCACACCTCACTGTGCATAGGTCCACACAGGGACCAGCCCAGGCAACACGTCGTTTGCTGGCTTACAGTTCAAAACAGAAACAAACCAGACTGCGACGAAGGGTTGGCTTACTAAATTGGTCGCAGGATGATCCAGTCCAACATGGAGAGCACACACAACGTCCATCAGTCGAACAGTTGCCACGCTTGCATGCAACTCTGAAATCAACAACAATCCAATTATACTACTATACTGTACTTGACTGTTGAATAGAAACTGCTAAGCAGTACTGTGATGCAACTGTTACACACTCTCTCAGAAACCATTGTCTCCTGCTGGTGTTCACTATCAAAGACAAGATCGTTTGGCTAAGGCACGATGGAATTCAGCAGCACAATAATGAACAGCACATGAAAAAGAAGCAGTAAATTCCAATTCAAATTGACTTCAATTGTAGAGGCTACACAAAACACTGGATGCAGTGACAAAGGGGCCGGCTGCTGCTGCTGCTGCTGCTGACGCTTCTGCTGATGCTGCAGTAGGTGTATCACATGCTATTTAACCCTAAGAAAATGTAAATGTTTTCATATAGAGACTAATACCTGCTTATCAACATTTCTATCAGTGCAATGCCATGCAAGGACCGTTTTACCCTGAATGCAACAGTAATCCTGACCTACAGAGTGCTTGTGTGTGTGTGTGTGTGTGTGTGTGTGTGTATGTTGGTGTGTGTGTGTGTGTGTGTGTGTGTGGGTGTGTGTGTGTTTGTGGGTGTGGGACCTGTGGGTGTGCGTGTGCAGATGTAGCAACCTCTTGTTATAATAATTGCATTATGATTTCATATAATCTATCAATTGCCATGGTAACCTCTTATTATAATTGCATTGTGATTTCATATAATCTATAAATTGCCATAGTAACCTCTTATTATAATTGCATTGTGATTTCATATAATCTATAAATTGCCATAGTAACCTCTTATTATACTTGCATTGTGATTTCATAGAGGCCATAAATTGTCAAAGTAGTCTCTTATAATAATAATGATTCAATTGTGATTCCATAAAGGCTATAAATTGTCATAGCAACTCTTATTAAATTTGCATTGTGATTTCATTGAGTCTTTAAATTGCCATAGTAACCTCTTATTATAAATTGCATTGTGATTTTATAGAGGCTATAAATTTCCATATTTCCTCTTATGACAATTGCATTATGACCTCATAAAGTCTTTAAATTGCAATAGTAGCCTCTTATTAAAAAATGCATTGTGATTTCGTAGTCTATAAATTGTGATTTTATAGAGGCTATAAATTGCCATAGTTAACTCTTATGACAATTGCATTATGACTTCATAGAGTCAATAAATTGCCATAGTTGCATTCATGCCAATGACAAGAACAACCTCTCTGACTTGACTCAGCACTTGTGAATAAGCTGGTGCCTTGCGTTTGGCTTCCAAAGAGAGGCGCCTTAGAAGGTTGGAGATTACGATTACGAATACATTTACGAATATCAAACAACACTCAACACAAAGCCGTCAAAGAAACGCGTCTGATTGCTACGGGAGAGGTTTTTCTGAATGTCTTAAAAATCCTTAATGGCAAAAGTTCTAGTCTGAAATCAGTGCTATTCTGATGGAGCTAAGATGGCTGTAACAATTATTCAGAAGAGATTTCTGTAGAGAGCCAGGTACAACGGTTCCAATGTTCCTCTGACAATGACAATGTACGAGATTCTGGGAATATAGATGGACAGAGCGTTTGATGAGAGAGAACATAATGAAGCATTGATGACGTGAGTCGGTCAATTGTTTGCCTGGCTTGTCTTTTGTGTCTCGAATTGCGTTTAGAAAGACGACGTTGAGACTGTCACCTGAACCGAATCAATCACTCACAACACATGTGTGTCGACCAGACACACGTCGCCTAGGAACCAATGATTTCTCTCTCCCTCCCTCTCTCTCTCTCTCTCTGCTTGTCTGTCTGTCTGTCTGTCTCTCTCTCTCTTTGTCTCTGTCTCTCTCTGTCTCTGTTTCTCTCTCTCTGTCTCTGTCTCTCTCTGTCTCTCTTTCTGTTTTCAATGTTAAATCCTTCCATACGAAGAGCAAAGTATGTTGTTTACTCAGAGACAGATAGAACAAAAAACGAATCCTGCAGCAGACTGATTCTTCACAGATCAGTCATTAAAACGTGATTGCTATTTGTCTTCTATTTGCCTCAAATGAAGCAGAACTTTAACGTAGAAACTTACTTTATTTCAAAAGAGACACGTCCCTATTCTAACATCTATTCCAAAGAATAATTATATATATATCGCTACTATGGTTCTTGGTCCTTGTCCCCAGTGTTGTGCATAAACTCCCTCTGAGTGCTATTGCATTATAGCATGTGCAAATGGAAAGGCGCTAAGATTTCAATTGATGTCTTTTCAAAGCTCTAACTCCACACTTTGATTCCATCAGCTTCTCAAACAAATGGTGGAAGGCTTTTCTACTCCATGGACCTCACATACTCACTTGGAGCAAATCACAAGTAATGTTTCGGTTTTCCCACATGTTGGCTCCACGAGTCAAAAAGTGAAAAGGAAGATGTGCTAAATCGTCTCAAATTTACTTTCAATATGTTGAAACATGCAAGGTGCTGAAACCCAAATACGCTCCGAACATTGAAATTTCCTAATCTGCTGATACCTGAGAATGGTATAAAACGCTTATAGTTAGAATGTTGGATTCATGTTAACAGTTGTTAAGACTTATATGCACCAGAGTGTGGATATGCAATTGGTTTAATGAAGGATATACTTTCTTATTTAATTAAACTAGGAGATGCCTTTAGGACCAGGCTTATTGCTAACTTCAAATCTGCACTGTGTCCCATGTAACATGAAATTTCTAAACCTAACTAAGCAGGCCTAGTAGGCTAGAGGTAAGAGAGTGACATCTTTGAAACACGATCTTGTATTCCTTCCACAGTTGTTTACACGTGATGTAGAATTTTTTTTAATAACACTTGTCTGATGCAAGAGAGGTTTAAATTTGTGTGTCTGCTTCCAATGTTTAAAGTTGAGATATTATTATCTGTGTATTTGACATCTAACATCATCTCTGCGACCAAAACATGCAACATTGCTTCTTACATATCTTCTCATATTTTCTTCACCTTCTGACCTCTCAATGTGCATAATGTTTCGGCTCTGTTCAGCGGATTGCGATTTCATGGTGCAATATTTGTGAAGGATGCAATGATGCAACTGTCTCTTCATATAGACAATCAATGGCAATATTTGAAAAATACCCACAATATTTGTGAAGGATGCAATGATGCAACTGTCTCTTCATATAGACAATCAATGGCAACATTTGAAAAATACCATTGTTTGTCTTTACTTCAGCAACATAACTTACAATCGACCAGATTCAGTTCAGCCAATCGTATCACAGAGGATACAGAACTTTACACGGTTTTATGTTTACGTCTGCTGTGTGGTTGTACTATACCAACCTGGTGACCAGCGCACATCACGTCTTCTACCAGTTGTCCAGTGTCTATCAGTTAGTTTGTTTGTAAGTGCACTTGTTATAGCACCCCTTCAAGCTCTCTACGCAGAGGCGCTCCCGATTACAGCACCGACACTGCATCGAAGTTTCACGCCGAAGCGCTGAGCAAGTGAAGGCAAGGTCCCGATGCGGCGACTTGAGGTGAATTCGAACCTGCTGCAAGACGACGAACTTACCCACTACACCACAAATCAGTTGCCAATAATTTATTGCTAATCAAAGAACATGTTGCTCCTAGCAATCTTTAAAATCTAGGTCATAACTGTTCTTTTGAATGGCTGACTTCCGAACTAATGGATCTTATGAATCTTATGGATCTTATGGATTGTGTTGTGGATTGTGATCTTGGTAATATGCAAATTGCTTAGAAATTACAAATTGTCTGATTGATGTTTTGTGTATTTGGATAACATTGGCTTTGAGATTTGACTCAGATTAACCAAAAAATGCACTAAGAAAATGACAAAACATGTATTCAGTCATGCTGCTATAAACACCTGAAATCTTTTGGCTGAAAGACTAAGCAGCAACACATCATCAGTCTGGGTGAAGACCAAGGCCACAGATTACCACTTATTACACATTGGAATCCTGATTCACTTACAAATGTTGTACTGAATAGTGAATAATGCTATGAACATAAATAACCTATGAACTACCGTAATTATTATGTCATCTGATTTCTATCTTCAAACTCTTAGCATTCCATTTACCGAGTATTCTTCTTTTAAACTTCAGACAGAGACAGAGAGGCAGAGAGGCAGAGAGACAGAGAGAGGAATGGTAGAAATGCTTACTGTGGGCATTCGGATCCAGAGCAAGATGCAGGACGACAAAGACCAGCAGCATCAACGCCTAACAACCAGAAAGTCAAAACACAAAATTCAAATCCGTAATTCTAATGATTTTGTCACAACAATACAATCTGAAGACATCTAGTTGATTCATACAAAAACTAAATGAACGAAAGTTTTCATAGTCACTTCTGATGTTTGCACAATAATGGTAGAAGTAAAGGCTGAAATACACTTGAGCATCTTTGACATATTCCGAATTCATAGGAACCTTTTCTCTTCAGAATAATTCAGAAAACAGTTTCAAACAAATTCCGGCAAAGTAACTATCCATTGTATGGATTAATTTGAGACAATTAGTAACTTCTAATCTGATCTAATATAATAAAACTTTTGTAAAGCGCTTCTCACAGCCGAGCTGTTCAGAAGCACTCTCACCATGACAGGCCCATGAAACGAGAAAGATCTTCAAACAGTGAAAAGATGCAGATGAATTTCCCTCCAGAATCATACCACGAATTCCATATGGAAGGCGATTCCACATTGAGGGACCCACAACAGCAAAAGCCTGATGCTAGATTAATGAGGTTCGTGACCTAGGTACAAGATAGATCAAGGCAGTCAGCAGAACGAAGAGGGCGTGAAGATCTTGCAGAAAGAGGTTTGCACATTAAGACGCACAGGTATTTAGGCGCTAAGCCCTGCAGGGACTTAGTAACTAAGAGCAAGACCTTGTATCTGATTCGCGTAAAGATCGGAAGACAGTGAAGGTCATGGGTCATGTATGTGGAGATGTGCGAGTATCGGGAAGTCGTGCGATAAGTCAAGCAACCGAATTTAGGACAAACTGCACAGATGACAAGCGAAACTTAGGAAGCCCAATTAGTAGGAGTTACAGCAGTACAATAGTCGTAAACACCTTGGAGGACACCGATGTCACCGATCTCCTAATTGCCCTAAGTAGTCTCAAGTGGTAGTAACAGGAACGGGTCAAGAAAGCCAGGTGTTCAGTAAATGTCAGAGCACTGTCAAGTGTGAAACCCAGAACACGACCACTAGAAGAAAAAGGAATGAAGTCAGAGAATAATGAGGCCAGTAATTGAAGATCAAGCCTATGTAATTGTTGCTGGTTTCCAAACTAAATCAATTGGGTCTTGGAAGGACTTAGGCTAAGTCTGTTTGCTGACATCCAAAGGTGGAGAACTTGCAATATAGAGCTCATCCTTTCCACCAGAGAGATCTGTTCAGAAGGTGAACCCTGCACAAGAGCTAGGACATCATCATCAGCATATCATCATCATCTTCTGTCATCTGTCTACTGCACACTGCATCAAACGATAGCATGCCAAAACCAAGCCACAATCTGATTGACCGCAATCTGATTATCCACAATCTGATTGGCCACAATCTGATTGACCACAATCTGATTGGCCTCAGTCTGATTGGCTGCAATCTGATTGGCTGCAATCTGATTGGCTGCAATCTGATTGGCCACAATCTGGTTCACCACAATCTGATTGGCCACAATCTGATTGGCCACAATCTGATTGGCCACAACCCGATTGGCCACAATCTGATTGGCTGCAATCGAAATCTAGAAGGATGATATGCTGCGACGGCAAATTGGAAAGCCAAACCGAAGTAGATTCCAGTATATGTTAAATCAATGCTTTTAAGGCCACAAGGTGATTGTCTTTTATTAGGAGACAAAAGGACCATTAGTGCAGTTATTTTTCAGGGCAAGAGTGATGGATTTGTGGAATGGTTTGGATGATAGTTAGGAATGGTTTGGATAGCAGCCTGGAATGGTTTTGATTGGAATGTTTGGAATGGATTGGATGATAGAACTGTCTCAGTGGACACCATCACAACAATTCTAAGAGGAGGCTGGAATAGATAAGCATTGCAGATCAACTTGTATTATTGGTTGTAAGTTCTAACACAGATTAGGCTACTGTTAGTAATCTCTCCTCAATCAGGTCTTCTGACCTTTGCCCATTCCTTGGACACGAAGGGCTTCAATTGGTAAAAACATACCTAATAACATTACTCACATTACATTATAATTACTGTATTATTTTATTACTGGCCCAATACTGTCAAAATGACTTTGGGAAAAGTTTATTTTGCAAAGTATGCTCTGGTCTTCTCAACTAAAAACATATTTTCCTGGAAACTTTCCTTTCTAGGCTGTTTCCGTCTCATCTCAGACTCCTTTCTTAGCTTGTGTCCAGACTCATCTGCAAATTCGGCAAAAACTGATTTTGCAGATTATAGCAAGTGATGAGTGACATTTTGAGTATCATGATACTGCTGCCAGGGCCTCCGACAGGGGGGGCTACTGGGGCCATTTGGCCCCAGGCCTCACTTGATAAAGGGCCTCGGAATTTCGGAATTACAGAATTATTTGTAATAAATAACTACTTAATTCAGTAAATCCCTATTAATTTTCAAGCAATAATTTATTGAAATGGAGAATTACGGAACTAAGGAGTTATTCATTTAAATGTAGGGCTATACAAATTCTAATAATTTCGGGTCGAAATCATTGACGTTAAATAATTGCAAACTGTAGACAAATTTTTCATAAATCTATTATTAGTTGTAAAACTGAAAACTTGTCAACACTCAACAGTCTAAACTCTATCGTAACTCGTTACTCGTAGTCATAAATCAACACTCGAACCTAAATAATTTTTAATATGAATATATAATCATCCGATACCATGTGGATAGTGTAGCCTACACAGTACACTATACTATAGCTATATAGGCCCATAATTATATATTCTTACTTTCTTAGTCTCCTAGTGCGGTGGTGTAGCCAGGAGTTGGGGTTTGCGGCGGTGTAGAAAATGAATGTGGTGGTGGACGAATTCGAGGGGAATGAGGCCGATGAGGGCACGATTAGGGGCTTTGTTTTTAACTTAGGAAATTGTTATTTAATCTATATTAAAATAGTTTTAACAATATCAGTCAATTTGACAAAATTGACCACGATGTCAATTTTATTGAAAACATAGCATATATTCCCCCTAACTATTAGTCTATTGTATTACATAATAAATATTATTTTAACTTAATCTCATAGGCTGCAGAAAGATGAAGAGATCATTCGAAAGTGGACATGAGAAACGAAAGAAATTGGCTCGACAAAAGGAAGCTGCTTCAGCAAGCCGAAAATTTCAAATTTCTTTGCACATCCTGATAATAGCAATAGGCTCAGCCAGACAGAAGATCTTTGAGAAATAAATATATCACAAACAGAAAGTGACCTTCAAGAGACTTTGATGACTGTAACAAACGTGACTGATACAGAATGGAGTTTTGAACCAAGAAAATGTAATTTACAGCATTTAACAATTGACAATGTAGGCCTATCAGATAATTCAAATAATGTTATTTTAAATCCTTCAAATATTATGAGACATGTTGACATTGAAGCAGGATCTCATAGCGATTCAGAATTTCGACGTAGATTATTGAATGACAAGGCCTTGAAAATTAGTTGTGGCCCTGGGCCTCCAAATCCTGTCGGAGGCCCTGACTGCTGCTATAGTAGTTTAAGATAGATATAATGTAATTTAATTTGTGATTTAATTTGTGATTTCTATAGCGCCGCTCAGAGCCATGGCCATTCAGTAGCGCTCCCAGTGCGATAACCCTAGACAAAAAAAAAATCTTAAGAGGAGAGAAAGAGATGTAGAGAGTGATCCTCAGGGCCTACTACGCCATGGGGGGATGGAAGCAGACTGCTTCCAATTTGGGCCAGGGGGGGAAAGGTTTCCCCCCCTAATGATAAAGTTGAGTATAGAAGATTTCCTTTTGAACATTAATTGTTAACATCTTGTTAAAGTATATTGTATCTACTGAAACTGCATTGGTTTTATAATATAGGTCTCAAATAAAATGAACGATAATTATCATTTTAAGAATGAATTTTAGTGATATGAGGCAAAGAAACAACAGTAAATTAGTACTTTTGTTTATAGTAAAGGTTTTTAGTCTGTTTAAGTAAACATTAATCAAACAATAAAAGCTTGGTTGCTCAGCAATTGAAGTTCAAAATCAAGTAAAGCAAATGGCTTATAAATTCCACCCTCGAACATTAAAGCACTATTGAAATCTGTACAAATGCAAATTGCTTACACTTTTGTAGCCTACATTTGAGGGAAATGTTCGAGGGAATTGTCCCATTGAAACGCTCTGGTGGAATCCAGAGAGGAAATTACGGGGAGTGGTCCTGGGAAATGTCCATGGGATCTGTCTGGATCAGAAAATGGATGTTGCTGAGTATTGTACAACTGACAGTAGACTACTCAATTTGATATACCAAAAGAAATTGATATTTCACTGAATGCTGGACCTTTTCAAACATCACAGGACTACTAGTGTTTAACGCACTGCTAACCCATAATGAGAAATTTTAGAATGTTACCATTATATTGTGCAAATTTAAAAAAAATTAAATCATGGGAGGCAACATTTTATGATTATCCTAAACCACGTTTCTGAGCATTAATTCACGAGCAATTTTGTGAAGATGACAGCTTAAAAAGGTACAATTACAGTGTGCAAATCCAAAAAAGTGAAATTTTCATGACTTTATCGTTCATTGACAGCTAGCAAACAAGAGCCTAAAACATGCGCTCGAGTCGATGACAACAGCTAGAAATGCGTTGGTTTCTGGGGCCCCCTAGTCGCTGTGGGCTTCGTGCCTTCGCCACTCGCAGCTTCGGGCCTTCGACGATTGCAATATAGAAAAAAAGTTTCTGTTAGGGGGGGAATGCTTCCACCTCTCAGGGGGGGATAGTAGGCCCTGGTGATCCTGAAAGTAGAGTCTCACGCAGAGTGGAGGGAAGAGAATTCCATAAGGAGGGCGCAATGATGGTAAAGGATTGAGTTTGAGCAATAGTGGTCCTATCTTGTAGAACAATCAAGTCAGTCCTGTCCAGAGAACGGAGAGGTCGATGAGAAGATGCAGAAAGAGGAGAACGAATGAGATCACTCAGATATTTCGATGACATTAGATTAAATCAATTGAGAGATTAAGATTAATTGAGAGATTAAGATTAATTAAGAGATTTAGAATATTTAAGAGATTTAGAATATTTAAGAGATTTAGAATAATTAAGATATTTAGATTAGATTAAGAGATTTAGATCAGATTAAGATATTTAGATCAGATTAAGATATTTAGATCAGATTAAGAGAGTTAGATTAATTAAGAGATTTACGTTAATTAAGAGATTTAGTTTAATTAAGAGATTTAGAGCGATGAATCAAGGTGGGGCAATATAAGATGATCTTCCCAATTATTTAAGCAACTAATGGCAATGAGGTTTCAGTGTAGGCAAACTTTTACTTTTTTTTAATTAGATGATCTGCAAAAAACAAGAATTTGCCAAAAACTGGGCAGTTAAAAGCAGTTGATTTAAAAAAAGTCCACATAGCAATACTTGAAACTGTAAAACGTCATAAATACAGGGCTACATTGGAAAGTGAACAGTTGTCGGAAATATCAAAAAAGCTCAAGAATTTGCAACTAAAAACGGAAGATTTTTGACAGTTCTTAGTGATGAAAGTAGCACAATGTTGAATTATCATTTAAAATGTTCGAAGCGTTGCATGTGGTTAAGAATTGTAGCGAAATTGGCAATTACATATATAATTATATGGAATAGAAATGTAATTCTTTTAAATGACAATGACGTGTGATTCTTCCTATGAATGTTAATTAGAGCAACTATATCATAATACCAATACTTGCCGTTTGATGAAAGAACCATCATCCAGACGAATAGCATCAGTGGCATCGCTGCTGCTGCTGCAGTTAACGAATAATGAGAAGAGGAGGAGCAGGCCATCATCATCAGAGGAGACAATGGTGGTCTGCGAATCTTAAGCGGCGTTTAAAGTGGCGCAAACGGCGCTGGTGATAATATTATGTCTTCTAAGCTGTTGGTGACGACGCAGATTATAAGCAGACGTCGATAGTAAGTGAAGCGTGAAAGAGAGAGGCACCGCTTGACTGGTTGGTTATGCTTCAGCAGCTGGGCAGCTTAAGCCACTTGGGGCCCAACGATAGGTAGATGTACAGTTGTACACCGTATACAGGACTCAGTCTGTCGATAGACGATGACTATAGGCCCTATGGCTGATTCGGTGACTTGGGCCAAACGCCAACTATCGGACTATGACGAGAAAAAGCGAAAGGCAGCTGCTCCGATACTGTACCGCTGCTGCTGCTGCTGCTGCTGCTGATTCTGCTATTTTTAAGTAGGCTATGCTAGAAATGCTACTGGTGTCAATGTAGATGGGATTTTCATGTGCGACAGGTAGCTCAACAGCAATAATATTGGCCGTTCGTCAGTGCACAGCATTGTCTAGTTTCCTTTTGCACGGCACCGACGCGAAACTACGGCCATACAATTCTTCGATTGTAGGACATTGCTGGCGTCGTTTCTATGGATACGCGTGGTGAATGGGCTCGAAGACAATGGCGGCCTGTTTGGTCGTTGCATCGATTCCTAGATGCAGGTCTTGCTTGACAAGTCCAGAGCGAACAAAAGCCTTTTGTGGGCACGAATCATTGTCTACGCAGATCTCAGAACAATAGATCGTTACAGGGAATGGTTAGGTGGATGGGTGAGTGCGGATGACGTTCGTGGCATGCAGGCGCTAACTATATGCATCACTGGGTTTCATGGTCCACTGCAGCTCAGGATCAGACCGCAGCAGCAGCAGCAGCAGCAAAAGCAAAAGCAGGGACTGGTTTTTTAACACTTTAGCGACGAGCTGCGTTGGCTTCCCAATCTCTTTTTAGTGCACTTCTGTTGTTAAGGGTTAAAAGGAGAACAATTGGAGCGAGGCCACAACCTGCTTCCATCGTTTCACGGTTGAGACAATGCTGCTTGTTCATTGATCGAACAACGGCGTCAGAGCATTTCTTAACAACGTCACCGATCAGCAACACCACCAGTCCACCACCACCAGCACCACCAACACCACCACCAGCATCATCACCACCACCACCAGAATCACCAACACCACCGCCAACACCACCACCAGCACCACCAACACCACCACCACTAGCACCACCAGCATCACCAACAGCACCACCACCAGTATCACCACCAGTATCACCAACATCATCACCGCCACTAGCACCACCAACATCATCACCACCAACACCACCAGCACCATCACCACCATCACCAGAATCACCAACACCGACAGCACCACCAGCACTAGCACCACCAGCACCAGCATCACCAACACCACCAACAACATCACCAACACCACCAGCACCAGCACCACCATCACCAGCATCACCAGCACCACCACCACCACCACCACCACCACCACCACCACCACCAGCACAGGTAGAGCGTTGGAGGTGTAGGCCTAGGGCCTACGTATATTGTTCCATCGATGGAAATAACAACCACTTCCACCGCTGGATCAATCGGAATATTTTTTACGACCGGACTTCGACAATACATGTAGATATACATCACATAGATATACATAGGTATATACATATATACATAGATATCATTTATGTATATAGTTTGCCTATAAAAGAAAAGTATACCCGGCGGTGGTGCTGTTGAGTATAGCGAGCAGCTCTGTGATGTACTGCGCGGGTCATAGAAATCGTGCAACTGGATACATTTACTCGGTTGCTAAGAGATGCGCATCGTGTTGTTGTTTCGTGCCAGAATAAGTGCAGCACTGCAATCAAACCACGGGTGTACAATTGAACAATAGGTTCCTGATTTTTTAGCGAGGTTCATGTGGAAACCTCTTTATTGCAAATGCGCGCCTGCACGGGCTCTGCACGCAGGGGGCACCTTTGTGATCCTAGTGACACAACGCCGCTGTCTATCCCATAATGTTCTACATCCATTCCAAGTCCTACATGTGTGACGTGTCCTACATTACTGGCAAAACACAAAGGCCACAGTTAAATTTTTAGTAAGAGCTTGATAATTGCAAATCAGGAAATGAAAAGCATTAGTATTTTTCGTATATAGATCTATATATGCTTCTAAATGTGAAATATCTCGCTTTCACTTTGTGTATAGCCTTTATAGGCCTAACCAGAATCACAAATAAATTTCTTAGAGAGAAGAAATTTGTTTAAAAAAAACAAAAAGGTAGCTCAGTAAAGTTAAAACAATAGGCCTAGGTGTCAATTCTCCGGTGAGGACAAGTGCCCTGCTTGCCCCTAATCCACCTATGCGCGGGCGCCCATGCTAATGAGGATACGTTGAGCCTCAGAGGCATGAAGCCTTTATTGTAAGCGCTATATAACATGTAGTGACACTCTGTCTATTGCATGTCCTACGTAACAATGATTAGCCGTACTTCGAATTAGGCTATTCGAAGTACGGCTAATCATTGTTACGTAGGACATGCAATAGACAGAGTGTCACTACATGTATATAGCGCTTACAATAAAGGCTTCCTGCCTCTGAGGCTCAACGTATCCTCATTAGCATGGGCGCCCGCGCATAGGTGGATTAGGGGCAAGCAGGGCACTTGTCCTCACCGGAGAATTGACACCTAGGCCTATTGTTTTAACTTTACTGAGCTACCTTTTTGTTTTTTTTAAACAAATTTCTTCTCTCTAAGAAATTTATTTGTGATTCTGGTTAGGCCTATAAAGGTACGTACGTAGCCTACCGTCACCATCTCCGGTGTTGCATGGTTTCGAGACAGGGTTTGTGATGTTTCGGTATCGCAATCCATTGCCTTGGTCTCGCGGTCATTTTGATACTTTCATTGACAGTGTCTTGAAACGAAAATCTTTTTCTCATGTTGAGGCAATCTCTTTGGACCTAAAATTGCGCTATAAAATTGGTTTGTTCCGATCTCATAATCATGGGTCGATATAAAATCTTTGGTCGGAAGTGTTAACATACCGGAAGTTTAAAATGGTGGTCTTTCTGGTTAGCACATTGATGGTCAGGTGATGGTTAAAACCAACTCTACTGAAAAGAGCAGGTTTTAGTTTCTTTCGCTTTTGTATTAGAGCAAAAACCCGAGAAATGTCTTATAAAGAATATGAAATAGTAAAATTTGCGTTCACGCAATTCCAAGTCATGGACAAACAAAGGAAATGGCTGGCCGATGCTGCTGGTGTAAAGCCCCCATGAGTGAAACACTTGGAACATCCAGTTGATCAAGGTGAGCTATGTCGTGAATTTTAATCCCGTGCATGTCGTTGTAAAAGTATGGCCGCCCCAGAAATGGCTAAACTAGAGGATTGCGGCCTTATAAGCAATTATGCAGTACGCTTAACGTAAATAAGTGATTAACAATAAATTAGCACGTGGTCTAAGTTTTACAAGTAAATCGGACATTTTGCTGAATTACAGCAATGGTAATAGGGTAAACACGCACACTGTATGCCGGTACTCCAAACAATATGGTTGCCAATGAATGCAATAAATTAGAGCGCAGCG
This sequence comes from Lumbricus terrestris, assembly GCA_949752735.1. Taxonomy (NCBI): domain Eukaryota; kingdom Metazoa; phylum Annelida; class Clitellata; order Crassiclitellata; family Lumbricidae; genus Lumbricus; species Lumbricus terrestris. The sequence goes on from OX457052.1 coordinate 2,307,587, forward strand.
ACCTATCGATGGCATCCCAACATGCAAAGCGCTCAGCAAGTAAGTATTCTACGCAAATAGCAACAGTAAAAATTAAAGCGATGTGAATAAGAAACGTTTAATGTGATCTAACAATAAATCAAATTGGAGCCACGCATTGTGATGTTTAATATGTTGTAACTATAAAGCTACGATATTTAGCTACCGAATTAACAGAAATACGCCTCTACCTTAGTGCGCAAACTAATAGCGAAAATGTTCGTGCTCATTGCCCACATGCAAGATAAGTAAGTAAGTAATTGAATTAAAGGGCGATATACAGTTAGATATTCAGTACATTACAGTTTGAGAGTAAATAATCCTGCGCTTTGCGAAAGAATTCGGCACTTTCGAAGCTATAATTTAGCTGATGTTCCGCCTGGCGCTTATGAAGCTATCAAAGTTCTGTTCTATAGTGCAGAGAGATGGCCAATGACGGCGGCAAATAGAAGAAGATTAGAGGCAGCGCACCATACATGTAGGTGGCTAAGAAGAATCTTGCACATCTCATGGAGTGACAAGACAGCAAATAAAAACATCAATGAAAAAATGGGGCAAGAGAAACTGGAGAATATCCTCAGGAAAAAGTGACTGAATTGGATGGGCTTAGTTTCATCTAATACCATAATATTAGTGCCCCAGACGTCTTTAATATTTGATATCTTTAAAACTACTTAGATATTGATCTGAAATTCGGCATAGTTTCCTCTAATACCATAATAATTTATGTTCTAAGATAAGAATATTCTTTAATATTTAAAAAAAATTTCATTGAAATCCAAGATGGGCGAGCTTAACATTTGGAAAAATTTGTTGAATTGATATGGAATGACCCAGTAAGTAAGTAATTAACAAGAAATTAGCACATGTTCTAAGTAAGTAAATAGGACATTTAGTTAAATTACAGCAATAGAATATTCGAGAAAAAAGCTTAAAAGAGTGAAGATTAAGTGTTCGAAATTCTGTCGACGGAAGCTGCCTTTCATGTCATGAGCTTTCGTTCAGAGCCATTCGAAATTAAACGCGCCAATGTGCGAAACACAAATGAACATCTGACTTCAAAAGCATCTATAAATTACAGGGAAATTGTAAAACGTCATGTGTAAGACAGTACAGCATGAACCTTTTGGTCTTCACCAATCCAACTTGTCAGCAGTATCCACTGGCTAACGATCCAATATGTATTGTGCAACATTTGTATTTGTAATGTATTAGTGTATTCATGAACACTATTGTAATGCAATGTTTGTTTCAAAACACTTGTGCTGGAGTGCTACAAGTTGCAAGGTTAATTGGTTTAATCTAAATATTGCGAATGCCGATTGCAAGTTTGCAAGTTCCACATGCCATGCAGACAGAAGGGGTAGTATTGTGATACTTATTGAGAGACTTTTTAAACTGTGTGTTTAAATGGAACGATTTGGAATGGCACTGCTACTGCCAACTTGGTGAAGATTGATTTAAGTTGTAATAGATCAGCAGTGAGATGCTAATTTGAAATACACAACGCTCTGCAGACCTCGGTTAAATGCTATGCCAATGAAATACTAAACTTGTAATGTATGTTTGTATGTATCTGGCTATTTGTTAAGAGCCTTTAAGAACTTTACAAAGGGTGCTTAGCTGAACATGACAATCTGGCCGAATCTGCAGATGTAAAGGGGTATGTACTTTTTAGATGACTTGAAACCAAGACAAGATGAGACGTTAGGTCACTAGGTGCATCTTTAAACCTGAGATGCTGTTGAGATGATAACTGCATCATTTCTTGTCTTTAAGTTTAGTTGAATTGATTTGATTGTCTTGACATGTGCATTGTTTTTCAGTTTGTAGGTCATTGTTGCTGATGGAGGAGTCATTCTGGTCAGTTGACCTTCACTTTGAGCTGGTCACGAAGATGACGAATTGCATGGAACTGTGCTTCAAGTAAGTAAGTAGGCTTATAGGTTCGTGTGATATTGGTTTTCCTGTGGTTTTATTGTTTTTAGTTTTCTTTTAAAAGTGGTTTTAGTGCATTATCCGCTGGCAGTTTGCAGCGAAATGGCTTCATGTGAAGAGTATAAAGAAATTTTCTGGTGAGGTTGTTGGCTACAAGCGTTTTGCTCCGTGTCATCAAAGATCCACCATCAACGGAGATGTCAATGAATGACTTGTCCTGGAATGATTCCATGATTTTGCACTTCCTCAATGTGTTGTCATCTGCAATAGTCCGGAGGTCATTGATGCCTTAGTCTGACTGAAAGGTGCGCTATGTAAGATCTCTATGCACACATTAAACACATAAGTAAACGAAAAATAACATGCAAAGTGAAGAGCAGAGTAGGCGAAGGTTGACTAAGGCAGTCTTTGGTGACTGGGTGGTGAGACTGATTCTGCCCTCATTCAACCCCACTTGTGAATTTCTTAAAGTCTTCAACCATCCCTGTTTCAAGCGTTTGTCGCTTCATAGACAAGTTTTCTCCATATTTTTCTATCCTCCGTTTCCATACGATCAAATGACATTGACGCAACAAGAACGTGGACCTTCTTCACACAGACATCGGTAATTTATTTTGCTCTGGTAATATGCGTCTGGTGCTGTTTGTCTATCAGTGAGGCCCAAAAAAAATAATGTTGTGTTTCCGGTAACCCGACCGACCCTCTTTTATTGCCGCGACTCAAATAATTTTGTAAAAAAAATTTATTTAAAAAAAAAATTTATGAAATTTTTTTTTTTTATTAAAAGTTTTTTTTTCTACAAAATTTGTTTTGACATAATACGGTGACATTGCCTTCCGTATAGAGTTGGATCTTAGGCAAAAAATGTTGTGTTTCCGGTAACCCAACCGACTCACTTTTATTGCAGCGACTCGGAAAATTTTGCGCAAATTTTTTTTATTTACATTGACATTGCCTTAGAGTTTCACACCTGCCTAACTACTTCCTGGTTGCCAGTCTTGAGAAACCTGTAGCCTTATCATTCTCACTTGAGTCACCTCTAACGGTGACTAGGGAAAATAAATCTAGCAACCTCTAGGTGTAACTAGTCACTGGCTCGATCAGTCTGGAACGACCCCTAGCAGTGATGTTTTGTTCGCTCTCATCTTCCCATTCCCTTCCCACTTTATCTTACCAGAAAGGAAGTAAACAAAATGAAATTAATAGAATTGTTTTCTAGAGCAATTTTAGGTACAGGGAAATAGGCAGTTTATACTTGCTTAGAACACGTACTTTGTTGCAGCGTGTACCTATATGCAAAAAAGAGTATTTCGGTATAATTTTTCGTATAGTCACTGTATAAAAATATTTTACCAAAATAAAAATATTTTTCGACCTACCTACCCAATTTTTTTTAGCTCTGTTACCGGAAACACAGCATTATTTTTTTTGGCCTGACCATCTTCGAGCCAAGTTAAAATTGTAGACTTCGAAGTAGGTGACAGAAGGCAAGTCAGAGAAGCCAGATCCAGAGAAATCAGTCGAGCAGCAGGTCATTCCATAATAAACTAGCAGTACATTTAGCAATTTTAAATTGTTAATCTTGTTGATAAAAAATGCAGCAAAGCTAGAACACAGAATCTGATTCTCAGAGTCTGAGCGTTGGCAGTCGACAGCATCCTTCGAGTGAAGAAGATGTTGCGAGATGTGCCATCGATCCCGTGGATTATCAGCGCTTTCGAGTTGGCTATGAAAAAACAAAGTTCTTGATTCATTTATTAGTTTGTTAGTTACACGGCAGTGGCGACGGTAGCGTTGTCTGTCCTCAACGATATTTTTGTCTTCCTGAAGATAAATCTCACGAAATCTGCAGTTCCTTGTTTCTTCATTTTATCATTGTTCTTGAAAGTGCACCATAGAATCTTCTTTTCCGAATTATGCCATCAGCCAGCACTTGGCTTTTTCTTATGTGGCTCGACAATCAACTGATAGGAAGTTAACCAGATGTACATAAATACTTTGTAATTTGCGCCTTCCCAAACCTTTAGTCAAATGCAACAGTACATTAATAACCTCTAATTCCAATTCGTGTCCCAGTGGTTATTGGGTCTTTCCAACATAATTTCAGTCGTGACACAAGCCAGTTGCTCCGGGTCATATGAATACTTAGCCCTATTTTGTGGGGTTTGTCCTTGATGTATTGCTTCAGACTATTTTGACCTTGAATGGAATTACTATTTCCTCGACAGCTTTGAATTCTTCTGTTTCGATGTTAGCGACATTCTGGTGCATACTATCAATATATAACGGTCACACTTCGAAGAGTTTGTCATAAGTTTGCTTAGCTTTGGTTGAAGTTGTCAATCACGAGTAGAAAATATCTGAACTTATGAAATCAGTTCCTGGACCTAGCATCGGATATAGTAGAAACATGTGTAGAGCCTGCACTCCTTAGCCTTTCGTCCGTAAATATAATGGTTAAAGGACTGGCAGCTAAGAACATGGTCGAGACCGTAGAAAAGAAATGCAGACTGTTGCTATAGCATAGACCGTTTTTCCAACGGTTCACGGCCGTTCTTTTTTACATTGCATTTAACGGCGCCCGACAGTATTCTGAATAACCGGTCGACATAACGCGACAGTTAGCAAGCACAAAAGAGCAGCGAATTAAGCCTGGTAAACGTTTTTATACAGCATCCGTGTTATGAAGTTTTTATTGTTTTTATTATTTAATTCAAAAGGATGCGGCCTAGGGCACAGATCGTATTTACCAGGACGTCTACAAGAGAAAAATTTATGAAGAACACGATCTTTGTCTTTAACTATAGGTTTGAAGAGGGCAGCATCAGCAGTCTCAGCCATAATGTCTGCTTTTGGGGAGTCTAAGGGGAGGAATCCAGCTCGTCTGACACGTCCCGGGAACCTTTCGATGCGGTCGATTTCTCCCGCGCTCAGCAGCCCCCACCAGGCTGGAGAGGCGTACGGCAAACGTGCTACTGGGCTAAATAATGCCTGAATAAAATAATCAGTAATGTCTTACTTCGGCTTCTATGAAGAGGCTTTCTGGATCTTCTCTGAAGTATGCCATAAGCAGCAGAACCGATGCCGATAGTTTCGTGTCTCGGCTGGCATCCTTGCTCGAGGTCAAGTCTTTGATGACACGAGTGGCAGCATTTTTGAATGGTCCTGAATATTTCTCCACATTTTGCATTCTCATGAAAGAGAGCAATTTCAATAACCTTGGTTCGGTCGATGTAGCATCAAAGTCAATCGACAGCAACTTCCGGAAATGTAACAACATTCCCGACTCTTTGAACAGGAACGGCCATGATGTCTGAAGTTCTAGAATGGACTTGTACTTATTTATGTCCTTTCGTTGTAGACAGAATGTCACATCCATGCGATCATTTATGAAGTCCAATTGCCCGGCCCACTCTCCCTCGCCAAATTTTCTTACAAGTTCGCCTTGTTTTTCCAACCACGACTCAAATGTCTCTCGCCTGGGATGTCTCTTGGCTCGGGGTTCACTCAGCCATATGCATTCTTTCTTTTCTTTGCCATGCATTCTTGGTCATCCGCCGAGCCGTGGTCCATGTCATCTGCCTTGCAGGGCTTTCTATTCACATTTTCTATGCGATACTTCAATTGGACAGCCAATGATTCGTAGCCGGTGCCCAGAATCTGACCAGTTTCCATGTTGAGATCAACAAGCGAAGGAAATTTGGCGACTAATTTACGAGCCACTGCGTCAGTTTGCTTTTTTAACGGTCTCTTGCAATGCCTAACGATTTCATCCACTGTAACTTTCACGAGCTCTCTCCGCATCTTAGGGTTCGGCCTCTTACCATCGAGCAGAGTTTTCTTCAATTCTGCTGACACGCACTCAATTGGTAATTCAAAAGGATGAGGCCTTAGGGCGCAGATTGTATTTACCAGAACGTCTACAAGAGAAAAATTTATGAAGAACATGATCTTTGTCTTTAACTATAGCTTTGAAGAAGCCAGCATCGGCAGTCTCAGCCATAATGTCTGTTTTTGGGGAGTCTAAGGGGAGGAATCCAGCTCGTCTGACACGTCCCGGGAACCTTTCGATGCGGTCGATTTCTCCCGCGCTCAGCAGCCCCCACCAGGCTGAAGAGGCGTACGGCAAACGTGCTACTGGGCTAAATAATGCCTGAATAAAATAATCAGTAATGTCTTACTTCGGCTTCTATGAAGAGGCTTTCTGGATCTTCTCTGAAGTATGCCATAAGCAGCAGAACCGATGCCGATAGTTTCGTGTCTCGGCTGGCATCCTTGCTCGAGGTCAAGTCTTTGATGACACGAGTGGCAGCATTTTTGAATGGTCCTGAATATTTCTCCACATTTTGCATTCTCATGAAAGAGAGCAATTTCAATAACCTTGGTTCGGTCGATGTAGCATCAAAGTCAATCGACAGCAACTTCCGGAAATGTAACAACATTCCCGACTCTTTGAACAGGAACGGCCATGATGTCTGAAGTTCTAGAATGGACTTGTACTTATTTATGTCCTTTCGTTGTAGACAGAATGTCACATCCATGCGATCATTTATGAAGTCCAATTGCCCGGCCCACTCTCCCTCGCCAAATTTTCTTACAAGTTCGCCTTGTTTTTCCAACCACGACTCAAATGTCTCTCGCCTGGGATGTCTCTTGGCTCGGGGTTCACTCAGCCATATGCATTCTTTCTTTTCTTTGCCATGCATTCTTGGTCATCCGCCGAGCCGTGGTCCATGTCATCTGCCTTGCAGGGCTTTCTATTCACATTTTCTAGGCGATACTTCAATTGGACAGCCAATGATTCGTAGCCGGTGCCCAGAATCTGACCAGTTTCCATGTTGAGATCAACAAGCGAAGGAAATTTGGCGACTAATTTACGAGCCACTGCGTCAGTTTGCTTTTTTAACGGTCTCTTGCAATGCCTAACGATTTCATCCACTGTAACTTTCACGAGCTCTCTCCGCATCTTAGGGTTCGGCCTCTTACCATCGAGCAGAGTTTTCTTCAATTCTGCTGACACGCACTCAATTGGTAATTCAAAAGGATGAGGCCTTAGGGCGCAGATTGTATTTACCAGAACGTCTACAAGAGAAAAATTTATGAAGAACATGATCTTTGTCTTTAACTATAGCTTTGAAGAAGCCAGCATCGGCAGTCTCAGCCATAATGTCTGTTTTTGGGGAGTCTAAGGGGAGGAATCCAGCTCGTCTGACACGTCCCAGGAACCTTTCGATGCGGTCGACTTCTCCCGCGCTCAGCAGCCTCCACCAGGCTGGAGAGGCGTACGGCAAACGTGCTACTGGGCTAAATAATGCCTGAATAAAATAATCAGTAATGTCTTACTTCGGCTTCTATGAAGAGGCTTTCTGGATCTTCTCTGAAGTATGCCATAAGCAGCAGAACCGATGCCGATAGTTTCGTGTCTCGGCTGGCATCCTTGCTCGAGGTCAAGTCTTTGATGACACGAGTGGCAGCATTTTTGAATGGTCCTGAATATTTCTCCACATTTTGCATTCTCATGAAAGAGAGCAATTTCAATAACCTTGGTTCGGTCGATGTAGCATCAAAGTCAATCGACAGCAACTTCCGGAAATGTAACAACATTCCCGACTCTTCGAACATTAACGGCCATGATGTCTGAAGTTCTAGAATGGACTTGTACTTATTTATGTCCTTTCGTTGTAGACAGAATGTCACATCCATGCGATCATTTATGAAGTCCAATTGCCAGGCCCGCTCTCCCTCGCCAAATTTTCTTACAAGTTCGCCTTGCTTTTCCAACAACGACTCAAATGTCTCTCGCTTGGGATGTCTCTTGGCTCGGGGTTCACACAGCCATATGCATTCTTTCTTTTCTTTGCCATGCACTCTTGGTCATCCGCCGGGCTGTGGTCCATGTCATCTGCCTTGCAGGGCTTTCTGTTCACATTTTCTATTCGATACTTCAATTGGATAGCCAATGATTCGAAGCCGGTGCCCAGAATCTGACCAGTTTCCAAGTTGAGATCAACGAGCGAAGGAAATTTGGCGGCTAATTTTCGAGCCACTGCGTCAGTATGCTTTTTTAACGGTCTCTTGCAATGCTTATCCATTTCGTCCACCGTAACTTTCACAAGCTCTCTCCGCATCTTAGAGTTCGGCCTCTTGCCACCGAGCAGGGTTTTCTTCAATTCTGCTGACACGGACTCAATTGGTAATTCAAAATTGTATGTGCATTAAGCAAGCACTCGAGGTCAAGTCTTCAATGACACGAGTGGCATCATTTTTGAATGGTCCAGAATATTTCTCCACATTTTGCGTTCTCATGAAAGAGAGCGATTTCAATAACCTTGGTTCGGTCGATGTAGAATCAAAGTCAATCGACATCAACTTTTTGAAATGTAACATTCCCGACTCTTCGAACAGGAACGGCCATGATGTCTGAAGTTCTAGAATGGACTTGTACTTATTTATGTCCTTTCGTTGTAGACAGAATGTCACATCCATGCGATCATTTATGAAGTCCAATTGCCAGGCCCGCTCTCCCTCGCCAAATTTTCTTACAAGTTCGCCTTGCTTTTCCAACCACGACTCAAATGTCTCTCGCCTGGGATGTCTCTTGGCTCGGGGTTCACGCAGCCATATGCATTCTTTCTTTTCTTTGCCATGCACTCTTGGTCATCCGCCGGGCTGTGGTCCATGTCATCTGCCTTGCAGGGCTTTCTATTCACATTTTCTATGCGATACTTCAATTGGATAGCCAATGATTCGAAGCCGGTGCCCAGAATCTGACCAGTTTCCATGTTGAGATCAACGAGCGAAGGAAATTTGGCGGCTAATTTTCGAGCCACTGCGTCAGTCTGCTTTTTTTAACGGTCTCTTGCAATACTTAACCATTTCATCAACTGTAACTTTCCCGAGCTCTCTCCACATCTTAGGGTTCGGCCTCTTGCCATCTAGCAGGGTTTTCTTCAATTCTGCTGACACGGACTCAATTGGTAATTCAAAATTGTCAGCCCAATTTAGTTCAAGGAGTAATTGTGGAGTAGCCAGTTGTTTTGAACTCGTCGATTGTTCTTCACTTGTTGGTTGTTTTGAACTTGTCGGTTGTTTTGAAGTTGCCGGTGACTTGGGACTTGGAAGATCCTTTCCTAAAGTAAACAATTAAGAACTCTATATTTGGGTACAGATATATTGTTTAGCAGAACAAACAAAAACAACACTTTAATTACTGCAGCTGATCTTTTGCGAAATCATCGCTTTTGTCTGGCGGTCCTTGTTGGATCTCTGCTTCCTTAACGAGAGTGCCCCAGGTCGTTATTCTCTTCGCTCTACTAAGCAAGGTATTGCCCAATGATGGTAAAGGGATCGAGTTTGAGCAATAGTGGTCCTAGCCCGTGGAACACACAAGTCAACCCTGTCCAGAGAGGTCGATGAGCAGATGCAGAAAGAGAAGAACCAGACCAATGAAACTTTGCCAATAGACGATTTAATTGAACAAAAGAAAACCAGCCCTTCTTTACAAAATACTTCAAAAACAATGTGACATATCTAGAAACTATCCCTTTAAATAAATCGTGACCAAGGCACGGTGGTAGCCCAGGAAGGCAAACATGAAAATGCTTTAATTTATTAAAACATGAACAAAATCAGCAGCACAATAAAAACGTTGGCATGATCTAACAAATTCATATCGGCTGATGTTATGTGTGATGTCGACTTGCATATTCTGTCCATTCAACACTGATGGGTCATACTGCTGCTGTTGCGCTCCAGTATGACTGCAGCATAGAGCATTAATAGGTCAGACATTCTGGATGCATTGTAATAATGGATGAGCATCAGAACTGTTGCGAACTGTTGAAAATAGTCACTGGACGGTGGTAGACTTATGAACTTGTGCTTACCGAAACAAAATTTTCAACAACCATATTGCTTGCCTTCAATGGTTACACATATCTCGGTGTAGGTGCTAGTCTATATACCTTTGCTAGTAGGTGCTATTTTTGGTTTATGTAGACGGCTTAGAGCATCTATCTGTCAAAATATGTTCACACGCATTTGAAGTGTAACTCTACAATGTGGTTCCTTGTTCTTCCATCTCAATTACTAGTGGTGTTAAAACACAGAATTCATGTTGTCAGAGTATGCAAGTCAGATAAAGTCAAGTACCGGTATTACCTTCAGGCGAATGAACAGATGCCAATATTTTTAGGTGAGGTCAATTTCTGTGTCGATGGCTGGTGAACCATCTTTCCCATTTTACAATATGGACAAATGTTAGTGTTGCTAGTGTGCACACTTACCAAAATGCATGACAAGCTTTAACTACTTAACCAGTTTTGTTACTGAAGCATGTTTGGTATTTGTTGGATTCATTGTGAAGTTGTGCAGGATCTCTTTAAAAAGCAGAAATCCCTATCAAGCGAAATCTTGGGTGCATGACATTTCCCCCTGGACATATTCCCTGGACAATTAACCCCCTCTGTACATATCACAAGTTATGTTTAAGAAAGGCTTTGACTACTGTCAGAGTTTACTGGAGCAAGCATGTTTGGTATTTTCTGAATTTGCTGTGAAGGTGTGCAGGAACTCTTCAGAAAGCAGAAAACACTATCAAGTGAAATCTTATAGAGAAGTATTTATTTAATCTAGTATGAGAGTTTGGATTGTTTTCGGCGCAGACGACAGACAGATTTTACAGTTTTCATGTACTGAATTAAAGTATTAGAATCATTATAGATGGAATAGTTCCTTCCAAGGATGACTCACTGTGTCATATGGTTGCAACGAAAGTCTATTGCAGCCGGGAAGCGGACATCTCTCTCCAGACATTCCCACCTCCCCTGGACATTTACCCCCAGATGTTCCCTCAGAAATAGGACATATTCGCCCTATGCAGACCAAGTCCGTAAAGTGTCTACAAAGGTATATTTGAACAGATTTCAATTATCGCAAATTATTCAAATATTATGCTGTCTCTATAGAAGATGTCCATGCAGTCTTTCTACAATCGTATCTTGTGGCCGAGTTATGAGAGCGTTTCCTCGTTTGATTTCACGCCATTTCTATGATCTTGGCAGAGCTGCAACAAACGTCCTTGCAGCTGAACATTGCTTCGTCCTTTTCTTCTGCGGGAGCCTGCAGGCTGTCTGCTGGGGCTGGCGGTAGCTGCCATGACCTCGTCCTCCTGCAGCGCTCATGAGCATCCAGAGTCGGAGAACCCTTTGTTCAGTCTCACAAAAGTTGTTTGTCCTGGAGTTTCCGGCTACGGTGGCGTCATGCACGTTCCACACGGCAGGAGGGAAGAGGGGAGGGATTCTTTTATTATACGCAGTGGTTGAATGCCGTCGACTTGTGTTATTGGGTTGTTTAATAGTTTTAACTGTCCCATTGAAATAGGTGGTCTCTTGCTCAACTATGAACTCCAAACCGTTTCCTGTTGTGATGAACCATCGTACATATGTAATACCTGATCTAATTTGGCATGAACTATGGATGTGGCTATATTATGTAAATGCGGTTTTAAAGTTCAATGTAGGGCAGATTTTGTGAAGGTCACGTATGTGCATTAAAGCAAGCACTAGAAAGATAAGTTATGTGGTTGAAAAAGCTTAGATTCTGGCCAAGAATCACACATAGGTTGCCCAGAGGAGAATTGGCTGTGAAAGCGTGGTTGGATGCAGAGTCAGTCCTGAAAGAAATAGATGAATCTGGAATTTTCTTAAGTTCTAAGATGTGTATTAGTAGGAATTCAGTTTTAGAGTGTTCAGACACAGGAGATTTGAGGTCATTTAAACACAATTAAACTTGTATAACCAGAAGATATTTCGAAGAGTGCTTCAAACAGATTAAATGTGATTGGCTGACTAATGTTTACTTTGTGTGAATAAGAAGCTAATGATAAGTTGAATTCTCCTCTGCTGTGTGTCCATATTAAAACACAAAAGAATCCACAAAGACAACAATTTCTCCAAATTATCAGCTGAATGTTTGTTCAAAATTACGCCGAATAGCAGACAAGTCGCAAGCTGCAAGTGCCATTAAAACGAATCAATCGACTTCTCTTTCACCAGATGTCGTCATCATTTCGTTTACTTAGCAACTTGATTGTAACGGCTGCTTTCTTGTTACTTGCATTGCTTGTTCAAGCATAATAAATTTTTCCTTAATACCAAATTCACTAACAATTTCTAGGAAGCTATTTACAATATTCTTTCCAGTGTGTCTTCGAATTAATCGACGACACTTCAAGTGATGCGACGGCAGAGTCAAGTCACCAGATTGTTCCATAGCAGGAGTGCACATCCTTTGCACTTTAGGATAGAAGTTGAGGGCCACAATGGCATGTGACAACGCAAACCAGACGCATCCTAATCCAAATGAAATGTCACAGCTTCATGGTGTGACCCGTTGTGATACTTGGTTTATTTTGAGCTAGCTAATCTGCTCTGAGCAGATTCTTCTTTTTTGTAGTTCACCTCATTTGTGATCCCCTCACAACACTAGTCAACTTCATAACAACATACTGTGGTCCGGTCTGGAGGGGATCACTGTGCAGATGGACTTTCTGTGCAAAACCGAAACTGTGGTACATTGATATCGTCGATCCACAATAAATTGGACCAGCTGATAGTTTTCACAGATTTGTCATAAATCTTCAGCCTTAAGAGTTTTACAATTGTTGCTCCCGGTGATGTAATCAACGAATGCTGCTTTTGTTGTCGTAAGCAGCTGCTCTTTACCTCCTCTGGTATGTTTGCACCACGATAGATTCAGATCAGAATGTTATTCCTCTGGCATGCAACTTGTCATGATTAATGGAGTCAATTTTATCCTATGTCCCCAATAGCACCATCATCATCTGATTCCCCCGACGAGCCTTTACTCTAGTTGGTTTCATTTTCGGCTGAAGGTTCTTCCATAGACTGCGCATTTGATGAAGACCATACCGCAAGATATAGATTCCAAATGTTCTCAACGAACGAGTACGTCTTGCTCCAATAGACTTTGGTTCCAACTTGTCGACGTGGGTTTTTGGAACGAGACGATGTAGATATCGAGATGTAAGGTCGGTCGACGTGTTCGTTGCAGTCGAGGACAGCGAGATTGCCTCGTACATTGTATTTCCATAGTGGATCCGTTTGTCCTGATAAATCAAACACACGTTATTGAAACTTTCTACATACAATCTGTCATGACCCTGTACATAATCTTCAGCATGTTTGTAAACAATCAACGGTCGGATAAAGTTTTTGAGCATTGCAACGGCAGTATGATCAGAAATGATACGCGCTTCTATCATATCTTCGTGGCACATGCTATGATTGTTTTGGAAATGAAGTATGCACGATTCCATTAGACTACGTAATGTCTGAGCATCTTCATTACAATGGGCAATGCTCCAATAGACGTGGTTCCGAATGACAGCGCCTTTGTCCAGCAACTCCGGATGCCACGTTTTGCCGATGTTTTTTCTAGCCCCCTGACCAATTTTTCTTACTCCAGCCGATATAGTGCGGGTGCAGTGCCAGCGGTCGTTGGAATTCCTGGCCTGCTTTCTTTCGTGGAGACGTTTGTTTATGCTCATGTTGCGGTCGAGCACATGCTGAGCGACTCAAATCCAAGCTGCTGTACATCCGATCGAAGCCGATTGCTTCGTGACGCTGTGTGCAGCTGTCGTCGTCACGGTTGATATGCTGTATGTCGATGACTTTGTGGGACTTCAGCCCTATAGCAACATGATCAGTATGATAACTGTTAGTGCGACAATGATGTCGTGCATCTGTCATTATTGAAATAGTGCCATCTGCCGACAAAGACGATTCTTCAGCTCTAGCACTATACACTGATTGTTTGCATTAATTTTCGCAAACGGCGCTCAATTTCACTAAACTGTTCCTGCGGAATAAATCTGACAGTAGTCCAAAGCGACTGAAGTCACTAAACCGTTCATACTGTATAGGAGTTATTCCGGAAGCCAAATAACTCAACTTCATCCTGTGATTGACTTCGTACTCTTTTGTTTCACAGTCTACAGTTGAGGATGAGCTCCATTTCAAAGATGTGTTTATTTATGCACTCCATATTCAGCGACAGCACCTGACCACTGTGCGACCATGATTGCACAGAATATGGATTCGTGCATGTGCAGCAGTGACTAGAGATTGAATCAGCGAATGTCAGTAGACTGGAACGCTGTCCAACAAAGTTCTCAGGGATGTCGTCGAGAGATGCAGCTGTCGCTTGATTATCCAGCTGCGAAGTTGATCCAGCTACGTGTTCCAAATCAGAAGACATTGATGGTAACTGCGAGGGATGTGGAATTGCAAGTGTGTGTGTGTGTGTGTGTGTGTGTGTGTGCATAGTCCTAGGCTAAAACCCATGACCGCTTTCAACACAGCATCTTTCTGAGTTTTGCAGCCCATATATCCTCGCATTTCTCCTCAAATTGCAGTTTTTCATCATAGGTTTTGAAAGTTACGTCAGTCTGTTACTTTATTGTATTGTATTTGTAACTTTTTGTCGATCCATCAGAAAGACGTTTTCTCATAGTTCGCATTGTACCCGCTGCAGCACCTCCTGTCGGTGTGTGTGGTATAAGTTCGCATTGTACCCGCTGCAGCACCTCCTGTCGGTGTGTGTGGTATAAGTTCGCATTGTACCCGCTGCAGCACCTCCTGTCGGTGTGTGTGGTATAAGTTCGCATTGTACCCGCTGCAGCACCTCCTGTCGGTGTGTGTGGTATAAGTTCGCATTGTACCCGCTGCAGCACCTCCTGTCGGTGTGTGTGGTATAAGTTCGCATTGTACCCGCTGCAGCACCTCCTGTCGGTGTGTGTGGTATAAGTTCGCATTGTACCCGCTGCAGCACCTCCTGTCGGTGTGTGTGGTATAAGTTCGCATTGTACCCGCTGCAGCACCTCCTGTCGGTGTGTGTGGTATAAGTTCGCATTGTACCCGCTGCAGCACCTCCTGTCGGTGTGTGTGGTATATTTGATCCGTCCATGGTTTTCACAACTTTCGGATAAAGAAAGCACAACTTATTCCACTATACGATAAGCATGATAAGAAATACAGCGCCGTATAAAATCTCAGAGTCTTGCAACGAGCAGTTTCTGACAAAGAATGAATTCTTGAATGAACTGTGAAAGGGCATTTCCAGAGTACATTAGCATAATGTCATGTAATGTCAGATACCAGATGCATTCTATATCGTTATTCTGTGTGCTTATAAGGCTGACCACTTAAGATACTCAAACCACCAAACATCCATGCATGGCACCCCACAATAGGACACCCCCACACGCAATCCACACTACACACCCCCACACAATACGCAACCACATCATGGCCGCACATGCAACAACTAATCATGATAAACACACCTCCCAAACTCATATACGACATCGGCGATTATCAATAGCACATCGCCGCCAAAATCACAGTACTGAACGATAATCCCCAATACTAATAGCGTCGGTAAAGTTCAATGCTCAAAATACAAGCCCTACAACCGACAACAACTCACGAATTACTAAAGCACCAGTCCACCGAACACTTTGCCGATGCAAAAAACAAATATTTAAACTGACCGGAAATACTTAAATTCATTCTAATACAAATCAACGTACAAAACACACCATCCTTTAATAACTTTAATAACGCAAATGTAAAAATAACCAACCGCAATTCTATCCCGGTCGTCCATTCTATATCCCCAACGTCGCGGAGTACAACAACCACATCCATGGCTGCCTGGTCGGACGATTCCACGCTGCAGTCCCATACGCCGAGACCGACCAACACCGACAGAAGCGAAGTGTAGACCATCCATGCAAGAGGCAACGTCGACGTCCTCTTCACCACCGGAGTACACAGGCGCCGCCTCCATGACACCCAGTGTACTAGCTCGCCCATGCCACTCGACTGGACCACCCGCCAATACGCTACGGCCCCGTGACCGACCATAGGACGACGGAGAGTGCGATAGCCCGGATGAGCGACAAAATGACTCACGTCTTGGACTCTCACTGAAGTGACTGTCGACGACTTTACTCCACTGACCCGTATGCTGACCTCCTACGGCACCATGCCGCACACCACACGGTTGACCACGTGACTCAGTGCCAGAACGCTCACTGAATTGACTGTCGACGAGATCACGCCACTGACCCGGATGCTGACCTTGACGTAATAATGAAATTTAATTTGGATCTATCCCGCAGGGCACTTCACTTTTCACCCAAACGTCAACATTCGTCTCTCAAACCTAAGTGACTCTGGAATCTTCCACACGCATGTGATCTACTCATATGACTAACTAAGCACATGATAACTATTTTATATGTGTGTTTAAACTGAAGCGCTCGAACACCATACTTTGAATGAACGACTTGTCAATGGATTCATTTATCTCGGCGATGCAAATAAGATATTTCCATACAATTCTTGTATATGAGAAATCATTATTTTAAAACTTACAAGTAGTCTACATTGACAGACAACAGAATGTGAGGAAAATTTCATTTTAATTCTACACCAATTACATTCTACTTCTTTTCACTGCTGTGAAATTATATAAAAAAGAAGTTCGTTGTAAATATCTAGCTCTTTTTGTTTGCTGAAGAATTTTCTTCTACGATTTCTTCTTCTTGAGGGTCGAATGGTCCTCCAGTAACATAGCACTGAAAGTTTAGTTCCTCCAGTTTTAAAATTATTTATGTAAAAAGAAGTTCATTATAAATATCTAAGTCTATTTGTTTGCTGAAGAATTGACTTCTTTGGCCTCATCCTCCGTATTTGAGTCTTCTTCTTGAGATTCGAATGGTTCTCCACTGACGTAGCACTGAAAGTTTAGTTCTTCCAGTATCGCCTCCACACTTTCGTCTTGTGACACGTCTCCAACTATGTCCACAATCAAGTCTGCTGCGATCCATAGCATCTGCCATTGAGCAGTTGCCCAAATTAATATGCATTGTGAATTCGCTTTCTGCAAAGTATATGACAGAATCTTTGTGAATATGTAAGAATTGCATTTCAAAGATCATACAAATAGAATTTTTGAAATTCTTATTATAAATTTATAGAGCATCTCATTCACATCTCTACTCAGACATATTTCCAAATCAGAATTGCTGGAAAAGTTTTTTGATGGCGATAGAAATAGTCACGAAGAAGCGGACGAAAAGTTGGTGAAGGACATTACATTACCCTAACAGAAACCCTAACCCTAGCTCTAACCCTAAGATGGTTTAGAGTTAGAGTTAGAGTTATAGTCAGAGTTAGAGTAGGTAAGCCCTGAAGGCGTGTGCTGGCACAATCTTCAATTCGAATGCCATTCTTGGACCATCGATGGTTCATGGTGTTTCTTGTTGAGACCGAAAGGGGTGTAGGTCATCAGCTGGTGGATCCAATGTAGCTCCCGTTCCAGACGTGTGTATCGTTTGTTTGTTTTGATTTGTTCAATAGGCGTAATTATCAGATCTTGTGCTGTGTGATTAGTTTCGTTGAAATGTGAGGCTACGATCGTATCTTTTTTAAGTTTTATATTCATTCGATTTGTGGTTAGAAACCCTTTCTGATAATTGCCTACTGGTTTCTCCTACGTTTTGATTTTTGCAATTGATTAAATATATGACTTTTGCAGTCTAGTGTGTCCATTGTATTGTATGATCTTCTTGTGTATGTGCTAGAGAACTGTTTTGTATTTATTAGGTTTTGGCATGTTTGACATCTGGGTGAATTGCATTTGAAGGCGCCTTTAGCTTGATTGTTACCTTTTCTTGCTGTGGGTTTGTTAGAAAGTAATTGTGCCAATTTTTGTGTTTGGTGTACGCTGCCACAATCCTATACTCCGAGAAATTATCGTTAGTGAGTATTCTCCTTTTCCATTCTTTTATTATGTGTGTCCCTATAGGCGAATACGGAATAACTATAGACAGTAAAGTATTCTTGTTGGTGTCAATTCCCTTCCCTTGGGGGTAAAGCGCCAGATGTGGCTTTTCATCTTCCTAAGTAGCCTTTTATTATAGCCTCTCTTCCTTAGCGATTCGAAAAGGGTAAAGCACGCCTGGTCATAATCCATTTTGAAGGAGCTGAGCCTTTTAAATCTGAGCACTTGGGATTTCAGAACACCTCGTGTGGTGGTACTGGATGAAACGACCTGGTATGGAGAAGCTGGTGGGTGTCTGTTTCTTTGAAGTATACTCAGGTTTCTAGCGTGCATGTATCGTTATATGGGTGTTTGAAAACCGTCGTATCTAAGAAATTTACTTCAGAGTTGCTAATGTTAAGGGATATTTTTATGTCGGGAATTAGAGAATTTAGATACGTTTCGTATTCATTTAACCCTTTCCTGGGCCACCGGAAGTATACTTCCCACCCTGATTTGTATGTATAGTTCAATGGGAAACAGCTTGCATATTGTATTTGTGGTTAACACGTATTGAGATACATACTTGTACGACGTTGTACGTACATAAATGTACATATATACATACACACATACATATACAATACATACATAGATAATACATACATACGTGCATACAGAAAGACATATACACACATATATACACATGGAAACATACATACATGCATACACATGCATACAGAAAGATACACACATAAATATATACATACACATGGAAACACACATACATTCATACATACAGTTATACCTATATACATGTATTATATGTGCATACTCGTACATAAGACACATACAATGTATACATACATAATATATAATACATACATGCATACATTCATACACACATGTATACATGCATACAGAAAGATACGTGTATATGTATACACAAGGAAACACACATACATTCATACATACAATTATACCTATATACATGTATTATATGTGCATACTCGTACATACAGTCATGGCCATAATGCATGCATCACCCCCAATTTTGACTATTTCTCTATGTTTTCTTACTGCTAGTCCAAAGAACACAAGATTTTGACACTTTTTCTCCAAGAAACATGAGTATTAGACACTTAACCTACTACTAACTCTAACCCTGTACTTATACAGCTGCAAGTACCTCTTCACTGGCTAGTATCTAGTGTGTTTGCCCTTGTTGGCGATAACCATGGCAATACGTGAAGGCATTGACATGCACAGTTTTTCACAGTACTCTGTTGTGATATCTTGCACCCACACGCTCGTAATTATTTTCTTCAGTGCCGCAAGTGAGGAAGGGTTCTTCTCGGCAACTTTACGCTTCAACATCACCCAGCAATTTTCAATGGGGTTAAGGTCCGGCGAGTTCCCGGGCCACGGAGCTAGCAATTGAACGTGATTCTGTGCCAGCCAGTTCTTAACAACTTTTGCCTGATGGCAAGGGGCCCCATCGTGTTGAAACGTATCACAATCGTGGATTGTCATGAACCGAGGCAACTTCTCTTTCAGAATGCCAAGGTAAACAGCCGCATTAATAGTTGTCCCTTCCGGCATGAACCACAAACCGCCTCTCCCTTTTGCACTAATGGCACCCCAAGCCATAACTTTTGCAGCATTCTTAACGGTTGGGACGATGTAACGATTACAGAATCTTTGCTTTGGTGGTCGTCTGACGTGCCTCGTAAAGGCATAGAATTGTGAAATTGTACTCTCGTCGCTAAACATCACTCTTTTCCACTGGTCAGCAGTCCACTGGCGGTACTTGTTACAGAAGGCGAGACGATCTTTAATGTTCTTTGCTGATAGCGCTGGTTTCTTGGCTGGTCTGTACGACTTGAGTCCTGCATTAAATAAACGTCGTCGAATTGTTCGAGGGCTAGGCCGAAAACCTCCAGGAAGACCAGCATGAATACCTAGGGAGGATTTTCTTGGAGATTTCTTAGCCGCTTTGACTATAGAATTATCCAGACGTTCAGGCGTGCATTTCGAGCGGCCTGAAGGCTTGTCGTAGGCAAAATGGCCGGTTCTCTGTGACATTTTCAATGAACGAACGACCGTTGACTGCACCAAAGACAGTCTTCCAGCAATATCTCGACTTGAGTAGCCCTCTTCGTGAAGAATTGCGATCTGGGAGTGAGCAACAGACGATATTCTCTTTCCAACCATGTCAAAAGTAAATAAACAAATTTTCTGTGAAACTCTTGTAAAACTCTTGCTAAACAAAAAAAGAAGCAGAAACAAGATGACATGCACCAATAGTGGCTTATATACCGTATACCGGATCGATAATTAACATTAAAATTAGGCTCCATACCGTAAATACAACTTTTCGCTAAAAAGTATGCAAAATTGGGGGTGATGCATGCACTATGGCCATGACTGTAGACATACATACATGTATGTATATACTTTGTATACATACATAACATATAATACATACATGCATACAAAAGCATGCATGCATACATACATTCCTGTATACATAAAAGCATATACACATATATGCATATATAGACAAATGTATACATGAAACCAAAAATACATGCATGTAAACATGGCTACAGATATACAATAAAACATACATACACACTTGCATGGACAAACGAATATACATAGATATATATGTATACATATGCCTATATATGTATGTATGTATATTCAAAATCGTGTACAAATACGCATACATGGAAACATCCATACAATCATACATAAAAACGAATAGATATGCGTGTAAATGTACATGTACATATACCATACAAACATACATACAACCATGCACACATGCATTTACATATCCCTCTATACGTATACAATGCAGTGCCACCTTTGGGTAGCTTCCACTTTGCATTCTGACGATATGTCCGAAGTACCGCATTCTTCTGATCTGAATCTTGTCCACAATGTCTCGTTGTATCTTCAGTCTGCTGCGTATTTCCGTGTTTCGTATCCTTTCCCTCCTTGTGACCCCTTCTATCCTTCGCAGGCACGTCATTTCGAATACCCTCAACCGTCTTTTCTGTGTCTCCTTCAGCGTCCACGTGTCTGAGTGTGAAAAAAACTGCGGACAACTGCTTGTCATCGAGACAAAATCAACGTTTTCCACTAATCCCTTTCTAAGTATATTTGATTTGCCTTCCAACAGAAACGAATTTTCAATCGGTCCTGGGTCACAGCCGACTCCATGAAAACCAGCCAGGCAAGCAAAAGAATGGGTATGTGCATCAATGTGCAATCTTCGACATGAGTGTTTATTTTAAATCAGTGATTTTGACTGAGAGCAATACAATATCGCATTGACACAAAAATGTTCTGTTGTCATTCATACAAAAGTTCATAGTCATTTAATGCGGATGATCACATGTTTCTTGAAGGCACGCGATTTTGAAGGAGATCAGAAAGGTAATAAGGAGTTTTTGTTGTCACACATTTGTTGTTGAGTGAAGGAATTTCAGCATGTGAAATAGTAAACTCTCGTCTCGTGTTGTTCCATCTCTTTTGTGAGAAAAGCCGGATGTGTCGCAGAGAACGGGTATGGAAGTTGGAGGCGAGAAACAATTTCAGCATTTTGGGAGTCCCCCTTATAGTATCAAGTCAAGTTTCACTCCGAGAACTGTGCTTGAGAAGGTGGGTTGGAGCATGGATGTTTGGCAATTTGCAATATTGAATGTTGCTGTGATTGAAACTTGCTGCATCTGTGACCGTTGTATTCAGTCTGCAGGCAAGGAAATTAGTAAGCTTTGGTTGAACATCTATAGGAAACGTTTAATCAAAATATCACTCTGTTTTCTTGACTCTTTATTTGATATAAGAATATTTCCACCACTTTCCCACCATTTTCTCAGTTGGTTTCTCTTTGGCGATGTTTGCAAGTATTACCAAGATTTCCAGTTCTTTTACAGATGTTTTTGAGGTGACGATGGTATCCTTCGAATCGCATGCACCAATAATTTCTGAGTGGGTCATACTGTGTTATTAATCTTGGATAATGCACCAAAATATTAAATTTTGGAGTGAAGTCACCGCTGTTCATACTTAAAAAGAGTTTATGATGATCTTAAATCAATTGAACATTATACTGGAGCCGGATCCTTTTTTGCTGAAGGTGCGAAATATACACAGATTTGTCTGAAGAGTATATATGCCATTTCTTCAATTGGAACAATATCACCAATTAATATTGATAATGTGCAGAAAAGTGTCCACATGCAATCCAAATATCTTCGATTGGTACAATATCACCAATTAAAAATGGTGATATACAAGAAAGCGTCCACATACAAACCAAACATCTTCATTTGGTACAATATCACCAATTAAAAATGGTGATATAGAAGAAAGTGTCCACGTTTCTGATGCAGTTCCATGAACACCATATTTCAATAAATTCGCGCTGAACAAATGGAGTTTTTCACTCCATCCTTTGAATTGAAATGTTTTTGAACAAACTTTCAAATCTTTAACAGAAACTTATTTTTTAAGGATCAGGCAGCGAATTACTTCTCCACGACAATGTTCTAATTTTGCAGCCTTCTCAAAATGAGTAAACGACATCTCTTTTGTGATATAAATTTCTTGCATGCCAGTTGATAAGGCAAATTGGTTAAATGTTTCCCACAGTAATTCATGACACTAAGAACACAAAATTCTTGCAATGCAAATGAAAACATTCAAAACCAGCAATAAATACCAATGGTTCTACTCAAATTTGAGAAGACCCATTATTATTTTAAGATAAGAAAGTAAAGTGGCTTTCAGATAGCAATCTAGTATTCCATCAATTTTCTGCAGATTGTGTGGTGATCGTTCATTAAATCTGGATCTTTGCGGACTAAGGCCTGCACAATCTCTAGTGGAAATTTTGGCAGCCTGTGTGCTCCCACAGAACTTTGTCAGACAGGGTTTATCACAAGTGGTTGCTGAGGACAACAGAATTCTTCCATAGCCTGTGTGTTGTGTGCTCCCTATGTCCAACCAATCAGTCCCCAGATCAGGATCAACAAGTTCGTATTGCATCAGGAAAGTCTTGATGTTGAATCGTTTTTCAATTTCCGTCTTCAACTGACTCTTGTCACCAATCTGAAGCATCTTCTTTTTGGATGCCGTCTTCTCTGTAAAAGTGAAGTGAAATGTATACATGATGAATCTGAAAACAGAAATCATTGGAAAGGTAATAAGGTTATTTCAACTGCTAGCAATACGATATCGCATTGACACGCAACGTTTCTGCTGTCCTTCATACAAGTTTCACAGTCATCTCATATATTTATGATTGCATGTACCTTGAAGGCACGTGATTTTTAAGGAGATCTGAAAGGTAATAAGGAGTTTTTGGTGTTGATATGTGGAGGAATTTCAGGAATGGTTTACTGCTGGAACGATATGAGACATTGCAGACAAACTTTGCGTGATTGTTTTGAACCTGCTGAAGAGAGGTTTGGGTTTTTGATGATATCCCACAGAGAAGGGTATTGCAATAGTCAAGACGAGTTCCTAATATTTTGTCAGTTGGTCTCTCTTTGGCAAGGTTTTGCAAGTATTACCAAGATTTTCAGTTCTTTTGCAGATGTTTTTGTGGTGACGATTGTATCTTTCGAATGGCATGCACCAATAATATCTGAGTGGGTCATACTTTGTTATTTATCTTGGATTTATGAACCAAAATATTAAATTTTGGAGTGAAGTCACCGCTGTTCATACTTAAAAACAGTTTACAATAATTTGAAATCAGTTGAACATAACACTGGAGCCGGATCATTTCTCAGCCAGTTCAGTAACAGATTATCAAAGATAACCTTCATCCCTCTGACATCCTAGATGCTACTGATTCAGAATGATAATGATGATATTGTTGTCGCGTTGTCTAAGGGCAACAGCAGCAACCAAGAACAAAGCAGAGTTCGTTTCAAAGTATCTTCGAAAAACCTCAAAACGTCTTAATACAGAAGCAGTTGACTTAACCGCAAATTAAATAGACGTCTGTTCGAGTCTACCGCCAGACAAAGACTGCAACTCTAGCCTTCTAAGTTAGTTAATCACGCGACCATGACGTCTCAGTCAAACCAGTCTTTCCAGTTCTTCCATCCACACAAGCCAATCCCTTACTAGACCATGCTCACACAGTCAGCTCCATCATCCCCCTAGCGACTAGACTGAATTCCACTAGGCAGCCACACGTAACAATATGATGATCTGGTGTCATTAGTGACATCTTCAGCATGCTAATAAGCACTATGGGTGTCATTCGATAAGTTCATGTGGCTGAGGGGAACTCAAGGAGTAGAAGCTTAATCAATTTTTAGGTACTGAAATCTGAGACTTAATTTTCCAGAATCTGGAATATCCTTGTCATTTTCTATGTCCAACCAATCAGTTCCCAGATCAGGATCAACAAGTTCGTACTGCATGAGGAAAGTCTGGACATTGAATCGTTTTTCAATTTCCGTCTTCAGGTCGCTCTTGTCACCAATCTGGAAATATTATTTGGATCCCGTCTTCTCATTAGTGATGTGAAACTTATGCATGGTGAACCTAAAAACGGAAATCATGTTTACATATATACACTTATACTTTTTTAGTCTTCTATCTAAGTGAGTGAGTTCTTCGACATGAGTGTTTATTTTAAATCGGTGATTTTGACTGATGGCAATACGATATCGCATTGACACAAAAATGTTCTGTTTTCCTTCATACAAAATTTCATAGTCATTTAATGTGGATGATCACGTGTTTCTTGAAGGCACGTGATTTTGAAGGATATCAGAAAGGTAATAAGGAGTTTTTGTTGTGACGCATTTGTTGGTGATGAAGGAATTTCAGCATGTTGAATAGTATACTCTCGTTTCATGTTGTTCAATCTCTTTTGTGAGAAAAGCCGGTTGTGTCGCAGAGAACGGGTATGGAAGTTGGCGGAGAGAAACCATTTCCGCAGTTTGGGAGTCTCCTTATCGTATCAAGTCGAGTTTCACTCTGAGAACTGTGCTTGAGAAGTGGGTTGGACGCATGGGTGTTTTTTAAATAATATGCACCAAGTGAATTTGTTGGGATATGTAATTTCACCGCATATTGTAGTTGTTGCAAATGCCAGTGAATAAACATTTAATACATAATTGGATAGGCCTAGTGGTTTCTCCCAAGAATGGACTTAACGGACTATACGACAGCACTGCAGCTCCACTGGAGAGCAACTCATATTAATTTGACAAATATATCAGAATGGAATAAAATTTATTTTTGTTATATAACACAAAAGAAGTCATAGTATTCAGACTTGGATAGTTCATTTCTGCAACTAAGACTTCTGTAGCACCATTTTATAGTACATAAAGCATCAGTTCAAGTCTGATTAAAACCAGTGTCAAAATCTTTTGGATCAGCCAGGTCGATATACGAATCAAACAAATTGTCGTATTGCCTGATTTCACGTAGTATTCAGAGTTTATCCGCAGTAACATGCATGGGTTGTGTCATTCCTTTTCCATCTTGGACTGCCACCACATTGTCTACAGGATCCTCCTGTAAAAAAAATCGGTTGTGGATAGTTAAGACTTCAATCTATGGACATAAAGGCTATGAACATCAATCTCATCCAAAACACTTTTCATGTCCCAGACTTGTCAAAAGGTTTTACTTCAGTGGCGAGAGATTTGCATCTAGGCGGGTGCTAATACAAGCTGGAGATAATGACAGGGGCATGCCATCATGTATGTGTGTACCATAGCACCATATAGCAAGTTCTCACTGATAAAAAAGTGCAACTTAGTTATCTCAAAATTACTTTTTAAGCTTTTCTAGTGCAAATGGTGAAGTTCTAACTTAACTTAAGAGAGCTCTGTAAACAGACCTTTACACAGTAAATACTGCACATTTATATTTTTTTTACCTGGAATAAGCAATTTAACAGAAATTTCTTAACAATTGGTAACAACACAAAGCTAATGGCAAATGTTCATGGAGCTGTGCAATTTTGACTAGTTGTCCCACTCGATCTGCCATTGAGCAGTTCCGCTGCGGGTTGGCCTCTCTTTGGACGCGTTCGAACCATAACATGAATATGGTGCTTATGTATTTTCAAGCATGCACACATTAAGCCTCTGACCTCATCAACAAAGTCATTCAATAAATTAACATTGAGTTTTCAATTACTGCGAAATAACCCAACAACACCTGGATCCTTTGAAGCAAATTTGAAGATGATTGCTTTGAAAAACATAAAATTGGCCAAAACTGACAATTTGACGATCTGAATAAGTACTTGTAATCCGTCAATGTTAAATTGCACATGGACGTCATGGATCAAATTCAAAGTCGATTCTGCTAAACACTGTTCTGCTAAACACTGATCCCGGGTCATGTGCAACATTAAAATGAAAGTCCTGATTGCTATTAAAATTTTACAGCTTAAGTTTTGGGTGACTGCAAAAGAGTTTGGGCATCTGATGGCACATCAGAAAAAGAATGTTTTTGAATATGTAACCATTTGACAGCTACATGACTAATTTGAAATTAATTAGCCCAGATGGCAAGTTTAGTCGCTAGTTACAAGTCATCCTTTATCACGTGATATTTGTACCTGGCAAGGAGATAACGCGGCAGAAAATGAGGCCAAAGCACATCACTCGTGACATCATAAGCAGGAACCATCATCAACCCTAGCTTTAATCAGTTTGTCAAATGCCTCTGGTCAGGGCAGTCCCAAGGAAATACTCTCCCTTTCCTACAACACAAATAGGACAAATAAACCCCAGAATAAAACTCCACAGCTGTCCCGCTCGCAAGCGCAATACAACACATCCTGTGTGGTTTAAATTAAAACTCAGCTTCGGGAATCATCGGCTCCGGCTGCACGAAAGGTCGACCAGTTCATGCGACTCTTGCAGCACTTCCTCACTTTTTAGTCTTTTCCTCGAGATCCTCTGTTCTTTTTACTCTTATGTTTTGTCTTCTCAGCCTGACTGAGGGCAACGGCGAGCGTTGTGTCTAAGCAGTCTCCTTCATTGTCCCGTTCATCTGCTTGAAGACAGCCTTCATTCTCTTCCAATAGGCTTCCATGTTATTAGTATGTGCTCCGGTCAACGGGTCCACAAAATTTGGCTGTGGTTTACTGTCTGGTGTTGGTAGTTGCCAGGCAGATTGATGATGCCTCGGTTGGCTCTCCATTCATCAGAGACGATTGTTGATCCGGGAAGGATAACTCTGTGGATGATTGGCAACAGCGTTGCTGCATGCATCCCTCTTGCGCACAAACGTTACGTAACCCATTTTCTTGGTGACGTCATAGGCGCCAAACACCCACTGCTGCATTCCAACGTTTCGTCCTCGACGGTATTTCGCTCTAACAAGCAACGACTCGTCTATCTGCACTTCCAGTCCAGGTCCACCGAGTTCCACCGGGTTGTTGAGCAATTTCCAGGAGCAGATGTCCCTATGTACTGGAAGTACTGGACGCCTGTGTTGGAAGACAGGTCCAGATGATGCATGGTTGTGCTCAGTGGCGTCTTGGACGCCCAGTAGAACACGACGTAGACGAATTTCTTTGGGCTGATCTTGGAGCCCTACAAGAAGCATCCCTTCAGGACTAACTCCTTCTTCCGGCATTTGGAACACCTTCAAACGTAACCGCTCAGTCTTCCCAGTTCTTTGTTGAGCCGGCATGGATGGTGGCATGGAATGCATTGCACCTCCTTGTGCAAGATGCCCTACCCTTGTAAATACTCTATAACGCGTAGAGGATCACTGCAAATGTCATTAATATCAAAGATATTCATGATCGCGTCTTTATCCAGGTGTGCGTAAGAGTGTCTGTGATGCCACTTCAATGTGTCAGTCCACCCTGACTTTTGAGAGGCTTCATTATGGTCTGCTCAATAACTAGGTCAGTCCATAGACCTGTCCGATAGCGTCTGATCGCCGAATGACATGGATTCCATTTTGTGTGAATTGTTGAAACAGCAAAGGATGAAAAGATGGTTGTTCTTGCATCATTTGGAGATACAATCTCACACCTTTGACATAGTTGTTATGTACAGTTGCAGCATAAAGATTCAACATCTTAGTCATGACAATTAGATACAGATTCCAATTTCCTGTTCGTTCCTCTCTGAACAACCTCACAGTAGGTATCTGTTCCATTTATAGGATCCTCAACTTTGCAGTTCTTAATACTGACAAGTTATCCTTCATGTGACAAAGTGCAAAATCGAACTTCATAATCTTGATACATGTGACAAGTTACCCTTCATGTGACAAAGTGCATGATCTTCACGTCTTCTTCACGTTCTCTGCCCTCAGGCAGTTTCGTATGTCCAATGACGCCATTTTTCTAAAAGTGCATGATCTAACTTCATAATCTTGATACATGTGACAAAGTGCACGATCTAACTTCATAATCACTTTGAAGTCTAAGTCTCCATAATTTGACTGTGGGTTTTCAGCAGTGCATGCAAGGAGAACATTTAGGTCTTCAATATCTGAAGCTGTATTTTTTCTAGACCACGATGCATGCTGTCTTCAAAAGCCCATCAAAACCTGTTGAATTGTCATTGTAGCAAGTTGTCTTAGGGGTTGATTCTCGCCTGCTCTTGCAGACACGTTGCTTAACAAAACTTTCTTTACTATTAATCACAATTGCAACAAACAGTATTGTAACGGACCGACCAGGGCTGGGCAAAATACACCAGGAGCCGAACCACCAACCCAGTCGTCAAAGTATGGTCGTCCTGTCCGGGGGTAAGGCTTCAGCTGTTGACTGAAGACTAGTCGACTAGGCTTAAACACGTTTATTGGCATACAACGACAAATAGGCAGACCATGACAAATAGGCAGATTCAACAGACAGTTCTTGGTTGGAAAAGGGACTCAACATGGACCGCAGCAACCCCTATAGCACCTCAGAGTCCTCCGTCGTCTCAAGCAGTCGTCGTAGGCACCACCCCCAGGACCGTATGCTGAGCCAAGTGGGCATGGCATATGCTAGGCCAAGAGACGTATGCTGGGCTAGACGGACGTATGCTAAGTAAAAAAAACCACGGCCAAGCGCACCCCACCGGATCTCCACACACAAACCCCAGAAACAGTCTGGTATCCTATCATTTGGTCGAAATCATTTGGTCGACGATGAAAAAATCGAACGATCAAAAAGTCGAATGATCGTTTGGTCGACAATCAAAAAGTCGAACGATCAAAAGATCGACAATCAAAAGGCCGAAAATCAAAAGATCGACATTCAAAATGAAGCATGTGTATTAGAATTCGGACGATTTTACTACAAGTTTTATCATTTGTATGCCAATTCAATGCTAAGGCAAGGCCATGATACTTCACGTCGCCAACAGCAATCTTGTTTTTTGCAAATTCAAATGTCTGGACAATGTGGCCTTCGGAACTCCATAGGCTCTGGATGATGCCGACAGTCCAATATCTCGTCTTTGAACAGCTGATACTGCTCTCTCAATATCTTCGCCAGTCTATCATTTTGACATCTGAAGTTTAAAATATATGTGTCCCGACATATGAAAAGGTACCATAAGTCGGGTTTGGAGTTATTATGCCTTCATAAACCAGCTAAGTGAGCTGAACATTTTGCTGAAAACCAGATAAAAATTGGATGATAAATGACCGACTTATAAGATAAAACATGGCTTAACACGAGAACTGGACATTTTCGGGAAATTTGTTTTTAAAGCACGACACATTTTGTCTAGACAATTCGCACAGAAATCCTTAACTGTTATTCAATGGGCACAATTTATGAGTACCTCGTAATGGTGGCAATCAAATATAACTCAGGTTCAGCCAATATAGCTGGTCTATGTGTAACAATTGAACCCAAATCCATAAGACTGATTTTCATTAAATCTGTGGACTGCCAACCTTTGCGATACAAAAGTGTTTGCAAGTCAAAATGTCAAATTCGGTTTAAACAACAGTCCTTTGATGAGTTCAGTTTTCAATACCATACTCACTAAAACAATCATAATATTATACACACCATGCATTAATAGCTCTAGCAAAAAGTTATTTTTGTCCACACTCTGCTTTGCGTTTTGGACACAGAGGTTTGCCTGACCTAAAGGAATCTCTATGTCCCTGAACACCACAGTAACCACAGGTTGGAGCAGCACGCTTCCTATGAGGCATGGATAGCCCCATGGTGGTTGGAATTTGTTCAGTACCGGATGTTGCAGCTACAGAACGAGTAAGCAGACTTTTGCCTGCAACTTGCTTGGCTTTCCTACTGATGACTTCTTTAACAGGCACAACAGTTGGCTGCACAGTTTTCTGCACAGCTGAAGTTTCTGGCATATCTTCCACTGCATCAGCTGGCTTTGGGCACAGTCTGTCCTTCATGTCATTTGATACATACTTTCGTATTTTTGCATAGAGGTACTCCTTCCTGGCATGGGACAAACCGGCTGGGATGAGAATCTCTGGCATTTCAGAAGACATCGATTCGTTGTCCCAATCTACCGTAGTTTCTGCAACTGCGGACTGAGCATATGTCCTAATAGAGCATACATTCGGCTTCACTCTGTCAAATGAAAAATGATGATTCTGTTTAATACCAGAGATTTTACCCAGTGAAGCAAACTTTGATTGCCAGTCATAGCATGGTATACGCACTTCACCCTGTTCCGTGCCAACTGGTTCAGCAATCAACAGCTTTGAACCGCTCATCAGATTACACACTTCATCCACTGAGTTAACTTCTGCATGTCTATAAAGACGCTTAAATATGCCAAACCCGTAGTCTGGACCGAACTTAGTGTGTCCGGATATCATGAACGCCAGTTCAATCCTTGAACTGAGCCCTGTAACAACCCTCCACATCAGGTACTGAAGGACTGTATTATTCTTGTTCTGCCCTACACAGTTGTCTGCATTGAACACCATCTGAGTAACACCGGCAGCATACTTCGACAGAAAGTGGTGCAGCAAACTTATGACGAGGTTTGAGCCTTTGCTTACTAAGACAGCTTCCGGAATAATGTAAATCACCATACGGCTCATAGGTTCACACATAATTCCGAAAAGAGCCAACTTGTATGGTACAAGGAAGTAGATTGGCCCTACCTGCTGGCTAGAGTTTGGTATGAAGACCTGTTGTGCAAAGTCGAAGCTGAAGTGTTGCACTACAGCAGAATCGGACACGACTTCAAGATGCTTCAGTGATTGACTTAATAGATCTTTGCGAACATCTTCGTCCAGTGAACGCAGCTTCTGCAGACTTACAGTTTGCTGTTTGCAGGTAGAGCACAGATCAGTCCGGGGTTTCTGAATACAAATCCCTGGTAGAAACATCCTCCAAGTGGCAGTGAAAGCAGCAAATGACATGGATCTATTGTCTCCACATGCCTGAATGTACAGAGTATGAACTTTGCTCTTGGTTGTCCCACAGGGTAGTAGTAAAATATCTGGGTTTTTGGATCCAGCTGTTCGTCCTGGAAGAACGAGAGCATTGTTCAGCGCATAGTTCTCAATAAACTTCACTACGTCACAACGCATCTCAAACGGGAGTGCTTTTGACAACGACGTCTTCAGCACGTTACCGTGGGCGCTTGGTTCTAGGCCGTACTGTTCAAACTGCAGCTTCAAATTCCTTGTTACACGACGACTTATGTCGTGCAAGAAGTGGAATGAATCAATACAGACAGGCATGCCGTGGAAGGTGTGCATCAGCCTGGTGCGACTTCGGTCTGTAGGCTTTTTCTTGCTGCTCGATGTCTTTTTACTGTCCTGTAAGCAAGCATCAAAGTGACCAAGCAGAATTAAATGTAGGTGATCAACATGTTGATCACATCGAACTTGCAGTTCACGGCACTGTTCACGGCAGGAGATGATGGTGTCGATGGGTATCTTTGCAAGACAGTTGTTGCTGCAACACTTCTTCACCTGCATCTCTTCAACGAGTTTCACTTCTTTCTCTTTCTCTTCCACTCCACTTTGACCCTCATCTCCAAGGCTGTGCACACCAACACCAAGAATATTCCTCTCGGCCTCAGGGATTGTTGCTGGATTGATAACAAAGACTGGTGTTGGAGTGGATGCTTGTCGAGCGACAGAGACGGATGCAGCGGTATTTGGCATTAGTGAAGTTGTAACTGTTGTAGCTAGGAAATGGGATGACTCAGCTGTGGTTTCGTTTGCATCATGACTCTCAGCATCAGATGTTGACAGTTCGCTATCGTGGGTGTCGTCAAGGAAGTAACCTGCGATAGACTGTCTTATTTCCTCATGGACATCAGGTGACATAACGAATGGTAGTCCTGATAACTTCCGTGCAATTAATGCCTCCCGCGATGTCATCGTACAACTCTGACAATATTAAAAAGAATTCAACAGTAAAAGAATTTGCAACTACAGCTACAACTGCTGTCACAAAAATCTAAACCAAAATTTACCAATAGAACTACAAAGTGCCTTTGTGGCTTGGAAAAATCTAAACCCTAAATTTTCCGTTGTGATATGGGAAAATCTAATCCCAACATTTTCCGATAGAATTACAAACTGCCGTTGTGATAATTTATGGACTGCTGTGCATGTAAAAAATCTGTAAAAGGCCTCAAAGTTCTTCACCTAGCTTGGGCAGTTAAAATTCTATGACCCTTCAGGTGAGAAACCATACCAGTAAACATTGAAGGCACGACTTTTCGCACGGAACCACTGTCATAACAACTGACAACCGTAGCAAGTAATGAGTAATACTGACGCATATCATTGTTGTTTTTAATTCTTTGTATAGGTTCAAAAAAAGAATAATGTTTTAATTACCTCCTTCTGATATGTTTGGTAGAAAAAGATAATACAATAATTATTAATGAAAATGTTTACTCAAAACGGATTTAAAATGACAGGGCTTATTATTTTCGATCACGTGCAGTCAATCAGACAGCCGGTTACACATAGTGCAGCCAATCAAGCAGCCGGTTACACAGCGCAAGCACAGCCGAGTTATGGTACGTTTTATCTGACCAATGGTGGGTGTTTTAGTGACCAGTTAAACCAGAAAATTAGTGGTGAATGTGCTATATTTAGCGATGACATCATACCTTAGGCTTGCCTGCTGCTAAAAATACCAAGAGCTCAAATTTGATAATATATTCCCCCGACGTCATTATGCGCGATTTCTCGTGAAACCGTACGCCGACTTATGGTACCTTTTCATATGTCGGGACACATATACTACAGTTTAAAAACCCAAATCAATCAAAAATGAGAGATTGAAATGTTGACACAGTGTTAGAGTCATGCATTTTCAAGTTCAAACTTCTAAATCAGCTTTCTAAAGAGCAAGAATATATGATCGCTAGCATATGGAGTTACTGTTGAAAATCCGAATTTAGTATGCATTTTCCACAGCTCTGATTTATGGCGACTTTTGGTATTTTCGTCAGTGGTATATACTAAAGAACCACGCCAAGTCTCTACTTCCTGCTAATGTTGAGTCGAATGATGTTTTTCTGTTAAAATTCCTCTAACTGTGGATCTTGTTCTCTATCTAGAGGCCGTGAATAATCGTGTTTATTATTGACGACCACTGTCGACTTTCTAGGTCGGCCAGTATCTCCCAGGACGCTATCAGAGTGTATTACGGAATCTCTATCTCCGCAAACTAGGGTTCAAAATATGCACAATCGAAGACTGTATTTGGATGAAAGAGAATGCTAGCGATCATATATTCTTGCTTTGGACTTGCTAACAATGGCTGGATAATGACATCTTTGTTGATATACCTTCGTGGTGTTGAACAAATAGCATAATGAGATCACATTATGTAGGGTCAAGGACACTAACCCTAACAAAATGATGTGAGGATCCTGCAAATGCGAAACTGGTTGGGAGAGGGCTGGCCACCCACCTGCTCAGAGCTTCATCTTACAATATTTTTGATGACTAAGCATTTATGTATGTTTGTGGAGCTAAGTGAGTAAGATGATGCTTAAGACTATGGAAGTGTGTAATACTTATGACATTGCATACTATTCTGATTGATGTTATTGTTTGTACATTTATACACCTTTGCTTTAAGTTTCTATTTTGACTAAGCTCTGACTAGTCTTAGCATTCCTAATAGTATTATATTATTTCAAGCCTACAAGTAACACACATTGAGGAAAATTTTCTTTTAACCCTTTGAACCCGACGGGCCGGTTTTCCGGCCTGTTATCCATAGAGTTACAGGAGCTCAGGGTTCAAAGGGTTAATTGTACACTTTCGTCTTGCAACATGTGTCCTTCTAAGATCACAATCAACTCTGCAACGATTCATACCATTTACATAGTATGCACAATCGATCAAATTGATAATTAAAAATGATCGAAAATTACTTGTGTAAAAAAGAAGTACATTACAAAAATTTCTAAATCTAATTGTTTGTTGAGGAATTTTCTTCCACTTCCATATCTTCTTCAGCCTCGTCCTCCACATTTGTATCTTCTTCTTGGATCGCGAACGGACTTCCGCTGACAAAACACTGGAAGTTCATTTCTTCTAATATTGACTCCACACTCTCATCTTGCGATATGCTACCAACTATGTCAGCGATGAGGTCTGCCGCAATCCATATCATCGCCATAGCTTCCGCCATTGAGCAGCTGCCCAAATTGATGATCATTGTAAATTCATTTTCTGCAAAGTATATGACAGAATCTTTGTAAATATGTAAGAAATACATTTCAAAGATCATAAAAATAGAATTCTTGAAATTCTCATTATAATTCGCATAAAATTTATAGAACATCTCATTCACATCTCTACTCTGACATATTTCCAAAACAGAATCGCTAGAAAAGTTTTGAGAAGGAGATGGAAAGAGTCGTGAAGAAGCGATCGAAGAGTTGGTCAAGAACATTGCAAATAGCAGATCCTCTCATAGAGAACGTTTGTAAATGTTTAGTAATAATATATTAAAAAGATTCTGGTTCTACGGCGTGTGCGGCGAAGCACGTTTCGGAAAAATGGGAACAGAAATTAAAAAAGGAAGAATACATACGGTAGTCAAGATTAAGGGAAATCCGACCTGAGTCTCAAATAACTTTTTAAAGAATATGATTCTGCAAAAATGCTTTTAGTACATACTAAGACAATCATTTGGACATAACATGTTATATTCTGTAAGAGTATTGTCTAATCCTATAATCTCTCAATCTAACAATCTATTAAGAATAATGCAAGATGTGACTATTAGTCGTGAACGAATATGATTACTATCCAATAAATAAATGTTCACTACCATATTAGAGTGATCCACAAAATTTATCTAACAGAGTTCACTTCTTCACAAGGCATTTTTGCTCATTATCATGATTATAATAATTACAAAAACAAATTTATGAAAATTTAGAGATCAATCCCCATTTGACACTTTTTTATGCTATTTGGACAGATGTAGAAAAAATTTCCTCAATGATTAATGTACGACCTGAGTGACATTGATCGATGTGTGGGGAGATTCCATTTCTCAATTACCATGCTTCAACACTGGTATTGACTTGAGAGTCACCATTTTTGAGATTGCAGAGAGTTTTTCATATAAATTTCCAGTTACAATAGTGGCTTTGCATACCATTTTTTCCTTTGACCCGTCGATGCTATAGATGCAACATTTTGCCTTCACGGGGCATGAGGTAACAGCATGCTTGTCAGTGTGCACTATTATTCTTCCATTGCATCTAGTCGCTTCTTGTCATTCTTTTATTCCGAACTTCTAGAAAATATGTTTTCTAAAATTAATGTCATAATTATCCAATAACCAGTGTGGCACCTCCATCTACAGTCCAAGCATTGTAGTCTGGAAGATCAGCACAATACACAGCAACAACAACTAAACTAAAGAGGACTGGATGATTTTCTTGAATGTTTTATTTTTTTATTTTTAAAAATTAATGATGCAGTTAGTAGCAGCCGCAGTTTATGCAATCATTACAGAGTGTAGATGTATTGCATATGTATTAGGACTAAGTTGTCTGATACTCATCAATGTAATCAAAGACTTCTATAGATACCATCGCAGAAAGACCATAGGACGACGAAGAGTGCGATAGCCCGGATGAATGACAAATTGACTCACTTCTTGGACCCTCGCGGAAATGACTGTCGACGACACGACTCCACTGACCCGGTGGCTGACCTCCGACGGCGCCACGCCACACACCACACGGTTGACCACGTGACTCATTTCTGGAACGCTCACTGAATTGACTGTCAACGAGATCACGCCACTGACCCGGATGCTGACCTTGACGCTGTCCTCCAAAGGCACCGCTCAGCTGACCGTCCGACGAACTCTCCAACCGACTGTTCGTCCACCATCTTCGACCGTTCACCAAATAACTGTTTAACCGTTGACCCTCGGACGCTCCCGTTCAACACAGGCGCGATACACCCGCCGCACATGGCACTACCAACCGCCACGTGTATTCACTCTGTCGCATTCGAAGCACGTTGACCCTCTGAAGCTCCCGTTCGACCTGC
Source organism: Lumbricus terrestris (assembly GCA_949752735.1). Classification (NCBI taxonomy): domain Eukaryota; kingdom Metazoa; phylum Annelida; class Clitellata; order Crassiclitellata; family Lumbricidae; genus Lumbricus; species Lumbricus terrestris. Next base: position 2,343,911 of record OX457052.1, read on the forward strand.
ATACTTGACTGGAACGGCACCTGATGAGCCTCCATCTGTTATGCTCGTTGTCTAGGGTTAATGAAGAACGAAACGCCAACCGAAGTATTTGGTTCGAATTATATTAAAACAAGTATAATTCTTCGCAAACGGCACATCGTTCAATAATATAAAAAAAACGTAGATTGAGATCTTCTCTGTTCCACCGTTCGTCAGCAACTAACTTCTGCTAGACTACCCGCCTACCAGGTCACATGACCCCTACCACCGGACAAACCGGTCTTGCCAGTTTTCCATCTAAAGCTACGATAGTTCCCCTATCGAGTGTTCTGTAACTAAAACAAACATAAGGCCTCCGTACGTAACAACTTAAATATGTTGCAACATTTAATCTTCGTCTTCTTTCCTGTGTGTGTGTGTGTGTGTGTCATTCGCCTCTGCTCGACGAAAGATGGAATGACATGTAGTAGAATGGAGATAAACCCCAGTTCTGGTCATTTGATTTGTGAGAAGAGACTGTGAAGTATAAATATTTTTTGAAGAACTCTGAATATCGTGTATCAGAAGATCCATGCTTCTCTCAACCCATGAAATATTCGAGAAGCTTGTAAAATATATTGCACTATCTCTGCCTCCGTGGAGTCAGAAAATAATTGACGCACCTTTTTGTATCCGAAAATGTCAGTGCCAAGTGAACCAGAAATGGATTTGCTTTAACATATCTTGACAGTGTTTTGTAGTTAATGCCGTGCATTGCTGCTGCACTGCGTATGCTTTGTCCATTTTCGACAAGCTGAACAGCAGCAAACATGGCATCGCGTGGGAATTGACCACATTCACTCTTTCGTTTGTAGTGCCGCATGTTGCTTACCTAAAAACACACAGAAAGATTATTCTCCATAATCCAATAATGTTACGCCTAGTCCACTAAAGTCTGCAGTGCTGACAATCAATAACCTACTGGTTTATTTAGCCATAATGACCTTACATGGACGCAACTTATAGAAAACACTAAATACTGTAGCGTATTAAATCGCTATTATCTATCAAACTAACTTGTCTGATATTATATGTTAATTCTAAGTAGGAGTTAAGCTAGATAATTTAGTTGGCGTATCTAGATTAATAATTTGGCGTCTAGTGGATTAGTAACTAGGAGACCACGAATCTTGCGTACATGAGCGAGGCAGTCATGGTGACGTCAAGCAGTTACTATGGACGCTTACGTAAGCGAAAACATTTGCATTGACGCATAACCAATTAAAAGCATCGAAATGAGCGTAACGGACAGAATTGAATGGAAACAGCCACGTCATTGAAATTTGACATAAACGGTTGATTCCTTACATGAACATTGAGAAAGATGGTTGTCCAGTTGTGGCTGGCAATTCATTTGAAGTTTATTCAATGGTGAGGATGATGATTATGCTCGTATCTGGTCGTAAAACAGTACGAGGCATTCGTGTGAGAGTAGAGGCGATTTAGAAATTCGAAGTTGCGAACTCTAACGTCCGTGAAGTCTACATTGTGATCGTGACGGTTGGTGAGACGATATTCGTGTGTTGAGAAACGATTTTGGGCTCGTTATCTCTGGTTGACATTTCAAGGTCATTTTCAATTGGGAAGGAAATTCTCATTGGCTGGAGTGTGATAATTTGATGCTACGGAAGTATTGAATATTGTCTTGTCTGGTATTCGATCTGGATTCCACAGCTTGACAGTATCTCATTATCCTTCTTCAAATATAGCACGAGGTTGCTTATCTTCATTCAGTGAATCTACGGAGAATCAGCAGAACTATTTCTTCAAATATAGCACGGGGTTGCTTATCTTCATTCAGTGAATCTACAGAGATCTACAGAACTATTTCAAGGCCGTTTTACACTGCAGAAACGACATGTCATATATCTCAACTGTGGAGCACAGATAAGCTAAAAGATAATTATAATTAGTGATACGCCAAATAAGTAAATAGGAATATTGCGTAATTGTATTGTGTATTTAATAGTTTTCAATTATATCATACATTTATAAAGAATTGGTGTCTCTTTGAACAGATCATTTAAATGCAGTACATTTTCAATTACCCGCTAAAATAAGCATAAAAACGGAGACGTTACAAATGGGATGCTCGCGTCGGGATAAAATTGACAATATTATTGTTGATTAGATTGAACTTTACTGACATTTATATTGAAGAGACAAAGCTAATTAAAATGACGATCTATTTGGAAATTGTTAAGCACAGCGCAACGCCAAGCGCCGCGCGTGTATAGATTTTAAGCATTAGAGTCGGTGCGATAATCCTTATTGCGTAACATACACCAGAGATTGTATCACGTTAAGAGGGAGCATTAGTGTGACGCTTAATAATTTTAATAATTATTATAAGCGAGTGTGAAATTGTATAGCGCATATTTGAGCGTTAAATTTATTACTACTTGACCAAAAGTGAGTAAGTAAGAATGTCAATCGCAGACTGGCAACAGTGGTTGGATATGGGACGTTCATTCTCATTGGAAGGTGAAGAGCTGAAGGCATTTGTCAGAGACAGACAAAACGAATTTAGACAGCAGAGAGCGGATGAACGAGAAGAAGCAAAGGTTCTTAGAGATGCAGAGTCAGAGCGTGAAGCGGCTAAGTTAGCTGAGGCAAAAGCAGCAAGAGAGAACGAGTTGGAACTAGCGCGAGAGGCGACTAGATTAGCAGAAGCTAAAGCTAATAGAGAAGCAGAATCAGCGCGTGAGTCGGCTAAAATTGCTGAGGCAAAAGCAGCAAGAGAAAACGAAATAGAAATGGCGAGGATGGCTGACGCGAGACTTATACGTGAAGCAGAGATGAACGAGGCGAGGCTTGCAAGAGAAGCGAATGAAGCTTTGGAGAATAAGAGGCTTGAGATTCAAATGAGAATGAGAGAAATAGAATCGAGAGATGGACGAAACAGAGATGATGGAGATTCTTATATGACGATGGGTGACAACCACCAAGGAAACCAAAGTCATAAGGGAATGAAGAACATTAAGTTCCCAATATTTAACGAGGCAAAGGACTGTCTCGATGCGTATCTTCTTAGATTTGAGCGGACGTGTACGACATACGAGATACCAAGAGATGTATGGTCACTGATGTTAGCGCGACATCTGGAGTCGAAAGCTTTAGAAGTGTACCAGCGTTTGTCGGCTGAAGAAACACAAGACTACGATTGTTTAAAGAAGCATCTCCTGAAAAGATTCCAATTAACAGAAGGAGGGTATCGTAACAAGTTTAAGACTAGCAAGATGGAGCAAGGAGAGACTCCTTCAAATTTCATTTACAGATTGCAACGATATTTGCAGCAATGGTTACTTCAAGCAGGATTTAAGCAGACCTACGAAGGAATCGAGGATCTACTGCTAAAAGATCAATTTTTCCTCACTTGCAGTAACGAGTTGAGGATATTCATTAAAGAGAAAGGAAAAATGAGCCTAAAGGACACATTGACATGTGCAGAATCCTACATTGAAGCTCATGGGTACAGATATGCAGAGAATTCTGTAAAACCTCAAGGGAGATTCAATAATGACAGAGGTAATGGAAAGCCATTTGAAGAGAAATCGAGAGAGAAATTCCAAGGAAATGTAAACAGAGGAAGAGTTGAAACAAGACAGAACAAAGAGACAAATCACAGTGGAAATGTGAATAGAGGATTTAGTAGAGATAGAGAACAGGCAGCGGAACACAAGATAACTTGTTTTGCATGCGGTAAGGTAGGTCATAAAGCATTTGATTGTGTGCATAAAGCCAAAGGGTTTGTTAAACACACAGCAGCAGCAGTACAGATTTATGAAAATAGGGCGTACAGGGCTGTACAGACAAATGGAAATACGAAATCGAATGAAATTGACAGAACAGTAGAACGCCAGGATAGGAAAGGTAAAGAAGAAGTACCGAAACATATGGCAGCGAGTACGGTAGTTACAGAACGGAAAGATGGTTGCATTGACATTGAAAGTATAGACGAATGTCAAGCGAAGGTCAATGGAATAGACGCCAATTGTCTTTACGATTCTGGAGCGAGTACGTGTATTGTGAGGAGATCGCTGATCAAGGATAGTGATTTGACTGGGAAGGAAACGCACTGCATCCTAGTTGATGGGAGCTTAAGGTGTTTTCCTACAGCCCATGTAAACATTGAGAGCGAGTACTTTAATGGTGAAGTTGAGGCAATGGTTATGGATGAACCAGTAAAGCCGATAATTATTGGACGCGTGAGAGGGTTAAAATATACAGTAACGAATGAGAACACGGATGAAAATATAATTAATTGTGACAAAGGAGAGAAAGTGAATGAGACGATTATGAGTGAGAAACAAGAAAAAGTTGAGTATAAAGGAATACTCAAGAGAAATGTGAATGCTAATTCACGTTGGCAAGATGCCAAGAAGAAAGTAAGATTCGAGAGTGATGAAAAGAGCACGGAATATGATGACGTAATAGAGAAAGTTGGAAGTGATGACGTCATGAACAGTGACGCACATCAAACGACAGCAGCGATAGAAACGAGGGCTGAGTCGAAGAAAGTGGTGAAATATAAACCACTCAAGGTCACAGAAATGCCCGACCTGAATATCACCACAAAAGAAATAAAGGAATTACAGAAGACAGATGAAACATTGAAGAGTTACTGGGATAAAGCATCTGAATGGAATGGCGATGAGAAGAGTACAGAAAAAGTGCTGTACGTAAAGAAAGATGGACTGTTGTACCGGAGATGGAAGGAAGTATTGAAAGATGAAGCGAAGTGGCAGTTGATGGTTCCGAAACAGTTGAGAAACAAAGTTCTAGCTGTAGCACATAACTCGCTACTGTCAGCTCATCTAGGCATGAAGAAGACTCATGATAAAATTGTGAATGAATTTTATTGGCCAGGGATAAATCAAGAAGTTCGGCGATATATATTAAGTTGTGATGTATGCCAGAAAGCAGTGGATAAGAAAGTGAACTACAAGGCACCGATGGGACATCTTCCAGTGCTGGATGTGCCATTCAAGCATGTCTGTGTGGACATCATAGGAGCCATAGAGCCAATGTCTATGAGAGGATATCGTTATGTATTAACGATTATCGACTTAAGCACCAGATATCCTGAAGCAATACCATTGAAAGGTATAAGTACCGAGGAAGTGGCGGAAGCCTTGTTTAACTTTTACTGTCGGATGGGCGTACCACAAAGAATTCATACAGATAGAGGAAGCCAATTTACGTCAGAACTAATGGCCGAAGTAAACAAAATGTTGTTGATCAAGCACACGATGACAAGTCCGTACCACGCGATGGGAAACGGTTGTGTAGAACGTCTTAATGGAACGATTAAGACTACACTGAGAAAACTGATAGGTGAACAAGTAAAAGAGTGGGACAGATACTTGGCACCACTACTTTTCGCATTACGAGATACTGTACACGAGAGCCACGGATACACGCCTTTCGAATTAATCTTCGGAAGATCATGTAGAGGTCCGGTACAGATATTGAAAGAACTGTGGACAAACGAAAAAGTGGAAGACGAGGTGAAGGATGTGTACACATATATGACAGATCTACGAGAACGTATAGAGGAAACATGTAACATGGCGCAGAAAGCAATTCACAAAGCTAATGCGAAGAATAAGAAATACTACGATAAAAAGGCACGATATAGAAAACTGGAGATAGGTGATAAAGTCCTATTGTTACTGCCGAGTTGTAATAATAAGATGCTTGTTAAATGGCAAGGACCATTTGTTGTCAGAGGGAAAATCGGAGATTACGATTACAAAGTTGAGGTTGATGGTGGAAAACTGAAAACATACCACATCAACATACTAAAGAAATATTACGAGAGGAGTGAAGAAGAATTGTCAGGTTCTGAGACAATAGCATATGTGTCAGCTATTGTACATGATGGTAGAGAAGGTGAAGACGAAGAGGAGGAGATATTGAATTTGTATGTTAGTAAGCAAACTGAGACGTACAAGGATGTTGATATTAATCCACAATTAGAAGATGAACAGAGAGGTGAATTAGAGAAATTACTGAGAGAATATCAAGACATATTTACAGATAAACCAGGAAGAACGGATATGGTGAAACACGAGATTCATCTGACAAGCGATGAACCTGTTAGGATGAAAGCATATCCAACACCGTATCATCTACAGTCTGAAATTGATAAGGAAATTGAGATAATGTTAGAGAATGGAATAATAGAAAGATCAGAAGCAGCTTATGCAGCACCGCTTGTTGTTGTTAAGAAAGCTGATGGAAGCAATAGACTTTGCTGTAACTATAAACAATTGAACAAAGTGACAGTTTTTGATCCAGAGCCGATGATGTCAAACGAGGATATCTTCAATAAACTGAGTGGCAGCAAAATATATAGCAAGTTTGATTTTTGCAAAGGGTATTGGCAAATTCCAATGAGCGAAGAATCAAAAGATTATACGACTTTCATTTGTGCAAGTGGGTTGTATAAATTCAACGTTCTACCATTTGGATTGGTAAATAGTGCTTCAAGCTATAACAGACTGATAAGGAAGATTTTGTATGGAACCGAGAATCTGGAGAGTTATGTTGATGACATACTAGCTCATACAGAAGGATGGACTAAACATATGAAGATTTTACGAGAATTTTTTCAAAGAGTGAGAGATGCTCACCTGACTTTGAAACCAAAGAAATGTTCATTAGGGTATGGTCGCATAGATTTCTTGGGTCATACGTTAAACAACGACGACATCAGTCCTAAAGGAGAATCAATAGATAAAATTGTGGAGATGCCACAACCGAAAACGAAGAAACAAATAAGAAGCTTTTTGGGAGCGATAAATTACTACAGAAAATTTATTCCTCATTGTGCTGAGTTGATGGCACCATTAAGTGACTTGACAAAGAAGTCAGCAGCTAATAATGTTGATTGGAACGAAGAATTAGATGAGAGTTTTAGTAAGCTGAAAGCAGCACTTGCTAAGACACCAATACTAAAGTTACCAAACTTGGAGAAGGAATTCGTGATCCAAACTGATGCTTCGGGAAGAGGAATAGGTTGTGTCCTGATACAGCAGTATGAAGGGATAAACCACCCGATTGCATATGCGAGTAGGAAACTATTGGAAAGAGAGACGAGATATTCAGTTGAGGAGAGAGAATGTCTAGCGATAATGTGGGGAATTAGTAGGTTTGATAGGTACTTGTGTGGAAAGCAGTTTGTGATTGAGACGGACCACTGCGGACTACAGTACATGAAAGAAGGGAGAATGAGAAATGCGAGAGTCATGAGGTGGAGTCTAGCACTTCAAAATTATTGCTTTACGATACGATATATCAAGGGAAGCAATAATGTTATGTCTGATTATTTGAGTAGAGGAATTACATAGTACTTAAATATATCATTAATGTATTATAATAATGTAGATAAGAAGTTCAGTAAAGTTGTATTGTTGTGTAAGATAGAATAAGGAAGTTGATAGAAATTTAGTTGATAGATAATTAGGTGAGATTGTAAAGCCTGATTACAGACTTTTGAAGGAGGGGTATTTGTAGCGTATTAAATCGCTATTATCTATCAAACTAACTTGTCTGATATTATATGTTAATTCTAAGTAGGAGTTAAGCTAGATAATTTAGTTGGCGTATCTAGATTAATAATTTGGCGTCTAGTGGATTAGTAACTAGGAGACCACGAATCTTGCGTACATGAGCGAGGCAGTCATGGTGACGTCAAGCAGTTACTATGGACGCTTACGTAAGCGAAAACATTTGCATTGACGCATAACCAATTAAAAGCATCGAAATGAGCGTAACGGACAGAATTGAATGGAAACAGCCACGTCATTGAAATTTGACATAAACGGTTGATTCCTTACATGAACATTGAGAAAGATGGTTGTCCAGTTGTGGCTGGCAATTCATTTGAAGTTTATTCAATGGTGAGGATGATGATTATGCTCGTATCTGGTCGTAAAACAGTACGAGGCATTCGTGTGAGAGTAGAGGCGATTTAGAAATTCGAAGTTGCGAACTCTAACGTCCGTGAAGTCTACATTGTGATCGTGACGGTTGGTGAGACGATATTCGTGTGTTGAGAAACGATTTTGGGCTCGTTATCTCTGGTTGACATTTCAAGGTCATTTTCAATTGGGAAGGAAATTCTCATTGGCTGGAGTGTGATAATTTGATGCTACGGAAGTATTGAATATTGTCTTGTCTGGTATTCGATCTGGATTCCACAGCTTGACAGTATCTCATTATCCTTCTTCAAATATAGCACGAGGTTGCTTATCTTCATTCAGTGAATCTACGGAGAATCAGCAGAACTATTTCTTCAAATATAGCACGGGGTTGCTTATCTTCATTCAGTGAATCTACAGAGATCTACAGAACTATTTCAAGGCCGTTTTACACTGCAGAAACGACATGTCATATATCTCAACTGTGGAGCACAGATAAGCTAAAAGATAATTATAATTAGTGATACGCCAAATAAGTAAATAGGAATATTGCGTAATTGTATTGTGTATTTAATAGTTTTCAATTATATCATACATTTATAAAGAATTGGTGTCTCTTTGAACAGATCATTTAAATGCAGTACATTTTCAATTACCCGCTAAAATAAGCATAAAAACGGAGACGTTACAAATACGTTGAGGCATTATGGAGGCAACTTGAAGGCTACAGCTTCACTTTACCAATATTATTAGGAGTTCTTATAAAGAAAACGGGATATAAAATTTAATTTGTCTTTCACTGGAAGTGTGAAATAATTTGCTCTAGCGCGGAGTTTGATCGTTATTGCAGGCCGAATTGTTATCTAGCAGCAGAATGGATGGCGATGCGTGAAATCACAACAGAGGCTAAAAGTCACACCTGTGACTTTCAACCCCGTATCGGTGGTTGGTCATTTACAGTAGGACAGGACAGTCCGCAACGATTATATTATTCACTTCACGTAACTAGTCGTACATAAAGAAGATATTTGAATTGGTTATATTAGAGAGAAATTACTTTCACGAAAACTAATTGTCTAACCATTTTTACAAAGACAGACTAAATTTCCAAACACCGCTGAAAACAAATTATTTTCTTAAAAATCGATTCTGTCGACCACGTTGTTTGGCAGTGTCGATTTATCTACGGTACAGGTAGAGGTGTGCGCCAGATGACATCTTATTGTTGTAGCGCCTTTATAGACGTTTAAAATACCATTGTGACTTCTAGCCCCTTTGACTTTTGACCCCTTCCTCCCCTACCATTTCAACAAAGATGTCCGACATTCTTGGCTGTTGGCATGCAGAAAATGTCCGATGATATTCAGACTTCATGTCTACTGTAAGCTCTAAATAGGTTTACAGCAGATATTGCTATTGTGATAATGTTGTACTGTTCCGCACCCCCTGTCGCGACGACCTCGGATCTGGCACTACCGGGAGGGAACCTCCTTGTCCCCTGATCTAACACTTCCCGGTCACCAGACCTTCCGCTCATTGCCCAGTGGTGTTGGCCCCTTTGGAACGGCGGTGTAATCCCCGGGGAGGCCAGCGAGCGTGCTACTTCCGGCTGTTTAAGTACCCCTCGGTTCTTAGGATTCGGGCCCCTACTTCGTCCATCTCCCTACTCCCATCCCTATCTAGGGTGGAGCAACCGGCGTGGGAGGGGAACCCCAGTCTATCCAGATGGAAATAGTCGGGCCTAGGTTTCCCCATCAACCTAGCACTCCGCCTACTGTCTGGAATAGGGCCTGCGCTGGCTCCCTCTTCTTCCCTTTGACGAGATTCGCCTAAGTGTGGCGCGGAAGGGCATTGCCCTACAATGGTATTTGATTCACCACCTGGGTCCGTCTGCTCTTCCTGGACTTGCCGGCTTTCCCTCACTTCCTCTACCGCCCATCGCATCTCAGCCCGACGGTAGTCTAGTTCGGTGGTTAACGTGGCCCACTTGTCCCGTACATCGTCTTGCTCTGCGAAGACCACTTCCATTTCATGTGAGATATCCATTATCCTTCCCTCTATCTGTCCTTGTCGTCCTTCTATCTGTCTCACTCCATCATCGATCTGTTTCACTCTATTATCAATGCCTTTCACTCGATTGTCCAAGGTCGATAGGGTTTGGCTCATGCGTGACAGCATCGCCATCAATCCAGCTTCAGTCCCAATCGGTCGTTGTCCCCCTTCCTCAGTCCTTTCCATGTCTAAATCGGTCTCGTCTCCGTCGTCAGTTACAATAACTTTAGACATGACAGTTTGCAATAGCGATTGCTATACTCTTTAATATGAAACACAATGAAAAGTCACAATACAAAATAGCGCAATATAATCCTTAACGGCTAAAAATACATTCACTCCACATACGTCCGTCTCTATAACTATAGGCAACAGCTGATAAAGGTAATTTCTGACATGGGTTTTTCCCCTGCTAATCAAACAATACCGCTGCAGATCTATTTCATCACATACCAGCTGAGCTCGTAGTTCACTGTCCTCCACGATCTCGACTTTAATGTCCTCTTTCTCCGATTGAATCACTGAATAATCCTGCTTCCTTTTCCTTGCTTCCTGCGGCGACGTAATTTAGATCCTTGTCGTCGTCGACGTAATCGCAGCTTCGTCCTTTCGTTTCCTCGCTTCGTCGTCTTCACTTAACCGCTTCGTTCGGCTGAATCCTTCCACGTTCCACTTCACTTCGATTGTCGCACTGATCCTTTTAACGTCCTTCTGATATCGGCATCCAAGAAGACGGGCCTCTTTTCGCATACTTTTCGACGAACAAGCAGAAATCCAGCCATTGCACGGTCTCTCTTCCTTTGACTCTTTGCCTCTGTCTGCTGTACGTGCCGCGATCCTGCTCTGTCTGGCACGCCACCACGTCTAGAAATCGCTGATGCAGCGGGTCTTGGTACAACCTCGTCAGCATGGTCTACATAATCAGCTGGCTGCCTTCCCACATATCACCACACACATCCATACTCATACACACATAGTTAACGATAATCGCTATTAAAAGGCGCTACAAAAAGTGCAAACTTATAGATTCGCACAATGTGATATGTTCGACACTTGTGAGAAAAAGAAATAGTGGTATGAAACTTTTCACTATACATTTGGCCTTTATGGAGTAGATCTGCTTAGAATGAGGAGTTTTCAGGGCTCTAGTTCTCTATTTTGTCGATAGATGTGCCACGAGCAAGTGCACTTTAGTATCTATTATCGTTCATTGTTTACGTGTAGTAGATAATAGACAAGTGATTAAAGAAAATTAATAAATAACAGTTTCAAATGGAACCAAAAGCTGGAAGTTCTTCAAACCAGTACGGAGCGTTGTCCCTGGTTCAGCTAAGGTCTGAATTAAGGCGTCGAAACCTGAGGCTAGCGGGAAGGAAGAATGATTTAGTGGCAAGGTAAAGATGTTTATTTCATTTGACTCGAGCCAAACGAGCTATTGAAGCAGAACTGCTCGTATTATTTCTTATAATTATGTACATATCTTTATGCTCCAATTCTTGCAGAATATATTTAGTAAGTTTGTAACAATTTTGTAAGATATTCTTGGTTGCCGTATCCGGCACTCTATTACATGCATCAACTATGCACATAAATCTCCAACTATGCCCATTTTGCAAACTGTTCCTCCTTGTAACCTTTATGCATTCTACAATGATCATGATTACTTTTGCACTTCTCCGGAGTCTATGTGTTTACAGAATCTGAAAGTTAACGCCATAACACCCAATGAAGCTGAGCAGTTAGAGATCCAAACAAGGGGACAAATCTCAAATGCAGCATGGAAGGAAGAAAGGCGGAAGAGAATTCATTCTTCCAATTTTGGACGTATTTGTAAAGCTACTAGCAGGACCGATATGGATACGCTGTGTAAAAATTTGATGACGCCTGTTCAATTTTCAACTGCATCAGTTAGATACGGTCTTCAGTATGAAGCTGTGGCTGTAATGGCCTACAAATCGGAGAACAATGTTCAGGTGCAGGAGTGTGGCATTTTTGTTTGCAAAGATTTGCCATTTCTCGCTGCCAGTCCCGATGGACTAGTTAATGATATCATCGTGCTAGAAGTGAAATGTCCATATTCAGCACGCCATAGTGTCATTAATGATGTTACTGTGCCATATCTTGTGATGGAGAATGATAGTTTGTGTTTGAGAGACAATCATGATTATTATTATCAGGTGCAAGGTCAGCTACTGTGTACTGGCAGAGAATATTGTGACTTTGTGGTATACACACAGTTAGACATGAAAACAATACGCATTAAACGAAATGACATTTTCATATCTACCATGACAAATAAACTGAAACATTTTTATGACAATCACTTCATGAAGGCACTTCTAGATTATCACCTGTACAGAAACAGCAGAAAGTACACATTTAATTACAAAGTGTAAACAGTTCGTATAGTTCTGCAACTTGTGTGAACAGTATTTAAGAGTACTTTGTTTTTTATGTACAATATTTCGATTAATAAACAATGTCATTGAAATGCAAGTGTTATAAAGGTTATTCAAAATTTACTGTTGATCACCATCGACTTATCATACTATTCAGTTAAAGCAATGTACTTTTTGACATCCATTAAAACTGTAAAGCAATCTTGAAGCTTTCATTAAGCATTTCTTGAAACAATCCCTGAACGGAAGTTACATAACATGTAACACACAAATATTATATCTCCAGAAAGCATAGTCTCAGTTGAATTCATGCAATTCTTAAGAATTTTATACGTTTTACCCAGCCCGATTATACGTTCGATGTGAATTCTCTTGGAAGAAATTTTCTTATCCTTCATTACTGTTTCGCTAGTCATTCTATTTTTTTTTCTGAAAAAAGTTGGAATATTCAATGATATGTTATAGGGGAGAAAAAGATCCTCAACATTAAAACCTTTATCAGCCATAACTGAATCTCCTGAATTGCACATGATATTTAATCCTGAACGTTCAACGATTTGTCTATCACTAGTTGAACCACCAAATGCTGGTGAAACATAAGATACCAATCCACCTGGTGTTGACCCGATTACAGCCTTCACAGTATTTCGATTTTTGTAAGTAGAAAATGTTGACTGCTGTGCACTTGGCATTTTGGGTCTTTTTATTGGACATTCAGTTCCATCAATGATCACTCTAGTCGTTGGAAATTTACTTGTGAAATCTGTGGGTGAATAAAACCGAACAACATCTTGTGAAGGCCATATTGAAGTCTCCCTCCATTGTAAAGACATGAACCTAACCCAAGTGAAGAAAATATTATAAACTTCAGTTGTTGAAATTCCAAACATGCGGCTCAGCTGAAAATTCGGAATGTACTGGCGCAATTTAATTAATACAAGGAAAAACTGGTCAGTTATATTAAGACTTACAGCACCGTAAAGATACCGTAAACAATTGGCAGCTGGCCCCAAAGTATTCAATACGAACAAAAACTTATCGAAGGTTTCCAAACCAGTAAAATAATGGATGCCCTTGTCATCAGTAACGAAATCTGAATAACAAAAGCGTTCCTTACTTTGGTATGACTGCGTACTACTATCAACCATGTCATTAACAATACTAATTGTCGTTTGCACTTCTACAGTACACAAATTTAATTCATTAGACAAACCGACAGATTCAAACAAAGTCTCTTCAGGCAACGCAACTATCTCCTCCGCAGCAAAGGGTAGATCCTGTTCCAACACGAGTCGTTTTTGCTTCTCTTTTCTTGTAGTCTGTAGAGTAGCAGTAGAGGAACGTTTCTTTGCCCGGTGCTCTCTCGATGCTGTTGCCTCAGGAATCTCAGTAGTTTTGGTCCAAGGAAACACACTTGGCACTGCATTTTTCTTAAGGCGGTGTATCTGAGGTTCATCTCCTGAATGGGAAAAATGAAATGTAAAATAATTAATACGAGGTTCGTCTCCTAAATGGAAAAAATGAAATGTAAGCTAATTAATGTAATTAGTTAGTGTCTCTAAGTTACAAGGCAATAATAAATAATTAAATCAAGTAAGCAGTTAAAACATATTTGGATGTACAATATCATTTAAGCCATGCACCTGTGGAGCTTCTTCTTTCAAGTAGAATATGTCTCTCAACCCGTATAATATTGCATAAGCAAGTTGGTTAATATAATCCACACAGAATATAAATATATTCTTAATATCATCAAATAAATGGTATTAGACAATACACTATATTACACAAGATAAATAAACAACAGCATTAAACAGTGCTAAGTTTGCATCTCAAGTTAGGAAATTACTAAGCAGTTCATACCGAAAGAGTAATAATTTCACAAAACAATTCCAAACAAAGGTGATTGAGCTAACACATTATTGACAACAAATGAGATTTTTAGAATTTGTTACAGAAACACTTGAATTGGCACTATTAAATGCAAATAATCTCTTCAAATGAAGTCCATGTTTTCACATACATCCTTAAATTAATGGAATAGTTGGCAGTGATGTTATTATTGCTACTAAGTCTGGTACTTGGCACTGTATTAGTTCCGAGCTCCCAAATATACACACAGCCATAGAAGCCTCGGGCCATCGGCAGCAGCTGGTCAGACAGTGGCGTCACAAGGGTCGGTTAGGGTTTATTGTCGCTTGTAATGCATATAGTGGGCGTCCCTGAAATTGCATCTATGCCCGTTACTTAGGTAATAATGCACTTTAATGTCCAAACCGTAGAATGTTGCTGTTATGTAGTCGTCCACTGTGAAGTGGTTCGTACACACGACGCTGGCCTTTGTAGGGGTCCAGGATTGACGTCTAACTGCTACAATCCATTGCCTTTTCTGTGCCTCATCCCTAGGGAATCTGTGTCCATCACGATTATTGCTGCAGTCAGGTACGCAACAGCAAGGCATTTCGAGACAAATACAAAACGTAATTTACGAAATAACAAAAATAACGCTTCCTACAAATAGCTGTTAGCCTGTTACCACACACTGAACGCAATGAGCGATAATACATACTACAGTGCACTTGCTGCTGCTGCCACCTATTTGTTAACTTGTACCCGAAAGTCCCCAATTATATTCTGAGCGTTACAGACCCTTCAGACTTATGCTGGATATTTTATGAAGAAAGTCCTTCATATTGTATTTTTCCTATGTACAAGTACATTGTGTGACAACATTTATGTAATGAATCTACACATTTTAATGTTTACATACTGTTGTAAATTTTTGATGCCGTCTTTATCTATGTTAAAAATGTTGCATATTGTTACTCATGGGCCAAATAATGCTGAATCGCTTCTCAGTCATAATTTATCTGACAAATAGGCTATCCACTAGAGGATTGTGCTCCAGTGCATTTCTACTTCAGGCTTCGGAAAAATGCCCTGGTAAATCAAAATGGAGATAAAAACTAAGAGTTCACTTTGGTCAATATCAGCCCATTTTGGCAACCTTGACTTCGGTTTCCGAAGGCCTTGAATCAGCTCCTCGGAACGTTTATTTGTCTCTTCAACCATCATTTCTAACGCATCACAAGTCAGAAGCAATCTAAAGTAATGTAAAACATCACTTGTGTCCAGAATTGCTGCCTTTCGTCCAGGAGACCCAGTGAAATCCAGTCGTTCATTGCATTGTCTATCAGATCAAGCAAAATTTGATCCAGCATCGTAGATCACCGTTTCCGTGCTTTCGTTGCTATCCGAATGTTTGAAATCCTCATCCTCACTCGACTCTATTTCACTCTCGCTGTCGACTACCGACGATTCATCGCTGTTATCTAAGAGAATTTGCCGAACTTGGCTCCCGCTGTATCCTCCCTTCGACCCCATTTTGGGTAAGGGTGCAACATAAATATTCCAAAAATAAGTTATACCGGGTGAATAAATGAATACTAAACTCATATATATCTTTCCCCGAGAGCGACTCGGGCTTACCGATTAGCTGTCCGCTTGCAAAGTACAGTCCGAGGCCCACTCGGGCTAGCCGAATAATGAAAGATAACGCAGCCTGTGTGCCACTCGGGATAGCCGGTAAAGGAGTTATAAGACATAAAATTGGCCAAAACTGACAATTTGACGATCTGAATAATTGCAATACATGAATGTTAAATTGCACTTGGACATCATGGATCGAATTCAAAGTCGATTCTGCTAAGTACTGATTCCGGGTCATGTGCAACATTAAAATGAAAAGATTGCAACTAAACGTTTTACAGCATAAGTCCTGGGTGATTGCAATTTAAGTTTGAACATCTGATGGCAGATCAGAAAAAGAATGTTTTGGAATTTGTAAAAATTTGTTGACAGCTACATGACTAATTTGAAATTCATTAGCCCAGATGGCAAGTTTAGTCGCTAGTGACAAGTCATCCTTTGTCGCATGAGATTTGTACCAGGTGAGGAGATTGTAGCAGTTAACTAACTTTAAGCCTATATAGCGGGTATTGAATTATTACTGAAGATTTAAATAGCCAGTCTAAAGAGAAACCAATTCGTTAAATGGAAAATGTAATCAAATAATATCAAAAGAACAATACAATCATGAATGCAGTATTCCTATTTACCTATTGGCGTTGATTATCTAGTAATTTTATTTATCTCTTATCTTCTCTTGTTTGTTAAGATCTTCTCCAGACCAATGTTCGCCAATCTACCAACTGTCTCGTAGTTCGAATTCTTCCGTGAAATGGCAACCATGTGGTAGATAATGGGGAAAGATAGACAGAGTGCTGCTGTCTTGTCTGGGTTTCATATCCACTAAGCTGAGTCGTAGCTTCATGTACGCTAGCACATTTATGCAAAGTCTTTATCCAAGTATGCCTAACAGTCTCCGTCATGCCACTTCAATGTGTCAGTCCACCCTACCCTGACTTTTGAGGGGCTTCATCATGGTCTGCTCAATATCTAGGTCAGTCCGTAGACCTGTCCAATAGAGTCTGAGCGCTGAATGACGTGGAATCCATTTTGTGTGAATTGTTGAAACAGCCAAGGATGAAAAGATTGTTGTTCTTGTTTGGAGAGACAATCTCACACTTTTGACATAGTTGTTATGCCCAGTTGCAGCATAAAGATTCAACATCTTAGTCATGACAATTAGATGCAGATTCCAATTTCCTGTCCGTTCCTGTCTGAACAACCTCACAGTAGCTATCTGTTTCATGTATAGGATCCACAGCTTTGCAGTTCTTGATAATGACAAGTTAGCCTTCATTCGACACAGTGCATGATGTAACTTCATTATCACTTTGAAGTCTAAGTCTCCATAATGCGATTCTTGTGACTTTTCAACAATGCAATGCATACAATGCAATGCATACAGTGCAATGCATACAATGCAATGCATACAATGCATTCAGGGAGAACTTTCAGGTCTTTTATTTCTGAAGACCGTATTTTTTGCACCATGATGCGTGCTGCCTTCAAAAGTCCCATCAAAACCTGCTGAATTTTTGTCCACATTAATCATCTTCACGACCTTCATTGTCAGCAAAACACACAGTAGGAAGCGACCACGCAGTGCTCTTGCTTCAGCTTTACCAGACATCATGTGTATGACTGCATTTGATCCATAGCAAGTCTCAGGGACATCTGTTAAACCAGAACCACCCCGTATGGTACCAATTACTGCCGAGAAAGCTCATGAGAGTGTGGAAACCACTGAGGTGACATAAGACGTTCATCTCTGCAGAACACACCATTTCAAACGCCTTCAGCCACAAAGATTGGTCAAACGTGATGCATGGAGTGACAATTCTGAGAGATTTTGTCTGTTGAATCGTTGCTGCACAAACTTCAGGGTCGATAAAATGCAATGATCGTCAGACGAGTTCATTTCAATTGTAGGCATCATCTTGATGTGATCAGCTATTTGCAGGTGTGATCCAATGTTAACATTCTGCGGGAATCCTTGACATGTGCTTAACAATTGAATGATTTTCAGACCTAAAACATTCATTGATGATTGGCGTTTTGCATTTGATGCTTCATTTATATGATTTATGCACGTTCAGATTATAAGCCACACCTAATCCTAACCAGGTTTGATTAATGTACAAATTTGGCGTGGTTTTGTCATGTCACAATGTGTTTTTGTATAAGACTCTAGAAGTTAAGTTTCAATAATTATCTTTGTTTGGAAGTGAGAAGCCATGAACCCAAGGACGGAGCGCATGACAACAGGAAGGGTGAGGCTGGTAGTGCATCCAATTCCTTCGCCATGCAGAGCAGCTGATCCAGCTAGTGGATGACATCAATGACATAATCTGAGCATGAATAATGTTTATTCAGGACCTTGACCACGGCTTGGTGTGTCTTTGAATTTCAACACTGGTGTAACTCATGGTCGTTTGCAACAATCTTTCTGTGTTGGATGCAGTGGGTAAGAATGGAGGAAGATGTAATTTAGTTGTTTATTTGCAACGTCCTTCAGACAGCGCTGGTGATGATCCTCAATGCGAGTGACGATGAAGTCAACTTGATGCGAAACATTGAATGCCTTTGTGCGTTGAAGAACACCGTCTTTCAGCACTTGCATTGCCCGTTCACAGTAGTTGTTTGTGTTGTTGTCTCACATTGGAAGAGCTTTCCCACAACAGTCACTCAACACGCTTAGCGAACAGTGCTTTCATCTGCTTGCCGCTGAGTGAGCCACGGCCAATTCGTCAGATGTGGTCTTCAACAAGTATATACCATTGATTTGACAATTTTACCGAATCGATAATAAAATTATCGTAAATTATTCTTAATAAAAGTATCATCAATTGTTCTTAATATAAGTATTATTAATTGTTTTTAATAAAAGTATGATCAATTGTTCTTAATAAAAGTATTATTAATTGTTTTTAATAAAGTATGATCAATTGTTCTTAGACATTGTGGAATGTACATTCCACATGAAATGCCAAAATGCCTGAGGGATGTGGAACTGCATTGTAGATGAGTTGATGCTGGATACACATTTTCCAATGCACCTCATTCAGCATTTGAGTGAGTCATCTGTCATGAAAAGCATAGACCTAGCAAGTCACAGGGATAGAAGCACGAGCTGTCCCGTAGCTTGTTGTACAGCTGCTGAGTTCGTGTGATTGTTGCGGCCTGCTGATTTGCAGTCCCACCAGCAACAGAATAGGTCATTAGCAGGAACACACGCATGTTATGTCTGTCCATGTGTCCACCGACATCCACGAATACCAGTTTCGCCGTATGTTTTATGTAGTGATGAGCACTCTTCATCAACTGAGTCAAATCAATAGAATTAATTGTTCACATCCATTTCCAAATACCTTTCATTTGCAGTGTGAATGGAACTGATGCCTCCCGATTCCACAACTCAGTGCTACATTTTTCAACAAGGCTCTGCAGAAATTACTTACTTTGGATCCCTCTGTCTCCATTTTTCCATAATTGTTTGCATTTGACCTTACCCTTCCCTCACCCCTGTCTGGATGTTCGTATGCCAAAACCAAACAAATTAATAAAATAAACATCAGCATCGGCATCATGAATAAGATGATATAACAAAAGCATACCATTACATAGTTTACAATGGTTCAGAAGACTAAAGATCATTGGGTAAGACCAACTTCTAATACAACGTCTTAATATCCCATCTGCCCGAGCTTGCCATTGAAGTTTCCGAGTGTCTCCAACGAAATAGCCTCATCACTCAACTCACTCTCAGCCATTTACTAATCTGCTGCTAAAGAATGTTTGTTTGAATGCACCTTCGGACTGTCTGAAGATGTCGTGTCTGTGTCCTCATAATCCTATGATGTCGGCCAACTGAAAAATCTTGAGAATGATGTCACTTTGTTGTATATCTCCTTTGAATCTTTAAGGTTCTCATATTTTCACCTCTATCTCTTTGGAGATCATTAAAAATAATTTCGAGTTCTATCTTAATTCAAAACATGTTGCCTAAAATATGATATACACTACCATAATTGTCCTAAAAAGGCAAAAGCCAATTTGCACAATCAACATCGTAAGAATATAAACAAGTGTTCTACATCAACTTTCAGTGTTTTAAAACCTACAATTTCGCATGCAATTATGATGCTTTGTGATAGTAAGCAAGCGTTAAACTAGATTCCTACTGTATTCTAAGATAAGAGCAAATGTTAAGATGATTTAATTATCTTGCAAAGTTAATTGTATACCCAGCTACTACACTTCATCAACAAAAACTGACCAGTCATGCAAGTTGCATACAACTGACAAACCGACAATTTTAAGAAAAGTCCCCCGACATCAATGATACGCATCTTTCGTCATGTGAATATACGAGTGTCTTTTCGTTTTACTGACTGAGATGGAGATTACTGTTCACAAATGTGCTTTCTATGATTATTCAACACAGAAGGACAATAGACATCAAATGACATATTTGGACAAGGACGTGATGGCTCTAGGTGAAGAAAAGCCAGCCTTTGAAACAGAGATCAAAATTTTCCTTCACTGCAGTCAACTAGTGCGTGTGTAATTCCTTTGTCTGTATGATAGTTCAGCACAGGCGGCTTCAGATAGCATCTGGGGTGATGCTTCATTTTAACTTGAGATGTACTCACCACAACATGCCACATCGTTGCAATTTGTAGGCAAAAATTTACGAAGTTTCTGGAACTTGTTGACTGAACCATTCATCATCTGGGTTAGTCTTGTCTCTTTGTCCATGGTGAACCATATTTCGAATTGCTGAGTTTTATTTCTTCGTTAGAACACAGTGGTGTTTGGATTTCTTTGAATGCGTTAATGGCCACTTTTGAATCAGCGGTCAGATTTTGATATCCTTTTGCATTTTGAGTGCTTGCAGTAAGGTTACATTAGAAAAAATGTGAGCACTTAATTAGTTATTGAGATATTTTGGTGTCCTTTTAAAAGGACAATGAGCATATACAAGACAAAACGCTAAGTGCAATCAACTGTGTTGTTATATTGCACATATAAACAATAATATAGACAGCTGTGTCATTGGGAAACAAACATAGTACTGTAACGGAATGAAGGGCCTCCTCTTCTGGCACCAGTGTAACGGACCCGGTTGCCCCGATTTCCCAGCCGTACGCCCAAGCTTCCGTGTAACCAGGATAGCGGAAGTGGAAGGACGCGTGTCGTTTCAGGGGGGTGGAAACGTGAGTTCGCCTCCGGGGTATTTCGAAGGAAAGGTGGGACACTTCCGGCCGCTCCGCCCGTAGAGAACACCACGACGTTCGAATGAAGACACGATCTTTATTCTCACAACGACAAACTGTCACACGGTCGCTAAATCGTCCGTCGGTCCACTACTCGTCTGCTGTACGTCACGGACTGACTGCCTCGCTGACTCGTCGATGACTGACTTCACTACGTATCTCTCGGATGGACTCCCTCGATGATCTCTTACTAAAAAACAGCCCCTTATATACACTACCCTGGGGTGGGAGTGGCTAAAGTAACGCGGGAACAAAAAGGCAGGCTAGCCTCAAAAGAGGCAGGCTAGCCTCAAAAGAGGCAGGCCAGCCCTTTCGAAAGAGGCGGGCCAGCCTTTAAAGAGGCAGGCTAGCCTTTAAAGAGGCAGGCTAGCCTTCTGAAAGAGGCAGGCCAGCCTTTAAAGAGGCAGGCTAGAGCGCGGGAAACTAGAGGCACTAGAGGATCAAAAGGCAAGCGGCCTCAAAAGAGGCAGGCTATCGCGCGGGAAACTAGAGGCACTAGAAGGCCAAAAGGCAAGCGGCCTCAAAAGAGGCAGGCTAGAGCGCGGGAAACATGAAGCACGTGCCGTTCAGAGTACGGGTGGCCTCGAAAAGAGGCAGGCTGGAGCGCGGGAAACGGACAACAGGAGAAGGCAGAAGAGGCAGGAAGCGCTAAAGAAAATGGGGAGGGTCCCTTCCCCAATTTCGCTACAATCCTTCGCCCTCCCCGGTAAAAATGCCCTCATTTTTCGGTTACGCTCCCACGGGGACAGTCCAAGGTCTCGCAGTCCAACCTACGTCCACATAGTCGGTAACACATCCAAGAACATCGGTCCCACACGGGACAACAAAACGATCCTTAACTATGCGTTTAGTACAACAGTCTCTTCAGTTCCACGGCAACGATGCGCCTTAATTAATCACAATGTCCTTTAATTCACGAAGAAATTATGCAATGTCCTTTGCGACGTAATACTCAATGTCTTTCATTTCGCAGCAAATTAAACAATGTCTCTCAATTCACGACAACGTTATGCACTGTTCTTCAGCACGACAGCAATACGCAGTGTCTTCCATTTTACGACGACAATAGTTAATATCTTTAAGGCACAAAACATGACCCATACAGGCCAACTACTTCTTGACAAGTCCAGTCGTAAACGAAAGACTGTAACACAACACGACACGTCTCATACAAGACAACACTTAAGCCGAAACCGGCAACACTAACTAGGCAGCAATTAAGCTTACAGAAACTCGTTCCGTCGGAACAACAATTGAACAGAACACTCTCAAACAACGAAGTTAACCGTTTCTAACCTCGGAACTGTTCAAGCGTCTTCACTGGAAAGGGAAATGGCATCGGGACTGCGTTGACCCGGCGGCAAAGGGGAATCATCCGACTCCGACGGCACGTAGTCGGGGTCATTGGGGTCGTCGTTTCCCGATGAGGAGGAGGGTTCGCTGGTCAGATCGACGACGGGTTCTTCATCGTCCATCGGAGGATCCATCGGGTCGAAGATCGGGTTGTTGATCAAATCATAGTAGAGCCACCTCTCGTCAACGTCCGGTGCGGGGGGAGGAGGAGGCGGAGTGCAGGGGCGCACCGTTGCGACCCTGCGCGGGCGCACTGTCCCGATGCGTCCAGTTTGGAAAGCGATCTCCGCGACAGAAGCCGGAAATTGAGGATAGGTCAGTCGTACGCGGGTCAGAAATTGTTCCAGATCGCGAAACAACCCCGGGCTGTCGGCCATGCGATAAACCGCACGCACTTCCGCTTCAGTGGGCGCTGCAGCCAACGGTTCAGCAGGGGGCGCCAAGACTTCCCCGACGTCGGGAGGTCGGATGGCGTCGACCAGAGCCAGCAGGGCTTCCGCTTCCGGTCCGGGCGATAGCAGAGACGGGGGCGCCGGCGGGTCGCCTTCCGTCAACGCCGGCGTTCCAATCACTTCCCGTCCCTCCGGTGCAGCAACGTCAATCGGCATCAAGTAGTCCAGCAGGTCGTCCAACTCCGGCCCTTCCATCAACTCTTCCAGCACGACCCCTTCCGGGAGGACGTCCATAGCTTCGGTCGACCCGGTCGCTTCCACGGTAGAGAGCGCCTCCGTCGAGGTCGACGGCGATTCGCCTACTTGGATCCGTCGCACGCAAGCTTTCTTCCGTCGGCTGCGTCCGTGCGTCTTTCGCTCGTGGCGTAGCAAAGATTGCCATCCGTAATCTCCGGAGTAACATGCCGAGCACAGAGAACAACGAAACAGTGGTGCCTCGGCCATGTTCACCTGACGAAAGAGGCTGATGTGGGGTCGGCGACAGAATTTACCTCGGCAGGCTAGGTGGATCGCTCGCCTCCCTCCGCCAATCCAGTCAATCGTCTCAGCAGGTGACGTTGCCCGGTCGCGCTCATCGAGCGATCGATAGATCGCTCCGCCCTCTTGCACAGACGAGCAATGTAGGCGCGAAGGTACGCACCCTCTCATTCTCTCGGATGGCTGCTGTTGGCTCCACCCCCAAGGACATGGACCCTCATATGCAACCTCTGACGTCACCCAAGGCTCCAAATAGGGCGGTACCGCTAACAGGCGCCTAGAATTTGGGCTAATTTTAGTCCTACGTTTAGTCTGCGTGAACCTATTGACCTTAAACGCTCTGCGTTGCACCAATAACCGGGTCTGCGATGCTTCCGCGGTCCGTCCGTACTCAACGCTTAACCTATGGTCGCGGCAACCGGTCCCGGACATACCCTCGCTAACAGCGGGTTCCTCTACCCCATCGCTTAACATGGCGTCTAATGCATTACCCATTACCTCCCTATGGGGTACGGGGTGGCGTCTCAAAGGCTGCCTCACAGGGCGCATTTCACCTGTTTCTATCCTGTGGGTCGTAATCGACGTCTTACCCAAATCTCTGTCGTTAAGCGAAAACACATCCTTGTACTCCTGCAGTAACTGGTCTAGTCGCCGGCGGATCTCGGAGGGAACCTCTTCCGGCAAATCCTTCATCAACGTGTCTCTCCACACGGTCTCATCGCCTAACGCTTCGTTCCGCTTCGGTTCCGTTCCCTGTTCAACTTCCACGGGGTGTAAGCCACCTAGGAACCGATCCTTAGCTATTCTCACTGGTTCCTCATTTAGATTTACCAACCTCACCGTAACATCTGCGCGGTCTTCCACCACCACGCGGGCGAGATGTACCCCTGGCTGGATTTCCTGCGCCTCGGTCATCCAAGCGGGCGCCTTAGACGTCAAATCTCCGTAAATCAATTTAACGGGAACCTCGGTTTGGCACTTGGGGGACACCACTACCTCCTCGGCTAGCATTACCCTACGGCACCACATTGAGCCATTGCCTCGGACAAGGGGTATGCGTCTGCGTCCCAAGAATAAGGCACCATTCCCGAAGCCTAGTCTACATCGGTGTTCCCGCAACCAGTCCATCCCTAGCATGGGTTCCGCAATTTGGTCGGATACTAAAAATCCAGTGGGGACCTCAAATCCATTCCGTATCTTAAGTGGCAAACGGATCTCCCCTAGTACATTAATGTTAGTGCCATTTGCAGCCATCAGAAAACGAGAACAAGATTGCAGTGCTAACCCTTCCACAGTTGTAGCGGGGATCAAGCTGACTTCCGATCCGGTGTCGATCAAGCACGTCTGTTGGAGTCCATTGACGGTTCCACGGATGTACACTGCGTTGCTGCTGGCTCGGTCCGGCAGTCTGGAACGCGTCGTATGGTTCATGGCCACTGACGTCGGCGGCGTCGTCGCTTCTGTTCCGGTCTCCTCGGCGTCGTTCTGGCGGTTGAAAGGGCGTCGTGGCTGGCGACAGTTCCGGCTGATGTGACCGGGGCGGCCGCAGTTGTAGCAGGTCACGCCCCGTCTATTCTGGCCTCGGTCGTCGGCGCTGCGGTTTCCGGGGCGACCATCATGCCCAGATCGTTGTCGGCCGGAGCTCGGCCTCGTAGCTCCTGGAACTGTCGATCGAGACGCCTCTCCATCTCTGTCTGCCAGCGTCGTTGCTCGTTACGCTGCGTCTCAAGGAACCGGTCGAGCGTGGACTGGACCTGGGCACTCACGTCCATCTCCTGGGTGCTTCGGACGCGGTTGGAAGGCCTCCGTCGATCCTCGGTATCGTTCGTCCGCTGATAAGCATCAAGACGAAGCGCCGTCCTGTAGGCCTCGTCCAAGTTCTTGGGTTCCCGCTCGCGTACTTTGAGCGACAGGTCCCTATCGCGCAGGGCCTCCAGGAAAGCGTCCTTGGCAAGAATCTCCGTAGTATCGTTGGATGGCACCGGATATGCCAACACGACCAGACGACGAATATCGTGTAGTAGCTCGCTCAGGGTCTCTTCGGAACGTTGACGTCTGTAATACAGTTGCGCGCGGAAACTTTCCGCCTGGCCCTCCGTTCCGTACCTTTGTCGAAGACGTTCGACCAGCTCATCGTAGTCGACGTTCGGACGGGCTCCGAAGTCCCACAGCAGCTGCGTGGCAGCTTTCTCGAGACTGCACCGAAGGTAGTCGACTCGGTCGGCAGCCGTCCACTGGTTGTGCCGGGCGCAGACTTCGAATTTAGTCAGGAACGACTCCAGCGATCCCGTGCCGTCAAATTTCCCTGGTTTCATCGGAGGCGGTCGAGTCCACGGCCGTCCTCCGGTAGTCTCGCGTTCGTAGGACGTTTCTCCATGGCTCGCCCACGTCGGTCGTCGCGGTTCCTCCGTAAATCGACTTCGATCCGTCCGTGGCTCAGCCGTCGCGCTTCCGTCGGCTAATGGCGTCGAGACGTTCGGGCGTAGGTCGGCGAATCTTCCTGCAGGATAAGCGACTGTGACTTCTTCGTCTTCCTCCATCGTCGGTCAGTTGCGAATCTTGGTCGGAAATGTCCACCACCAGACCCCACTTGTTCGGTACCAGTGTAACGGAATTAGGGGCCTCCTCTTCTGGCACCAGTGTAACGGACCCGGTTGCCCCGATTTCCCAGCCGTACGCCCAAGCTTCCGTGTAACCAGGATAGCGGAAGTGGAAGGACGCGTGTCGTTTCAGGGGGGTGGAAACGTGAGTTCGCCTCCGGGGTATTTCGAAGGAAAGGTGGGACACTTCCGGCCGCTCCGCCCGTAGAGAACACCACGACGTTCGAATGAAGACACGATCTTTATTCTCACAACGACAAACTGTCACACGGTCGCTAAATCGTCCGTCGGTCCACTACTCGTCTGCTGTACGTCACGGACTGACTGCCTCGCTGACTCGTCGATGACTGACTTCACTACGTATCTCTCGGATGGACTCCCTCGATGACTGCTCTTACTAAAACACAGCCCCTTATATACACTACCCGGGGGTGGGCGTGGCTAAAGTAACGCGGGAACGAAAAGGCAGGCTAGCCTCAAAAGAGGCAGGCTAGCCTCAAAAGAGGCAGGCCAGCCTTTAAAGAGGCAGGCTAGCCTTTAAAGAGGCAGGCTAGCCTTCTGAAAGAGGCAGGCCAGCCTTTAAAGAGGCAGGCTAGAGCGCGGGAAACTAGAGGCACTAGAGGATCAAAAGGCAAGCGGCCTCAAAAGAGGCAGGCTATCGCGCGGGAAACTAGAGGCACTAGAAGGCCAAAAGGCAAGCGGCCTCAAAAGAGGCAGGCTAGAGCGCGGGAAACATGAAGCACGTGCCGTTCAGAGTACGGGTGGCCTCGAAAAGAGGCAGGCTGGAGCGCGGGAAACGGACAACAGGAGAAGGCAGAAGAGGCAGGAAGCGCTAAAGAAAATGGGGAGGGTCCCTTCCCCAATTTCGCTACAGTACTAACTATAGCAACTGAGAATCATTCTGCAATGTTGTTTGATGTAGTGACAGTATCTTCTTCAGTGCCTTATCCCTGCTTTCTACATGGAATGATGGTGGCATTTCAGTCCATTTACTGTGGAAAGGCGCCAAAGCAGCCAACATGTAAAGCAACATGGCATTTTCCACACACCGGTAGTTGGACTTCTTACGACATTATCCACGTTGTGGGCACCGTTGTCTAGGGGTAGAACGAATTGAACTAGAAAGACCAACTTCGTATAAGTAAACTCTAATTCAACATAAACCGCATAGCAGTAACACAGTCATATCCATGACAAAACTCAGAACGACGTTAGGTATAGTTCGTATCGACATGAAAGTTCAGCGGCTACTCTCCTTCTGCCCGCCACAACACAGTCACATGACATCTCCTAGCGACTAACAATTCCTACAGTGCGCCCTCTAACGACTAGTACCGAACTACCGTACATCCTCTAGCGACTAGTACCGAACTAAGGCCTCACTCCTAACATATCCCCACCCCTCACAGTAAAAAAAAGAAGAGATCTATCTTCTTTTTTTTTTTATAATACCACCGGAGGGATCACACAACCTGCCATTCCACACCTCCAACACCCAACACCTCACCAGAAACTCACTAAATACCGTACAATGACAGCATGACTCACAATCACCCACAGGCAATTATCAACAGGCAATCAAGCCCAAACGGAAACACAGTCCGTATATACAAGAGCTACCAAAAAACCCACAGGGTCAACACCGCTTAATACAACACGGCAAGAGCTCAAAAAAAACATGCTCAAAGCACCAAAATCTCGTGAATTACCTAGTAAGGTCCACCCCAACTACCCAAACAAGGCAAGGGCCTACGAACCTACCACTCTCAACACACGGACACCTGGCAGGCCAACCTACACTGCACAACACAGAACAACGACATCCACTACGACACCACAACATCACCATCCACACGCACAGATAACCATCAGAGCGCCATAACTGAAACTTAAACATAACAATGAACTGTTCACAATCACCCTACGAAATCAATCTGTCACTCACTACACAACTACTCTTATGTCACAGATATACAAAGCGATAATTCAATTAGTCATATCAACTTAAAATTTTAAACATCATCATCTTTTTTATAAGTTCCACATTTCTATAAAATAATCATCACATTCCAATACGCCAGAAAATCATCGTACCATCAATTACAAAAAATATCCATACAATCCAAAAATTCCAGACCATCAATTGTCCACTCCAAAATCCAAAACAATATTCCTACCAGAAATCCAGCCAAAGACATCTCCAAAAAACACCACCACCAATTCTATTTTCCAAAATCGCCAAAAATAACATCCGGAAGTCCACCAGCCAGCACCAATACCATTTGTCCAATACCTCAGCACCATCAATTACAAAAGTCCATACAATCCAAATTCCAAATACCAACAAATTATGAACAATGTATACATCCCACAAACAAAACATCACATTAATCATAAGAACCAGCAGGCTCAGGCCTATCCTGGTCGTCCACTATATCGTTCCTGTGGCGGCCGACAACATTCACACCCACAGCGACCGGGTCGGACAATGGCACATTGTAGTTCTCGTCTCCTAGACCGACCAATCCCAACACCCGCGAAGTTGAGCCGAGCCATCCTCGACACCACGTCCACTTCATCTTCATCCACCAACCACCCAGGCGCCGTTTCCAAGACACCCAGAGGAACGGTAGCAGTAGCGCCGAAACACCCAGGCGCCGCCTCCATGACACCCAGATGATTTTCGCTCGCCCGTCGCTGACCCATGACCGGACCACTGGCGAAGACTCCACGGCCCCGGAACTGACGACATCGCGATGAAGAAGGCACTGACCCCGAAACAGGCCATGACAACACGCCTCGCTGATTCTCGCAATCGAAACCGTCGACCCCAGAATTCAGGTCAACAACCGACGACGCACGTGACTCCTGACAAGAACACCGACCGACCAGACAGGTACAGAATTCCCAGCTTCGACCCTGGCGTCGACCACGTGACTCCTGCACCGAAAGATGCGACAGCTGATCCATAGGCTGACCTTCAACTCCGCCCACGTGACTTTCCTCCGTCGTCTCAAATCTACCGTTCGTCCAAAATTTTCGACCGTTTATCCAATAACATTGAGGACTATCCACAGTTCCTCTTTTACTCGCATTAGAACCATTTTTTCCCGACGAAACAATCAAACGCCACGAACAGTTCCAATGACACCTCCGCAGCACGTGCTGTCGTTGAAGCTCCCTGTCCATACGCACCTTTTCGCCGCTCTTTGGACGGGCCTCCATATGTGGGCACCGTTGTCTAGGGGTAGAACGAATTGAACTAGAAAGACCAACTTCGTATAAGTAAACTCTAATTCAACATAAACCGCATAGCAGTAACACAGTCATATCCATGACAAAACTCAGAACGACGTTAGGTATAGTTCGTATCGACATGAAAGTTCAGCGGCTACTCTCCTTCTGCCCGCCACAACACAGTCACATGACATCTCCTAGCGACTAACAATTCCTACAGTGCGCCCTCTAACGACTAGTACCGAACTACCGTACATCCTCTAGCGACTAGTACCGAACTAAGGCCTCACTCCTAACAACGTGTCTGCTTTGGAATGCTCTCAATGGTGATGTCCACAAGCAAAATGAGGATGATCTGGTGTCATTAGTAACATCTTCAGCATGCTCATGAACACCTTGGATGTCATTCAATAAGTTAATCTGGTTGATGGGGACCTCAAGGAGTAGAAGCGTAATCAATTTTTAGTTACTGAAATCTGAGACTTAATTTTCCAACTCTTGGAATATCCTCGTCATTTTCTATGTCCAACCAATCAGTTCCCAGATCAGGATCAACAAGTTCGTACTGCATGAGAAAAGTCTTGACGTTGAAACGTTTTTCAATTTCCGTCTTCAGCTCGCTCTTGTCACCAATCTGAATCATATTTTTTGATCCCGTCTTCTCATTGGTGATATGAAACTTATCCCTGGTGAATTTAAAAACGGAAATCATGTATACATATATACACTTATACTTTTTTAGTCTTCTATCTAAGTGAGTGAGTTCTTCGACATGAGTGTTTATTTTAAATCAGTAATTTTGACTGATGGCAATACGATATCACATTGACACAAAAATGTTCTGTTGTCCTTCATACAAAATTTCATAGTCATTTAATGCGGATGATCACATGTTTCTTGAAGGCACATGAGTTTGAAGGAGATCAGAAAGGTA
Organism: Lumbricus terrestris; assembly: GCA_949752735.1. NCBI lineage: Eukaryota > Metazoa > Annelida > Clitellata > Crassiclitellata > Lumbricidae > Lumbricus > Lumbricus terrestris. The sequence goes on from OX457052.1 coordinate 2,374,105, forward strand.
ATAAGGAGTTTTTGTTGTCACACATTTGTTGGTGAGTGAAGGAATTTCAGCTTGAGGAATAGTATACTCTCGTCTCATGTTGTTCAATCTCTTTTGTGAGAAAAGCCGGATGTGTCGCAGAGAACGGGTATGGAAGTTGGCAGAGAGAAACAATTTCCGCAGTTTGGGAGTCCCCTTATCATATCAAGTCGAGTCTCACTCTGAGAACTGTGCTTGAAGTGGGTCATACTGTGTAATTACTCTTGGATAATGCACCAAAATATTAAATTTTGAAGTGAAGTCATACTTAAAAAAGTTTATAATGATCTGAAATCAGTTGATCTAACACTGGGGTCCGATTCCTTTTTACTGAAGGTGCAAAATATACACAGATTTGTCTCAAGAGTAAATAAGCCATTTCTTCAATTGGAACAATGTCACCAATTAAAATTGATAATGTGCAGAAAAGTGTCCACATGCAAGCCAAATATCTTTGATTGGTAGAATATTACCAATTAAAAATGGAAATATACAATAAAACGTCCACATACAAGCTAAACATCTTCATTTCATACAATATCACCAATTAAAAATGGAAATATACAATAAAACGTCCACATACAAGCTAAACATCTTCATTTCATACAATATCACCAATTAAAAATGGAAATATACAATAAAACGTCCACATACAAGCTAAACATCTTCATTTCATACAATATCACCAATTAAAAATGGTGATATCCTAGAAAGTGTCCACATTTCTGATGCAGTTCCATGAAGACCATATTTCAACAAATTCCCGTTGAACAAATGGTTTTTGAACGAAATTGAAATGTTTTTAAACAATCAATCCTAACCTTAACAGAAACTTATTTTTTAATGATCAGGCAGCGAAATACTTCTACACGACGATGTTCTAATTTTGCATCCTTCTCAAAATGAGTAAACGACATCTCTTTTGTGATATAAATTTCTTGCATGCCAGTTAATAAGGTAAATTGGTTAATGTTTCAAACAGTAATTCAACAACCTACTTCGCAGCGACAACGGTACAACAATTTGAGTTACCTCCATACCTTCCGGTTATGGCAGCGGTAAGCGGGTGGAACTGAGCATGCAGATGCTTCAACGAAAAACCTTTTTTTCCTTTTCCGCCACCACTCTCTCATCTTTCCTTGGACCTGCATTCGACGTAGCAGAATTACTTGGCCCTGCTATCGCTGGAACATACTTTGTCGTTCTATCAAGCTCGAGGGTATTGAGGATCAACGAAACGTAGCTATAATCGCTGCGTTGCCTCAACTGAGAAGAATGCCTCGACATTGCTCTTCTTCAGATGGATTGAGATCAGGTTGTCAGTGTTCTCAACCTCCCTCGACCGAACATCACCCGGCAACAGCATTATTTCTTCTTCCGCCAGTGACAGCAATTTCGCCAAACTCTTTTGCAGCTGTACTTTACTTAACCCCTTTGTTTCCTGACTTAAGTGTTCTAACTCTTGTCTTAGCTCCCCCACCGACATTAGGGTGCAGTGGAAAAAAAATTCCCCCGAATTTCAACAAGTAAGAGCGAGAGAAAGTTGTCAATATATATCAGAAGTAATCTGTAAAATTAATGCAGCGATTGTTATAGATCTTTTACCTCCCCAACGACTTTGTAGGTAGGGTGGGTCGTAACGAGTAACTTGTGTATTTGAAATTTTTGCCATCTTTGCAGTGTGATATTGTTGACTAAATGTAGGCTGGCAAAAATTTCCTCCTGCATTTTATGTTACCATGTTGCTTGTAGATTTAAGAAATATTTTGAAAAAGCCTTGTGAAATTAATAATGGACAGTTTGGACAGTGGACACACCAGAGTTGAACAAAATCACCAAAGAAATGGCAAAGCAATAACACAAGATATTTAAAACCTTTTGCAGTCCCCGAAAATTTTTGTGTCTAGCCCATCAGGTCTGAAAAAATTTTTTAGTCTTCATTATTTACACAACAGTTATTTTTCATTATAAGTAGTTTTTATATAATTTGAACATCCTGTTATGCATAAAAACAGTTGACACTTTTGCTTGTCAGGCACCATCTGTTATGCACAAGCTGTCGAGACTTCTGCCTGTATTATTTGCAAGAGGTGAACACAGAGAAATGAACAGAATTTACAAAGCAATTGTTATACTGTTATAAGCTATAGGTACTAGCAACTAGTTAGCTTGTTTTTTGTTGACTCTGTTTACTGTATTGGGCGATATTGGGCCTTTGTGTGATAAGCTTCGAAACAATCTGTGGGGTGTAGTCCTGGGTGTCTGGTACAGGTTTTACAATAAAAGACTGTCTTTCGTCGCAACCCAGGTGTCTTCCGATCACTACATACTGTACAGTCCTTCGTGTTCTTATTGGGCAACTGAGCCACAAAGTGTGGTTTTCTATTCAATCGTTCCTCGGTATCAAGAGACGAACGCCTTCCCGGGCGTCCTGGAGTGTGTCGTTGAGTTCCAATAAGTTGCTGGAGAAGTTCTTTTCGGTATTTGAGTTGACGGACTTGTTCCATCTCCTTTTGTACACGATTCTTGTTATATAAAATGAAGCTATTCACAACAGCAACCTCCAGCATCCAAAAGAACACTTTACGCCACCATTTCAGGGACTTACGCATGAAACCGTAGCTGGAAAGATAATGATCTGCTCGGTCAACCGCACCCATTCTTTTAGTATAGTTCACAATCACTCTTGGCTTTTCAATAGTCTGCGAGACATCTTTACTTTTCTTGTTTACTCGTCTTTCATGCATGCAAACGATGATAGAAAATACCGTGCACCCTAGAATTGACGACCTATGTGTATATAAATACCGTATTCGCTATAAATAAGCCATTTGTCCCACTAGGAAGGACACAAGACTTTATAGGCTAGTCCTATGTGGATGTCCCACCAGGTGGGACATAGTATCGAATCCACATTTTTAGAATGTCCCCTGGAGGTGGACAGAGGACTGCAAAGGGTTAAACACAGTCGCACACTCACGATCTCACAGTCGCACATCACTGACTAATAGTGACTATTGAGTAATTGACATATCAAAATGTTCCCTATACCCAATACTCAATAGGACCAATATCCCATTACCCAACACAATACTCCGATTTCGTGTTGAATACTGGCATAATAGATCTAGCCTCCAGTCGCGCTCTTATGAAACCATCTCTCGATGTATTACCGCATACAGCTGACGATGCCTCTGTTACCAACTTTATGCAGCGTTCCACAGCTTGGGTGTGACAAGGGAATCTTGGAAAGTTGATCAGTGGCGATTCCTTACATTTTACATTTCACAAAAGCTGTAATATCAACATCAAAAATATTGGCTGTTAACGGTGGTTCAGTTACGTGACATGATTGCCAGTCTATTAGTTCCGTATAATCTTCAGCATTGCAGTTGAATTCTGGCACTTTGAATACTCGTACGGTGATTTTGGCAGTGTGTTCACTCCTGGCTTTCAGTATTCGATGCAAACCTAATTCGCGGATATGTTTTCTGTCATCAGTTATCATTCCAAGTAGCAGATTTTCTGGGTGACCAAAGTATCCGTTGCGATTAAGTGTTGCATTGACAACCTTCCTCAAATCGTCGGGTAGATATCTTGACAAATGAATTGTTTGCCACAGATGTAAAAAACGATGGAAACGGAATTAAAAAACGGGAAAAAACATCGTTTTTTTTCGAAAAAATAAAAAACGACAAAAAACGATAAAAAACGGAAACGGAAAATAATTTGACTTTGCTACATCTAAAACCGCATTTTAACCCTGAAAACATTGATTAGGAACCTACTACACGCAGGCTATCTCTTAAATGATGATGTTAAACGATGAAATAATGACTTTAGTTAGCTGAATCCTTGAGAGTTGGCGGAAAACGTAAGGAATATCAGAAAAAAATTAAAATTAAGGAAAATAATAGCACAAAGTAAATGAATAAATAAAGTTAAAGAAAAAACGATAAAAAACGATGGGGGAAAATAAAAACCACGTTTTTTGGGAGAGAATAAAAAACGGAAAAAACGTTTTTTACAACTATGGTCTTGACCCATCCTTGCATGACGGCTTACTTTTTATTGAGAACCACATTTGAGCGTAAACTGTGACGACATATCGCGCCAGAGTTTTCAAACTGTCTAATGGATCTGCAGTGGCAACATACAAACGCAATAACCTATTTGCAGTCGTCAACCATCTTGAATGATTCATTGCGCCAGGTGCTCTCTTTGACAGAGCTAATGGACAATGACCACTGGATATGGCGTTTGTAATCTTCAACAAATACTTCTGGTCGGTGCTTAGTTCACTGATGTTAACATCCGGTAAATTCACTGGAATCTTTTCGAATTCAGAAATTGGCAATTCCTCACAGTTTGATAACGCTTTGCCGATGGCTAGGCTACTTAAATAAACTTATAGTAACTTGACTAAACAAATGGAGTTTTGGACCGAGAAAATAAACAACGGCAACAGGCCGACACGAAATTTGCCAAAACTCGACAAGCCCCCTAAATGCACGCTTATATACCAACCACACAAACCAGTCCTTCCTTCCCACTCAGTCAAGGATGACGCTAGCGATCAATAGACAGTTCTTCGTTATATACTATCCCCGTCATGTAACAACATGATCTAAAGTTAATGAATTAATTTTGAATTAATTTGTTTATTGCACACAAAAGTCAAACAGTACGAACGTCAGTTGATAGATGCAGTGCAATAGCAGTCAGGAAAAGCTAATAGCTTATGCTACCCTGACCCCTCTTCCTTGACTGTTTTCCATGCATCCTATTATTAATACTTAAGTGTCAAAAAACAGAATCTGAAAGTGAGAAAAAAGTTAACTCAGCCACTGCTAACTATATGAGTAATGTGTTAGTTAACAGTGCCAGTCCAAAGCCTGGGTGAATGAGGATGGGCTATTCAGTTATTTAATTGTTGGATAAATTGCATAAAGAAATTTAGTATGTGAACTGATCTATTTCTGTAATTACGTGTCTCCAAGATCCCGTGAATAACGAGGTTGTCAGCCTGAGAGTATATTTTCAAGCTGATCAAGTGTCTCTTTCAGTTGAGTTTTCATTCTTAAGTTCCGAGATAGACTCTTTTACCACCTTCATTTCCGCAACTTTTACCAGAGTGTTGGCCAGTGAGCCTTGAAATTTCTCCAGATAGGCTTCAATGATATTATCAGTCTTGGATATTAGTGAGACCATAAGGCTTGATTTCAGCGTCTAAACAACACGCTCATCATTGAGGGCTTTGATCAAGTCGTCACGATCCAGTTTGTAGGTATTGTTTCTAGGTATTTTCCTATGATGAATATTTACACACTGTGTCGCTGCTCAAGCTGGGAATTTCAAGTCAATTACTTTGCATATTACTCAGAAATTAAGTAAACTCCACTAGCCAAACGCACCTGAAGTGTGCCATTAAGGTCACAGGAAGTATACTCCCGGTTTAATATGGGTTCATTTAGTTCAGGAATCACCAAGGATAATCATGTGGGTTAGTTAGACAACTTAGATTCAAGACAAAGTTAAGGTTTCCCCAAATTTTTTAATCGTTTCCCCTGTAATCCACATGAAGTCTGCAGATGTGCTGAAGAAGAATATTGTGGCCAGACATATCTAGAGCTGCAGAGCCTGGACAGTGAGTTCTGGGCTATCAATAGCAGAATAGTTTTAAGAGAGAAGAGCAGTCTCTAAGGAGTGATGAGCCCTAAAGCCTTATTGTTTTAGGGAAGAAGACCAAATTGTTCAAAATAGAGGAGGGGCTGGAGGGAAGCTATGAAGAGTCTTGGATATAAAGGATCACTTGGGGATAGGTCGGTACGACTCGGTAGATGCCAGTTGAAAAGATAGGCCTATATTGAGCTTTTCTTTGGCCATTATACGGTTGTACAAAAAGTATCTTTGCGTATACAAACACCTTGACAATTTAGAGACCTGCAGTTTTAACTGCAACCTTCCTGGCAGCTTTGATAGCTTCTCTAAGAGGACGTGTTTGTTGCATGCTTGTATGAATATTTCCATATCATCTCTCAGCTTCTTGCAAGCTCATACTTTTAAGTACCCTTTTATTGCAGTTTTGTGACACAAAACCGTCTTTTGTCCAATATAAATATTTTTATCGTGGGTAAGGCTTCGCCAGTGTGGCCGAAGTCTTTTGAAAGTCTCGTAGACGTACAGCCACCGGAAGTCGAAGATAGCCAACGGCACTCGTAGACATACAGCCACCGGAAGTCGAAGATAGCCACCGGCACTCGTAGACATACAGCCACCGGATGTCAAACGGCCACCACCGAAAGTCGAAGATATCTGTAGCGTCGAAGACGTGTCGATACCAGAGGCGCCAATCACTCGTAGTCATCTGTAGCGTCGCAGACGTGTAGACACAACTGATAATCCCCTCTTTTCACGTCTATATGACTGGCGACGGCAATCAATAAAAGTGGTGTCCAAGAGTTGGAGCGCGTAGGCGGAAAGAGTTTCTGGCGTATTCGCCAGGCGGCGCCACGAGAAGCAGAGTCGCAAAGGCCGTTTTGCGACATCTGCTTTTGCTCAAACAAGCATTCTGTAGTAGAGATCTTGTTTGGAATGCACTATTAGGGCTGGGATGGTCCAGAGTAGGTTTCTCGAATTGGTGCTATATAAATCCATAGAATAATGAATGAATAATTTAATTACACATTCATCCTTGATTTGTATTGTTCCTGATGTCAGTTTGGACAAAGAGCTACTTTCCTCGTCCGCTGCATTTTAATATCAGAGAAGTTAGTCACAACATTAGTGATTTCAATGTTTTGGCAATAATCTTTGCTGCCCCATTGCATGTAATTGACTCATCAACTACCAATATCTTGTCTTCATCATTAATATCTGCTTCAAATGTTGAGCATTTTATTGTGAATTATAATTATTTATCTGAAAACATGCAACGACAAAGGCAGATTACGAAGGTTATTTCTGCCTTTTGTAGGTATTAGCTGTGATGGTTACTGCTGAACACAAATCTAAGCCACCATTTTCCAAGATGGCGTCATAATCACCTGGTTTTATAGGGACTTTTGTTGCCTTTGTCAATGATTTGAAATTAGATCATCATTCACAGCACAGTATATGTTCTTCCCACCATAAAACTTTGCACGTCGCAATGAAATACATAACAATGGCTGCTATCATATGTAACATTTTTATTTTTAATTTTAGACACAAAGCTTAATTGTCTTTAAATGAGGATTATTTCTGCCTTTTATATTTCTTGGTAGCTCTGACAGTTCTGGAGTTACTGTTGAAAAACCGAATTTAGTACCGGTATGCCATTTTCCACAGCTCTGATATATGGGGACTTTTGGTACAAGTCTCTACTTCCTGCTAATGTTGAGTCGATAGATGTTTTTCTGTTAAAATTCGTCTGATAGTAGACTGTGGATCTTGTTCTCTATCTAGAGGCAGTGAATAATCGTGTTTATTATTGACAACCACTGTCGACTTTCTAGGTCGGCCAGTATCTCCAAGGACGCTATCGGAGTCTATTCCGGAATCTCTATCTCCGCAAAGTAGAGTTCAGAATATGCACAACAGAAGACTTTGTATTTGGGTGAACAAGAATGCTAGCAATCAGTTATTCTTGCTTTGGACTAGCTATCAATGGCTGGATAATCACATCTTTGTTGATATACCTTTGTGGTATTGTTATGGGACTCAACAAAACAGTACGTGCTGCTACTTTAACTTGTGCGCTGTACATTTTAACTTCTCGTTCCTTTGAAAACCTAATAGACAATAAAACTAATTCTTAAGTTACTCGGTAAAATCATGATCTAATGAATGATCTGTTAAATCTTAAAACAATGCATTCTGATCTATAGATAAATCAGGTCTCTATCGAAAAATGCCTGAACATTTCTCATTATTTAAAAAATCTATATGTCTGTGATGAAAAACACTCAACAATTCTTTCTCTATAATTTCCCTGTTGCTAGATGCACTGCTGATAAAGATCTTGGCTGATTCCTTCTTGTTATCAACTGTCTCTAGAATGATTTCTATCAGGACTCTAATAAGCACAATGTTAGCACATAGATCATTAAACGTAATCATAATGATCAATTAGAACTGTATGTCTCTAACTCAAACCATCACATGACATCAATTTATTCAGAAGTGCTTTCTACCGGTTAAAATAACATGTCATCGATCAACGCCATAAAAACTGCTTGCACCTTGCTTCAAAAGTAGGCTTATAATGACTAATGCAATAATATTATGGTTCCTTACGTAAGTTCAAATCGTGGACATATTATTGATTGACTTGTTTTATCGATCATTTCGTCTAGAATGGTCCACTGCTCGTTATCGCATTTTCGTTGAGAATTGTCGTTCGTCACTGTTTTCAACTTCTTCTTCCCTGCTGCGGTTTAGCGGAATTGGTGGGTGATCTCTGTGGTTAGAACTGAATCCAAAGACTTTAACACTTTAAAACATTTGCAGTTGGCATAAGTACACGATAGTTTGACCGGTCCATTGGACAAGATCATAGCGCTCTGGTATTTACTATTTGGAGCCAGGAGTCTATATTTATCTTTCAGCAGATTCCTCGGTACGTCATAAGTTCACACACATTGAACTGCACTGTAGTATAGCTTCCTCCAGCGTTCATTCGTTATTGATGCACGCTGTTTTATTGATTGCAACGTTTGTACGGATCTCATGCTCAACGATTGGATGTGTTGGTGATATCAGATTATAGATAATTACATGACTCGATGTGGGACTTTTAGACTATCTTGCACATAGCTCCTATAACCAATGGCTGCTTTATTCGTATATACTGCCAATACTTCTATGTTTAGTTGTTTACACACGTTACTCTCGACCCCTCACAAAAATTAGACGTTCATTGAGATATTCATTATTCATGCTCCTTATTAGGCCTATATGCGATCCGAAGAAAATACTTGTTAGGAAACAGAATGTTGGCAATGTTCATGTAATGCTTCGCTCTTTACCTAAGTTACATTCTGCTATTAATTTAAAATATAAATTATGATTCTAAGCGAACTGAAGGCCTGTTAAAAAGTATCTTCACCGTCTGTCCATAACAAGATTAGCGAGAGAAAAATTTATCTGAATGACAGTTATTATCCCTATACCTATTATTAGGTTATTATCAACGACCTTGCTTATTATAATTACTAGCTGGGGTACCCGGCGTTGCCCGGGAATTTTTGGATTCGCCCCATTTCCGGCCAATCCACTACTTCACGACCGCTACTTGCCCACCCTAACTTTTCTCCCTCCCTAGCTGGCTACCCGGCGTTGCCCGGGTTAAGAAATACTGTGAATGGAAATGAAATGCAGGAAAGAAATAAAACTTCATAATATTCTTCAATATATTCTTTGGTGAAAGTACACAATAGTTATTTCTTTGAATGTTACTTTCTTGTGAGTTTCAGTGTATAGCTTGGGGATAAACAACATTAGTGGTGTTGCCATTGGGTGCAAGAAGAAAGAGATTCTTACTGGCTCCAACTCGAGCAGGCAACGTACAGCTGACCATGAGAGAAGCATGGTGTGCTCAAATCGACACCAGCCACCAGAAGTGATTGTCCCTGAGCCTTATTGATGGACATGGCAAAGCACAACCTGATGGGGAATTGCAATCTCTTGAACTCATAAGGCACATCTGTTGGAATCATTGGGATTCGTGGAATGTAGACATCCTCATACTTGGCACAGCCAGTCATTATGCTGTCGCCTAATTGCTGGTCTTCCCAAGTTCTCCCACATTTCAGTCTTTATTCGGGACACTCTTCATTGGCTTCCTGTACCACAACGCATTGAGTTCAAAATTTTGACACTTATGCGCAATTCTCTTCTTGGGGTCGCTCCATCCTACCTCCGTTCTTTCTGTATTCAGGTCTCCTCTCTCCCCGGTCGCTCTGCCCTTCGTTCGGCAGCAAATGGCCTCCTTGTTGTTCCTCGCATGCGTGGGGCTACTGCCCAGTCTAGGAGCTTTGCCTATGTTGGCCCCTACTGCTGGAACCGTCTTCCACATAAACTACGTCTTGAGCTTCTCAGCCTCTCTCTCCCTCTGTTTAGGAAGCGCCTGAAGACTATACTATTCGTTAGCGACAGTGCTAACTTAGGGTCGGGAGCGCTACTGAATCTGTGAGCGGCGCTATACAAGTGTTCAATTACAATTACAATTATGGTGGCCTCAATGACATGGGGCAAAAGCTGCTTGACACAAAGGCGAGTGCCATTACACAGTCTTGGTGGATCCATGTTCCTCAAGAGGATGATGGGAGAGCCTTGCTTCAGCACCCAGTTGTGGGGAGGCATTCCTGGTGGCTGTAGGGAGTTGAGGAACTCAGTTGGATAGTAAACAGCCTGGTCAATGTCAAGAACTGTGTCCACAGATGTGTAGGATCTTTCAACTCCTGGCAGTTGTTCGAGAATGTGGGAGTTGATGAAGTCAACAGCGTCATTCTTTGGTGCAAGGATGGCACGCTCACATAGCCACTTGAGCCAGGTTCTGTAGTCAGGGCTGTTTATGCTGTTCCAGTTCAGGGAAAACCTTCTTATATAGCTCCTCGAGTGTTTTGACAACAGTCCCAAGACCTGCAGGGATGACCATTTGTCCATTTTGATCAACTGGTTGTTGGGCACTGCCAATGCGCAGCAGCAGGTCAGAGAAGGCACCAGCCTCATCATCACCTAGAAGTCGGACTCTCTGATTGCTTGATATCTTTCACGTTCCTCCAGGTGCATCCAGGAAGATGAGTGACCTGCTTCTGTTTCGAGGACATTGACAATTTGTTGGAAGGCAAGAGTTTGATCTGGAGACAACTGAGGAAGAGTTTCCAGCACTTCCCTTGCCAGTTGATCAGGGTCATAATTTGTGGCACGAAGCATATCCCTGCTAAGTGGACTGTGAGCATCTCGGTGTGGCAATGGAAGTCCAGACTGTAATTCTGACAATGACTTTCCAACCATTGTCATGACCTTGTCCTCAAGATAGACGAGGGCCTGATTGTACATGGCAGGAGCAAATGCCAACTGTAAGGTTGGATGCTTGGCTCGATGCAGGATGTCTTCTGTCCTTTTGGTTCTCCCAGAGTAAACGTGGATTTGATGGAAAACAGGTGGTCATGATAATGGCCATAAGATTTCTGAGTGCAGATGGAGAACATGAGACAGCGGCTTCTTGTAGAGTGTAGTCCCAGATGTCATCACTCTCAAGCAGTCCTCTTCTTTGGCAGGCTTCATGAAATGTTTGGCAGAGTTGTCCATTGACAGTTCCTACTGTTAGCAACGCAACTATCTAATCATGCGGTTAAACACATTAGGAACATCTTCTGGCTTATGCGAAGTTTAGCGAACGGAACCCAAACATATCGGCCTGCCTAGAGCTGAGTCATCCGCGGTCAGTGCATGTACAGCGGCTGCATCTCGAACGCTAATGGTACACGATAAGAAACAACGCGACAGCTGCATGATCCTAAGAAGACGTTAGCTCTAGAGCGTTTTGCAAAGAATTTGCGATAAATGTTAATGGTCCGTTGTTAGTCAAAAATTAATTACTGTAAGGCTAACGAAGGGTACTCTACAGGAAGTCCCTGTTAAACCACCAAATATGGCAAATCTAAGTCTTGTGATTTAAAAAAATATTAATATCTTTTATTATGAAATAAATCAGATGGATAAGCGATTGCATGAATAAGCGTGTGAACTAGACACATGAAACGAGAGTACTTGTCGGTAAGCATTCAATATTAAAATCTACAGATAATAAATGTGTTAGTCAGTTAATCAAATAATACTTATAACAATAATATTGTTTATCGCTTATCCTTAATTTCGCTTCGTCGTTCCCTTGTTTTCCTTGCTGATGCTCATATCACTTTCTCGACATCTCCGTTCCATCTTCCGCACTCCTCTCATGACCAGCTTCTTCCCCGACTCTTTTTCAACTGACTGACGCGTCCCTTCTAATATTGTTGCTCCGTTGTCTAGGAGCACTTCAAAAATAACGCAAGAATAACGAGAAGTTCGTTTCAATGGTATTTCAAAATCACCGAAAAACATAAGAATCGAACACAGTTGACTTTACTGCGACATTATAAGAGCCGTCCATTCATCATCACCGCCAGACAAAGACTCACTCCTCCTTCCACGCAGGCAACCACGTGACCGTGCACCACACTGTACACCAATCATACAGGCCCCCACCCTACTAAACCGAGCATACACCATGCACTCCATCTCCATCTAGCGATTACACCACATAGCAAGGTCTCCAGTCCTAACAGACCCCCCACCCTGCGGTAAAAAAAAAATAGATGTGGACCATTATTTTTTATTATTTTTTTTTTTCTCCACAGGACATCACACTACGACTACATGCCGTCCGCCACACAGTAATAAACAACAACTATCGCACCCAAACGGCCACATTAAACTCTAGGGACACCAAAGCTCCCAAAAACCACCGGACACAACCCCGTGGACAACCGGACACCACACCGGAAAAAATCTCACAAACCGGACACAAAATCCCGGAAAAAATCCCATAAACCGGACAAAACCGAGGGACGACAACCGAAAACTCCAAACATGGCCCCACAGGCGTACATAATTGCCCCAAATCACTAACAGCAACCACGGCAGCAGCTTCCACACCACCATTTGCACCATTCACACAGGCGACTTACTACAACAACAATTTCACACCCATTAACAACGTATGCCACACACCATCCTAATCCAAATGCATACGAACTTATCCGCAACATACAACACACTCAACTATCATATGCATCACGACAATCCAAATAACCTAAATTTCGCAATGTCTTCGGCTAAATAGTCTTTATATTTTTTCTACATTTCAAAACATTTAACTTAAAACAAATAGTTCTCCAAGCTATCAAATCCACATATCCACCTATCCACATCACCTAAATCACAGCCTATTAATATCCGACTAATTCACTTCCAGCAATGACGACATTCCAATCCACAGCCACAACCATCAATTTACAACTCCAAATAATCATAGCCAAAAGCACCGCCAGGAAAATCCAGCCACCAACACCTCATACGACCACCACCAATTCTATAGTCCAAAACCGCCAAAAATTAATCCAGGAAAACCACCAGTCAGACATCCATACCTCAATTCCAGAGTCCAAAAATACCATTCATTACCACAAAAAAACCAAAAATCCTACTTGAACGTACCATCAATTTACACACCAAAAATCCATTCCACCACAACAACATCAAAGTCCAATGATCACTGTACCTAGTTACCCTAATGTCTATATTTTAAATCAGCCATGCTGACAAAATTTAAAACACTAAAACTGTTCAATCTAAATTTACAACGTTAAAACAAAATTATATATATAGATTTCTTGTCGCTTTTAAAAAAAAACAAAACAAAACCAACGTCTCATCAACGACGCAACAACTTCACCGACTCACGTGACCACATCCGAACGTCTCATCCTGGCCGACCAACATACCCTTCACAGAATTCACGGCAGCAGCTACATCCACTTCGACCTGGACGCACCCTTAGACATTGGATCCGTTGACGACACGCCCGACCCACTCCATCGTTCATCCTCCACTGCGACCGACCAGCATTCATTGATTCCGGAACCACGTCCGCACGCCGAGACATGACACCGCTCCACATACGCCCTCGAGAAGACATCTCCCGCGACCACTTCCACACACCACGTCCTCGTCCATCGCCGTCGCTCCATGCCACGGATGACGTCATATCGGAAGACCTCAACGTACTTTCCTCCACGCACGACTCCCGCCAAGCTGCTTCTACTGGATACGCCTCATGTCCCACCGGAAAACGCCCACGTTGAACGCCGACCGCTCCACGTACAGAACCGTTTGTGTACTGCACCGAACGTTCCAGACATCCGTTGGTCACGCCCCCACGACCCGCTCGTCCGTAGCTCCGGAGACCCAGTGCGCCCCGCTCGTATCTATACGGCCGCACCAACTGCCACTCATTTCTCGTTTCTTCACACAGCCGCCCATCCCTGGGCTCAACCTCTTCCATTTTTGAGACCGAGAAGAACAACAACAAAACCCACGAGACTTCAGAAACTCCGTGACCTCCAACAGTTCAGTTCCCGCAGAAAACTTTTCCCGACCTTAACCCTCTCACCCCGACAGCCCTACAGCAAGCGGAACGCCCACCCGATGGCCCTGTATATATAATATATACATAATATATATAATATATATATATTATATATATATTATATATATATATAATATATATAATATATATATATATAATATATAATATAAATATATAAAATATATATAATATATATATATTATATATTATATATATATATTATATATAAATGTGGGAGTAGAGATAACCACTGGGTATTATATATATAATATGTATATATTATATATATAATATAATATATATAATATATATATATATATAATATATATACATATTATATATATATTATATATATATTAGATATATATATAATGTATATATATATTATATATATAATATATATATTATATATATATTATATATATTATATTATATATAATATATATATATTATAATATATATATATATATAATGGCCTTATATATATATTTATATATATATATATATAAATATATATATAAATATATATATAAATATATATATATATATATATATAATAGCCTTACGGGGATACGGTTTATATGTTGAAACCTCTATAGCGGCCTTGCGGGTATTTGTCAAAGACCACCAAGCCGCTATAGCGGCCATTCGGGGTAAGAGGGTTAAATATCGTATGCACCACGTTCCGTCCTTGAGACTTATGCGCAGTCTTTCACAACAATGTTTCGTTACGTCCGAAAAAAAATTTTCTCGTCCGTTCAAACAACAGTTTCATCCTTGCAGAAAAAAAATTTTTCTTCGTCCGTTCATTCCGGACGTTCCCCCAATTGTTGCTCCGTTGTCTAGGAGCACTTCAAAATAACGCAAGAATAACGAGAAGTTCGTTTCAATGGTATTTCAAAATTACAGAAAACATAAGAATCGAACACAGTTGACTTAACTGCGACATTATAAGAGCCGTCCATTCATCGCCACCGCCAGACAAAGACTCACTCCTCCTTCCACGCAGGCAACCACGTGACCGTGCACCACACTGTACACCAATCATACAGGCCCCCACCCTACTAAACCGAGCATACACCATGCACTCCATCTCCATCTAGCGATTACACCACATAGCAAGGTCTCCAGTCCTAACAATTCCTTAGTTTAATCCTCTTCCTCCGACTTCTAGCCAGTTAGGCCAGCGGAGTTTAACTGTCGGCAGCCAATTGTATAATTAATGTCGATTTCTTGTTTGTTTATGTAACCTATCTCAGAGATCAGTGACAAAGTAATAGTTAGACCTACTGGAAAATTCAGCTGAATATGCGAGTTCCTCAAGCATCATTAGTTGATTTAGCTTGGTTCAGTTTGTTGTAATTTTCCGATGAACGACTGAGGTCTACGTCCTTTAGTGGTTCGCACTGTTCTCGAATACTGACTGGCTCATATGAGCAGGCAAGTTCCATATCCATTTCTGGCTGGCTTAGCTTGGCTTCATGCCTGTTCTAATTTTCATTAGCATGGTGACAATTCTCATCTTCCTGAACATTACTGAACACTCGTTTAAACTTACCCAAGGTTATTGTTGTGTGCTCGCTGTTCTTCATTCGTTTTACTATTGAACTCTGTCATTAAAATGCCATACAGATAGGCAACTCGCCAGTAGGTTCTAGAGTGTTTGGACTGGAGGACTGAAATTGCCTTAGGCTCTCCCTTTTCCCAGCACGCTCATACTGCTGAGCGTACTGAGCTCGTTTCGTCAATCTATTGACATATAAGTACAGTGCAGCAGGTGGTGAGAAAGAATAAAAGCTTACTCTATCCATGAGAGACTGGATTATAATGCACATTTGCTACTTAATTAGAACTTCAATCTACGATTATTGTTATTACAAATATCGAAAAGGAAAGTCATTTGTCTAGTATATTTTGTTGTGTTGACTAGGCCCTATATCGTTTTTATTGTGTGTCCAACTTCTTCGTCAAGTTCTGGCAAGATTAGGCCGCCTATACAAGGATTTTCAAGTTTTCATCAACAAATTAAGACGTCTGTTTTTCATGGTTGCAAATTTATCAACAACTGCAGATGTGTTCTGAAGCAGAGAAAGACAAAGTTCCCTCTCAATGCTAAGCATGCAGAGGTTATTCAATCTTTGCTCCGACATGTTTGACCTTAGCTAAGACTTTACTCTCTTCAGGGTTGTAAAACTTCTTTCTGAGTTGGCTGAAGAAACTGGAATTGTTAGCGTTAGCCTAACTAAAATGATAAAATCAGGAAAAGCACATGGCATAGTCATCAGAAATTGAAGAACATTTTCTGCATTGTGCAACCCAGTCTGTTTTAAAAGCATGTCTTTGGTAACAATGGACTGTCCCTTCAAATTGACCATATCAATGGCGAGATATTGATATTTCTGAGCCAATGGCTCCATGACATCAAAATTCAGGAACTGCTTGCCAGCTTAAGGACTGCAAGTGCTACAGGCTACAAGTTTCGGCAAATTTCGCCCATCATGTGATCCACAATCTCGAACATCTGTCTGTGGAGTGTACTACTATTATCCAATAGGTTGTCAACGTGGTTGTTTCTTGTTTGAGACCCAGTACTACACATTACCAAGCAATCTTGTAGCTGATCTGGCGCAGTTCTGACTCTGACTCTTGATTCTACATCTTTATCAGCGCTCGATGGAAGAGGAATGTCCAGAGACATAGTAACTTCATCGTTGTTGTAGACAGTTTAAAAAAATGCCAGATCATTTCTCATTGAGTTCAAAGACTCTATTGTGAAATCCACAAGGTTGCATGCTGTAGCAAAAACCAGCAGTAGATACTGGCTGGTACAGTTGACCACTGGTAATACCACACAAAGCAAATGGATAATGAATATGACAGGAAATGGTAGCAGTTCATTAGCAGACCTTTTGCCTCGGCTCTTTCCTTACTATTGCGACTTTCTTCTCCAGCGAAATGGCGAAGTGATTTGACAATATACTCAAACCTAAGCCTGAATACCTGCACAGCTTTGTGCTTACAAATCCACCTTGTGTCACTCTGCTGTGGCAGAAGAATAGAAAGTCCTGAACCTGCTTAAAGACCTCGTGCCTGAGAGTGGAAGCTGCAAAGAAGCGGTGGATAGCTTGCATTAAGTCTATGGCATTGTTCATGCATTCAGCACTGTTACTCCCACTCAACCAGTGCTAAATTAAGGCGATGAGCATGGCAGTGCATGCACATGTATAATTGTATATGCATGGCGAATCACACATTGCCTGAACCTGGGCTTGAACGCCATTAAATTTTTTAGACATTACTGAGGCACCATCGTAATATTGAGCAACACATTGCCTAACGTTGCAACATTTATCCTGCAGAGTGAGTCAAATGCCACAAATATATACATCTGAAAAACTTTTCAGTCAAATAATAGAAAAAAATAACAGTTTATTGAAGCCGGACTACTGGCTTTACAGTTCGACCACAACGTGTCATCCGCCCACGATTGTCGACAATCCCACGTCCACGACTCCTCTCTTCGGTCTGTCCTTCATCAGTAGACACTGGTCTCCTGCCTCTGCGTCCTTGAGTTTTGCATGGTTCGATGACTGGTGGGGTTTGATCATCAGAAGAGGATGTGCTGGATCCTCGTCCAGCTCTCCCAATTGATGCTCCATCTGCTTCATCCACGCCAGCTTCTTCGTTCGTGGCTGTGGAAGGCTGTGGTACCTCCGGCTGAGGGCACATCACATCCTTCCATGGATCTGCCACAAAAGGACGAATTTTGTGGTATAAATACCATTTCCTTGCAGCATCCATTCCTGGAGATGTTATTGGATTTGGCACTGCCGTTGGTAGCACATCCTTGCCCTTGAACAGCTGGAATGCCACTTCCGGGTCTTCAGGCAACACTCTGACAAACACCATCCCTGGTTGAGCAGAATCAATCCTGAAACTTATATGAGAAATTCTATTGTATTGAAACATTTATAATGTACCTATCCAAGTGTAAACCAATGAAACGCACTCCCAGAGTGCGGAAGAGCTGATTGCTCGAGCAGACAAGAAGCTCCTCCACAAAGTACAGTTCTTTTGGTCAGTACATCCATCAGCTCTTTCCACCTCTTTGCGACGACAAGTATTTACTCTGCAAGAAAGGACATCTTTTCATGCTGCCTCTCATTAAATGAGATTTTTTAAAATAGTTGAATAAACAGATGCATTTTCAGTTATATTTAGCTATGCATGAGTGACGTTAAAATCAGCTGTTAACTGTCGTAGCCCTTTTAAAATTTATGTGATAAATTTTATACAATGTTATGCATGCTCACTTGTCAGGCTACTTATTGGCTTAATTCAACAGACCCAAAAATGTAATTTGAAGACATTGTTAAAATGAAAATGGGTAAGAACATAAACATGCATAATAAATTTATATTGTAGATGGCGTTTAACATTTTATTACTGCAGTAAAGAAACAACAGTAGTGTTCTACCCATTTCCAAGCATTCACTCTTTTGCATGTGCACGGGAAAACATTTATGAGGTTGATTGGCACTAAATTTTACCTGAAGTGACGGTGTTTTTTTATGCCGTTAAACGGTCTAAAATACGGCCGCATATGATTCTGCCAATCTCCAACCGGAACCGTGGATGTTCCATCTTCCAGGCCAACAAGCTGACTCTGATTTACAGCAGCACTTCCATCTACCAGAGATGCCATTTCAGACAGCGATGACACTGCATGGCGTCTGAATGCCTGCACACAAAGTTTGCCCCAGATTGGTGTTTTGGGCTTCTGAGTGTCCAACGATTAAAAAATTCAGCGTTATAGACTTGTGGAGACCAATGGCAACTCTCCATGCACTGTACCAAAACACAAAATGATTCTTGTTTCGGCCTGAACAATTGCCGCAAAGGAGGTCGACATCAGTCTCACCAAGTCCATAATGCTGAGAAAAAAATGCAAATAGGACACAACAGCATTTGAACCTTTGCTGATGAGATGGGCTTCATCAATCAGAAAGTTCACTTGCCGAGGAACTCCTTTGCAGCAGACACCAAACAAACCCAACTTGCGTGGAACAAGAAAGTAGATTGGTCCTGGCTGCAAAGGACCACTCGGCAAATGCACTTGCTGTGCAAAGTCAAAGCTGTAGTGCATTGACATTCTGCGGCTGCATGGAGCACTTGCAGTTGTAAATCAGTGAGGCCAAATTCCAGGCATGTGGATTTGCACTTGTCAACCATGCCTTTGTAGAGTGACCGCTCAAGCTGGACATCGTGCAAATGGTGTTTTTGCTGAACAATCCGGTCACCTGTGAAAAAGTGTAATATATAATTTATTTATAATTGCTAAAGTAATTAAGTAGAATTCTTTACTCGAACCAGTTGACAAATGCACTCTGGTGCACACACATAAAGAATAATGGTTTAGAAGTTAATAATTAGTGTTTAGACTTAAAGATATCTTACATATCATCAGTCCTAATTATACTCAATTATATTATACAATTGATCCTGTAGAAGCTGACACTTTCATTTCAAGAGTTAATTATAATCTCAAATGTACGCCTAAAGAAAGTCTGTTGCTTCCAATACCAGTAAATCAAAACACTGAAGCGTTGTAGATTTCTGGAAAACTCTTACTTTTTGCTATCCTCCAGAAAATAATTGAAAAAATGCAGTTAAAAGTCAGATCTTTTTCTTGATCCTCGATGTTGTCACTCCGGTAGATCAACGTGTTGTTGTGTTGACATGTCCAACACAGATCGGTCATCGGCTTGCTTGTCACAATGCTCAAGCCAATACTGCTTGAAGGTCGAAAATGCAACGACTCGATTCCCGTGCTGCTGCATGGACAATTTGTACAAGTCGTACACTTTTGTCTTTGTATGACTGGACGGGCAGCTTTATGTCATCCCGTTTAAAGCCAGGAACCCGCCCGGGAAGGACCATCGCATGCTCGCTGGCATAGTTGTCAGGAATCGAATGATGTCCTGGATTTCGGTGAAATGCAAATAATGGGTGTTGTTCCTGTGTCCACCGCTTCTGTTTCTTTTGGTGCCAGCCCTTCTGTACCATACCACTTGAGAAGACCCGTCAGTCTGTCCTGGCTTAGTGCGTGGATGAACTTGAAAGTGGTTCGGCAGATCTGATGGCTTTCCAAATAGCAAAGCGTTCGCTGGTGTTTACGAACTCCCTGTCTTGATTTCTTGCTGCAACACGTCACATTTGATAAGTTGATTGTGCATGAAATTTTTCCAAGCAGAACCAACGTTTGGTCTCGTGGACTGAGTGCAGCCATTTCCAGCATTATCTGAATGCATATTCAGCCGTATTCTCGTTCGTTATGATTTCACCAGATGTTCTTGCGTGCCTCGTAACATCCTCGAAATCCGAGGCATCCATTTCAACCTCTTCATTGTTTTCGGCGTCAGTCTCGCAATCATCATTATCGCTCTCATTGCTTTCAACACGATCTGTACTCAAATATTCTTGCAACAACTCATAAGATTTTGTCATGTGCTCTTGGTTGCTACCTAATTTCCATATTTTGTTTACCGATAGCGGCCCTCTTTCGCACCTCTTTCGTATTTGGGCTTAATACAAGAAGATCATGTTTTATTAATAGAACAGGACAAGGGAATTCCCTTGTTCAAAACGAGGCCAAGCACATAAGAAAATTCGAACTGTAACCTCGTCTAATGTTACCGCAAAGATAGCGAATTTTAACATAAATTCTGACTTTCCATCTTGAAACAGACGTATAGGGCTCTTAGTAAAATGTATTTTTTACACATTTAGATGCGTCTAAACAAAAATGTTTTAAGATATTTATATTAAATATATATTTTTGTAATTATTTATGCGTTAATGTCAATAACGACCGGTTTGCGGTTTTCCATCGTTTTTGCTCATTTTCGGCCTGTTGACATTTTCCGACAACCGACTGGTTTCGAAAAAGTCGGTCACATATAGCTCGCATTTTTCGGAAACTGTTCAAACGCTTTACTTTCCAATCTTAAGAGCTGAAGAATTGCTCGATAGTTCCAGGGTTGCCGCTAGTCGCGGTCTCAACATGACCTCGCAAAAACCATATCTTGTCTTCCACACATGATGCAGTGCGGGTAAGGGTAGAAACTGCTGCTCTGTTTCTTTGCAGCCAATCGGCTATTTTGACAATCAAGTTGTTTCAGAACAGAGCAGCTATCACTCGCATCTGTTACCCTATAGAAGGACCAGACTTTCAGAGTGAATCTCACTACATTCAAGCTTCTTTAGACCAGCGGTTTTCAAACTTTTTTAAGCTGTGCACCCCGTAGCATGTCATGGTTAGATGGCGGACCATTTAATTTCATGGGTTTCATTGACTCGTTATAGACAGAGTTTGCACACACTTAACACAAAAAAGGTTGATCAGCATTTGTTCCGACAGCAGTGAAACCATATGAAATATACTCTGGATCATACTTGCGATATTTTCTCTTTTTCTCACATTTGTCTTTGTCGTCAGAATCTTCTGATTTCTGATAAGCTTTTCTCTTTAAAAATTTATCCATGGTTAAGAAGAATGTTGAAAAGTATTAATATTATGTTTTAAGAATTATTTTTAGAAGCAATGGCGTCTCTGTTGGTACTTCACAATTGCAATAACGTGCACTAAAAATTGCACTGGAAGGAACTAATGGTACTAGACATCAGTAGGTAATAACCATAGATAGTTCAGTTGTTTTTATAGATCGGTTGTTTTTATAATTATGATGAAAATGAAAACCTTGCAAATGTACTATTTATTGTTTTTGGGACCTGCTTGCAGACCCCTTGGCAACAAGTGACGGACCACAAAGGGGTCCGCGGACCACAGTTTGAAAACCCCTGTTCTAGACGTTCAGGTATTTTCTTCCAATTTTGATATGCAGTTTCGACGAAAACTTTCTACGCGTTGCCTGAAACCAGTGGAAAATGTCGACAACATAAACGGAAGACAGCATTTCTCGAAACAGAATACTCCAAAAAGTCAAAGCGATTGTACAAAAATGATGAAAATGATCGTTTCGGTTTATTGAAATTTGACTTCGGATAAGACATCAATTTTGGTTGATACAGTTTATCAAATGACTTTTCCTTTTCTATATTCTTTGGAAATATCCGTGACTGACGCTGCTGTCGCCTCACAATTCTGTGCCGAAATTTCATTTTCTGCCACAGTTGGTCACCAAATAAACAAATGTTGATATCATTTGTTTTGTGTGACCTGATTCGCTGATGACTGATCAAATGGTGTTCCACTGAACTGAATCGAGAAACTCCTAATTAAGTGAAATGGTGATAATTAATTAGCCTATGCTGATCACTGATCAGTTATCATATGATCACTCTATTGCTACATAGCTTAACCAAGTCTTCCTTCTTGGATATCTTAAATGGCGACTGTGATATCTGGGTTTGCAGAGGCATCGAAGTACACATGCGCAACAAAGACACAAACATCCTGTAGTCTTTTCTCTTCTCTTTGTGTTGTTAAGTGGAACTGGTCCCTAAACATCCACACCTTTAAAGAGTATATTACCGTTGAGAGCCAGCGTGCATAATGCATGGCTCCAGATGCCATAGATTGGACCCCTCTCTGTGGGATCAATCAATATATTTATTGATCACCAAGACCATGATACATGCAATCAACAGATTAGACATTCATGTGCAATTGGCGTCAAAGGGTAAACCCAAAGGAACGTAAGGTTCCGCTAGGCAGAGTCACCCTAGACTCATCCATCAGATATTAATACAGCAGTGTCTGTTTAAACTTTAAACACCATGTAACATACTACAATGTGTCCTCAAACAATGCTTGAATATGGTGTCCTTTTTTAATCTACACATGTATTGTGGATACGCCCTCTTTTGAAGTCGTTGCCCCACCCGTTTGGACTGGCGCTTCTACAGAGAGGGCCCCTCCCCCGTTAGGGTTCCACGTCATCATGGGAGCGGCCGGGAAGGGCGCTACTCCGACCCGTTTGGATACCGCCCCAATCCGAATTCCGGGGGTCGACGATCGTCTTCAGGGGGTGAGCGGAAGCCTACCCGGTCCAGCGTGGCATAGTCCCTGCGATTCCTTCCTCGCAGTCGTTCGCTGCACCTTAGCCTGCTTCTGCTAGGCCGGGTTTTTTCCTTTGTGACGAGTGCTCGAGTGGTTAGCGGCACGGCAGAAACATTATCTGCAATCCTATTTACTTCAGGACCTGAGTTCGTATGCGATCGCCGATCTTGCAAACTCACCCCCCTCACTTCATTCATTCCTTCCAACTCATCCAGTCCCATTTCTAGGTGTGGGCCAGGCATGGGCCTATCTCCCATCTCTTTCCCAGAAATCTGCCTCCTTAATTCGTCTTGGTCATACATTACTTCACGCATTCGTCCCATCACTTCGCTCATACCATCTCTCGTTTCCTCCATTCTCACATCCATGTTTCTCACTCTTTCATCTGTGGCTTTCGTTCGATTGTCCATCTTTCTCACCCGTTCATCCATCCCATTCAACGTCTGTGTCAGTCGCATCAACATGAGTTCAGTCTGAGTCATAGGCGCTGCAGAAGTTACACTAGGCCTATCTTCACACACACCCACATCATCATCACCATCATCCTCGTTCATCCCCATTCGCAACAAAGAAGAAACTGACATGGTGGAATAAGTCCTTTTGTATTAAATCAAGCAGCTATATGACGCCTACAATATCAAGACTAATAATACGCCTACAATAATAATAGAATAAACGGGCTTAGCCTACACAGTCACAAGGTACTAAATTATTCTAAGCTCCCTTCACTTTCACTATCGGTCCTACTGCTGCACTGAGCGGCGGCCGTGAACAACGGGTAAATTTCACACCCGGGGAAATTCCCTGACTCACCCCAGCGCTCTAAAACACAGCTGATGCTTCTCATGAACGATGCAGAAATCACCTACAGAATCGCATCTTCGACAGCTCCCAAGAATTCCGTTTCTTCCGTAATGAATTCAGTAACAGATCCGTAATTTCGCATACGATTGAAGTTGAATTCCGTACAGCGTCTTTCTTCCAGTCGAACGCTGTTCTCCGATTTCGATCCAAGCGAAAGGCCTAACTACACACTTAATTTCTCTCGTCGTATAAAACTCTTAATTCTCAATAATCTCAATTCCAGCACTCACGTAGTTCACGTTCCAGGCGAAGGCCTAAATATACTTAAACTCTTTCACTGGATAAAACTTGCTAAAAACTCATGATTCACGAAGACAGCCGTCTCCGGGCGCATCCCGATCTTGAAGCGAATTTGCGACTTCCTCTGACGCAGGTTTCACGTCGTTCACGATCCCAGGCGAAGGCGACAGTTGGGCGTTTCGGGTCCTTTTTATACGACTTGTAAGGACGCGACTGACGTCAGCACCCACGCTTGGCACGGGTCCAGGGCACGTGGACTCTGCGTTTCGACCTCGGCCTAAGTCGGTCAGGTCACCTTACTCTGCTTAAACATGCTCCTATCACGTGCATGCCCTTACAGTTATCAAGAATTGGGCCAAAAATGCAGGCCGTCGGCAGCTTCCTACACACAGTTCTATATAATCGGGCCAACGTTGCAAAGTATTATTAATGGACAATAAAGAAATCTAATTAATAATAATAATAAGGCAATTCCTAATTCCTCACAATCTTCCCCTCCTACTTAGTCCGAAACACAGGGAGGACGCGGTTATTAGTACTGTGTGTCCCAAAAAGAAGATAAAAATGTAAACTATATGTGACCATATCTGGGAAAAGGGACCCAAAGTGGGATATGGACTTATTAGTATCCTCAAATCCAGCTTAAAACAAGCTTTCAGACAAAAGAAACTGCACAAAGTTTGGTCCATAAATGATGAAGTTATTAAAAATGTAACAATGTAATAGACGAAATCATCATTTCGAGAAAATCAACTTTAAAGATTTAGCAAGATGGTACTCAGAATAGCCAACCACAGACAAAAATGTTAAGTTTTTCACTATGCCACAATCATTGTGCTATATGTACTGTAGAAAATGACACATAAAACAGAAGAATACACTGCAATTTAATGACATAAATCACTTATTAACACTTAACGACAATTCTGAAATCTGGCATTAGATAATAGAAATATGCAGCTTGCATGCCATGTCTTTATGAGCATCATACTGTCCATTGTGGCAACAAGTTTACTGTATTAGGTACATCATTGTCTTCATAATGCTACTCCTTACGTGCTGGGCAGGTAAATTTGCCCCTGATAACACTATTCCTGTGGCCAAAGTGACCACAGAATCCACATTTCGGGGATGCGCGAACAAGGGTGTGAGTAACCTCAATAGCCGGTGTGCTTGATTGTGATGGTAAAAGTTCCTCAGGTTCCTTAAATCCTGTACACAATGTATCTGGATCCACAGGCTTTGGACATGCAGTACAAGAGATTCATTTAGCATTTCATAGCATGGCCCATGTTTGATTCCCAGTTGACAACAGCAATTGAATGTTTCAATTTCTACACAAAGCTCATCTTTCGCTGGATTTATTGAACTGGATTGACTGAAGGCTGATGACAAAATGTCAGCCGACGCATGGACAGGTGTTGGCACTGGTAGAGACTGACTAGATGGTGCAGACTCGGGCGACGACATGTCCACCAAAGTGGGTGATGACACAGTTGTCGAATGATTTGATGGTGTAGAGACTGGAGGAAAAACTTCCAGAGCAAATGCAGTGGCTGGTGGTGGCACTGATGTAGACTGACTAGACAGCATAGATCCTGGCGACAAAATATCCATCAGCTGTGACGTACCAGTACATTTAATTCGTTTTGAAGAAATCTCCATAGTTTCGTCACTGAGAACATCTTCACCTTCCGATTCCCTGTCATCTTCGCCTGATGAAGATAAGTCTGAAGATGAGTCAGCATTGGATGGCACACAAAAGTAATCTTCTAGCATCTGTAGTTCTGCAGGTGAGAAAGAGCTATGTCCATTGCTGGCATTTAGCAATTCTGCTATTCGTGACTCCATCAGTTCTGAAATGAAACACCTACTCTTAAGAACACAGGCACTGACTGCACAGGCCGCAACAGGGTCTTTCGCCCCAGTACTCGCCAAGGTTCTGGGCGAGAGTATCGTTTCACTCCAGTAGCCTACTTTTTTGGCCATCATAATTATTAACATTTCTAAATATTAAACCAGTACTGTAACCAATGTCGGTCTTACTGGCACACTTTGTATGTTTCTCTATTACTGCAACCATCAGATTTGTCAGTAAAAGTAGGCCTAAGTAGTTATCTAAAACTAGTTAGTAGTTACTTCTTGTAAGTGGCAGTTGTCTGTTTCTCTTTATAAATGAGCAAAGAAGAAGTACTGTTGCAGTACTTTTGGTGCAGTACTTTTGCCAGTCAAAGGGCTTGTTGAAAGATTGAAAGAGGGGACTTGGGGAGAGGGGAACAGGGCAGGATAGGCGATGGGATCATCCAATCACAGGAATAAAATTCTTGCATCAGTACCCAGTACTAAAAGTCGGCGCCTATGGCTAATAACACTCACTTCATCAATTATACTAAATACTATGCGGCCCATCAGACCGTCAATGGTTTATCTTTAGCTTTTTCAGACATCCTTAAACTTGCCACAAGCTTATACAGGCTAGCTCTTTGGTGATCTAATTCAAAACTGCACTTAGCAAATTCAGTACTGACCCTAACTGACCCTACCTTCAATAGCGCAATCAAAAATGCGATTATAATTATAATTATTACAGCTGTTTGATAGCGAAAGAATGCGAGCATGTAAAGGGTCACTTTTTAGCGAAATTAAGTGAACAAACGACCTAAAATAACAGATTATGTAACAACTTACCACAAGGCCCACTTTAGGTCCCTTTCCCTGCTCCGGTTTAAATGCAATTTTTAGTAAATAAAGGTTCAATCTCCACAATTTTACGAATTATACTGAGCGGACATTATATTTATCTGAAACATGAAGAGGAAATCCAAAATTCGACAACCAGCAACTGACTATCTAAAACGGGCTATAACTCCGAAACTAGAACCCCACTTTAGGTCCCTTTTCCCAGATATGGTCACATATTATGGTATTATTGTGCGTTACCTACAAGTCCTTCTTATTCTAAACGATTCCAGTTAGTCAGAAATTGCACGGCGACGTTCAGTAAATCCGGGACGTTGATTTTCATTGTCACGGTCCTTCAGACAGCAGACACTCCCAACAAGTGCCACATCCAACTGGCACGCATCACGAAGTGGAAGGTATGGGCCACAATTTCTACCATCCAGGCGTCGACTCCGGCGTCCGTGTGGATGTCCGAGATGTCGGCTACGAAATGGACTTCGGCGGCTGGTGTTGACTGGTTGATGAACCTCATCAAGATCCGCAGGCATAGAGCCCACAGTTCAAAGCTGGATCCAAGACCTTCCGACCATGGTCTCGGGGTTCCTCTTTTCGTTGCGTCGGCAGTACGGTTGACGATAACAGTCCCCATCCGGCCACTCCACGCTCTCAGCACCTGACGAACTCCTGGTGTGGTCGCCATCGTCTGCAACGCGACCACCATCACTTGGATGATTCCAACCTCGGGTCCGCATGGTGGGATTCGTTGCCGAAGGCGGTAGAGATCATGAACGGTGAGACGCGTCGTCTCCTTCTCTACCATCAGCATCGTTATTTTGAACAGCGCCCCGGTTGAGTGCGTTCTCCACGTAGGTGTGATGGCGACACTTCTCTGCAGCTCCGGTCCCGCTCCCGAGCTGTCCCTGGAAGGAGAAATGGAAGTGATGGCAGTCACTTCCACGTCCGGTCCGACCGATGAAATGGGCGACAGCGCCCGCTGCCCCATCGTCAAACTCTCCGCCGCTTGCGCGCTCTCAACAGTTCCATTTTCTCGCGCTTCCAACGCCGCTGTATATTTCTCCTGCAGTAGTACCTTCCAATCCACTATACCCACACCGTCCTCCATTGCCTCATCCAGTATTGGCATCGACTGCTTCGGAGTTTCCATCTTTTTTTGTTCGCACTTCTATTCTTCGCAATAAAATTTCTTAACGTCTTCTCTCTTTGACAAACGGAATCGAAGTGACTGCATAGGACGCGCATTCCGGCCTAATACCCTGCGTTGCTTTGTCTTCTGTGGGCGGTTCTTTTCTTCATCCCCCACTCATCCAGGTCCCTACCTCCAAAACAGGGTCTTGGCCTCATCCCCCAGACCAAATATGTTATCTAGTGCCAACACATTCGTCAATGTCATTTTTCCGCCCTAGTGTAGGACGCTGCAGTCGAAGACGGTCGGTCTGCGACCAGCACACATCCTGTATCAGCTTACTCCCGTTACCTTTGACCTTTTTCTGCAGAAGACGGTGGGTACCCTCAGGCAGTTATTTGGTCCACTTGTCCAATCATCATGACAGCCTGAGAAAGTTTTAACCTACAAGTCTTTTCTGCACAAATTATTCCTTCTCACAATAATTTCTAATTCTAATTTCTGCTACACAATTATAATACGACTAACAGTTCTACTTAATACAGTTCCTTTTCCTCTTTCTTTTTCCTCTTTTTAACGATATCTTTGCGGCATCGTTATGTTTCTCTTCGGCCTACTGACACACTCATTCACTTCTGACAATTCATCTTCTTCAGCTGGCGCAATAGAAGTGCGTGGCTGAATGATGCCCTGGTTAGCATCACTTCTTCCCAAGTATGGCTTTAACTTGTCCACGTATTCAATTCTTGCCTGACTTCTTGGCGTTTTCCTTATTTTGTAGAGCACTGGACCCAGGCGTTTTTCTACGCAAAACGGCCCATCGTATTGAAGTGTCCATTTGCTCTGAATACCTGTGCGTCTCCTCGCATAGTAGAACCAGACGAATTGTCCCTCTTCATACGTCATCGGTCTCACTCTCAAGTTGTATCTGTAGGCCCTAATTTCCGCTTGCTTTTGCATTGTCTCTCTGGCTAATGCAAAATTAGCCTGCATCCGTTTTCCTTGCTCGCGCACAAAGTCGTGATAGTCTGGAATTTCTTCCTTAAGAAAACAATCTCCCAGCACTAAGTCTATAGGCAGACAGACTTCGCGCGACAGGAACAATTGATTTGGTGAGAATCCTGTACTGCTGTGTACGCTCGCACGATAGGCAGCCATCAACGCAGGTAGCTGAAGATGCCAATCCCGTTGATTTCTCGCAACGACCTTCGCTATCATGGAGTTCATTGTTTTGTGGAATCTTTCGATCATTCCATTGGTTGATGCCTTGTACGGTGAAGTTCTGACTTTATCGATTCCTAGAAGTCGGCATAATTCCTGGAATAACAAAGATTCGAAGCAAGGGCCTTGATCCGTAAGAATCTGAAGAGGCACTCCGTAAGACGAAATCCATTGTTCAACCAGCACCTTGGCAACCGTTGCCGCTTCCTGGTTACGTACTGGATAAGCTCCTGCCCAGCGGGTCCTTTTTATACGACTTGTAAGGACGCGACTGACGTCAGCACCCACGCTTGGCACGGGTCCAGGGCACGAGGACTCTGCGTTTCGACCTCGGCCTAAGTCGGTCAGGTCACCTTACTCTGCTTAAACATGCTCCTATCACGTGCATGCCCTTACAGTTATCAAGAATTGGACCAAAAATGCAGGCTGTCGGCAGCTTCCTACACACAGTTCTATATAATCGGGCCAGCGTTGCAAAGTATTATTAATGGACAATAAAGAAATCTAATTAATAATAATAATAAGGCAATTCCTAATTCCTCACAGTATAACATACTACAATGTGTCCTCAATGCTTGAATATGGTGTCCATTCTTAATCTACACTATGTATAGCATACTACAATAAGTCCTCAAACAATGATTGAATATGGTGTCCATTCATAATCTACAGGATGCAACAACCAATCAACTTAATTAATACAGTGAAAGTAAACTAAAATCATGGAACCAAGAAAGATAATAACAAGTTCAGTGAATTCTCTGTAGTCGTCTCTTGGCTGACTGTTTTCCAGATGGCTGTTTGGAAACTGAACAGCACCATCTTTGATGTCTTGCAGTGAACTCGATACTGTGTTATTTGTCAATCCTGTTTCATATTTCTGTTGATCCATTAAATGTCAATGACCTTGAAATCGCTTAAAGAGTGGAACTTCCGGTGATGATGGGGATCCCAGACAGACTTGAAACACTGCACCAATGATCAGCTCCATTACATGATGCCTGCATGTTAGTGATAGCAGCTCATTACCTAGCTTCTGTTCTAGGAGGATGCAGCCAGCCATCCCGGATGGCCAGTGTTGGAGCTTGTTGTATCCAAAGACATTGCTCGAACTCTATCAGCTAATTTTGTGGAAATGTCATGTAACTAATGTGTGATTATTTTACTGGTTTATTGTAGGGTTGCTCAAAGATTAAATTTTTTAATCACGATTAATCGTGCGATTAAATTTTAATCACGATTAAATTGCAATTAATCGCATCATGGGAAAAATAACAAAGAACTTTATTTCCAGCAGCAGACAACAGTAGTTGCAGGTGATCCAAGATTATACCGTGTCTAACTTAGCAAGTGTCCTGTGTGAACCTTAATTCATGAGTGTTCCACCATTCCATATAGGGCAGCAGTCAATGTCGATTTGAGGCTCGTCTTTGTAACGCAGAATTGTCGTTACAGCAGATCTTGGTGCAAGGGTTTGTCTTCGGAATCCGATGAAAACTCTTGCATACAAGATTTTTTTTCGTTGAGCCTGGAGAGTGTTTGCAACTTTGCTTGAAGAGTGGTTGCTTCTTGCATTGCGCCATCTTTTTCCAGGTCTTCCACAATTGTCTTCATCTGTATTCCATATTTCATCTTGATGTTCATTCGGAATGCACTTTAGTGTCTTGAATCGAGGGTCAAGAGCTGTGGCTATCTTTAACCAAGGTAGATTGAAATTATTTCGACGGTGTTGTAGGTCAGCAGTTGCAGCATTCAATGAGTTAGCTCAAGGCAACTAAGTGAATTAAACCCAATGTCGGCCTAAAATTTATGGCTTCGCCACATGCACTCATGCATTGCAGTGTTTGGTAAATTTCTTCGTAAATTATTATTAAAATTTAATCGCGATAAAATATTAACAGCATTTGCCACAAACAAAGTCGTCAATTCAATTGTCAAATCTACTTCTGGTCTGGTTTCAAGTGCTGTAATTAAAGTTCCATAACTTTCCGGAAGAGTGCTGAGAAAGAATGCAACTGGCAAATGTTCTGCCAGAGACTCTCCTAAATATGTCAACTGATCAATCAGATTTTCCATATCTGCCAGATGATTTTCCATGTCACCATGTTCTGAACTGAGTTTTCTTAACCTTACTTGATAACGTAGCCTTTTCGTGATCCTTCTTTAGAATTCTCCACGTTTTCTTTGCTGTTGTCTGTTTCTGATGAGCTGTAGTTGATTGTCTTTCACTAGTAAACAGATTGTGGCTCTGGCTTTGCCATCTTTAGTTTGCCATGCTGGTGTTACTGGTCGGGCGCTTCTCCAACAACAACTTCCCACAAATCTTCTTTAATCAACAACAGTTCCACTTTAAATTTCCACGTCTGATAATTCTCGTTATTGAGTTTCGTAATCTTAGGATTTTTATCTATCATCATCTCTTTATGAGTTGACAAAAAGTTCCGAAAGGCATTTCGATTACGGTATCTTAATTCAACTCAGCGATGAACGCAAAAACTTTTCTACTCCAGTTTCATTGTTTAACCAACGTCCGCTCGATCTAAAGGACTTGAGTGATTTGGCCCATAACCTGATAGAAAAATCGAATAAATAAAAATAATAAATCAATACTTTACTGATCATCGTATACATGTATAACAGTATAGCACAGACAGTTAGTTGAAAGGTCACATGCATTGATGTCAAAGGGTAAGCCCAAAGGAACGCAAGGTTCCGCTAACAGGGTCACCCTACTTACATGAAGAATCAATCAATCAATCGTTAATTTTCTGCATAACAGAATATGTCTATAGACAGTTGTATATGATCAAGGTGTAACACATTCTATTCCATTTTACAAGTTTATCGAAATGCATTGAATGTAAGCTATGCAACTCAAACAAGTGAAAGAAACAAAAACAGACAAGCAAGCAAAAACACAACAGTAAGAAAACAACAGTGCACGTGTAGGTGGTGCACATCAAAACAAACCATTTTGTGCATTTATGCAGTCGTATCCAAAAGAAATAATTTCAATTTGTATTTGAATTGGTACATAGTAGATACACAAGTAAGATCAATAGGCAGAGAATTCCACATCAATGGTTCGCTTGTTCTAATACTATGTAGTCCCCAGTGGTACGAACACTTCCTTGATGGTATCTATTTTCAGATCGCGTGTAATGGTCATGAACCTTTGAATTTTTACAAAACCAGTGATTGGAAAGATTAGTTTTTTTTATTCAATAGCAATATTAGAAACTTGAATGAAACTTTGTCAGATATGTGTCGTGACTCTTGACAGCCATTAAAAATAAAGCAAAGAGTGTACACACAAGAAAGAGTCTTTTAACATCCATCTCTGTATGCGTACTGGTCATAGTAGGTTTGACATGGCTTAAAGAATGCATCGTTCAGAGGCTGCAGGTGATGTATCGTATGAGGTGGCAAGCAAACCATGATGATTCCATGCTGTGTTGCATAGTCAAGCACTTCCAGGCTTTTGGTATGCGACCTATGACCATCAAGTATAAGAAGAATTCGATTCTCAGCACTGCAGTGGGAATGCTTCACGACATGTTCTAAATAAAGCGTGAAAATCATTGCCGTCATCCATCCACGTTTATCACAGACATCCATAGACTCACCAGGTGCGTTGTCTATTAATTCTGGTATCGTGCGCTGTCTTGGAAAAATGCACCCCGGCGGAACGTAATTCATTCATCCATTCATTCCGAAAACTTATATAGTGCCCCTTCAAGAAGCCTACTCAGAGGCGCTCAAATGAAATAATGTCTTTCGAACCGGTCGGCGAAGTGCAAACTGGCACGTGTTGATTGACCGAATTAGCTCAGCTGTATAAACATGAGCAGGGGGTGTAGGCATGTCTTAGAAAAATCAGAAATCCAGTAGAACCATCCAAAACTGACACCAATGTTGAATTACCAAATTAGGTCAACGTCATACACGTGTAACAGTACACAACACGAACGTCATCATGGACGCCATTTTACGCATGAAAACACGCTGAAATAACCTGAATATTCAGTAATAGTCCAGGAAAGACGCAGACGTAAACTCCTGAAGTAATAATAGAACTTTTAGACGAACTGTTAAGTAGATTATAAAAACTGAATCGCAGAAAACAACTATTATTAGGTAAAGCTGTGACTGGTTCGAGTTTACACGCCAGAGGCGCCACTCATATATTAATGGCCCATTGCACTCACGCGACAAACTATAGTTAGGCCTATGTTTTTGTCCACATTCTCTGCTTTTCAGAGCGTCAATCTGATGCTTTCCTTTCTTTGCCAATACCTTCGACAGCTGATGAACTTTTGACATCCCCGTTTCGTCGCAATTATAAATTCGACTGCCAGTAAGAATTCTATCCTCGATTTGTTTCTTTAGATTTGCGAAAAAACTTTCCAACAACTGGTTGATTCAAACCAGTTACTCTGACAATTTATGGTGCTTTGAGGCTTTTCAACAGGTCTCTCTTTATTTCTGGGTTGAAAGCCTACCAGCCATTTTTTTCCGCACTGAACCTCTGCTGGAGGTTTTTGTTGGGTAAACTGAAATGCTAGCTTCTGTGCATCCTGACAAAGTCAGCCCAAAAAACGTCAATTCCATTAGCAGGATCATATGCTCTTCCAGTTCCAGTTCATAGTCAGTGGCCAGATCTATCTCAACGCGCCCCTAGATGCTTCCTCGAGCCAATGGCAACTTTGTTTTTGTTGCCTGAACGTCGTGCTAGCATGCTCTTTGGAACATGGTACAGAAAAGCTGCATTGCGAAATAGACCGTTCTTTTGCAAACACATTTTCAATCACAGTTTCCATCTCTTCGTCATTCCACGAACATCGATTAGTCTTCCTGCAGTAGGACATTACCTGCGATCAATAAACATAAAATGAATGCCGCTCTCAGTTTGCAAACATTGTATTTTTGCGCAAATATATCATATGACAGGACATCATGAAATGGGACACCGTTGCAACCAAATCTTATGGCATACCGTAGCAGGCCAGTCTACAACAAATATTTGCATTATCGCTTAACCTTCAGCTATATAGAATGAATCTGTGGAGAAGTGGAGTGACATAAAAGAACATCAGCGAAGACGAAAATAACAAAGTTTAATCAAATCATGACGGCAGGATCTTAAGAAGGAAGAGTGCGGTGATAAGAGGAGAGTTTAATATTTGTGATTGTATTGTATTTTATTGTATCTGACTGTAGGGAGTTACTTCTAAGTCCAAGTTAAAAAAAAAACGTTGAAGTTTAATTAAAATTATTAATTCTTCTCGTTGTATATCACTTTACTTAACCATCGCCATATCTCTCTTTGGTTAATTCAGTTAAGAGCAAAGCAATATCCACATAATCAGGAATAAATGATCTGTAATATTCTGCTAACCCCAAGAACTGTCCGAGTTCCTTCTTGGTCGTAGGTGGTCCACTTCCTTCACCCAGAACTCAACAAATGACCAAACCATTATTGCATGAATATTTTTTTGTCCCATCATCCATCAAAAATATCAATTCACAATCATATTGGGGGGTGTAAAGGTGTGGTGATTTGCTTTTTGAAAAATATTATGTCTGACTTGATTAAATTATGCATATTTTGGTATGTCCTACTTAAGGCACACCGTGCAGGGAGAAGTACAAATTTGCTGGATTTTTTACATTCTTCCAACAAGTGACTTGGCACACAAATGTCTTCCCCAATGACATGTAAATCAAATGTAACACACATAACGGTTTTGGAACATGAAAAATAATTGACAGTAGTCAATGGTGCCATACAACTGAGTTTGTGGCACCGTATGTTGTGTTCGGGATGTAATCTAGGTTGTATGGAATTCCTTGAAACAGTTCTTTGTCGCAGTCAGGCAGTGTGCGTTGCATTTCTCACAGCATGTGTGTTTTACCTTTACACCCTGGACGTTTGCAACGCATCTGTTTCTTAGTCACTTCAGGCCAGTGGCTTTGGCTGTCCGTTCGAATGTCCATTGATGGTACTGGTGCTGACGGACCACGTATCTTTTTCAGTGTCAGCTGCTTTTCCATATCCATCGATGGTCGACCGTGACGCTTGAAGGTTGCCTTGCCAACCTTGCACAGGCTATTAGCCACTTCAACTTTGAAGGCTTACAGTGCAAGTGGTTTATCTTTGATGTTCTGTTCGGTACTCGCTCGACGATACAAAAGCCATGCATTGACGACTCTGTTGAACAATCATTTCTATGAGCTCTGTGCTGAAAAGCCGCTCGAAGAAGTCGTTTGGTGATTTCAAATTGAGAACATCCTGCGCAAGAGCAGAGCCACCAGTGTATGGTTTCTCAAGATCAGCAATGTCCATCCATCATGCTTTCCACTCAGGAAGTTGAGTTTGTCTAATGGAGCTGGCATGTGAATTCCAACAGATTCTGTGCGGATAGTGTCAGGAACTCCTGGAGTCTTCTTGCTTGATTCGTGATGTCGTCTCTGCACGAGGGCCACTCAAGCACTCGAACGACGAACCTTAGCGGAGTAGTTTGCAACAAATCCACGGAACAAGTTTGCATGAAAATCAATCTGTTTGATGTTGCCTTCCGGATGTACTGATCTGTATAGTATGTGTGCGTTGACAATAGCTGAATCCAATATGAAGTTGAAGATTCGCAGCCACCATCGCCTTGACTTACGACTCACACTGTAATAACCACACTTTTGGTCAAAGCGATCCACGCCGCCCATTCTGCGTGTGTACCGAAGGATTGGTTCTGAACCGTCTTTCAATTTTCTGTTTATTTCACGAACTTGGATTGGACTGAAAGCGGTTGATAAAACGTTCACAAGTTTCGTATCCATCCAAAGGACGTTGCTCTTCTTGATACGCCATTTCATGTGTCCTCGGTTCATGTTTGTCTTGCGAGGAGCAACTATCGGCAAGTCCTTTCTGTTGTAACGAACTGCTCCTGTGGCGGTGGCCCGTCAAAATAGCCCCGTCAAAACAGCCCCGTCAAAACAGCCCCGTCATAATCGCCCTAAGACAAAAAAGCCCCGTCATAATCGCCCACCGACAAAACAGCCCCGATAAAAGTAGTTCCCGACAAAATAGCCCCGTCAAAACAGCCCCGTCAAAATAGCCCCGTCAAAACAGCCCGTGTAAATAGTTCCGTTCAAATAGTCCGGCCAAACGACAACTTAACGAATGTTTAACAGCTTTGTTATGAAATGTGAAAATACGAAGAAAACTGATGTCTACTGTCTAGTATGAAAAGTTTTAATGTTTTCATCGCAAAACGTGGACAAACTACTAAGGTTAGGCCTAAAGCCTAAAACTACTGTCTAGTATGAAAAGTTATAATGTTTTCAATCGCAAAACGTGGAAAAACTACTAAGGTTAGGCCTAAAGCCTAAAACTACTGTCTAGTATCAAAAGATATAATGTTTTCAATCGCAAAACGTGGACAAACTACTAAGGTTAGGCCTAAAGCTTTCTTGTACGACAACTTAACGAAAGTTTCATGATTAAATGTATAACTGTTTAGTTCATTATACGAACAAACTACTACCGTTAAAGTGTTCTAGCTAGAATAAAAGCGGAAAATATTTGCCAAAAACATCGAAATGTCCATCTCCAGCCTATTTACGAAGCAGGCCTAACTAGATGCTCAAATTATGCGCTATGGAGCGAAGGTATTCTTCGATGGTAACTCCGCCGTAACTCGCGCTGACTTCTTGTAGCCGTCGGTTTAGCCTCACGTATTTTGTTTTCGAGGCCTCTGGATTTCTGAATCCTGAGAGAAAGCGTCCAATGACGATCTCCACACTGTCCTGTTCCTTCCGGAAGTGGTCTATGAGTTTGTGGACAGAAGGATGGTGGCAGTCTACAGTTAACTGGAAAGCACGGTGCCAGGCTTCAACGGAGTTATTCGTCCGAGGTAGCCCGAGCATTGTTCGCTCACGGACGTTCCAGAGATCAATGGCGAACCGAGGATCTCCTCTTCGGTTGCGCCGTTGTGGTCCGACGTAATTATCTTCCCAATAATCAAGTAATCTGTGTATTTCTGGAGGGGAAATACGGACCAGGCTTTCGAAAGCATTCACCACGTTGTCAACCGGAACAAAACTCAACGCTAGCAACATCTTTACTGCCATGCGTATGTTGTCATTGTTCCGGTAATGATCAGTTAAGTGTAAATCTTGGACTTTCCTCCAAAGGCACTGTCCGAGATGAAAGAGACATCCAACCAATTGTGCATTTGGGAAGATTCGAGCTACCGCATTGTGGCTGGCTTTTTCAAAGTCGCACATCACACTCTGGGGGTTTGAAGTTACTCTCAACTCAACTAGCTTCTGAAAAATGCGAGTATACGACCTTTCTGATTTGTCCTGTAGAAGAATGTAGATCAACGGGACAGCAGTTCTGTCCACCAGTGCATGCACAGTGAAGACCTGGAGAAACAATTCCGGAGCTACCTTGAACGTCCCGTCGATGAACCAGTGATGATGCTGATCAAGAATGGCAAGATTCTGATCAGTCCCGAACATCAGGATACGACAGGAATCAGCTGCTCCAGAATCCCAAAGGACAAAGTTCATGTTTCGCGAAGTGGTCTGAAGAGCTGCGGGGATGACAATGTCTCCAACGGTCGATGGACTCGGGTAGGGCTGATTTTTCCTTTTGCGTGTGCGCTCGATTGCCCTCTGAGATGCTTTGTACGACGGAAGCAGGACGGCTCCTTCCAACGACAAACCGTTTGTAGATTGCTGAATAATTTGTCTCGGTTTCTCTACTCCGTTCCCAGCCCGGTTACGCATCTCAGCGACGCATTTCACGGCAGCGACCTTGTCAACATCTGGAGCATGATTATGTTCGATGACCATTTCTGAATTATGATCGACTTCCTTCACACGTCCTCGACAGTTGGCTTCCACGCACCGCCACGAGGTGCTACCGTCAGCATTAAGTCTAGCTTGACGATAGCGGAATCCGTCTTTTAAGAGCATTGTCTTTCCTTTCTGTGTCGATGTTTTCTCCATATTGTTTTGCACGTTTAATTTATAACAGATGATAAATGAAACGTTAGTTTAAAAGGCCTGTCCACTAGCTTCTCTTCATAACTACAGTTCAACTTTATATAGACTTATAGATCAGTCATCCTTTATATAGCCTACTCTGGCGGTTCGGTGCGGCTTCATCAAATTGCGAAATTGGTTGCTTAGGAAGATTACTCTCCCATTGATGATATCGGCTACCTTCTTCGATGGCAGGCGATTAATTTCATTAACACCCGAGTGAGCGCTGTGCAGTCGCTCCAAGATGTGGGGACGCAGCTGTGAGGGTATAATTACCCGATTACCTTTATAGACAAGGCCACAGCTGACGGTCAATTCATCAGCGAATGTATGATAGGGTCGTAAATCAGCTGACAGGGTGGTCGGAGTCTCTGGCCAGCCGATAGCGATCTGCTGTATTAAGTTGTGATAAACATCATCGTCCTTTGCAGCATTGATTAGCCGCGTCACGGTGTCTGCAGAAGCATTCATTCGCAGCTCCGCCATCTGTTCCTCATCAGCGCCGTCTAGTGAGGCTATCTCATCGGGAAATTTCGTCGTAGTTGGATTCATCGGGTGAAAAAATGAGACAATTATTTTGGTATTTATGTAACCAATTCAAGTCTTTTAAATAAATAATATTGGCCTTAAACTGTGATAAATGACCAAATGGGATATAACCAAAGTTACATCGTATTGTCGAAACTACTATAGGCTAATGCAATTTCGCAAACCGTCGAGGAGCTTATTAAGATCAAATAGCAGATGCATCAGCTGCCTTGTAAGGCGCTCCTGTAAAGGCATGTCCATGTTACAGCGCCATATAAATTGTCGTAATTAGACTATTAGTCCTATTATTGCTATGGCACCAGGACACCATAATTAATTAGTTAATTAATTAGCACTTTATAAATATAATCTCACTCTTCCCTTTTATCCAAATAACTATCTCGTTAATCCTACTCTTTAATGTCGCTAACGGGTAGCCTAAGGGCCCCAAGGCTTAGAATGTCCACGGGACCCCGGCCGAGTTGTTACGCCACTGCCCAATGCACGCCAGAAAGATCGCCGCCTGGCAATCGTTCGCTTCCCCATCTACCTTCGCCGCCTTGACGTAGGCTAATTTGTCCATTGTCCTTTGAATCGCTTCCAGTCACAGGCCAAGTTCGAAGTCTTTAAGGGCGCTGGAATAGGTATTTGCGAAACTTACGCCATTTTCGTTTATTTCCTATTTTTTGTCGTTGTCAAGTGGGTTCTAAATCACCGCTTCTAACGCCATGTATCGTTTAGGCTAAGATATACAAGTCAGCGTGTGTTCTCGATGACGTGTACGATTCGACTGGCTCATGCCCGCAACCGGGCATCCCACATGCAGCTGTGGGCGTGGCCTGCCTAAGTGTCAATCATACCGGCACATAGCATATTCTTAAAGCGTAAAAGATGTGTAGGTCTACTATAACACTAGGTTTGAATATCCCTCCCTCCCTCCCTCCCTCCGCCATTGGAACCTCTGAACAGATTTCCAATGAACCTCTTTTGTACCAATTTCTTTGACATTACATCTTTACGAAAATCGTGTATTCTTCCGCGACTTCGTCGGTTCCCGACAAAATAGCCCCAGGCTGTTTTGATGGGGCTATTTTGACGGGGCTATTGACATTACATCTTAACGAAAATCGTGTATTCTTCCGCGACTTCGTCGGTTCCCGACAAAATAGCCACGGGCCATTTTGACGGGGCTATTTTGACGGGGCTATTGTGTCGCTGGGCGATTTTGACGGGGCTGTTTTGTCGGTGGGCGATTATGACGGGGCTGTTTTGACGGGGCTATTTTGTCCGGGCTATTTTGACGGGGTGCCTCCTGTGGCATATATGCTCTGCTTGTGAAGATCTTCTAATAATGTTGACGACGTAAAGAAATTATCGAACGTGAGATGTTCAATTGTACATTCATGTTTTTCAAAGAGTCGGTGGTAGAGTTGTGAAAAATCTGTCTGACTCTTTGAAAACATGAATCTCACGTACCAACTTCAGTGATATCTTCCTCTTTCCCCATGTATACTTGAAACTGGAAAACATATCCTGTTTTTGCGTCTGCACGAACCCATACTTTATATCCACGTTTAGTTGGTTTTAGTGGCATGTATTGCTTCAGCATTAAGTGTAAGCAAAGAACATTAATCTACATCAATCTCTTCTTCTTTTCCATTCTCACTCTCTGAAGTTCAGTTTCTTTGTCTCCAAGACAATACTCTGATTCCCTGAAATAATCATAAGGACCAAACTTCACTTCCCAAGAATTGCAAAAACCTTCACGTTCGTACCACACTTCCAGACTTACATTTGCTTCCCTTACCTCATCTTCAACCGCCACATGGCTAACCTTTACTTCAAATGGTTTTGACCTTCCTTTATTCCTCGGACAATTAGCTTTAAAATGTTGCTCAGAAGAGCAAATGAAACATATAGGCTTATCTGATTTTCCCTATACTTTTCCTTTAGTCATTCCCAGAGAATCATCTTTTCCTTTAGCATTATGCTTTGAAAAGCTGGGCCGCTTCTCAAACTCCTTGAAGTCCCTCTGACCATTTTGAAACGATCTCCCTTCCCCAAATTTTGATGGAAATTTGAAACCTGTGTCCTTTAAATTGTGGTTTTCAGATATGTTTATAGAAAAAATGTCCGTTGTTTCTGCTAAACGAATTGGCTCAAGCCAGCCGCCGCCTTCCTTAGCAATAATGTGCGACCGAACCACGAATGACATGGACTCTTTCATTTTATTCGCCACCCACAATTCCTGAAGTTTCTGGAAAGTATCCACCTCCCTGGATTCAAGATAAAATCTGAGGTAAGTGCGGAGTCTAGTTGCAAACTGCATCCATGACTCACTGGCTAACCTTTCGGCTTTAGTAAACTGCACCTTATACTGCTTTGGTGTTAGACGAAATTCACGCAACAAAGCAGTTTTCAAGTTTGCATTTGTATTCAACTGATCAACCGGAAGCCTCCAAATCAACTTCTTGGCTTTCTCAGAAATTCATATGCCAAAAAACCAACAACCACATATCTCCAACAATTCAGTTCTAACAACTACTATGTTTACATCTACATAGTGCAGATATGATTTATCCAGTACCGAAATATAAAACCTTATTCTTCATAGTAGTCTGCCGCTAGGTGGCAGCGCAATGTGACACCACTGAAAACAATATTGTGAAGAAAAAACATATCTAGGAAAAGTCACAAAAGCAAAAGTCTTTTTTGTCTTATTCAAAAGAAGCATACGAAAAAAGTAGAATGGGGTTATTTTTTACCCCTCGGTTACTGTATAAGGGTTAAGTTTCTTCTCGATTTGACTGTGGATGTTATCTACTTCTTGCGCAGCGGAGTGGCCAGGCTCTCCAAATTTCTGTGTGATTGAGTGAACATTTCTGTGGGATAGCAGGAATGATGCCAATGCAAAGCTGATTAAAGAATTTCGGTTCTGTGGTATGCATGAATCCGACCACAGAGTAAAGTCACTCAACATAGGCTCATGCTTTAGAATTTCTTCTAAAATCTTGACAAGACTACTTGCAATGTCATTACAAGTATGCTCTGACATTGCTCATGCCAGATGGCACAATACGCCAATTTCCCCAATGAACAGTGTCCTGTCAAATTGTACACATTTAATTTCCGCTTGTAAAAGAAGCAAGAAATGTTTGCTCTTGGGAGGGTGATATAATATTTCTTCTCTTCCGTCATTGGTATGACGATGAGGCCTCTACGAAATTTCTCCAAACTTCTCTGTTCCTGATTGTTTCACCGATCTCGGCTAAACTGGTGCCTTTCTCCCTCAGGTGTTCTTTGATGTTATCCATCCAAGTATATTTGGTTTCATTTCCATAAGGTGTCTGGGTCTCTTTGCCGAGTGGTGACCAGTTCTCTCTCGGTAGGGTAAGGAGGCCGGTGGCCTTTTTTGACCTCTTTCGCCCAAAGGTGTCCTTCCAACACCTGCCGCCTGCGTCAGCCAGCGCTTCTCAGGGTTCCTGGTGAGCCTGTCCACCTCGCGTAATGCCCTAAGGGGTTGTTTGGCCGTTGGCCTAATCCCCTGATGGCATAGCTTCACCAGGATATCCCTTATTTGGCTGTTCACCCCCCCCCCACCACGATGATGTGCAGGCCGGTCTTTGGGGGTAAAACCATTTGCATTCTGGAAATCAAAACTCAAGACAGCATGGCCATTGTCTGCTGTATTTCTGTCATTATCACGCTCTTCTTTTGTCTTACGCTTTCCATCTGCATGAACCTCAAATGCAATAATGTCCTCCTTACTTGGTGTCTTGTTGCTCTGAAATGCCTCGCATAAATCACACCTATCATTCTTTGGAACATAAGATTAAATTCAGCATTGAATATGTAATTGCATAAGTGCCTTTTAACTGGTTCCGCGTAGTCTTCATCATGGTTTCTTTTCCAACGATCCTCACAAAAAAGTCGTACATCCGTGACAGCAAGAGCACTGGATCCATGGGCGATTGGGCGTCCACAGGAATTTTTCTAGGGGAGGCGCAGACTTTTATGCAATTGTCACAGGGGCTAAATAGGTTGTCGAAAGCAACCGATCACTCCACCTTCGTCGCTCGCTCCTTCTGCGCAGGATCCCTGTTTATCCTCTGTGACGGAACCCAGCATGCGAAAAATCATAGACATTCATTGTCAAAACTGTTATGTTAGTCAAATTTTATGTTACTGAAATCTGACCTTGCTCTTTAAATAAAAATTGCAATCGTATGGGTTCTTACATCCAAACTGATTTATCACTTCATGAACCCGCTTTTGCTGTCTGAAATTGTTTCCGAAGTACGATATGCATGTACAATATACATACACTCATTAGGGCTATACAGAGACCTGCAGATAAACGGTCGTCACTGGTTGTTGAGCGAATGAATCCATGTTTCTACCCTCATATTAAGCAATAAGCATACTGTTCCATGTTCTTGCTACTTCATAAAGCAATTCAACTTGACGTTCGAGAATAAATGCTTGTATTAAATTTGAACAAAGTAACCCTTCTTCAGGAATGAAACAAATATCTCAGTTTCACAAATAAAAGTTTAACGTGTTCTTCATGTGTCAGTCCCTTCTTCCGCTTCTGACTCCACCCCTCACACAGTAAGGGTCTGTCTAGACTGGACAGCAGCATCTTCC
Organism: Lumbricus terrestris; assembly: GCA_949752735.1. Classification (NCBI taxonomy): domain Eukaryota; kingdom Metazoa; phylum Annelida; class Clitellata; order Crassiclitellata; family Lumbricidae; genus Lumbricus; species Lumbricus terrestris. Next base: position 2,417,758 of record OX457052.1, read on the forward strand.
TACTGGCCTGTCACTGGTGTTGCTCCAGCTACTTTCCGTGATCACCAGAGGACACCAGTGACCGAAACGTTGCGTAGGATGGTCACTCGTAGAAGGAGCGTCCTGCAGAAGCGTAACACCTCCCACCACAAAAGGATGCTTCCGGCTGGAAACGGACGGAACATCCTCCAACTCCGACCAAGACCATTGAGATCGCCGACCACACGTGCCGTTTTTGGTTTCTGTTTCATCTTCCTATGTGCACATAGGAAGATGAAACAGAAACCAAAAACAAACACATTAAGTCAACTTGTACACTATCAACTTAAACCCACTGAGTACACTTCATCCAGCCATTAGGCTAATCTGGCCCCATCCGGGTTAATTTGTCAGCAGCAACATTCATCTTCCCTGAAAAATAACTAAACCGTACATCAAATTCTTGTAAAGCTTAACTATGGTATAGCAAGAAAGCACCTGACTTAATAACCTCTGGTACACCTACGGAAACTGGCTTATCCGTTCCGGTTGCCACTCTCTCCGCCCACCTAGAATTACCTAAAAACTAAATGTAAACGCCAGTCAGTCAAAAATACATATCCTGTGTCTTCCACATATAAAGTCTGGCATAGAAGATGCATTAGCAAATTATACCGTCACTGAAGGAACGAGATGTAATATGTAAAGCAGGGGTGTCCAACCTTTTCAGGCAGAGGGCCACATGGCCAATTTTCTAAGACTCGGAGGGCCAAAGTCTCCAAAGATATAATTTCGTAAAAGCAAGCAAGTCTATTCGCCTTCTTGGTCTCATTGACTTACGAGTATGTCATATATTTATAATTTTACAGTGACATAATTATACATATATTCACATTGCAGTCATAACTGTTCAGAGACTTCATAACATCTTTCTTGATTCTTGAATAGCTTCTTTGTGTTAATGAGATATTTGGCATTGTTTTTGTTTACACAAATATTCTATATCAGCATCAACTGTTGATGCAGCTATCCTAAGTAGTCCAGTTAAGTGTCCATCGGTTAGAACTGATCTTGATTCTGTTTTAATATTGGCCATTCTTGAGAACAGTTGTTCACAACAATATGAACTGCCAAACAGTGCAATATATCTAAGTGCAAGATTAGACAGATTTGGAAAAGTCTCTGGAGACACATACTGTCTGTAAAATGTTAATAAGTCATGCTCTTTGAAAGCTCTCTTTGTGTCACTGTCGTTCTGAATGTCAATAAGTTCCATTTGAAATGTTTCGGGAACACCAGAAGGATCAGTTCCAAATGGGTCTCCAAATAGCTTCATGTTGTCATTATGTGATTTGAAATCTCTGAATCGTTCTGTAAATGCATCCAGGAGGCGTGTAAGTAATTCAGAGTACTTGGCATGGTTCACTGTTTCAGCAGACCTGGTGAACAGTGTTGGGAAATGCACAACTTTTTTCAAGCTCATCTGTGTTTTTAAGAGCTGCAACTTTTGAGTAAATGCACACACATGTGCATACATTTTGTGAACCAACTGATCTTTTCCCTGAAGTTTGACATTCAAATCAGCCAGAAATTGTGTGACATCAACCAAAAATGCCAAATCATTTAACCATAAATTGTCATTCAAGAAGCTGACTTCTTTTCCTTTGCTTGAAAGAAAAGATTTTATTTCTTCCTGTAGTAACCAAAATCTTTTTAGCGTGGCTGCCCTGCTCAGCCAGCGAACTTGGGTGAAATAGATCACATCCTTTTGATCTGATTTAACTTCCTCAAGAAAGGCTTGAAACTGTCTATGACAGAGACCTCGTGATCGTATGAAGTTAACCGTTGAGACAACTTTCTCCATAACATCTTTCATTTCTAAAACTTTAGCACACAGTTGTTCTTGGTGAATAATACAGTGATGTGTGATGACATCTTGAGTAACTGATTTCGTCATTAATGTTACAAATCCATTCTACTTGCCTGTCATGGAAGGGGCTCCATCAGTTGTTAAGCCACAAAGCTTACCCTCAGGAAGACCGAATTTTGCCAAAACACATTTTACTTCAGCGAAAATATCCTTTCCAGTTGTTGTGTCCTTCATTGGACAGAGGTCAAGCAGTTCTTCAACAACAACGAAACGTTTTGTGACTCCTCTAACAAAGATTGCTAGTTGAGCTGTATCGCTTAAATCTGTGCTCTCATCGAGTGCTAAACTGTAAAATATGCACTCATCAAGTCGCCGAATAAGATTTTCCTGGATGTTCGAAGCCAGGTCATCAACCCGTCTTGCTATGGTTTGATGCGAAAGACTTGTGTTTTCTACTACAGACAATTTATCTGGCGCTGTGGCATTAATAAACATCCTCAGACAGTCTTTAATAAATTCGCCATCTGAGAACGGTTTTCCTCTCTTTGCGATAGCTTCAGCTATACAAAAACTGACCTTTGTTGCGGTTTCAGAGTTACTATTTGCAACTTTGAAAAACTTCTGTTGTCCCGTTAGGTTTTGCTTCAAAGAATTCACTCGGTCGCTTCGAACTTGCCCGGAAAGACAGTCAAACTTAGCAGCATGTTTCGTGGAATAATGTCGTTTAATATTATATTCCTTATTTACTGATATCGTTTCATTGCAAATCACGCAGATTACACTGCCCAAATGCTCAACAACGAAATATTCCTCCGTCCAAGACGTTTTAAAAGTTCTACATTCAAAATCGATTTTTCGTTTTCTGCTATCGCTAGCCGCCATTTTCCTTTGATAAGGAATAAGACTTATGAGTCATTACCAAAGAGCTATTACATTTACTGAAAACTTCATGTTAGGTGAAGCAAGGAATTATGGGAGATTCAGAGACCGCACTTGGCTATTAGTATGCGGTTCATAATTTTAGTCTTAAGACTTAAGACATGAAAAATTGCAATATTTAGGAATTTTAGGCCCTAAATTTTAGGCTTCTCAGGAAGTCTTGGCGGGCCGGATGGAACCAGTCGGCGGGCCGGATCATGGCCCGCGGGCCGCGGGTTGGACAGCCCTGATGTAAAGGTACACCAGATTCGTCATCTTCAGCCTTGAATTGGCTATTTCCTGTTAAGGCACGAAATTCTGCGCTGAAGTGCCGCTAAACCCAATCAGTCAATCTTCAGCCTTGAGTACGCCTGCCACAGGACTAGCCATCGGGCTTTTTGAGGGTTTAATGAATCCGCATGTTAACAAATCATGAATTTGTTTATCGATTTCCGATTTTAGTTGCTCGGGTACTTGATGTGCACATAATCGTTTGGGCTTAAATTCATCAGACACTGGAATGCTGTGCATCACAAAATCCAGGTGAATCAGAGCAAACATGGGAATTCATCTAAAACTGTCAATAGATCACATTTCTGATCTTGGGACAAGTGCTCTAGCTTTACTAAATCAATTCGTTTGCTAGGTAACGAAAACAAGTCATTGTTTACATTAGGTCCCTGTGACTCACCCTTGTCCAATGTCTCAATTTCCCCAAAGTCCTTGTCTCTGTCTTAGATAATAGCACAAGTAGCCACTGTGAGTGCTTGCTTGTCTATCCCAAAAAGTCGTGTCAAAGCCGCTAGGTCAAGATTAATCTGATCAGTCTTTACATGGAACTGTCGCAACTGATTAGCATGAAGTCGATATTGTCGATCATCTAACTCCACCACATAACTGTGTGGCGATTCCGAATGTCTACTTGTTGTTCAAGCTCTTTGGTCTTTAGTTCAGCCTGTTGCTCAAGCTCCTTAATTCTTTATTCGGCTTGCAGTGTAAGCTCTTTTGTCTTCAGTTCAGCCTCATATTTACGAATCTCTAAATCCCGTTCTACTTCTTTCTTTTTTAAAGCTAGCTCCTATTTTCTTTTGGTCATTTGCCCTCGCTCGTTCTACTCTCTCCTCTTCATACCTGGCCTTTTCAAATGCCAACTTCTCTCGCTCAAACTCCAAGTCAAATCCACCTGACTTAATAACCTCCGGTGCACCTACGGAAACTGGCTTATCCTTTCCGGTTGCCACTCTCTCCGCCCACATAGTCAAAAGCTCCTCTGTCCATGTCACAAACTACTTCCTCTTCACAACCAGCCGCAATTAATTTCACCCACAAAGCGTTAGTTGACATCTTCTTGACCCCTTCTAACTGTGCTTTCGTTAACTTATCCATTTTCCCGACCGATGACGCACGCGTCACAAATTTCAGAAAGAACCAGAATATCAGTAGGACAAAACTCGGCAATGTACAGGAGCTCCAAAATTCCCCTACTCCCGTCTGGAGCCAGATTAAACCCAGGACAAAATGGCTAGATGAAGCGACTCACCTATACATGACAGTGATACTGCTCCAAAATTTAAGAAAGGCAAGTTGGGGTTTTTAAAAAAGCCCATAAAAGCCAAGTTAATATGTCACCTATTTTATTTCAACAGAAGCTATTTTTATCTGATAATTTGTAATGTTTATGAAGTTACGTATAATTAACACTGGTCTAAAAAAAAATTGGGGGGTCTGGTGTCTAAGATTTTTCAACTGATTTATAGCAATTTGGCAATGCTGAATCCAAGAATGACACCCATTTTTCTGTAGCAGGTCATGTTTTTCTGCTAACTCGATTTTAAAGAAATCATTAGAAAGTCGGAAATCAGACATCTGATTTCAACAAGAACTTTGTATTTCTTAACATATTATATCAAAAAGTTACAGAAACTGATTTTTTCAGCATCATTGTTACAAATTCATGGCTTGAACTTGAGTTTCTTGGAACTCCTTGAAAAATTAGCAGCAGAGACGTCTCTTTTCAAGGTCCAGCAGTAATCTGCCATCATTACTGCATCCCAACGCCCCTGATACCTAGGTATCAGGGGCTTCCACGCTTTAATCTCCACTGATTTCATTGAGCTCTCAAACTATGGATCAACAACTTCTTCCCCTGATGTCTCCATCTCTTTCAGGTCTTGATGGAACCTCTCCCCCTGCTCATCACTCATTGATCCAAGATTCTCAGGAAACCAACTCAAATGGGAGAACAGGTAGTGCATTTTGATGCTCATGTTGCATCCAAGGTTTCTAAAAGCAGTCAGCATCTTGGTAACAAGTTCCTCATAGTTCCTGGCCTTGTTGTTGCCAAGGAAGTTGTTGACAACCTGAACAAAAGCCTTCCACACGCTTTAATCTCCACTGATTTCATTGAGCTCTCAAACTATGGATCTCTCATGAGCTGTTGAATTTGAGGACCGTCAAAAATCCCAGCTTTCAACTTTTCAATAGTTAAACCTGGAAAAGCTTGGCACATGTATGCAAAGCAGTTCCCATCCTTGTCCAGAGCTCTGGTGAATTGCTTGATCAAGCCGAGCTTAATATGCAGCGGTGGGCCTGGCCTGGGCGTAACTTTCCCCGTAAAAGTGGTGGTGACTTGGCACACAACTTCTCAGTTCAATTCCTTCCTCGTCTTCCTGTACCCCAGCGGTTCTCTAACTTCGTTTTCATTGTCCCCACCCCGTGTATTAGAGTCGTATTAAGGAGCAAAATTTAAAATATATGTATAGTTTTAATCATGTAATCGTGTTGACAAAAAGGCAAAATTGGTCTATGCGAAGGTCCCTTAATCAAAAAATATTTTGATAATAACAATGATTCCAGAAGATTTTGTGAGACTGTTGGCATGCCATGTAGCCTACTGCCTCGGAGTCATAGCGATTTGTGGGAGAGAATTGCTTCACGTTTCGTCCCCAAATTTAAAGTGGAATTCCTTCCCTTCGCTCCTTATAATTTAAGCCATGACTGTGGAGACTGGAGAATAAACACGCTGTGAAGTGTGGACAGTGGAGACCTCTAGGCTAGCAGCATTGGCGCCTTGCGATTGTTAATCATGAATACCTTAATTATGTTAGACAGCCAAATGCTTTCATGTTTCTAAAAAATATTTCCTTGTCGGATCAAAAGGTGGTGGTGACTGTCACCACCACTTTTAAAAGTGGTGGTGACTTGACACCACCGTCACAATAGAACGTTACGCCTATGGCGGTGGGAATAAGATCTTGTCTCTGTTCACCAGTGGCTCGTTGATGATGTTCCTTGCACGGCAGGGCAGTAATTCTTCCCGTATAGGCCACTCATTCTTTATGTAATGTTGTGCTCGATCCCTACTGTCCCACAAACAGAGAAAACATGGGAACTTTGTAAATCCAGACTATTGTCCCAACAAAAAGTTAACCATTTTCAAATCGGCACAAATCAGCCACTCATGCTGATCATAACGAATTTTCTGCAGATCGTACTTCACCGCCTCATACTTCTCTTTGAGTGTTGTTGAGTGTGCGATGGGCACAGAGGCAAACTGGTTGCCATTATGCAATAGAACACATTTCAGTGATCGCTTACTGCTGTCAATAAATAGTCTCCACTCTTCGGTTTTGTACTGTGTTACCCCTAGTTTATGCAGGAGCTGTGCAATATCAGTGCAGTACACCAGGTCATTATCTTTAGTGAAAAACGGGAGGTACTCTTCATGCCTGCTTCGGTAGAATGTGATGCGAGCACTATGAGAACAGTCTTAAGAGCAGAGTAGAACGTAGTCTCAAAGGCTCTAGGCATTAGACGTAGTTCCACAGGAAGCCCATTCCAGGTTGTAGGGCCAACGACAGAAAAGGCACGGTGCTGTGTAATAGAAGTGCGTGACCAGGGGACAAGAAGCTGAGCCCGTTTATAAGAGCGGAGAGAGCCACGGCGCTGGACATTCAGGGTGGAGCAACAGAGCTCCTGCAAATAGACAGGGGCCACACCCGCGAGACAGCGCCAAACCAAGGAAGATATCCGGTAAGTGATCCTTTGTGAAAAATGGAGCCAATGCAAGACATCCCGCATATAGTCAGTAACATGGCCGAATCTTGGGATGCGACCAACAAGGCGTGCCGCAGAGCGCAAGACCCGATCCAAGCACCCAACCCGAGTCACCGGAAGACCCACGTAGAGGGCGCTGCAGTAGTCCAGACGAGAGACGACAAAAGAATGGACTAGCGTTAAGGCAGCATTGAAGGTTAAGAAGCGGAGCACCACTCTAAGCTGACGCAATTGGTAGTAGCAACTGCGGCATAGCAGGTTGATATGCTGCGTAAAAGTAAGTTGTCGGGAAGATCATGAAATACAGGCACTGGAATCTCATCGCAGTGGGGCATAGGACGACGTGCTGATTCCAGATCAGGATATTTGAGGCAGCTCCGGTTTTTCTTGTTTATTCCAGATACATCAATGGCACAGAAGTAACAGTCAGTTGCATGGTTGGAAGGTTCCCTCCAAACCATAGGGATTCCAAATTTCAAAGAACTCCTTGTTCCTTTGGTCCACTGACGAAGATGCTCTATGCAGGTCTTGCATATCATGTGAGGTGCCCAAAGTTTATCTTGATCACCCAGCTTCATACCGAAATAAGAATGATAAGCACGCTTTACAAAGTTGGTGACCGGATTCCTGTTGGCAATAAGGGTGTATTCACCACAGATGTAGCAAAATACATAAGGTTTATTTTTACAAGATCTTCTACCTGAAGCCATCTTTTCACTGCAACAACAATTGAATAAATGAAAGAACCAACTAGAATCTAGAGTTAAAAACGCATAGATATCTCACTTACTATTATATCGATGGCAAGCATAGACACGTAAAAAGTTCATGTGGCGCTATATAAAAAATTGACCTCACTAAACAAAACCAATGTGATTTTTCGATTCAGCACATGAAAATTGTCCTAAATCAGCTGAAAAAACCAAATTTGCTGTAGACCAGTGTAATTAATCCTGAAATTAATATTTGGTAAATTGTTAATAATTGTTTCCGTTAGCTGATTTTCCAATATTTAACAACATTTTGGAACATAGTGCGTTAGTTTTGAGAAAACTCAATTGAGTCATAGACGTCGTCTTCGCTGTCCTGAAGTCTGACCGGATGCACAACACTGTTTGCCTCTCTTTGATTTTCTCTTTCCATATAGCGTGTATGGCACCGTCCTTCGACTACATCGGAAAGCAGGGCCGGATTTAGGTTGGTGGGGGCCCTGAGGCAAACACTAAGCCAAACAGTATGGAATACTTTTTTATAATTAACTATTAACTAATAACTAATGTACTGTAGTCTGTAGGTAAGTTACATCTGTAACTGTACTACAGACAGACTCACTTGAAGTCACTTCACTCACAGAGTCACAGTCACAGTAATTACAGTATGATCAACTTATTGACACTTTTCTTGCTTTGCTATTAGCGAAGTCTTTAATGATGTCACGAAAGTCAATGCTTCGCAAGACATCGCTTTCAATGCTCATCAGTGACAGCCAATTCAACTTCTCCTGGTCCAAAGTTGTTCTAAGACGATTTTTTATTATTTTAAGCTTGGAAAAGGATCTTTCTCCACTGCAATTTGAGACCATCATACATAGATATATGCGCAGCATGATATCAATGTTAGGAAACACAGACTTCAAATCTTTTGTGGCCATCATTGTGTACATCCACTGTTCAATACTTCCTTGCAGTGGTTTTTTGTCTTCACCAAGGAGTGCCATGAGCGGCAAAAACTGATTCACAGTACCATAACTACAATTTACCTCAGGCACAGGGTCAGACTCAATCTTCACTAGTAAGGACTCTAAGGATGAAGATGGTTTTATCGTCTGCTTCAGAAGATTCTCCGACAGTTGCCACGCTAGAAGTTCTCGTCAAAAAATCAAAAATGTGTCCAGACTTTTTGGCATCTTCCTGTTGTTTTAAATGTTTCTCATTTGATAATTTTCTCTTCTTAGCACCACTACCATACTGTCGCGGTGTTTTGTGCCGGTCTCCTGGTCTGCTCATGATGACCACTTAATAAATTTCAATAGAAAAATTATTATAACTGACTTACGGATTTCAGGATAACAATCATAACATCATAATTATTAATTTATTATATTTCTTGTCTGTTTTGAAATTTATCTTATTTTACAATTTCAACGTGACAATGTCTGCCGTTTTGCCGGAAATCAACATCAGACTCAGTTTATAATATATTTATATAGCGCTTACATTTTTATATCGCGACGCTGACAATAAGTTACAAGTAATATGACTAATATCTACTATTTTTAGTTTTGTAGGTCTATTTACAATATTTATTACATTCATTTATTTCTATTTATCTATTTTTTTGTGTTTGGTGGAATTGGTGGGGGCCCTGAGGCAGCTGCCTCATTTGCCCCATAGTATTGTGTTGACGGAATCCAGGAATGGCAGTCCACGTCTTGTCTTTCGATTGCTTGCTTTGCCAACAATCGATTGGCAACGTAGTGGCATGCAGCTTATTTGTCTGGGCTGTTTTAACCATGTTCACTTGTGAAAAAAATGCGTTCTACACATGCTGATGAATGTGGTAATGCCATTAACCCACACATGAATCTTGAAAGCAATCCAAACTTCAACTGGTCATTTCCATCCTTTACTGATGTAATATTAAACCAGAAAGTGGCAGGTTCCAGCTTTGCCATTTCAGCCAATGACGCATTTGAATTTGGAAGACTAATCCATTCATCCTGTAGGTTGTCGAATGCATTCTGTCTTTGAAGCTAGAGGTATAATAGATTTTATTCGTTTCTCATGCGACAATACTTCGTTGACATCAAGAATCCTCATTTGAGCCAGGACGCTGTCTCGTGAAAATGGGAACCACCTTCTGATTCGGGCACACAAATCTGACAGAAACAGCAAAGCATCACGTCGAAATACTGTTTCTTTGTCTCCCAACGATTGCTGTCGTAATTGATTTTCACACCTTCCACCAACATCAATGTTTTTTACTTTCTGTGCAAATTTCCGTTTAGTTGATCAATTTCGGCCAACTCACATGCCTGCATGACTTCGTGTTTTATGAACATTGACAACAAATTTCGATATTCATATTCTTCGGAAATGCTGTCGAACACTTTATGTATTCTGAAATATTCAGATTGGAATTCAACATTCATTCTGTCCACTTTTCCTATGACAGTTCACAAAGAGAAGCATATGTTTGTTCCAGCCGTCATCATAATCTTGTGTGGGTCTCCTCCCCCATCAACCTTATCTGTCTGACTCGAAGAATAGAAGCAAAGCATCCCGTTGCTCCAATATACGAGATACTGCTTTACCCCGTGACAGCCAGCGAGTTTGCACAAGTTTTAATATGCGATGATACGGAGCGTTGACTGCATCTTGGATGAGTTGAAATGAGTGCTGATGTTTCGAACTACGTGTAAAGTAACAGCAAACGTTCTTCACAAACATCTCTATCCATGATGGCAGGCGGTTACTGGCGTGGTTTGCACATAGCACAAAAAAGTGGCATATGCATCGAAGGATAAATACGGATGGTACATCATGTTTGAGAAAGGCTTGAAATCCACTGCATCATAGTCGAGCAATTATCGCCGGCAAAACATATTATGTTAGACATTGGAATTGGGAGTGTCCTGCAGAAACGTGACACGTACCTTATTGAATTACCTTAATTTCTATGGCACCCGTTGTAAGCCTATGCTCAAGATCAATCCACACATTCTAAGAACCTTCGCCTATACTGGTATTTAGTTTAAACGTCTGACCGTTTACAGAATTTAACTTCAAGCGAAAACGAAACACCCCTTGACTGCATGTTCCGTTCCCAACAAAATTGACCTTTGCTCTGCCTCGAGCGAGAAGCTTTTGGTCCCTTGTGTTGGGACCTCAATCTGTCAGCAAGGTCGTAACTTTCCTCGGATAGAAGTGGTGACTATATTCCTCTGCTCACTACTCATCCCTTCCCTTCTCTCTCCCCTCGTACATTATATAATATATTATTTATAATATAAATAATGAATAAAAGGTACGGTCTTGATGTTTTTGCTTGGCAATTATGGGAGTCTATATGAGTAAAGCTATTAATATGTTCTCTAACTGATTCTCAATGCTCATCAGGAGTTTTCCTTTTTGCGTGTTTACCCTGTTTACTTTCTGAAGGGTGCCAGTATATTCATTCTTTGTTTCCTTGTTGCATAATAGCTCAGCATGTGCCTCTGTGAAATATCTAGAGTTGACAGATAGAATGGTTTGCACACGTATACTTTTGAGTCTTGAGGAAGAAAGTAATACTTGTGTGAAAAGAGTCTCCTTCTATTCAGTGGCGTAATTAGGAACTCGGGGGCCCCTAGACACAGTGGCGTAACAACTGAGCCGGGGGCCCCTATCCTTTTAAGGGACTAAACAGTGAAAACAATTAGATGGCTATTTTAAAACAAGAGCGCCTATTATGTCCAGGGATCCCGTCCTAAAGAAAAAGGAACCGGAACGCCGGACACTCACGACTAGGGGGTCTGGGGGAGCGTTGTGAGCTCCCCCAGTGGGGTCTGGGGCGAAGCCCCAGCCGACAACGGATTTTAGGGCAATTGCTGCTGAATAGAGCCCGTTTTAGCCACTTCATTTTACTAATTTTGCTATTTTTACCACTGGATTCTTAGACGTTCTGTGATAAGTAATCTCTTTCTCATCCACTATTTATTTATGCGGAATTCCTTAGAGCCAACTCGTTTCACCCAGATTCTTCATTGCACTTTGAGCTACTTAGGTTACCGATAAAAATTACTGTGTAGGATACTAGTAGGCCTACTTCCATATTATTAGGGCCTGCCATGAAATAATCAGACTGCTTATTATTTTTAGCTAAACATGGAGTCAAAAGCAATGCATGAAAATAATAATAGTTGTTGGCTATGGACTACTGTTATTATGCAATGTGTCTGGCTTCTATAGGCGATTATTGACACGGATTAGTTCTCTCAACTTTATAGTCTGTGCACATCTGACACTACTACACTAGCACTATGCAAAGATGCAATACGAAAATAATGAAACGAAATATTCCAGTTAAGAAATAACACAATGAAATAAAATTGTTAGTAGTTGCATAGACAATAGCAAAAGCCATTAAATTCAGTCAAATATTTTCCGCATGTGATAGTAACGTGGCTCTTCTCGGTCCTCGCATTTCCTGGACTGATTTTCAAATGCGCCACGGTGACCGACAGCCAACCATTTCTTCACATACGGAAGCGGGTTGAAGTCCTGCAAGGACGGCCCAACAAGTTTCACAAAAATTAATTTGGATAAACGGTCAACACCTAGCCTATTCCGAAGAGGCGTACATATTATGTTCATTGTACTGAAGCCACGTTCGGCATCCGCTGATGTTACAGGGATTGTGCTGACAGCGAAATTGATATCCGTCATGCCATCAGGTATACTGGAACCCCCATTATCAATGAAATCTCGGAAGCCTCTACGGGTCTTATCAACGTCGACACGCAGTCTCATGCAAAGTTTGGCAAGTCGCTGTTCACCGTCGTTCCAGGGTGTTGTCACGTCCGCTGGCCACGAGTGTTTGTTCAGCACCTGCAACTGATGACACAATAATGGATATTGGTTTTATTATCTCTAATGAACTAAGAAGCAAAAAGAAACACATAGGCCTAGACCTAATTGCCATATCAATAATCAATCAATCGACAACAATTATATAATTAGGCCCTGTAGCATTCCTTCAAGATCCTTACTCAGAGGGGCTGAAAGTTCATGAAATGCAGTAGGACCTATCATAATTAAGAAGCAAAAAGAAACACATAGGCCTAGACCTAATTGCCATATCAATAATCAATCAATCGACAACAATTATATAATTAGGCCCTATAGCATTCCTTCAAGATCCTTACTCAGAGGGGCTGAAAGTTCATGAAATGCAGTAGGACCTATCATAATTATAGGCATAGGCCTAATTATATGTAAGTTTAGTCGTTACCTGTGAAATTAGTTCTTCAAATTCTGATTTATTCCGGGATGACTGAGCTGTGTTCTCAGCAGAAACGTTGGAAGCAATAACCGTATAAAGGCGACTACGCAAGTTATCGGCCAGACTCTGAAGAAACTGATTGCGTTCAATCGCAACCTGTTTGCGACTTCCAATCCTGTGTGAAATTATTTGGACATTGCGATATTTCTGTTCAGCAACACCATCGACAGTGTGTAAGATTTGTCAGTGGGTTGCTGCCTCGTGTAAATTCTAAACTGTGTGTTCAGTATGTACGCTAAAACCAAAATTTCCAAATAGCCTGCGTAGCCTGTGGTTTCCACACTTTCTATCCGATCTTCAACCGTCGGAAAGCTTTCTCCCACTTTATTATCCAACAGAAATCCCATATTGCATGTTACCTCCTTCAGAGCTGCTATGTTACTTCGAAGAACAGAAAGGACGTCCTGCTGGAGTTGATCAGCTAGACCTTCTTCAAGCATTATCAGTTTCTTGTCTGTTGGAGTCATTTTAACTTAGAAATAAAAATATAGTTGGCGCTATAAATTAATGGAGTCATCCAAAAGGAGAATGAGACAGAGGGTTTACCTATGTGTATACATGGACTCTGCATGACTAGGGCTGAGCTCAACATGGGCGCAGAGAAAATTATACGAAATAAAAAACGACGCCGTACATGCAAGAATTATTTTATAAAAAGGAACCGGAACGGCGTTCCGGTCGTCAAAAAAGGAACCGGAACGGCGTTCCGGTGCGTTCCGGTCCGACCTGTTCCCTGATTATGTCTGAAGTAATTTTGGTAGCGCAATAGTATAGACCTATACTGATGAGTTTTCATAAAGTTTTGCCTTATGAATGCCAGTATTAAATGCTGTCATCAATAATCCATTGCTAATTAAGGCACATCAGTGGTTCAATGCAAAACAAGAAAACAACCGAAATATATTGGCCAATTAGCTTAATTGCCTCTTATAAACTAGTTGCGTACGTATAGCGTACGCTGGAGTTAACACTGCATGTAAGAGCATTTTAACAGATATGAAGAATGGTCTAGGCTACTTCGTCATCATTTTATAATCATATAGTCAATAGGACTCTAGATTATCTGGCGAGTGTATCCAGTGATTGTAATGTAGACTCACTGTGGTCTGTAGTTCTTTGTAGAATTAGGCTACTTCGTGAATTTGGCTGTTCTAGCCTTACTGTTCGCAAAAGTGTCTATCAAGTCATTGATATTCAGTTGTTTTGCACTTTCGTTTTCAATTGCAATGAAAGAAAGACCATCAAGCCTGTCCTGTGAAATAGTTGACCTAAGATACGTCTTTATTATTTTTAATTTTTCTGCACTGGCGACGGTGACTGGGAGAGTGACAAAGAGCACACAGGCAGTGGCCAATTCAGGCATTGACGACGTGAGGTGACAGCTCAATATGAGTTTCAGTATGTCCAAGACAGTCTTTGTTTCTTTGAGTTCCTCTCTGAACTCACGTCTGAACGAACGCACCTCTTGCACAAATTCGTGGCCTATGTCCGATGAATATATCCGCTGCAGTTTTGCTACTGCTAATTCCAAATCAACATCGGATAAATGCAGCAGAGATTTTGGATACAGAAAAATAAACGCTGCAGAAACTAAACACTGCCCTTCAAAACGACTTTTGAGCTGTGCCATTGCTGTGTCTACAATAGGGAAAATACATGAATCTTGAAAGCGACTTCTGGATCTTGAAGACATTCGTCATTGGTCAGTTCATCAAAGAATTTCTTTGTGCGTCGCTTTCTAACAGTATTAAAACTCGGCGTAATCTTCCAAATAGCTGAGATTCCTGTGGCAGTAGTAATGATAGTTTCCCATGAATCACGCATATACGTCAGTTCACCAAATGCCATGGAGAGAAGTCGGGTAGCAGCAGATAGGTCCATTTCGATTGATTGAAGTGCACAAGATGCACTATCAATAATATTGTCAATAACAATCGTTCCCAAATTATAATGAACACTACGAATTCAAATTTCTCCATGTTATGTTTCAAACCAGCGGCATCACTTTTCTCCTGAGACACCGCAATAGATGCGATGTGGATAGAGCTTCTCTCGTGCCTCTTTATCTTTAAACCGTAGTGCCGCGATGATCCAGGAACGCCATTAATCCACTGCCATTGCATATTAGGATTTGTCCTATCTGCAAACAACCAACAGGTGAGAAGCACAACCAATCCCTAGTGACCTTCAGATTTCCAGTAGAGAAATAGTAGTAGAGTTTGTCGCTGAAAATAGGCCGACCGCTCTCATCTTCTTCAAACTGACCCATGGGTTGACATGGGCCATGAGACAAAATCGTGCTCTTCAAGGAAGTAGATGCGATGGTAGAAGGAAAGTGTGCCCGATCACTTGGGAAAGATCGGTCCAGCTTAAATAAGTCACAGTTCGAGCTAGAAGAACTGGAGGCGATGTCACTTTCGTCACCTATAGTAGGCCTAGTGTCTTTTTTCTCCTTGGAAGTTGTCGGCACTTCGGAACAAACTGGAATAGCATCGACTTCCTCCTCTGCGTTCTCCGCAATAGCTGCAGCTGCAGGAATATCGGCACTTGGAATTTGCATCTTAAAAAACGAATTGATGGAGGGAGTGCCGACCACAGCAGCCGCAATTTTCGGAATTTTCTCCGTTCATTTCTGACTGCCAGAATTGTACGTGCGCTTCATGGCATTCATCTTATATGATGATTATTTTCGTTTAGTGATGATCCAGATAAAGTAAATGAATGAATGCAGTGACTGTTATTATGAGCGCCAAGGAATTAACACTGCAATGTGCAGAGTGTATCAGTCACTTCAACACTTGGCTCGTGTAGATCGGGACACTGACAGAGACAAAGACAGGCACACGCAATGCGCACACAGAGTGACAGAGAGAGTGAGAAACAGACAGACAGACAGAGACAGGCAGATAGACAGACAGACCTCTATGTCTGACAGACAGCGAGAGACAGATAGAGAGACAGACACACACAGACAGCTAGAATAGCATGCAGGGAGCGGAAAAGAAAGCCGATACTACTTCAAACATCATTCCATAACGCTGGAATTGACTGATCGGATAAGGACGATCATTGAGTGATAGATGCACCTCTAGTCGGGCACTAAGATGAACGTCGACCTACATGGCCTAACATACAACTAATGTTGATGTCTAGTACGGGTCAAATGCACTCACATCCAATGACCCATACAGTCCCGACAGACACCACACATGCGTATCATTTATCATATCCGTCGTATCCAGGCTAGGCCGGCCTACATATGGTCAGACTCTAAAATCTGAAAACTAACTTTAAAACGGAAAAAGGCCATGAAACTTTTTTTACTTAATAAGCTTGGGGGCCCTTTGGATCTCGGGGGCTCGTGGATTTTGTCCACCTTCGTTACATGGTTGTTACGCCACTGCCTAGACAAAATATGAAGGTGGGGCCCTCTCCCTACGGTACTTATTGAAATGTATTATTACTTATTAATTTACTGAAATGCTGATGTATATGAACAAGATACAAGTATAAATTACAGTAAACTGTAAGTTCCTAACAATACTGAAATGACAATTATGACATGTGCGACTGAAGTTAAGTAGGCTGGCCTTAACGGCCTATGTAAGGTTTGGTTGAAGTCCTTTGCTATAGTGTGAAGTCATTCAGTGAAAACTCGGAACTCTTTTTTCCTTGCCTTAATGTTTGCAAATTTGTCCACAAGTGTGTCCAGATCAAGCTGCCTGGCTCAGGCTGGCTGCTTCGTTTTCAATGCTGATCAGCGCCAAACTGTCAAGGCGATCTTGTGCAATTGATGAGCGTAAGTATGACTTTATGAGTTTCAGTTTCACGGAAATAAGTTCGTCTAAAATCAAGTCAACACCATGCAAATGCAATGACGTCATTTCCGGGACCGGCAAGTTATCACTAATTAAACATTAGTGCTGTGCACTGCTGGAGCTGGGCGTCTCCGACTCGGCGCATCGTGTCGGGTTGACGGAACTTGACGGGTTCTCGGGTAACCGTACTGAGAGTCTGACACGGTATAGTCTACTTAGTCTACAATATTTATTTAACATATTTTTTCGGAGTCTTGCAAACTCGGGGGCCCCTCTGGGGCCTCTACACTCGGGGGCCCCTAGACTTTGTCTTACCCAGTCTACCCTATTGTTACGCCACTGCTTATATTCTTATCAGAAAGTCCTTTTCGGTCAGTACGAGTTCTTTGTTTAGGAAAGCACTCTGTTGTTCGAGCATGATAGTGTCTCTTTTCTTTATCGTCAAGCTGCTGAAAGTCATCGTGGATAGTCTGCCTCTGAATGTCGGACATTTCGGATTTACAGTCCAATCTGCAAGATGAAGAAATTGATGATAAGATCTGGTATACCTGGTTTCAACTAATTCTCATGTATGTGAATACATCACTTAATTATCATTATTAAAAGCAGAGGTTAAGGAAGACTTGGCTATACAGTATACACTGCATACAGATAGACAATAAAATTGGTCCTGGTAATAAGATCATGCTATGTGCATTGTACACCAGAGCAAGATATTAATAATTGCAAAAATACGGATAAATTAGATGCAAGTGCATGTTAATATACTCAAGACGTTCAATACTTAAATAGAATGATATAGCTTGACTTTGGGTGAGGCCGTAAGGGCACAGCTTCTGTTTCTTCTCTTCTGGCCCGAAAAGCAATAAGTAGGCCTATTCATATTTTAATGTTATCACTCTTAACTTCAATCTCTTGTTTCCTATTTTTCTGTAGTAGACCTGCATCTTGTTAACTGTCTATTTTGAATCACAATGTAGACTTAGTATTTTTTCAGGACCGGTTCTGTGCATATAATTCCTTCAAAAGTAAATGCCTCAGAAGTACAATAGGATGATTGTATATTTTATAGGCCTGCGGTTTTCATACATTGATTGATTTAAAATTTACAGACTAAATTGATTTGAGGTATTCTGTTTTTTGGTTCGTTGATGCACAGGTAATTCAGTCGGGAACTTTTGTCGGTTGAGAGCTGGACAGCGACTGAACAATGAAAAGTGAAAAGAATGATCATCGCCTTCTGTCGTCAGGTTGTGGATGCTGCAGAGCTGATGAAGCCTGGAGGAGGGACTGCAAAGAGCAACATGGATTACATGCATGGAGTAACCCTTGCGCTCTGATCTTCGAGTCATCTCCTATGCATGGGGAGCGGTGGTGTAGTGGATATGTTCGTTGCCTTGCAGCTGGAGGGTTGCAGGTTCGAATCCACCTCAAGCCGCCATGTAGGGGCCTTGAGCAAGTCCCTCACTCGAAATTGGTCAGCGCCTTGGCGTGAAACTCCGATTCAGTGTCCGTGCTGTATTCGGGAGCGCTTCTGAGGGGGCGCTATGACAAGTGCACATACATACTACATACATCCATGTAGGTCTAGACATACTTTCCTCCTGTTACTGGATCCCCTCATGCACTGCGTACGTTAAGAGCACATGGATGATCACTGGATGCTCTTCAAGCAGTCGCCAGAGCAACTTCTGCTTCTAGGATGATGCAGGCCGCCTATGCTTGGTGTGTCTAGGACCGTGTCAGGATCGAGCGTCTCCTAGCATGATGGATCAGGGTACTTGCTGATGATTTTGCCCACTACGACCAAATGGTAGATCGTGATTTGTGATGATGTGCGTCTTCTGACTACAGTCTCCAGAACCGGGCGTTGTGTCATTCAGTTATTTAGTTCTAACGCTTGGACTTGTTAGGTCTGCATAACTGCATTTAAGACTTGTTAGTGTCGTCTGCGAGCTACGTTAGAGATTTGTAAATGTCGTCGACTTCTAAAATTATATTTACATCTAAAATTATATTTACAATGAACGGAAGCTTGGAGGAACTTTGCGCGACTGGTGTAAGAAGCTATAATTCATAAAGATCTTTTGAATGTAGTTTAGTTTATAATAAACAGCTTCGTAATTATATTCTAAGAACATTCATCTGATGTCTAATATGCAAAAATACACCTTAACATATTCTTATCAATGTTTTTGTATCATTTTTAGGTGATTATTTCATAGCCTGGGAGATTATATATGTCCTACCCTAGGGTGTAATTGGGGGGACAGTGGCCAGGGGATCATGTCCGGGGGGAGAAACAAAGTCCGTTTACTCTAAATGGAGGCGGCGATGCGTAGCCTAGCAGGGGAGTTGTGACGTCACTTCATATTATGATGCAAATCTACCATTATTTTTATAGAAGTTCATTTTGAGAATAATATGAACTATGCCAATTGTGACGTCACTTTGATTATGATACAGATCTACTATTCTAGAAGTTCATTTTGGGAATATAAAACTAGCCCATTGTGACCGCATTTCAATTAGGATACAGATTCTATAATATCATCTATTATAGAAGTTCATATTGAGAATATTAAACTGGGCCAGTTGTGACGTCACATTGATATAAGACTTAATACAAAACTAGACCCATTGTCATGTCGTGTAAATTATGACACGGATCTACTATTATAGAAGTTCATTTTGAGAATATGAAGCTAGGCCCATTGTGACGTCACTATCATCATTATTATACAGATCTACTATTGGAGAAGTTCATCTTGAATAGAGAAACTAGACATATTATGACATCACTTCGATTATGATACAGATGAACAATTGTCGAAGATCATTTTGAGACTTATGGAATAAGCCTATTGTGACGTCACTTCGATTACGATACACACTTACAGAAGTTTATTTTGTGAATTCAAAATTAGCCAATTGTGACGTTTCTCTGATTATGATATAGATCTACTATTGTCGAAGTTTATTTTGAGACTAGGCTATATGAAATATGCCTAATGTGACGTCTCATCGATTATAATGCAGGTCTACTGTGACGTCACATTGGTACAAGTCTTCTATAATTTTGAGAATATTAAGCTAGGTCTATGGTGATGTCATT
The DNA here is from genome assembly GCA_949752735.1 of Lumbricus terrestris. Classification (NCBI taxonomy): domain Eukaryota; kingdom Metazoa; phylum Annelida; class Clitellata; order Crassiclitellata; family Lumbricidae; genus Lumbricus; species Lumbricus terrestris. Next base: position 2,437,535 of record OX457052.1, read on the forward strand.
TCGATTATGATGAAAATCTAACATAATGAAAGTTCACTTTGAGAGTGCCTGAACTAGGCTTTGTGTGACGTCGCTTCGATTCTGATACAGGTCTACTATTGACAATCTATTGTGGATGTTCTTATTGAGAAATTAATACTCCTTAGTCCGCTGCCTAGACTTCGGTTCTATCTGACTGATCAAAGGTGACTCTAGGACTCAGTGGGTCCTTGTTGTGTTGGGTGTTCCTCAGACTCGGGGGGGTTCTGTCCTAGGCCCGCTCGAAGCGCTCTTATTCATCCTTTACCCCAACCATTCTGCAACTGGCTACTTCTTCGTTGATGATGTTCACGCCTATGTCCATGAGCCCATTCTGTTCAACTCTGCAAGTTAACTCGAGGCTCTATCTCAAGATCTCCTCTATCTTTGGATGAACTCTTCAAATCGTCTTTCCTTGAACTCATCAAAAATCTAGTTGATTTGGTTTGACACTTCCAAGCAGCTCCAAAAACTTGACTTAATAGTCGTTACTCTTTCAAACATATGACCCCCAAAAAATTTTGGACGACTTTTGGGGGGTTTTTACCCTGTTTTTTTTATTATCCTACCATTTTTTACCAAGTTTTGGCATCTGACAACCTTTTTGAAATGCCATTCGCAGCCGATTTTTGAGTTTCTTCTGCTTTCTTGTATTATGGGGTGCGGTGATGTAGTGGGTATTTCGTCGCCTTGCAGCCGAATGGCTATAGGTTCGAAGCGACCTCAAGTCGCCGCGTAATGACCTTGTGCACGTCCTTCATTCCCAATTGCTCAGCGCTTCGGCGTGAAACTCCGAAGCAGTGTCCGCTCTGCAGTCGGTAGCGCCTCTGAGTAAATTGAGAGCTTGAAGGAGCGTTATAACAAGTGCACATGTACAAACATAATTTACATAAACAAAAGACCGCGGCTGAGATCAGGCAACAGCAGCAGGTCACGACAATCATTGCCGGGCGGCAGACCCGGACAGATCCGACTCACTTTCAGCCATGACTAGGGCTATTAGGCCTATAGGCCTACAAGTTCATTTTGTCAATTTTAAAACTAGACATATCGTGACGTCACTTCAATCATAACACAAATCTACTATAGAAGTTCGTTTTGAGAATTTGAAGCTCTAGTTTTATATTCACTTCAACATGTATAAGAGTTGATCTATATTGAAGCTACACTTGCTCTCGAGCTCATGACATTTACTCTGACATTTGACATTATGCGTGTAAAGCATCCTAGAAGTGGCTTGCCTCTGACGATGCTATACAAATTGTCTGAATTACATTACATTACATTACATATTCTATAGCATAATCGAAATGACGTCACAACAGCAGAAGAGGTTTTTCAATTGAGGAAATTTCGTTTGCGGTGACGCAAATGTTGACTAATCTTTGAAGAGAGGCTCGAGAATCGAGATGACGATGTGAGTGGGAAGACGCTATGTCATGAGTGGGATGACGTTATCATCGTTATGTCATGAGTGGGATGACGTTATGTCATGAGTGGGATGACGTTATCATCGTTATGTCATGAGTGGGATGACGTTATGTCATGAGTGGGATGACGTTATCATCGTTATGTCATGAGTGGGATGACGTTATGTCATGAGTGGGATGACGTTATGTCATGAGTGGGATGACGTTATCATCGTTATGTCATGAGTGGGATGACGTTATGTCATGAGTGGGATGACGTTATCATCGTTATGTCATGAGTGGGATGACGTTATGTCATGAGTGGGATGACGTTATCATCGTTATGTCATGAGTGGGATGACGTTATGTCATGAGTGGGACAGGACTGTGAAAAGGAAGTGAACGTGACAATGATAATTATTATAATAGAATGGAAAAGCGGAAAAAGCTGTAGACAGAGATGTGTTCTTAATCTTCTCTGGTAATTAAACCAGAAGAACGAGTTTACTGTTTTCAGTGTTTTGGCATTGTTCTATTGTTCTGTTGGTCTTAAGATTTAATCGACAGGGTCAAATGATCTCTTGAGAAATGGAGAGAAGGATGTAAAGAGCTTGACTTCATTTGCATAAATTTGCATAGATGGTCAACTAGAAATAAATTAATCAAACCAATATAATAGCACAGCATGCACGATTGCACGTACATGAACGCGATACAAATTTCGTATCGATATATTGACCTAAGTTATCCAATGATGATCCTCGTTTACTTTCAAACTGACACAACATAGAATGATCACAATTCATGAATTCATGAATTCATAGTATAAATAAAGTTCTCTAGTATAGATGATCGCAGTTAGTTATTACTGGAGAAGAATTTAGCTGTCGGCAACCAACATGGCGCCATCACATCCCACCTCTCATTGTTCCGCGCCCTCTGCCAAATGGAAGGTTCAGTCGACCCTGGGAGATAGGCCTACGTAGAGGGTTTCTATTTCGTATCTGTAAGCTCTGATCGTGAGTTCGTGACAGATTGTTAACCACCATTAGGCTACCACAAACTCCCTCCTCTCTCTCTGTCTTTCACTATGTACTCTGTCGCTGGGGCGTGGACATTTGCCCCTGGACAAAACTCCCGGACAGTTTTTCCCCAGGGTAGGACAAAAAACCTGGTATTGCGTGTAAGTGATATTACAATCAAACGACGGTACGTAAGTTGGATTGATGAAAAGATTTCTCGCTAAATAGAAGCCGGATTGATACAAAATAATGTTTACTTAAATGGAAGCTTGATTGATGAAAATATTCTTGCTTAAATCGGAGCTGGATGGATAAAAAAATAGAAGTTGGATGAAACGAATTATTGCCTAAATGGAAGCTGGATTGATGACAACGATTCATGCTGCCCTAAATTACATCAACAGGTATCAGCTTCATATCGGAGTGACTGAACGACACTAACAATCTATAAGTTCACGCCTGAATGACAGCGACAAGTGTTTACCCGTAGGCCTATGACACTAACTAGTTGACACAGCACCGCGAACTGGGTAATTAACCCTAGTTTGAGCAAATAATAAAAAATAGGTTATGCGCAGCAAAGGGGGGAATTGTCCGAGGCTAATGTCCTAGGCTAAATCAGAGGAATTGTCCGGGGGTTTTGTCCAGCGGGAGAAATGTCCTACACTTCCTCTCGCTGTCTCTTTCTCTCTCTCTCTCTCTCTCTCTCTCTCTCTCTCTCTCTCTCTCTCTCTCTCTCTCTCTCTCTCTCTCTCTCTCTCTCTCTCTCTCTCTCTCTCTCTCTCTCTCTCTCTCTCTCTCTCTCTCTCTCTCTCTCTCTCTCTCTCTCTCTCTCTCTCTCTCTCTCTCTCTCTCATCTAGCTATAATATATATATATATATATATATATATATATATATATATATATATATTCCTTGACTGGTTCGAACAAAGGGCAAAGCGTATGAAAACGTTTCATTTATAATATTTTATATAATGCTCTTTCTCTCTGTATACCAGCCAATAATTAGATAAAAACTTCCTTGGATCTGGTTCTTCGATCGTCAGGGCAGAAATTCTATATAGGCTAATTTACTTCTAGAGGCGCTGTGGTGTAGGGGGTATGATCTATGGGGAACGGACATTAGCCCCCCTGGACATTGTCCCCCGGACATTATCCCCCCCGGGGTAGGACATTATCCCCCCCAGTATATGATATCATTACCTAAAAGTGATGCACAAAGTGTAATTAATGGGCCTATGTTAATTTAATATCTATACATTACACATTAGTTTAACATCCTGTAGGAATATGCTAAGTTAATTGAAGGTTTAATATGTATATTATAAGACAGTTTAAAGGTCTGAAACGACGCTAAGAAGTCTACGAATGTCGTTAATCAGTGTTTAATCTAGTCCCCCTCCGCTGGGGGGGAATTGAGGTTTCTGGGGGGGAGACAATTGAGCGTCCGAAGGACGCTCGTGAGGCGCGTAGCGCACTGAGGGGGGTTAATGGGGAGGGGGATTTCCCCCTCCCCATTAGAAATTTTTTTGAATGTCCACATTGCAATGGCAGTATTTTAAAGTGTCATCTTAACAAAATTGCTGTACTTTTTCAGTGATCCATTAGAAACTTTTTGAATTTCCAAATTGTAATGGCAGCATTTTAAGGTGTCATCTTAACAAAATAGCTGTACTTTTTCAGTGACCCATTAGAAATTTTTTTAATTTCCACATTGCAATGGCAGCATTTTAAGGTGTTGTCTTAACAAAATAGCTGTACTTTTTCAGTGGCCCATGAGAAACTTTTTGAATATCCACATTGCAATGGCAGTATTGTCATTTTAACAAAATAGCTGTACTTTTTCAGTGATCCATTAGAAACTTTTTAATTTCCAAATTGCAATGGCAGCATTTTAAGGTGTCGTCTTAACAAAATAGCTGTACTGTTTCAGTGACCCATTAGAAATTTATTGAATTTCCACATTGCAATGGCAACATTTTAAGGTGTCGTCTTAACAAAATAGCTGTACTTTTTCATTGGCCCATTAGAAACTTTTTGAATTTTCACATTGCAATGGCAGTATTTTAAGATGTCATCTTAACAAAATAGCTGTACTTTTTCAGTGACCCTTTAGAAACTTTTTGAATTTCCATATTGCAATGGCAGTATTTTAAGGTGTCATCTTAACAAAATAGCTGTACTTTTTCAGTGACCCATTAGAAATTTTTTGAATTTCCACATTGCAATGGCAGTATTTTAAGGTGTCATCTTAACAAAATAGCTGTACTTTTTCAGTGTCTCTTTAGAAACTTCTTGAATTTCCACATTGCAAGATGCCATTTTAACAAAATAACTCCATTATTTCAGTACTGATAAAAAGTGTTTTAGGATTTCAATATATATATATATTATATAATAACAATAAAAAAATCTTTATGTATCGTGTTCATCAGCTCAGTTCTGCTGATGCTGGGTTATTCTAATGAATTACTGTTTACATGAGTAAATAAGAAACTGTCAGCTTATCCCAGTTTCTCCATATGGCCCTGAGTTGCTGACCAGTACACACTTTCCGAAATCATATTTAATGGTACACAAATCTACCAAGAGCTAATAAACTACCGGTACCAAAATCAAGAAGCCACTAGTCTTGTAGTAATGATGTTGTTTTACTAGGTGTTCAGATAATAGGACCAAAACATTTTGAAATTTGACAGTTTAAAATGTGAAGGATAGCACTTGATAGCCATTCAGTTGTACAAAAATAGTATTTGTACAAATATTAACCGTAAATTATACTCATTTTTGCTGGATTTTGTCATATAATATAACAGTAAATAATTACTACAACCATGTAGCAGTAAATAATATTACGGTTATATTATTATAACAGTTCATGTAATGCACTGATGTAAACACTAAACAGCAACTAAATACTATTACCATTTTGACAAATTTTTCTGGAGGAGATGTCATCTCTGTTTTTAGTTAGAAAAAAAATAGTGTTTATCTAAATATATACAGTAAGTTATATTCATTGCAACATGATATTATCGTATATTATAGTAGTAAATAATGTCATTATAATCATATAATAGTAAATAATATCACGGTATATTATAACTCTTCAAGTAAAACAACGATGAAAAAGTTACTGAAAACCAATAACATTTTGTGAAATTTTCTGGGGGGGAAATGTCAATCCTGGGGGGGGAAAGTTCCCCCCCCCAGAGACGTCTAGATTAAACACTGGTCGTTAATAAACCTTCGTTGTAGCCATAACTGACACTAACAAGTAGGCCTACTTAGGCTACTGTATACGATTCCCATTTGTTCATTTCTATGTATTGAATCTAATTTTGAATGGAAACAACGCTAATAGCCTAAGTCTATGAAGCACAGACATAGATAGCCTAACTGACGTTAACAAACCTTTGCTGTAAGACACTAAACAAATAGACTGTATAGGCCCTACCAGGGTGAGAATTGCCGGGGGGGGGTTGGGGGTTTCGATCCCCAGTCTTTCTTAGAGCCCCATGTTAAAGTATGTTTTTACACCCCAATTCCAAGTGGGTAATGGTCCAACCCCCCCCCAGTTATTTTTCCACAATTCTCACACTGGGCCCTACATACGATTCCCATTCGTTCATTAATTCAAATCTAAGTCTAGGCCTATTGATACAATTAGGACCTAAATGACACTAAGTACTTTCGTTTGCATGTGAATGCCAGTGACAAGTCTTATCGGCTGCCGCATTATTCTACGATTTGCACATTATCCCCCCGGACTTTGTCCGGGGGGGGGCTAATGTCCTACGCAAAATCGGGGGGGAATATGTCCGGGGGCTAATGTCCAGGGGGATCATGTCCGGGGGGGATAATGTCCAGGGGGGCTAATGTCCTACAACCATGATCTATAGGGGTATGTTCGGTGACAATTAGAGCTGGAAGGTTGCTGGTTCAAATCCACCTCAAGGGGCCGTGTGGCATCCTTCACATGCGGTTCGGCGTGAAAATACGATTCGGTGTCCGCGACTCCGCGCTCTAGTCGGGAGCGCCTCTGAGTAGATATCTTGGCGGGCGCTATAGTAGATATCTTGGCGGGCGCTATAGTAAGTGCGCACACTATACTATATTCCTATACATGTTATTCATTGACTGGTTTGAACAAAGAGCAAATAAAACCTATGAAAAACGTTTCATATTTTTAACCATGCACTGAATTCCTCAATAGCAGTACCGTACTTCAGTCTGTCGCCTAGGATTAATAAAATAAAATATCTGAATTATACGTCTATTTGACAACGATCGTGTAAATGAATTGTAATAATTGTTGGCGTCAATAAAAAGTAAGTTGAGAGAAGTCATTGACGCGCCAAATAAATAATTTCATGGAGAGACGCATTCAGACACACGCACACACACATACACGCACACATGCACGCACACACCATCGCACGCACACACACGCACGCGCGCACACACTAGCACGTATATATGCCTACAGACACACGCACTTGCACATGGATTTGTATTTAGGCCTATTATATATATATATATAATATTATATATATATATTAGGGTGTCCCACGATTGCACAGGAAAAATATTTTTCTTGAAACTTGAAATGCAGTCCCTCCAAAAAGTTTCCTTATGGTCCTATGATAGTACCTGCCAAATTTCTGGACATTTTGAAAATATTTAGAGGCCGCTCAAAGCTCACATATAGGCCTAATATGTGTAAGTTGTCACAAATTATACGTGCGACATATAGGCCTATGAGTTTGAAATTTTCGGAGGTCCACACTTTGATCCCACTAGCGTGCTTATGTATTGCTTAATAACCTTATATTGCTCTGAAATACTAAAATCTACAAATATGCAACCTTATTGTATTTGCGAATGAGGTTTTTCAAGCATAAGGACGACAGTTAAGCTCTCGAGCAAACGAATGATGTAAATGTCGTGCACTAGGATTGCAGGTCGCTACCTCCACATGGCAATCATCAGTGGAGTAGAAATGAATAAGGTTAACAGATTGTCAGTCTGATTTTTCTCTAGTTGGTGGAAGTAGCCTACAAACATGTTGGTGTGCTAAAGTTGACCTCTGGACCAGGACAGGAATCAACGGTTGCAGTTTGAACCTTTTGAAGTCGTGAAAGTGTGATGCATTAGGCCTAATTATTGGCAAATGCTTTGAGACAACGGCTTTCAATAACTGCATATTAAATAGAGTTTGCAATGCCTTGCACCCTTCTACATCAGCCATCAGTCGTAACATCTTGTTAACATCACAGAAATCTTTTAAGTCCAGTTGCCTGGTGCATTCTTTGTGTCCTTGGTAAAAATTTGTCCATCAATGGTCTGTAATTAAGCTCTGCAAGCCATTTAAAGATGAATGCTCCAATCTGGTTCACCATCAACCAAACCCTCGACCAATGCTACTGCAGTCTGCATCTAACAAATCATAAGAATTCATTACTGAACAGCTTTAGCGTGGCCATACTCGAAATATGACTATCAAGAATTTTCAAAACTCTTGGTATTCATGGTTGGATTGAACAATTCGGTAGCATTTCGCAAGCCTGTTGCCATCACAGAGCAAGTTGGATGGGTAAGGCAATATAGATCTAATTGCTTTATGATGGAAACGAATCACATATACAGTTGACGACCGTGAATTACAGGGCATCCAACCCAAACAAGTCTCAGATTTGTGATTGACATCTACAGTCAGGCGGTGTTCTCATGTAGAGTCACTGCTCTCTTTGAATTAATCCATAGCTTTATAATTCTGGCAATGCTGCTCTAGATGACAAGTCTGAAAATGATGCAACATCATTCTTGGTATACCAGCACCTAAGATATAAGAGATAGCAATTCTCTCTGTTCTTTCAGTGAGTTCTCATTAATGTGGAATAACGGGGTTATCTCTTCCTAAAAGTTTTTCCCAAACCATGCTGCGTTCAAATATAGTTTTCTCGATCTTTCGGTGAAAGAGTGGCGAGATAGCCAATCGTATAAGACCACGTGTGATTTTTCATAACGTTGGTCTGTGTAAATGACTGTGCTGAACAAACATGACGCAGCTTTGATACAGAATTTCAGCTCAACGATAACGAAGAACGTAGATCGGAGACAATTTCTCGTACAGGTTGTCGAAAAACACAGGCACATGTTTTCTAACCACAATTGTGACAATCTTGTTGACATGTGTAAATGTAGAACGTAGAACTGAAGAACAATTTGAGTGCAGTGATGTAGAATCAGCAGATCAGTATGAGAATAGTAAAAAAATAACGGTCCAGACGTTGATTTGTTGTGTAGCTGCATGGGGTGTGCAATTAAAACTTTACTGTGTGGTCCTAGGACAAATAGGGGTTGAACCTCACAGCCCCCTCAGAATTTCTTACTATGAAGCAGATGAAGGTATGGAGGAGCTAAAACCACGACTTGTTACATTATCAAGAGTTTGTAATGACTACTCCCAATGATTAGTTGTGTGTGCACTGATATTGTGTCCAAAGTTCAAAAATCTCAAATTTTTCTCGATTTTGCATTTTTTGAGCATAAGACTATGCCCAAAATATCCATTGTATCCAATAAAGTTAAATACCTGTTAATTCTACCATTCACGAGCTTTCCAAGGGTAGTAAATTTGTTATAATAGGATCAACGATTGGGATATAAAGGCATTTAGAAGTTGGACACATCAGGCGCAAATTATGCCAATATGGGTTAAATTTGGGCGGCTTGAGCCACCTCTAAATATTTTTTTAGTGTCATAAAACTTTACAGGTGTTATTATGGGACCATATGGAAACTTTTTAGGGGGACTGCATTTCAAGTTTCTAGAAAAATATTTGTTGGGACACCCTAATATATATATATATTGTGCGTTCATTCTAATTTTAAAATCTGCTTTGGATCTAAAGCGAATTAAAATTAAAAACAAGACTAATATACGAAACTTGTGGATTGATTGAAAGAAGTTTAATAATTATTTATAATTATACTAATAATTATTATTTCTTCAGTTCAAGTTAGGTGGTCCGTGCTCGTAGGCCTAGCAGGCCCTATGAGGCTATGCCTAACAATGGCCTAATGAATAAAGGAATGAATGAGGAGTAGGATAGTCACCAGGTAGGCCTAGACTATAGGCCTGCCGCCTTAGAGAGTGAAACCCCATTATGACTGATACTCACTGGTGTAGGCCTATATGGTCTTGCGCAAGCCACCGATTGATTGTGTCAGACGTTAGAAAGTCTAATGAGGCTGATATCGTTTGAGCGAATCTTTCCAGACTTCTTTCACTCATCTCTCTTCCGACCTCAATTGTTGTTGCGAACAATTCTGAGGTGTCGTCTTGCTAATGAAAGTCTACGACTCAAGCAAACAAGTGATTAGTTTTATCTTGCCGTATCTCGTGTCTCGGCTTCAAGTCGATCCGAGTCTGTACACAAATACCATATTTTACGCTAACAATATGGAAATAGATTTAATGAAACTTGAGCAGCGTATTTTGTGTCAAGTGAATCTGCCATTACTTTAGCTGCCTGTGTAACTAGAGTTAAGTACCGTACTAGCTAATCCTAGTGTGGATAAAGGAGGAGAAGGGCGACACTAATCATCTTTGAAATGAAAGTGTCGTCGAATAGCAACTAGCAGTAGCTGTTATTTTAGACCTATAGGCAAAAGGCAGAAGGCAAAAGGTACTTTAAGGCAGAGGCTGTGGGTGAACCGATCAGATTTAGGCCTACTTATTGTATCTCACTGGATGCCATCCACACTCATCGCTGAGTCCTCAGTTTCGTCATTTCCAACAACTGCATAGACTGCAGCTGCTGCAGACGAAGAAAGAAAGCGTTCATAAGTTACAGGTCGGACGTCGTGATATTCAGACATCAGTTTCATCATTCGAACGCATTCGACGACTGTTGAATATTGTGGAAGCAATTTGAACAGCTTTGAACTTCGAAATCCAGCAAAGAAAGGTAGGCATACGAAAAAACACTGTTCCTCACTCTGTCTATGCATTTGCATGTAGGCCGTATGTATTGTTTATAGAACTAGGTCTACTTTACATTTTCTGATTTCATCTATAGGCCTATCCATCCTTTCATCTTCACCGATAGACATTAGCGTTGATTAAGTTCTAACGACACCAGATGAACCATTTTTAAAATTTTAATTTCCCTTTGTGCTTCTCGAACACAGCCTTTGAGAGATAATGGTGCAAACGGAAAATTGATAAGAGATATAACTTAACTAAAGTGTTTAGCCATGCCGTATGCAGACCTATTTCTACTTTATTGGACCTATGGCTGTTGGCTGATTAGTTTAAAAAGTCCTATAATTTAACCAAAATATCCTCTAGTCGAGCATTAGTTATGAACTTAGGAAGGTATGACGGTGCCTGTATGACGGTGCTGGGTTACACAGCATAGGTCTACACGCAGGTTCGAACCTTGGATGGAACGGTCAATGCATGGGCCGAGTTTATCAGGGGATAGGGGGCTAAGCCCCCCAAGAAGACCCAGAGTCATTTTTTACCGTGCAAATGGTATCGTTTTTCTGGCTTAGCCCCCCACGCGAAATTTACGAATGACTAAAAAAGGTCATCACTTTTTTGGGCCGGGGAAAAAAAATTTCGGCGAGGCTAGTCCTGGACGAAATTTTTCCAGCCCCCCAAGAACGAAAACCAAACTCCGCCGGGGTCAATGTATACAATATACATTGTGTGCAGGGATATTGCTGAATCAATTCCGTACGAATTCGATGGGCTCCTAATTGCTCTATCGGTGGATAGACGCGTAATTGTATATAGGCTACAAATAGTTTTCGAAATCTCTTTGCGAAGGTTCAAAATGTTATTGCCTAATTGTAACAAATTGATCGCAGAAGTTTTGCTCTAAGTGATAAGCTTATGTCTGATTATCAGGCTGCCGAAAGGGATTGGCAAATGACAAACTAGGCCTATAGGGCCTGCGACTTTTAAGGAGCGGGATTGATAGTTGTAGCGTGTGGCGGGGAACGGTGGCGCATTGGTCCATTGGATAAAGTTGGCTTATCCTCCCTTCAGTCAGTTATGAACTCGGCAGCCAGACTCATTGCTCGTCTACCTCGCTACTCCCACATTTCTACCTACATGACTGATGTTCTTCACTGGCTTCCTGATGCTTCTCGTGTCCAATTCAAGGTACTGCTCTTAGTTTCAAAAACTCAAACTGGACAAGCTCCTAAATACCTTTGTAACTTGATGCATAAACCCCTCTCTGCAGTCTCTTCCCACCCTCTCCGGTCTGCTGATCGACTAGATCTCTTGGTTCCAAGGGCAAGAACTGCCATGGCCCAACACCGTGCCTTTGCCATTGTAGGCCCTTATATATGTGGAATGACCTCCCTCCCACTATCCGTAGTAAGATCTTATTGGGGGGCATCTTCAACCCTTCGCTACTTGAATTCTTTCTTATTTCCTCGGGGCTGTCACGCTGAGAGCGCCTCTGAATAGCTATAGTCTGAAAGAAGCGCTTTATAAATGCTCATACAATACAATTCAATCAATACAATACAATACAATAAAACACTGCCATGGAGATAGACGGAGCTGAGCTCGATTCCCAAAGCCCCCTCCCCTCACCCCCACGTATGATAGACATGCTTTGTAGGCAGCGCTATTAGCGACTTGTATTGCAGGCTGTCTGTTCTGTTAGAAGTTAAGATTGATGTTACTTGAGAAGTTAAGATTGTTTCATAGCGTGTACACTGTACAACTGTACATGTACAGCACAGTGCGTTAGCAGGCGCTTAGAAAAAAAATTATTATAATTTATGGACCTACGCAAACTTTACGATTTACTACTTAGGCCCTATGTCTTTTTAGATACCGGTATATAGGCCTAGGTCTAATATTACCGACGCTTAACTATACTCAGTTTAAACTTCGAATTATCAACAAGAAATCGATTAATAAAATCGTGATTGTTAACCTATAATTATATCGTAGGTCGCAGTGTTTAATCTAGTCCCCGTCCTCTGGGGGGGGAATTCAGGTTTCTGGGGGGGGAGACAATTGAGCGTCCGAAGGACGCTCGTGAGGCGCGTAGCGCCGAGACGGGGAGGGGTATGGGGAGGGGATGTGCCCCCTCCCCATCAGAAACTTTTTGAATTTACACATTGCAATGACAACATTTTAAGGTGTCATCTTCACAAAAATACCTGTACTTTTTCAGAGTCTCATCAGAAACTTTTTGAATTTCCACATTGCAATGGCAGCATTTTAAGGTGTCGTCTTAACAAAATACCTGTACTTTTTCAGAGTCTCATCAGAAACTTTTTGAATTTCCACATTGCAATGACAGCATTTTAAGGTGTCATCTTCACAAAAATACCTGTACTTTTCCAGAGTCTCATCAGAAACTTTTTGAATTTCCACATTGCAATGGCAGCATTTTAAGGTGTCGTCTTAACAAAATACCTGTACTTTTTCAGAGTCTCATCAGAAACTTTTTGAATTTCCACATTGCAATGGCAGCATTTTAAGGTGTCATCTTCACAAAATACCTGTACTTTTTCAGAACCTCATCAGAAATTTTTTGAATTTCCACATTGCAATGGCAGCATTTCAAGGTGTCATCTTCACAAAATACCTGTACTTTTTCAGAGCCTCATCAGAAACTTTTTGAATTTCCACATTGCAATGGCAGCATTTTAAGGGGCAATCTTAACAAATTAGCTGTACTTTTTCAGTGGCCCATTAGAAACTTTTTGAATTTCCACATTGCAATGGCAGCATTTTAAGGGGCAATCTTAACAAATTAGCTGTACATGTACTTTTTCAGTGACCTAATAGAAACTTTTTGAATTCCCACATTGCAATGGTAGCATTTTAAGGTGTCATCTTATCAAAATAGCTGTACTTTTTCAGTGGCCCATTAGAAACTTTTGAATTTCCACATTGCAATGGCAGCATTTTAAGGGGTCATCTTAACAAAATAGCTGTACTTTTTCAGTGACCAATTAGAAACTTTTTGAATTTCCACATTGCAATGGCAGCATTTTAAGGTGTTGTCTTAACAAAATAGCTGTACTTTTTCAGTGACCCATTAGAAACTTTTTGAATTTCCACATTGCAATGGCCGCATTTTAAGGTGTCGCCTTAACAAAATAGCTGTACTTTTTCAGTGACCCATTAGAAACTTTTTGAATTTCCACATTGCAATGGCTGCATTTTAAGGTGTCATCTTAACATGATAGTATCTTATGTTATAGTAGCAAATAATGTCATTATAATCATGCAATAATAAATAATATCACGGTATATTATAACACTTCATGTAAAGCAATGATGAAAACAGTAACTAAAACCAATATCATTTTGTCAAATTTTTCTGGGAGGGGAAATGTCAATCCTGGGGGGGAACTTTCCCCCCCCAGAGACGTCTAGATTAAACACTGCGTAGGTCGTATGATCCGTAGACCTATTGTTATAATTTACAATTGTTTCGCTTGTTGCTGTTTAACGATACCCGGTACTGCCATTTCAAAGATGATTAGTGTCGCCCTCCTTCTTTACCCACGCTTGGGACTGGCACTAGACTGGGTGACGAGGTTATCAATTTCTTTCAATTTTTCCCATATAGATAGCGTAGGTGGCACGTGACTGCTCGGGTGTAGGACATTATCCCCCCGGACAAAAGGTCCCGGTGAGTCCCGAACATATCCCCCGATTTTGCGCAGGACAATATTCTCCTCGGACAAAATTCTCCTTGGGCAATTAGTCTGTTTCTTCATTTCATTGATGAAGTTGAATCGTTCGCAGTGTGAACCTGTTAATGCCGTAACCGGGCGCCGTAACAATTGCCTTAAATTACCTTAACATATTCTTACAATGTTAAACTAATGTCTAATATAGGCCTATAGATATTCACTTAGACCTATATTCTTACGTTTTGTGCATCACTTTTAGGTAATGATATCATAGACGGGGGGGGGATAATGTCCTACCCTAATGTCCGGGGGACTTTTGTCCGGGGGATAAATGTCCAGGGGGATAATGTCCGTTCCTCTGACTGCTCTGCCTGGGTAGGCCCAACCCGGAAGTTCTCTCATGGCCTTGGGATTTGTGTAACGCCAAGACGTTCGTTTGAATCGCAGACCTTCGAGATGCGAAGGAAGGCATATCGCTAAGGATGGGGCCTATACATAGGCTACCTGACAGCTGCCTGGAATCAGTGTCTCCAGTTTTTAGAAGAATTAGCGAGTCTATCTGTTCCCTATACTCTAATTTTTATTGACAAAACCCATTTTGTCAAAACAAAATAATATCTTCCAGATTTAATATGTTGCAGAAAGTGTTTGAAATCGCCGACAATTTGAATTGCCAATGCAGGTAGGCTACAGTCACGCACGCACACACACCCACATTCACACACACTCACATACATATAGCCTATATTGTACCCAGTAACGACGCTTTACACTTTTACAGGATCAGCATGGAAGAGAAGCAACGGATTGGATGTGTGGATCTGTATGAAGACATGAATGACGTCACTCATCCTGACGATGACCATCGACAGAGGTCGTCACTGTTGTCCGTCGCGTCTTCTTCTTCTTCTTCTTCTTCTTCTTCTTCTTCTTCTTCCTCTTCCTCTCTTGAATCTGATCATCGATGTCTGCCGCAGAGGGAAGAAGAGATTAATGGAGAGAAGGACGAACTTAAAGTCGATCGTATTCATGAAACAACGGAACCAACAATCTCACAACCTCACAATCAGACAGATCAAGCAATCTCAGGTAATAAACCGTGTTATAATATATGCCTACATTATTCCCTACTTTTGAAATAGCCATTGCCAGTTGATCATTATTCTTACTATTTTAAAAAGAAACAGGTACTAGCGTAGCTGCACGTCACTGTGAAGTCACAAGATGACAATCAAGTTGGTATAAATAAGGAATCTGTGAGATCAATAATTTTGCTATTAAAGTAATAAAATTCAAATCACTAAACAATGAAAATGGGCAATGTGTCAATGACAAAAAATGTGTATTCAGTCACCTCTTGAGCAAGATCCTGAAGATATGCGGCTATGTGCAACGTAAACAGCGAGAACGCAAACATTAAGAGTTGAGTTGAGAGTTAAGAGATTTGCATGAATGAGAGGAGATCGGTTCAATGTCGATTGTTCTGGTTTCATTGAGAAAGCCCTAAATCTCCAGATTTGAACCCGATAGATTGATAATCAATTGCGGAGAGCTATGCTGGAGAAATATCATAATCTACAACCAAAACAAAGAGCGGTAAAAGAATTGATGGGCGCATTGAAGTTGATATGGGAAGATTTGCCTTTGGAACGCATCAACAGGGCCATAAAGAACTTTGCAGAGACTCAAAAGAAGTTTTGACACTGTTGGTGGGCAAATTGAACACAAGTTGTGAAGCACTATCAAGTTCATTTCACAACAGTTATTTGAGATGTGACTTAATAAAATCGTTTTTTGTTACTTTTTGTTGCGTAACGTTTTTGAATCGACAAATACGGTGGGTGGTCTCACCAAAGGTGATATAACTTTTGTTCTGTTTGAAATATTTTGATGAAATATGGCCATCATATGTGTAGGCCTAAATATAAATTGTCTTTAAACCTGTAAAATTTCATATCGAAATTCTTACTTCTGGTCAAGATATTGTGCAGAAAAACTTAGGGGGTACTTTTTATGGCCACCCTGTAGAATGGCCATTGCCTCACACTGCCTTAGACTGAACGATGTTTAACGGACGGTTGTGCCGCATACATGTAGACCTAAATGAGGACATAGACCGAATAGCAATAGTGATGATGACTACGATGGTTATGGTGGTGAAGATTATAATAATATTGATAATAAATCAGGCCTACAGTGATGATAATGACACACGATGATGATGCTGACGATGACGATGTTATAGCGCCCCTTTAAGCTCTCCACTCAGAGGCGTTCCCGACTACAGCATGGACACTGCGTTGGAGTTTCACGCCGAAGCGCTGAGCAATTGCGAGTAAAGGACTTGCCTAAGGTCTCTACGCGGCGACTTAAGATGGATTCTAACCTGGCAACGAATATACTCACTACACCACCGCGCCCCATCTATATATAATATATATATGATTTGTTAAGTAATGAGAATCATATCCTATGGCCAAGTTCAAGTTCGTTCAAGTAATCCGTTTCTGAAGAGATATATAATCTGTTTGTGGTATTTGTATATTTTAGTCGTATTCAGTCGAAATGAGATCAAGTCCATCTGTTCGACTCTCGCTCAGAGCAACGATCTGTCGAGACTCATGAAGCAAACGATGACGAGTCAACAGACGAACAGTCATCGTCCAGATGAATTGCAGCAGCAGCAGCCAGAGCCAGAGCCAGAGAGGAGGAGGTGGAGGATGAGGAGGAGGATGAGGATGAGGAGGAGCGACGTCGTGAAGGAAGCGCTGATGACGGCTGTGGAAGAGAGAGACTTCGATGAACTCTTTTCCATCATCACGAACAACCAATTCGAGCCATCGAGCCATCAAGTCCTCCAGCAGATCTGGTACGAAGGTCATTACCTGGAGACAGAGACGATCAGAGGTCGGACCCTGATGGCTGTCGATAGGTATCGTCTGAGGAAGAAATATCCACCGCCCAAATCCATATCGGATGGAAAAGACACCCTCTACAGTTTCAAGGTCGAAGCGCGACAGATGCTGCAGGACAGCTACGCGAAGTGTCAGTATCCGGGCTTCGAAGAGAAGCAGATGCTTGCTGAGATGACTGGACTGACCAGCAATCAGATCAAGAACTGGTTCAAGAATCGGAGACAGAGAGGAAAACAAACGACATCGTCGTCGTCGTCGTCTTCTTCTTTGTTAGCAACGGCAACATCAGTCTCACAGTCACATCGGTAAGATTTTTCGTTTGCTATGTAGCAGTTCTCTTTCTTTGTATAGCAGTTTTGATGGAAACTTCTCTTCTACGTATGATATCGTATAGCTATAGAGAGAGTTGATTCAATTTTCATTGCCAGAGTCACTTAATGTCGTTAATATCCCCACCACCACCACCACCACCACCACCACCACCACCACCACCACCACCACCACCACCACCACCATCATCATGAAAGGTTACGCATCATTAAAAGCGTCGATCATCTTCGAAAGAAAGAGCATCAATGGCACAAACTCTAACATTTGCTCCAGTAATTAATGTTATTTTCATAGTTGTAAAAAACGTTTTTTTCGTTTTTTATTCTCTCCCAAAAAACGTCGTTTTTTTCGTTTTTATTTTTCCCATCGTTTTTTATCGTTTTTTTCGATTTTTATGTAACTTTATTTAATTATTTACTACATAATATTATTTTCCTTAATTTAATTTTTGTCTAATATTCCATACGTTTTCACCGTACTCTCAAGGATGCAGCTAACTATAGGGTCTTTATGTAATTGTTTAAGTCATAATTTTGAGAAATACATGTAGTAGATCCCTACAAGAAATGAAACTTGTAAGAGTTATTTTGATATAAAATTCTTGGGCCTATAATTAATATCTATAAGTAACAATTTTAAGTACAAATGTACAATATATAACTTAGGTCACATCGGTGGTTTTTGCTTCTGATTAGATTTTAATTGTGTTAGGCCTATGTCGATCAGCATAAACTAACTTATAATGTGGACTTATGTCTACAATTTAAATTTGAAAGATTCCCATACCTTTAATTTGTCCGAATTTCTTATTAGACCAAAGTTATAAGAAAAAATAACTGTGGTAGATTAACGTTACTTATACCAATTATTTTGGCCTAATAATAAAGTCGTGTTATTTGCAATTTCTTGATAAAATTGTATGAGCAAGGTTTTTAAGCTGAAAATGAAATTTCAGATGTTACAAAGGCAAATTTTTTTCCGTTTCCGTTTTTTATCGTTTTTTTGGTCGTTTTTTATTATTTCGAAAAAAACGACGTTTTTTACCGTTTTTTATTTTATTTTCGTCGTTTTTTACATCTATGGTTATTTTTCATAACTGCGATATGCATATATATATAGGCCTATATATATACATATATATAGGCCTATATATATACCGAATGAGATAATGAAATTAATATAATCATCGAAATTCTTGTTGCCACAGTAGGCCTACTAAACTATTTCATTATTTATGAAGTATCAAACTGAGTTAACCGAGTGACGTCTTATTAATTTCAGATTGAGTGTGGGGACTATAAATAGAGGTTCAGACAGCAGTGGCGGCGCCAGGGGGTAGGGGACCAAGCCCCCCTAAAACAGGCTATCCGGCACTAAGCCCCCCTAAAAAATGAAATACATCCATGAGATTTCGACCAAATGACTAAAAAAGTCGTCAGAATATTTGGCGGATGAAAATGGAAAAATTCCTCCGTGAGGATTCAGCCCCCAAAACTGAAATCCTGACGCCCCCCCACTGTCAGACAGCTGCACGTCTCTTAGTTAGGCCTCAATAAAATTAACCATCTGATATAGCAGCGAAGCAATGAATTTGCCATGACGTAGGCTACGATCTATATAACGCCAGAATTGATTCTCCAGTCACCAATATGAAGGTGCGTGTATATATATATATATATATATATATATATATATATATATATATATATATATCGTCGTCGTCGGTGCCTCATTCGTCATTCCGAACTTTGGCGGCATCATGGACAATTCCTCTCCAGAGATCTTTCTGCTGTGCTGCTCGTATCACTCGTTCCATTGACAGTCCTGTCCATTCCATCACGTCGTCCATCCACATTCTTCTTGGTCTTCCCCTTCCTCGTGATCCTTCAGTCTCCCCAGTTATTATATCTTTTTCAAGGCAGTTTGTAGTTTTCCTCATTATATGACCGAAATACTGTAATTTCCTTTTCACTATTGCACTCCAGAGTTGTTCTCCACCTACTTCACACAGTACCTCCTCGTTCCTCTTCTTTGCAGTCCAAGGTATATATATATATATAATTTATATATATATAATTTATATCTATCTATATAAGGGCCGATTCAAAGGCTCCAGAGGCTGGGCAGGGCCCACGGACCGGATGTTTCCATCCCTGTTACAGTACTACATAATTATGTTTGCATTGAAGTGTATCCATGTGTGAGCGCTAATCAATCTCGTTTTTAAGAAGTCCATCGGAAATGATGGCAGATGGGTGAGACCGGATCTTCGGACATAATTTCATACTAAATTCTTTTAGGCAGGCTTTTGGTGCAGGTTTTATGCAGGTTTTTAGACAGGTCAAGAGAATTTTTAAAAACCAATTGAGAAATTATCTTTTGATGATTTAACGAAAAATGCTTCGATCTATTTCAGACTTTTACAAGACAGTTCGAATGAGTTCAGATATGACAGCGAACTGGACGGGACCTGGATTGTACGACCAGAAAGACATCTGCAGAATTTTCTTCCGAATATTCAGCAGAATTATGGACTGGAGCGCATGCGCCAAAATGAAGATTCTATTCCAAGTCGTTTGCAACTCAATCCATATGATCTCCAGCTCCAACCGAATTATGCACTGAAAGGAATCTACAAAAGTGAATACATTTCGCCAGAGGTCAGTTATATGCAACACTTTCCAAATCGTCAACTGCAACCGAATTACGGACCAGCAATGGTGAATGGAAGTGAAGATTTATCGCAGAGATGTCGTCTAGAGAACATTCCAGATCTTCTTCAAGCAAATCATGGCATAGAACGTATCTACACAAAGGAAGATTTTACGATGCAAGGAAATCATATACTTAATAATCCGAGTGTTCAGCCGCAGCCTTCCTTTGGATTGGAGAACATCTACGAAAATGGAGATTTAACAAGAGGTCAAGCAGGTCATTGGACAAGCTTTCATGATCCTCATCTCCGACCGAACTGTGGGCTGGAAGAATTTTCCCGTCAGGAAGATCTTACGCCAATGAGATATCTGCAAAATATTCAAGGAAACTATGCTCTAGACCGGATCTACGGCAGAGAGGTCTGCAGTCTCTCAGCAGCTTCAAGGCTACCGTTAACCCCTTACAATCCTCGTGAAAATGACAACGAAAACATTGACACCACGGGGCAGTACCAACTTGGGTGGAGATAAACATTTGAAATACAAAGCAGATGTTTGTACAGTTATCAGTTTCTCACAAAATCTGCTTTGCTATCTAGATCATTCTGACCCATTAGCATCAACAATGTTGTCGTACTGATTTCAGTTAGAATGTGGACTTCACTGGACTATAATAAACATCTATGAAATCTCATTGTCCTCTCGTTCGCATTTAAATCAAACATCACCCGTGGCAATATGTTTAATTTGCTATACCTAAAAGTTCACACAGTGCTCGACAAAAAAGTGTAGCTCCTCTTTCCTGCCCCTCCCCAAAGTGAATTGCAATTATTGCTTCTCCAGTCTTTCCCAGCGTTGTTCCCGAAACTTCCTGGCAGAGGAAAGCTGACAAAGTTCCCGTTTTAGAATCAAAGATGAAGAAAAATGTAGCAATTTTTGGCCAATTTCTTGGCCACCTGTCTTCTATCATTCGTGGGTTTGTTCATTCACTTCATTGCGACCACAGGTCTCTCGGTTCGTCTACACCTTCCGTAGACCTACTACATGCTAAAAAACTCGGTTACTGTGTCCACCAATAACCGTAGAAACGTCGGATATGGCTGATCACGTAAGACAAATGATGTAACAAAATGACGTTATTGCACAGCTATTAGTTATTAATAGCTATTCATGAACACGTGACATTGACATTTTGGAAAATAATGGACTTACCGAAATAACTAGGTCTAGCCTAAGTGTTTTCTGCATTGAAAATCGTGTTGTAGTACCTTATAATAGGCCTAAGCATAGCCCTAGGTAACAGATGTTTGTAAAATAAGCGCATATTCCAGGGGATCAGTAGCCTATACCCATGGACCACAAGACTCCTATGGTTTATATATATGGAGAGAATAGGCCTTGTCTTTCAGTTAACTGAATCTCACACAGGGCATTAGGCCTACCAAGTAGACTAGGTCCACTGCAGCTCAGTGCCCGTTGGTGTCAATTGCTTGGTTCACCATCCGTCTCCACTTGTCTCTCTCCCATTCTGCTCAATTTGTGGATTTCTATTTCGCACCAGTCTTTGATGTCGTCCAGCCATTACATACTCACGGCCTTTCCCTAATCCTCACTCCATCCATCATCCCGAAAATGGTTTTCTTGACGAGTCTCTCATTTCCAATTCTGCACACATGTCCAAAAAAGTTCAGTTTTCTTTCCATTATTATTTGTCTGATGTTTTCTGCGGTATAGTCTACGCAGCACGCTTTATAGAAAATATAAACGAGGACATGACAAAACTTTGATTAATAATGAGAATAGCAGTGTAGGCCTACCTAACCAAGTGACCGAGAAAATTCAAGAACATTTTATTGGTACCGATTGCCATAAAGTGGCTGACCTCGTGAACCGATGATAACGAAGAACCAAGTCGTGTGGACTTCTTACTAGCAGACCATCTAAAGTTAGCATTCTAGTGACGCACAGTGTTGAGGGATTTTCCGCGGTAATTTTCACGCGTGTAGCTCCATTACGCGTTGGTCGACTGGTCCAGTTAACGTCGGTTAGGCTAGAGCGTAGGCCTAGTCTGCGTCAAGGTAAGCTACCTCCCTGCTCAGAGTTGCATATCAATAGTTTTGGTGATCGTAAATCACTTAAGGGATTTGAACCACGGGGACAATATTAATGAGGCGTTTCACCATAAATATAGCATCGGGGGTAGGGGTCGGGGCCTCGGGGCGCTATAAATAGATATTGCGTAATATATTTGGTAATTTTACCTTCTTGTTTGACGCACTGTTATTGGTGTCTTTTTGTTTTCATCCGGTTGCCTGTCGTGCCATGATTGGTTGTCACATATAGAACAAGGATAACGGATATCTTAAAGATGCTGATTTGAAACCGGTCGTAACGAAACGAGCCGCGCAATGCAGAAGGCTGTGAAACATTTCTAACGTGTGTAGCCTATGCCATTCAAATCAATGATTTAGCGATTTTAAACTTTTTTTTAATTCACATTATATATCGTATCAATAAACCACTAAAACTCAATGTATTTTGCTGTTTTCAATTGGCGCAAATCATTATCATCATTATCATCATCATCATAATCATCATCATCATCATCATCATCATCATCATCATCATCATCATCATCATCATCATCATCATCATCATCATCATCATCATCATCATCATCATCATCATCATCATCATCATCATCATCATCATCAGCAGCAGCAGCAGCAGCAGCAACAACAACAACCTACAACAACAACCTACCTACGGGCTCAACGCCCGTAGGTATACGTGGCTGATGCCATCTTCACATCCCCTTGATCACTAGGCCTAATGTAATGTAAATCTTCGAGAATTAAGTCACATCAGGGAGACCAGCTAGCTTATTCACCGGCGCTATTTCAAATCAAGTCCGCAATAGCCAGAGCTGCCTTTTTCGTTCCGGTGCCAGGATTTGAGAGGTTTGAAGTGCGTTGTAGACTGTGTCAGAGAGACAATTTTGTAATGGATGCGCTGAGCCAATGAAGATAGGTCTACCTGAGAACAGGGATTATGTGGTGATGTTTGGGAGTTTTGGTGACAGCGCGGGCAAGAGCATTCTGGATAGTTTGCAGGCGTTTAATTTGAACAGAATCGATATTATGAAAGAGCGAATTACAGTAGTCGAGTTTGGAGTGAACTATTGAAGTGGCTATTGTACAGGCGGTCTTGTAGTCGAGAATTGGGCGCAGCCGGCGAAGGTCTCGGATGTGCATGCAGCAGGTGCGGGATAGCTGAGTGATGTGTACGGAAAAAGTAGGCCTAAGGCTTTTATCGAAAACGATTCCAAAATTGCGGGCAGATGAAGAGGATTAGCGGTCATCCAGACTGAAATCTGAGTTGAGAAGAGAGGCTATATATAGGTTCTTTCTTCGTCCTCTGTTCATTGCCGTGTGTCTCAGCTCTAGCGACATCAACGGATGGGGCAGAGCATCCGGTGATGTCGTCTAGACACTCTCTGTGAGGTCTTCCTCCCCTATTTGTACCATCCATTCGTCCGAACACTAACGCTTTGATCTTTCTCTCGTCGCTCGTTCTGCAGACGATGTGTCCAAACAACCCTAACTTTCTCGGGATCAGTCTCAATCTTTTGCCCCTATTGAACCTTCTCTTTGGAATACGTTTTCTTCTCCTGTTCGATGCACAATTATTTCTGACAATCTCTCTTCTTCCTTCTCTTGTCTCAAAACCTGCTTCTTCTTTTGGAGCATTCTGAACAGTTTATCCTACTTGAATCACTTTACAATTGATAAAATGCAATACAATGTAGGCTACACGCAAATAGTGGACCTTAGCACTTAGGCTACTAGTGACATAGGCCTACATTAATTGTTAGCAATAAATTATTGGCTATAATCATCGACGTATATTGAGTATATTGACGTATATTTGTCAATATACGTCGACGACATCATGAATTATGCAATTCGCAGGACATTTTGCAGCGCCATAAAGAAGTCTATGTTTGGCAGGCCTATATGGAATTAACAATGTAAGAATTTTGTTTGACCTTAATGATTGTCTACAAAAAGTCAGATCTAAAAATCCGCTGTAAGGCCTACCCTATAGGCCCTACGAGAGCCTTGCCACTACACCTTATGGGTTTACTATCAAAACCGCGCGCACAAAAACCGCGAACACAAAACCGCGCATCACAAAACCGCGCACACAAAACCGCGCACACAAAACCGCGCACACAAAACCGCGCATCACAAAACCGCGCATCACAAAACCGCGCACACAAAACCGCGCATCACAAAACCGCGCGCACAAAACCGCGCACACAAAACCGCGCACACAAAACCGCGCACACAAAACCGCGCATCACAAAACCGCGCATCACAAAACCGCGCACACAAAACCGCGCATCACAAAACCGCGCATCACAAAACCGCGCACACAAAACCGCGCATCACAAAACCGCGCATCACAAAACCGCGCACACAAAACCGCGCATCACAAAACCGCGCATCACAAAACCGCGCACACAAAACCGCGCATCACAAAACCGCGCATCACAAAACCGCGCGCACAAAACCGCGCACACAAAACCGCGCACACAAAACCGCGCACACAAAACCGCGCATCACAAACCCGCGCATCACAAAACCGCGCACACAAAACCGCGCATCACAAAACCGCGCATCACAAAACCGCGCACACAAAACCGCGCGCACAAAACCGCGCATCACAAAACCGCGCACGATCATTACCGCGCACTATCATAACTGCGCTTGTTTGCGCATCTGTTCAAATTCGAGAATGTAACGTTAGAGGGATTCCGAACATTCCTTTGAAACTAGGCTATTCGGTTGACGATCCTAATCACGCTTGTTTGAGCATCTGTTGATATCGTACCATTCATTTGAAAATAGCATTCGAATGGTCATTAAAACTATTGTCGAAAGTTAAACAAATAGAAGAAAGCATGATCATATGCACTTCAAAGGATCCACCGCTACACGTGACGAGCTCGTGGGCAGCTTATTCGAGTTTCTGATTTGAAGAGCGTATAAATTGAAGTTCGTAGCCTATACCTTTAGAAGTCGCCGCTAACGCCGTGACTCAATATTGAAGGTAGAATACGATACAAGGAAAGTAGGCTAAACTGGAAACCAAACTCCCAACATTGGGACTATTGACACTAGGCTAATACCATATGTGTGTCCTAAGCACCATATATACATGTAGTTATACTAACAGCGCAGTGGATGAAAAGAAATACTTTCTAGTATAGATTGAAGGTAGGCGATACAACGTGTCTATACAACGTGTCTATCATTGCGCGGTAGTGATCGTTTTGTGATGCGCGGTTTTGTGATGCGCGGTTTTGTGCGCGCGGTTTTGTGCGCGCGGTTTTGACCGGATACCCACCTTATGCTATCAAATGCAATTTCAAACCACTTACTTTTGGAACGAGGACCTAGACTTTGTCTACAGTCGAGTCTTTGAACGTAGCTTTACGTAATCTAGGCGGGCATATACATATAAAGCTAAAATCTAACATATTAGGCTACATTACAAGTAGGCTAGTTGCATTTCTATACCAACGCCTTAACGACGTGACTTTGCCGGTTCCTCTGTGGACCCTGAGTCCGAGGTGGAAGAGGGGCAGGTGTTCCAGATACAGTAGGTTACTGGTAGGCATGCTTTGTTATTTGAGGGAATTGTCATGCCCTAAGGTGGTGATGATGATGATAATGATGACGATTACGACGACGACGACGACGATGATGATGACGACGACGATGATAACAATAATACCAGAAACAACAGATATAAAAGACAAAAGCAGAAGAAGAAAAACAACAAGAAAGGAATAATGACTCTGGCCATCGTTAGAATTTCGGTCGTCATTATTGCTACAGATGCGAATTTGACTGTTTTGCTGCTGTAGAGAAGAAATGCCAATTTACCACAAAGATCGATCTTCTCGTAAGACAAGAAAGAAGAAGGTGAAGTCGAGCGGCAAGAATGCTGCAGCTGAGGTCAGTAAGCCTATATTCCTATATAAATATGTTGTTCATTTAGTAGCAAAAGATCGGATAGCATGAAAATTGATTGCAGTCTTTCCAAAATCTCATTTTATTCCAAAACCTCGTACAATATTGTAACTATCATTGTGATAAGAGACAGCCAGATGCATCATGCAGCCTACATCCAGGTTCCAACCGGACGACGTGTAGCGCGGCTATAATTATAAAGAGGACAGTTTTGAGATGCGCATAGAATTAGTCAGAGTTGACCATGAGAGACAAGCACAGTGCCAAAGCGATCCCATTCGAAAGTGAGGGAACCTCCGAGAAGCATGATTCTGCTTGGTGGCTGCCGTCTGCCACACCCGCCTCATCAACCTGGATCACCCAAAGCAGAGGAGATTAGATTAAACAATATGCAGCAGAGGCTATCTTGTCATCCATAAGATTGCCTTATAAGCTGATAACGTGAGAGAATGGAAGGTTTTCGAGAGGCTTCGCAGAGGACGTCTCGGTCATAAAATTCGGTCATAAAATTCGGGATTGGTTTTTTAAAAATGCAACAGGCATTTTTGCATGAAGGAATTTTGTGAGTATTTTAGGCTTTCGTAATTAACTTCAACTTCAACTTGAACCCAAAAATATAAAACAGACAATTATGCATTCATAATAGTACACAACGTGATTAATTGCAGTTAACAATTATGCATTCATAATAGTAGGCCTACACAAAGTGATAAATTGCAGTTAACAATTCTCTGCTTTCTTAAAGTGCCTTCGCTTGCATAAAATGAAAGAATCATGTTTTCATTAAAATAGCGAGTTTCCTACTTGGAAAGTTATTTTAAGCAAGGAATACTGAAAGTATGCGCATGACTGTGACTTCTCAAAGTCTTGAGGCTTAGAGTCATGGTTTTGATGTTCAAGGTCTTGACCTCAATTGGTCTTAGTCTTGAGGTCTCAGGTTTTGACAACATGATTTCTTCACAAGCCTGCGCCGTGTGATCGTGTCCGAGTAAATAGGGTCTACTTTTGCACAAATTCTATTTACATAGACCTAATTATAGGCTAATAATTAATACTAATCTTCTTGTAGCAACACTCGGAGTCTGGGTCTGCAACGCCTAGGATTATCGGACAGGCTTCAAATTTCCATTTCCAAAATGAGTATCAACAAGCATCGGTTGGTATTCTAGATATCTGATTTCACTTTCAGAACTGTTTTTAGTATTCAAAAAACATGCTATGTCAGCTACAGTAGCCTATAGCAAAGGTGTTCTATTTCTGGACTTAAGGAACGCGCTCATTTCAATATCGAAAGCTCCTCTAGAAACATTGGGGTGCAAGACGAAAGTAAAATGAGTTTCCAAACAAAGCCTGGAGTAGATCTATAGCCAGTGTCAGTCGGGTTATTAAAAAAATTGACAACGACGGTACAACAGAACGTGAACGCGGAAGTGGTCGGCCAAAGTCTGCTAGAACACGGATCGGGTGAGTGAGCTGATCTGCAGTCAAGAAGATGATCCTCACAGTCACAATAGTCCGCGAGAAATTCACGGTCGTCAGTGCAACGTATTGTAAAGCAAGATTTACGACTGAAAAAGTACAAGCGTGTGATCGGGCAGACGCTCAACGAAAATTGCAAATTGAAACGTTTGCAACGCAGTCAGCAGCTACTTGAACGGTTTGCTAATGACAGAAGTGTACGAACCATCTGGTTTACAGACGAAAAGACATTCACCGTTGCCACGCCAGTTATTTCTAAAAATAATCGTATTTATACAATTGAATCAAAGAAAAGGCAAGTTCAGGAAAGTCGACTCATACGAAAACGTGAACGTTTCAGCCGCGATATCATGGTATCAGTTGGTGTTTCTCGAATGGGAAAACTAGTGTTGTGTTCGTTGAACCATGCAGGCGCCAAAGTAAACAGTAAATACTATTGCGCCCATGTTCTCAGACGAAGTTTGCTGCCCGAGATTAAAAGGACATGTGGCCACCATAACTGGACATTACAGCAAGACGGTGCCCCATCTCACACAGCAGAAATACGATGAACTTTCTTCATCAGGAGAATGTTACGGTACCTTTATCGAGCCAAACATGGGGCCACCGCACAGTCCTGATTTAATCCCAGTCGATTATGCCAT
The DNA here is from genome assembly GCA_949752735.1 of Lumbricus terrestris. Lineage (NCBI taxonomy): Eukaryota > Metazoa > Annelida > Clitellata > Crassiclitellata > Lumbricidae > Lumbricus > Lumbricus terrestris. The sequence continues at coordinate 2,465,740 of OX457052.1, forward strand.
ACGGGGTGCGTGGCAGGAAAAAGTTTACCGTCGTCGAAAATTTGCCACAGTTGAGCACCTCAAATTGGCAGTAATCAAGGAATGGAGAAATCTAGGGCAGCGCTTTATTGACAGACGTATAAACGAGTGGCGCCAACGTTTACAAAAGTTGATGAGACGCAAGAGGACACATTGAACATGTTTTAGGATTAGCGTAATTACTATTTGGCATGCAGCAGTAGGCCCTAAATTATAAAATTATATTAATTAAATTGTATCAAATGACCCTTTGCTACAAGATGTTATCACTTTTTTGGGCCGCCCTGTAGGCCTATATATATATATATATATATATATATATATATATATATATATATATATATATATATATATATATATTATGATGATAATAATGTGGATATCATATAGCTTATATATATATAAGCTATATGTTATATGATATCTAACTTATATATATGATATCTAACTTTTAAGGCGCAAGCTCAGGCATCACGAACACTTCGGCTTGAATGGATTTATTGAAGTTTTGTCAATAGTTTTATTTAGCTGAAACTTCGAAGACACGTCGTGGCAAAAAGAATTGCCGTTTCGCAATTTATTTCTCGTAACTTTAACTCAAATTATGATTGACTCGTCGAATATGGTTGGCCCACATAGCAGCATTTTTCTCAAGAGCCGAATACATTTAGCCGTCTTACATTTAACGGGCGAACTTCAATATCTACTGACAGGTGACAAAGATGATAGGCCTAGCTGAAGGGTTTTGATGAGTAGGCCTACCTTACATTCAGTGACATTGTCATAATTCTATGTTTAACTATAATAATAGTATATTGTTTCAGATTAGCACCATTCCACTGGAAATACTGGACATCATTTTGCAGAAATCATATATTCTGACAATTCTGCTCGCTCCTCGAGTTGAACCCATTAGAGATCTATATTATAATTATTATCATCATAATTGGCATCCATCAGCAACTGGACTTCGTGCGAATAATCGCACGAAGGACAAGAACATCATCACCAAATTAGCATCAGTTGACGTTTGCTGGTTTGAAAGAATGACCAGGCAAAGGTACAAGAAAGCCATCTGGCGCCATCTTGCTGGTGAGACTTCTACTCCGTAGCTTCTACGATTAAATATGAATTAAGTTTAGCCGCTAACTGCTCAGGGTTCTTCTTTTCTTCTTTTCCGTGCTCTGCCCTTAGGCAGGTTCGAATGTTTGACGTCTCCATTCTTCTCTGTTCTGCGCTTTCATTTTCATCTTCTGATAGCCATCTTTCATCATCCAGTCCAACAGTCTTTGTCTTGGTCTGCCTCTCGTTCTTTTTCCATCCATTTTCCCCTCTATGATTGTTCGCAGCATCGAGTCTCCTCTGAGTGTGTGCCCGATCCATCTTCTTTGTCTTTCTCTAATTGTGTGTATCATCGCTCTATTTTCTCCGACTCTTCTCAGTACCTCCTCATTGCTGATATGATCCCTGCAGCTGATTCTTTCTATCCTTCTCCATAACCACATTTCAAATGCTTCAATTCTCTTGATGTCTTCCATTCGCATAGTCCATGTCTCTGATCCATATAACATCACACTCCATACTAAGGTTTTTATCATTTTCTTTTTCAGCTCCTTATTGATTCCTCTTCTCAGTAGCTCTTTCCTCTTTTCAAATGCATCTTTTCCTAGTACAATCCTTCGTTGTATTTCTCTGTGGCATCTAGCATCTTCCGTAATCGTACTGCCGAGATACGCAAATTCCTTGACTTGTTCTAATTCTTCTCCATCTATGAATATTTTAACTGCCTTCTGCTCTCCTTTGCTTATTCTCATAACCTTTGTTTTCTTTATGTTGATTTTCATTCCGTATTCTTTTGATGTTGTATTAGGGCGCCAGGGTTACATTCCCGCAAATAGGACTTACAGGTCGATGCTGCAGTGCTACACAAGGAATAGAGGCTGCTTGAAGCTGGTAGCCTATATAATCATGAGCTTTAGCAGTTTAGCTTCTTTGCACTGTATCGCTGACTAAAATGTATGTGGTGTATGTGCATGGTGCAACAAAAGATCAAAATGCAAAACATATGGAACGTAGATCTAAATATAGATCTACCTACTGCAGCCACATCCAATACGGAAAATATAGATGACTTCGGCGTTTCATGTAGCCTACTGATCCCAGCAGTGGCGTAGCAAGGTTTTTGGGGGCCCTTGTGCAGGGCTTCGGTGGTGGGCCCCTTCATTACTTGAACCTCCTCGATTTCAAACAAAAAGGCTGTGCAAAAACGTCTGGCTCTTTTTTGATAGACTCTATTTACATTATTTCGAACCCGAAATTAAATAAAAATTAACTTATTACAATTTTAATTATTTTCTCCCGTTAGGCCTAGTCTTTATTTTGTATTTCTTCAGACTACCAACGAAAATTCAATTCGAGTAGGCCTACCTAACAAAACTTATCAAAAACCATTGTTTCATCTGTTGAAGTATAAACTATCATCCACATTTTAAATTCTGTCAAACAGTTGAGTTTGACTAAAAAAGAAACAATATAGGCTAATAAATTGGTATAATGTGAAGTGACTCAAGTCTCGGTTGCTACGATAAGTCTAAAAAAAGAAACCAAAAATTCCGAAATGTAAAAATATTCACTTGGGAGAATTCCCTTGCGCAAAAATAATTGAGATGCCTTCGTTCCTGAATCCTTTGGTAATGCAGCTGGTATGTTACCATAGTTTCCGAAGCGTTTCTCTGCTCGGTGTCAATATCCACCACCACCTCAGCACTGATCACCAGTACAGTAGGCCTACATGTAGACTTGATTACATTCGGACTATTCTGAATGTGAAAACTTGAATCTGACCGCCAGGGGCCCCTAGTGCAGTCTGCACAACCTATTGCTACGCCACTGGATCCCAGCTAGAAACGGCAATAGCCATTATCAAAATCTCTTTGCAGTAGACCTAGAGAACGTAAATTATTAAATAAGCGTTTCTTGTTGTAAAAATGTGTCTCTTAAACATAACGTACTGTACAAGGAGCTTAGGAATTAAGCGGCTGTTGCCCATTTTGCAGTTTTGAATGGTAAGCTACCGTAAATGACAAGCATTTGCATTTAAACTATTTTACTGTAGGCTTGTATCGAAAACTTGAGACTGGAGCCACAATAGTTCGATCTAACAAACGATATCTTCTTGAAGCCATAGTACCTGATCGTTCATTCGTCCTTTCCTTGCAATCCACCAACTGCATTTCAACGACTCAGATGGACCTCATCAATCGCTTGCTGGGTTACAAGGACAGAAACTCGACGATCCTGCGCGCAATATGTTTTCGAGACGACAAAGTTTACTTGAACTTTGCAAAATGTCTTCGCAGCACCAATCAGCATCTCGTTGCGGGCGTTATTGAAAATGGAGGAGGTTAACTTATGAGCAGCCATCATTTATATCAAAGAACTTATTTCTTTTTCCCATCGAATTCATTATTGATTGATTGATTTCATGCAAAGCGATATCAAGGAGTTCAATAGAGCACCTTAAACACCTCCTCAGAACACTGCACACATATTATAGACCTACTATATATATGCTACTTTAGCTAACAGATCTGCACAGGTGCGGCGCTTGAAAACAGTTTGAAACTGTGAGCTGCACAGCCCTGCACGTATTCTGAACCACTTTAAACTCTTGTTTTGTTATTTTATATTAATGATTTGTAATGTGTATTACGCAAAAATAACTTATATCCTCATTTCATATTGGTCTGTATGCAGTTGTAGCAGAAGTTAAGGTGACAAGTAAGAAGATCATGAATCGCAAAATGGAGGAACGACAGCTGACTCGTGACCTCGATTACTTTCGAGATAAAGCGAGATCAACGGAAATAGGCAAAATTCTGAATATTCTGAAAAGTTGGGAGATGGAGATTCTTCAGGCGTACCAAAACAAGGGAGTCGTTTTCTGGTTTTGGTGCAAAACTAAAGAAGCTGTTAAAAAGCTTCAAGAAATGACCAGGGGTAGAAATCTAATTGACACTGTGAGAGAACTTTTCAAGTATTTATCTTCCTTTAGTGAAGGACGGTTGCTTGTGCCCAGAAATATCAGAGTAGACAAAGAAATCTTCACAAAGGAAGTTGGCAAGTTCTTTCATAATGTCTCTATTACGTTATCCTATAGTAGGCCTACTAGATATTATTAGCAATTATAATTATCATTTTCTTCTCGTCGTCATTTTTTTCATCATCGTCATCGTCGTTATCATCTCGGATAAAATAAAAACTGGAGCCTACAGGTTATTTAAAGCGTAGGCCATGAAATTCACCTCGAGCTGTGTTATACTCTAATACGACATGAGGCATAGGCTATAGGACATCACTTATTGTGACATGGTGCTAAAAAATTCTAAAATATGCAATCGCATCACTTTGACGCAGTCTCTGGACTAAAAAGACAACTACTTTTTCTGAAAAATTGAACTGCAGAGCTGAAGTTCATGTCAGTTAGGATACTCTCCTCAATACCTGAAAAGCTTTGACATGGGCAGTTACTGTAAGAAGCTTGTCATTACTTGGTTCATCACTTGTTTCTACTGAACACCGACCTTTTATGTTTCAGTTACTGTCATCCGTCAGAAGTCAGTTGTCGTGAACTTCTGCGCTCGACTGGAGGGAGCAGAGTCTGAGTTTGCATCTGGAATAACTAAATTAGGAGACGAGATTTATGTTCTTTGTCGATCGTATCATTCTCCGGAGTCTAATTCAATTCGTGTCTTTGAAGACCACACTCGCTTTCGACTGCAGAGAAAAATCGAAATACGGAAGATCAAAGGACCGACTGACATCGGATCAAACGACGCCATGGAAGGTTGTCTTTATGTGGCTGATGAACAAAAGGAATGTGTTTGGATGATCAGAGCATGGATTAATCCCACTCAAGTGACGAAGTGGTTGTCTGGCTTAGGTGCTTCGTTTTCTCTATCTGTCTGCAATTCTAGTCAGCTGTTGATAGCCAAACCGCGCCATCCGTGCATGTCCAGTCTGGAAATCTATGACCCAGACGCCAAGCTCGTTGTGAGTGTTAGCTACCTATTACCCCTCTGGGCTTCCTTACTTGGACTCTCCTTGACTATGTGGGAGTTGAGGGAAGGGCAGGGCCTATTTAAAGGGCTACTACTGTGGGGGCTTGCTTCTTGTCGTGGGTCTACTCTGTGGTGTGTGTTCGACTCCTGTTGAGCGTGGCGTGTGGTTCGTGTTCTACGACGTTTGTCTTCTTCGATTGCCGTCCCACCCCGTTGGTGAACTGGCCTACATCCGTCTTCCTTTGGGCTCCGTTAGCCTGGTGTGTCTTCACGTCAGCTCTGTCGAATCAGCTGTATCGGTCGTACTTCATGTCAGCTTTGGGTAACGTTAACCTACTTCTTGTCAGACTGCTCTGTTATTGAATAAATCGATGTTATTTTACATTACGGACCTGAGTATTACTCATCATCTTCTAGACTAGAGCAAGTGAACCCAACAGATGGGGTCTCTCGGGATTTTTTCACGATAATTTGAAATTTGCGTCAAAAAAGGGGCGTTGTTTCCGTGAAATTTAGCAAATAGTACGGTGGTAATTCCGTTGGAAAAGTGTTATATGGTGGTTGGCCGTGAAGACAGGTCAATGGTTGTTGTTTTTGGAGAATTAGGTCGGGAAAATTAGTGCGGGAAATTTCGACGTTTTGCGATATTGAGTTTTGCGAGTTTTGTAAATTTGGTCGAGACAGTTTTGAAGTGAGCTGTCGTGGGTGAATTTTTGCGCTGTGCGTTGGTCTGCACGTCGAATAGTCGACAGGGCGTAGAGGTAAAATGGCGTCGTTAGAGGAGGAGTTAATTCCTGAATTTGGGGATGTCAGAGACATACCAAGTGACACACTTCGACTGGTGAGTGAGACATATGGTGAGGATGTGGAGGACGTGTCTAGGTCACAGGTGAGGAGAATGGCTATGAAACCATTGTCACCGAAATTGGGTAGTGCAGCTTGGAAACTTAAGGCACAGGCTAAGAAAGAGGAGGCCGAGTTAGAGCGCTTGCACTTAAAAGAGGACAGAGAGTGGGAGAGAGAGAAGGAGCGAATGAGATTCGAGGAGAAGAAAATGCAAATTGAAGCAGAGAGAGAGGAGAAGAAAATGCAGATTGAAGCAGAGGAGAATAAATTGAGGATTGCAGCAGAGGAGAATAAATTGAGGATTGAAGCAGAAGAGACGAAAAGGAGATTTGACATGGAGGAGAAACGAATGAATATGGAATTTGAGAAGCAGAGATTAGAAATGGACGGACGGAGGATAGAAGGAGGTGGTGCTGTCGAACGACCAGCGCATGGAAATGAGGATTTGCGTTTTGGGGCAGCTCTGAAATTTGTGCCAAAATTTGATTCGGCCGATATCGAACATTATTTTGCGGCGTTTGAGCAAGCAATGACGTTGCATCAAATTCCGATGGGAAAATGGTCGTCCCTCCTACAGCCACAGTTGTCGGGGAAGGCGGCGAAAGTTTTTGCGGCTTTATCGTTGGAGGAGTGCGTCCAATATGATATTGTGAAGAGTGCGCTATTGACGGCGTACGAACGTATTCCGGAATTTTATCGAAAGAAATTTCGGGGGTTGCGAAAAGAACCGAGGGAAACGTATGCGAATTATGCATTTCGACTGCAGAGTCCTTTTCAGAGATGGATTGAGGGTACAAACTCGTGGGAGGAGTTAGCAAAATTTAAAGAGGTAATTCTCATGGAGCAGTTTGTACAAGCGTTACCTATTGAAGTACACAGGTGGCTGATAGATAAGAGTCCTGATACTGTGGCAAGTGCTGCACGTTTAGCGGATGAATATGCAGTGTTATACAAGCAGGGGCCGAACCATTATTCTGGGGGGTTCCGCAGGGATTTTTTCGACCGTACACGAGGATTCTCATCTGATGAAAGTGAGAAGAAAGATGTATGGGAGCGTCAAGGCGTGGGGTACAAGGATGGTACGCGTCGTGATACAAATTGGGGTCGACGTTCGCCTCAAAGAGGAACGTATGGGTTTAATAAGCCTGTGCGGGAAAATGATGACGTCACTGGTTTTGGGGAACCGGTCACGTGCGCATTTTGTAGAGCGCCAGGTCATACCAAGGCCAGTTGTTGGAAATTAAAACGAAAGGAGGGGACTCAAATGGAAAATTGGAGGGGTGCGAAACCTGTGGGTTTGGTTCAGACTGTTTCGGCGCCTGTTAAACCACAGAGTTTTCCGAAGCCAATTGAATCTGTTGATAAACTGTATGCACCATTTTGTGTGATTGGATGTGTAATTGATGATGAGGGTGCACGAAAGGAGGCGGTATTCTTGAGGGATAGTGGAGCGCTGCAGTCTTTGGTGTCTAATGAATGGTTGAATGAGCATGAGTTTGTACACATGAATGAAACGAGGTTACTCAGAGGTATATCTGGTTCTATTGTGGAATGTCCTCTGGTGAAAGTGAATGTTGATTGTGCATTTGTTCAAGGTGAGGTGTTATGCTGTCTAATGAATTCACTTCCAATGGCTGGGGTGCATTGCATTGTGGGTAATGATACAGCGCTGGCAGGACAGGTGTTGGAGGTAGCGGTGACGACTCGTGCACAGGCTAGAGCACATGCAGTGAGACAGAGTGAGAGGGAGACGGCGGTGTGCAGTGAAGCGGCGCCCGAGCAGTCGGAGATAGTGGGTCAAAGTACGGAGTCGGCCGACCAAGAGCGAACGCCAGGTGAAATAATTGACAGACAAGTTGAACGAATGAATTTCGATGAAGGCGACTTATCGAGTTTATTTGCAGCGACAGAATCTGTTGTGACAGAAAGATCGGAGCTATATGTTAGCCGACAGGAATTAATATTGCGCCAGCGCCGGTGTCCTGAATTGAGACCATTGTATGCACAAGTCGACGAGACGGTGTCTGTCGGTGGGCGTGTACAACCGTATGCGTTGGTGGACGAGGTCTTGGTGCGTCGATGGGAGAAGTGTACACCATTAGGAATGGGTGTGGTACAAATAGTTGTGCCTCGTGACTTAAGACAGAAGTTGTTGCATGTGGCCCATGATATACCAGCGGCTGGGCATTTGGGTACTAGAAAGACACTGGATCGGTTGACGAAGCATTTCTGGTGGCCTCATGTGAATCGAGACGTTCGTGAGTATTGTCGTTCATGTGATGTGTGTCAACGCTTAGGCAAAGGAAACAGAAATTATAGGGCGCCCATGGTCAGTATGCCTGTAATGGAGGAAGTGTTTCAACGCTTGGCAATGGATATCGTAGGCCCATTGAGTGTATGTGAGGGAACGGGGAATAGGTTTATTCTCACGGTCATTGATTTGGCTTCCCATTTTCCATTTGCGTTTCCGTTGAAGAATCATACGGCGCAGGATGTGGCTAAATGTTTGTGTGAAGTTTTTTCGCTTTTCGGATTTCCGAAAGAATTGTTATCTGATTGTGGCTCAGAATTCATGTCTGATTTGATGCAAGTGTTTGTGCATGAATGTGGTATTGTGCAGTTGAAAACTAGTCCTTATAGACCACAAACGAATGGCTCGTGCGAACGCTTTCATCGTACTATGAAAGATATGTTGAAGGCGTTGGCTGAAACATATCCGGGTTCTTGGGATGCAATGTTGCCGTGGATCTTGTTTGCATATAGAGAGGTTCCGGTACAGGGTACTGGCTTTTCTGCTTTTTGATTTGATGTATGGCAGAGATGTGCGTGGCATGTTGCAATTGATGAAGGAAGAATGGTTGGCGAAAGATGTTGTACATGAAGTGTCTGGCAAGAACGTGATTGACTATGTTTTACAATTACGTGAACGTATGCGTGTTGGATTGAAACTTGCTGGTGAAAATGCTGTTGATGCGAAAAGTAAATCGAAGCAACTGTATGATAAGCAGTCACGTGCTGTGTCTTTTGAGGAAGGTGAAAAGGTTTTACTCTTGATTCCGTTGGTGGGTAAACCTTTACAGACCAAATATTGTGGACCGTATGTGGTTGTACGTCGACTTGGTCCGGTCGATTATTTAGTGAGTACCCCGGATCGAAGAAAAACGGAACGGGTGGTACATGTGAATCTGATGAAGCGCTATGTGGATCGTATGGATGTGGTGTATGAGCGACCGAATGAGGAGGTGGTGGCTTCTGTGTTGGTGGTAAATCCGGATGTGAGGATGAATGATGTGACTTTAGAGGATAAGGTCTTACAATGTGAAGTGTCTGCTGAATGTCGTGCGGAATTGCGGGATGTTTTGCATGACTTTGCACATGTGTTTAGTGACGTACCGGGTAAAACATCTATGGTGTCTCATAGAATTGATTTGGTTGAAGGTGCTCGCCCTGTTCGACAATACCCTTACAGGTTAAATCCTGAGAAAATGGCGAGGGTGGATAAAGAGGTGAATCAGTTGTTGGAAGCGGGGATAATAGAGGAGTCCGAGAGTCCGTGGGCAGCTCCGATTGTTTTGGTGCCTAAGCCAAACGGTACAGATCGTCTTTGTACAGATTTCAGGAAACTGAATGGATTATCTGTTCCGGATCCATTTCCTATGCCACGGGTGGAGGTGTTAATTGATCGAGTGGGTCAGTCACGGTTTATAACAAAGCTGGATATGACTAAAGGTTACTGGCAGATCCCGATGCATCCGGAGTCAGTTCCGTTAACTGCGTTTGTCACCCCGAAAGGGCATTACCAATGGAAATACATGAGTTTTGGCCTGAAGAATGCTCCGGCTTCGTTCTCAAGGTTAATTACGAAAGTGCTGAATGGATTGAATGAGTTTTGTGATGCTTATTTAGACGACATCATCATTTTCAGCTTAGCATGGTCGGATCATTTGGTTCATTTGCGAAAAGTGTTATCTCGAATAGCTGATGCTTGTTTAACTCTGAATCTGGCTAAATGTGTCTTTGCTAATGCGTCTGTGGATTTCTTGGGTCATCACATTGGGATTGACGGAGTTCAGCCAAGGTTGAAGAAGGTGGAAGCGGTGTTGAAATTTCCTAGGCCTGCTACTAAAAAACAGGTGCAATCTTTCTTAGGATTAGCGGGATACTATCAGAGGTACTTGCCTCATTTCTCTGATATTACTTTGCCGCTCACGGCTTTGACAAAGAAAGGGATTCCTTTTAGATGGAATGAGGAAGCGGAGGTTGCTTTTCTTGATCTAAAATCTCGTCTGGCTTCTAGACCTATCTTAATACCTCCTGACTTTACTAAACAGTTTTGTGTGGGTGTTGATGCTTCTCAATTCTGTCTGGGAGCGTGCTTGTTTCAGATGAAGGATGGATTGGAACACCCGATCTGCTATTTGAGTCGGAAGCTGCTGCCGCAGGAGATTCGCTATTCGACCATAGAGAAGGAAGCGCTGGCACTGATGGTCGCCTTGCGGGCCTTTAGTGTCTACTTTGGATCCGCAGTCGTCCTGGTGTTCACCGATCATAAACCTTTGCAGTTCATCCATCAGATGGCGAACAAAAATATGAAGCTCTTGCGATGGAGTTTAGAGCTTGAACAGTACAACTTGGACATTAGACATCGTCCAGGCGAATGGAATGTTCTGCCGGACATTCTGAGTCGTCCATCTGCATAATGTGAGTGGGAGCGGGTGAGGGCACACGTCAATCAGTGTCTCCACTTGGCTCCTCACAGCGGAGTCGTCGGGCGTGCTAGAGATGCTCTCTGGTACGTCTATCCTCGTCGTATGTCAATGGAACATTCTGTCAGGAAAAGTCAAACACTGTCCAGAAACAGTTTCAATGGAACATTCTGTCAGGAAAAGTCAAACACTGTCCAGAAACAGTTTCAATGGAACGTTCTGTCATAGAAGGAAAGCACGGAATTCTTCGGCAATGAACTCTTCAGTGTGTCTGTAGTGTAGGGTGGCTTGTGCCGATGACCATTATACATTTTGGTTCATTTTTGATACACCAGTTGGTGTCCAAATTTTTTCTTGTGTTTCAGATATAGTTTTTTGGACATTTGAACTATTGATGTGTATATATATATATATCGTGATTACGTGTGAACTGATGATTTGGGTTATATGAAGTTTGTGTATTCAGATCATGATTATATCGGACTCTTACGTTATTTATGAGTGCGATGCATTATTTAGTTAAGTCTTGCTGAATTGCTTAGTACGTGTAATGGCTTGTACTGAGTGATTTTGCATTTAGGCGTAGCATTGTTCGTATAGTTCGTCGTCCCCGTTGGACTCCTCATGTTCTGGTGGGGGGGTATGTGAGTGTTAGCTACCTATTACCCCTCTGGGCTTCCTTACTTGGACTCTCCTTGACTATGTGGGAGTTGAGGGAAGGGCAGGGCCTATTTAAAGGGCTACTACTGTGGGGGCTTGCTTCTTGTCGTGGGTCTACTCTGTGGTGTGTGTTCGACTCCTGTTGAGCGTGGCGTGTGGTTCGTGTTCTACGACGTTTGTCTTCTTCGATTGCCGTCCCACCCCGTTGGTGAACTGGCCTACATCCGTCTTCCTTTGGGCTCCGTTAGCCTGGTGTGTCTTCACGTCAGCTCTGTCGAATCAGCTGTATCGGTCGTACTTCATGTCAGCTTTGGGTAACGTTAACCTACTTCTTGTCAGACTGCTCTGTTATTGAATAAATCGATGTTATTTTACATTACGGACCTGAGTATTACTCATCATCTTCTAGACTAGAGCAAGTGAACCCAACAGAGTTCGCTCCATTCAGCTGCCGATGATCGAGAGACTGCGTCATGCCGTCGAGACGTCAGCTGGTAACTTCATCGTCGTTCATGAGAAGAGAGATGCGACGGACAAGAAATGGGTTCCAGCCGTCAGCGAGGTATCAGCAGACGGAAGTATGGTTCTCCGCCAGTTTATTCCTGACGACGCGAAACAAGACCTCACTGAACCGGTCTATGCGCTGCTCGATGCAGACGATCAAGTGTTCGTGGCTGATAAAGACAGAAGCGGTAAAGTAGTTCTGTTCGATTCTGAACTGAGGTGGAATCGAGTTGTTTGTCCGAGAAGAGACGACAGCGCGACAAGCAATAGGATAATTGGTCCATGGAGAATGTTTTACGACTGGAAGAAGCATCAACTGATGGTCGCATCCGTAAGAAATGCCAAAGAAGGAGGCGTTCATGTTTACATTGTGCAGCAGAAATAAGAGTCTGATACCGTACGTTTTATCGTCAATCTTAAAACTATCTGTTTTAGCCGAGATGGTCTGAATCGTTCCTGCAGATAGCACTCATCAAGCGGCGCTATATAAATCCTAATAATGAAACCATCACTGTGCGCACAAGTTTTTGGTTGGGACTGTTTTAGGAAACTGGTTAAACATGCGCCTCCATTCTCACCAATTTAAGGTACTCGGTAAATATATATATATATATATATATATATATATATATATATATATATATATATATTCGTTCAATTGACAGAATAACCGTCGAAATAACGCGACAGTTAACAAGCACAAAAGAGCAGCGAATCAAGCCTAATAAACGTTTTTATACGTTTTTATATAGTCAGCATTTTGTAAGAAAAAAAACTATTTCGTTCAATAGACAGTGTGTTTTTGTGTTGTCAATATTAAACAGAACGCGGACTCGGATGCATTATTATTGCTGTTATTATTAGGCATACAATGATACACATGAGGGAGATCTGATCTGTCAAGGTTACTAAAGTGACCGTCGAAAAGTAGAGATATCCTAGTCCTACATCTTGAACAGTGACATAAAATTTGGCAGATCAAAGTATTGTTATGATGACGGTGTAACGTACCGGGTAATGTAAATGTAATGTAAATCTTCGAGAATTTCTCCGCGCCTACAAAAGCCACGTCATGGAGGAGACCAGATTATTAACCGGCGCTATATCAAATCAAGTCCGAAGTAGCCAGAGCTGCCTTTTTCGTTCCGGTGCCAGAAAAATCGGTCAAAATCCGGGAGGTCAAGCTCAGGAGACAGCGTGGTGCTACGGTGGCTGTCGGTGATGGTGGTAATTGGGTGGTAAATGGAAAGCAGCAGCGGAGAGTGCAAGCGGATGGGAGGTTGAATTAGGAGACTAAGGAGAAGGGATTGTTCTCACTTAGTAGCACTTACTATACACTTGCATCCCAGCCGTTCTACCTTCGTCAGTTGTTCACCACCCAGCCACTTCGTTCAACATACTCCACATCCATTACACTGCTTAGCCCTCCCATCACTTCATCACTGAAATTCGCAAACCGCTCCATAGCCATTGCCGTTCCACCTCTCTGGAACAAACTTCCGCCAGCTCTACGACAAACTTCCGATCCATCATAAGAACTCGCCAAAACTCCACCTCTCGCTATCTCCCCACAGGTCTTCACTCAAAACTGAAAACATTGCTCTTTCACAAATCCTATCCTTATTTTTCCTCTTCTCCTCACATCCCTCGTCATTTCAACTCTAAACACCACGTGCCCACCTTAGCCGTCCATCTAGCTGCCTGCCTGACTATCCGGACTTGACCCGCTGCCTATCGATTTTATTTGATTAAGCGCCTGTGAGGCTGTGAATAAGCTGGTTCCCGTGACTTCGCTTTTGTGGGCGCTGTAGAAGTCTCAAGATTACGATTGTTGGCGAGATAGGAAGATGAGAGAGGTGGAGGTGGTCAGGTGGAGGTCTGTTGGGAGTCCGTTCCAAAGGGCTGGTGCAGTATAGACCGGTTGCAGAATTTCAGAGAGGATGATACTGGACGCCGAGAAAAAATATATGATGATGAACGAGTTGACCTGGGCGGTTGGATGGTGAATAGCTGACGAATGTAGGAGGACTGAAAGGTTTGAAGAGCGTTGTATGCCAGAGAGACAATTTTGTAACGGATGCGCTGAGGGTCTTTGAGCCAGTGAAGAGACTTGAGAACATAAGTTATGTGGTGATGTTTGGGGTCTTAGTGACAGCGCGGGCAATAGCATTCTGGATAGTTTGCAGGCGTTTCATTTGAACAGAATAGAACAGAACGGTCATGATGATGGCGACGATTACTAAGTCGATTTAGACTGACAGTTCCCTTTTAAAGTCAAAATATGAAGAAAATTTAGCACCTTTTACCGATTTCTTTGCCGCATGTCTTATATCATTCGTAGGTAGGCTTGTCCATGGCGACCACAGGGCTCTTGAATGGTCAACACATTCCCCCGCCCTACGCACCATACGAAAATCATCTAAATCCGCTTACCCTGTGCACGCAATTATATGGACAGCTCCTAACAGAACGCACTTGTTGGATGGATCCATGGATTAATATTGTTGTTATTATTAGGCTTACTGTAACACGAGTTATAGATGATCATCTCATCTCTCTAGGTTCGTAAAATGTCCGTTTAAAAAAAAGACATATCTTGAACAGTTACATAAAATTTGGCAGGGCAAAGGATTGTGATGATGACGATGATTGCTGCTGTAATAAGCGCCCACATGCCGGCTGAGGCCCCAATCACCAGGGACCATCGTAAGAAATGAGTTGCGGTTCGGTCTTTAGGCTAAGTTGTTCAAGCGACGCAGAGTTGTTCTGCTCTGAAGCAGAAAGTTAACATCTTCGACTTCTTCGTATTGCATTGTAAGTTGTGTAACACACAACTAACAATATTAACGTTTAAATATTATAATAAATCTTGTCGTTAACCCTCATCTGTCCGATGGCTGGTCGCTACATAAGGAAGTCTTCTCTTAACATAATAAGTATAGGCCTAGCTGTTCTCTGAAATTAATTAAACAACTCTTCAGATAAAATTCAGTCAGTTTAAAAAATTGAAGTGTGTTTTATTCAGGCAACGAAAACATTGACTGAAAGCAAAACCAGTCAATGTAACTTCAACTTGCAAATCAACTAAAACTTGAAAGATTAGCAGTTCTTGCGGTTTCCACAAGTGACTGTTTAACATTTCCGTTAAAGACTGCACACGAATTAACTATGTTGACTAACTAGCAGCGAGGAGACGATCGACTTCTCTTTTAACCTATAGATAGGCTCCAATAGGGAGAACCCTCCACCTATCTTGAGGCGCTTTCCTTGACAGAAGAAAAAAAGTTATTCGAATAGGCCTACAAGATAAAAAGTTTGGCCAATCAAATAAAGAACAATAGTGAGTTCAAGTCCTTGTTGCCAGCGACACGAAATGCACAAGTACTCAACAAAGATCCGTTGTCGAAGTTCGCAGACCATGGAGACAACGTATAATAGCAGACATTCGTTGTTCCGAAGCCATGGCGTTACCGCCGATCTGTTTCCAATTCAACTGAAAAATGTTAAACATCATATTAACAGTTGTTGCACGAACTTCTCAGATGTTAAAACTCAGCAAAAGAGAATACGAATATGTACGCATTCAGCTCAGAGTTGGCGAATCGTAGCTTATAACAGCTATTCGGCGAAATCAACAAACATGCCAACACTGCAGGCTATTCCGTTTGTATTTGCACTTGTTATAGCGCCCCTTCAAGCACTCTACTCAGAGGCGCTCCCGACTGCAGAGCGGACACTGCATCAGAGTTTCACGCCGAAGCGCTGAGCAATTGCGAGTGAAGGACTTGGCCAAGGTCCCTACGCGGCGACTTGAGGTGGATTCGAACCTCGAACCTTCCGGCTTCAAGGCAAAGACGCCACCACTACACCACCGCGCCACATTCCGTGTTGGTATGTAGTTTACAATCACATCTAAATTTCTATGGCGACATTTGTATATATCCTATTATCAGTGATCACAATTTTAAAATGAGGAAATAGTAGTAGTGAAAATGAATATGAAGAAATTAATGACGATCAGAATCAATTAAGAAAACTGTGACGAATGATTTTAGTAAATTAAATCTTAATTAAAGAGAAAAACAACATGCAGGGTGATTAATTGGAAGATTATAATAGCATTTTTTTCTTTATAGCGCAACTAGAGCTAGTAAGTTAGATTCTTAAAAAATAGTCTTACGGCAAAATATTTCGTAATAGACTTGAAGGTATTCCTTCATTGTATCCCACCAAGTTTTAATCTTCTCGACCTTAATCTTTAATCTTCGTTGACCTTAAAATCAATTGAATAAACAATTAAATATTTCATGCGTAAGAAGTAAAACAGAAATGCACATTCCAACAAATTCACAAGTAAATGAATCCCAGACACAAACGTATTGCCCTGTAGACATCATTATTACTTCATCTCATTATAGTCTTCAATCAATCAATCACATAATCAATCATAAATTTATATAGCGCCTCTTCAAGATCTCTAGTCAGAGGCGTTCCCAACCCAGGCCTGGTCAAAAAGAAAGGTCTTGAGAAGACGGTAGAAAGAGCCAGCAGAGTCACGGGGAAGCGAACGGAGAGCCGCAGGGAGGCCATTCCAGATAGCTGGACCCACCACGGAAAATGCTCTACGCTGTATAGTAGCGGTACGACAAAAAGAGACAAGATAGTCACCGCGGGCAGCTGACCGCAGCGAACGACGGCCCAGAGAAACCGAGACTGGAGAAGAAAACTCACATAAGTAGGATGGAGCTTGAGACAGAATGCAGCGCCAAGCAATAGACGAAACTCTATAAGCAATGCGTTGCAACAGTGGGAGCCAGTCGAGGTCGTCCCTCATGAAGGCAGATACGTGAGCAAACCAGGAAATGCCACCAACAAAGCGTGCTGCAGATCGAAGGACCCTAACCAAGGAGTTCAGGCGGACCTGTGGGAGAACTACACAAGGAGAGGAGCAGTAATCTAAGCGGCTGCAGACAAAGGCATGGACAAGAGTAGAAGCTGCAGTGAATGAGAAAGAGCGAGCAACGACATGCAGCTGTCGAATTTGGTAATAGCAGGCACGTGACAGGGAAGAGATGTGCTTAGAGAAGGAGAGTTCTTGGTCTTTGTCTTGACCCCAAGGTCTCGAACAGAGGTAGAGAAGGTTACAAGGGGAAACTCATGTGCGAGAGCAGCCAAGTCAATCTTGGCCAGCTACTGGTGAGTTCCCAGCCATATGAATTGCGTCTTCAAAGAGTTGAGTCGCAGTCGATTTGACGAAAGCCAAGAAGTAAGGGTGTCAGAAACGCAGACCATAAGGCGGACAGTTTTGGCTGCGTCCACAGCAAAGCAATGGTCATATGATTGGACATCATCAGCGTAGGAGTGGCTTCGCAATGAGCAAGAAGCGAGCAAAGAGCCAATATCTGCAGTGAAAAGGATATAGAGCAAGGGCCCTACTAGAACAGAGTCCTTTGGAAGGCCGATTGGAACGGGGATCCAAAGGGAACGAGTGGAGTGAAAGACAGTGGAAGAGGAGCGGTCTGCTAGATAAGAGGTTAGCCAGTCAAGGGGCAGAGCAGAGATGCGAAAAGAAGCAGAAAGTCGATGAATGAGAATATTATGATGGACAGCCTTGCTACTAGCGTGCTAGAAGGTCAATGTAGAGGCTGAAATTCATAATGGCACATCATATATATATATAATATATATATATATATAATTATGCACTTGTTTTGATGCGACGGCTTCATTTGCGCAGATTTAACGAGAAGGGCGGCTATAGGGCCTACAGTACACAATCGCACAATCTTACTAATGGAATTAATAGGTGGTTATCAAGAAGACAGGTCGCCCGCCCTCATATGCGGACCCTGAGATAAAAGAATGATGTCGTTACTTTGTCGTAGGCCCTGAAGGCTACCACTTCATTCCGGCCGTAGCTGTCTTTGGTTGTAGTTACCAGACTGAGCGCTCTTCTTCTCCTGCTTAAATAACGCCGTGTAGGCAGCCTTAAAAACTTAGAAAGCATGTTTCCTAAAATAGGCCAAAAATTTATTCCGTTCAGAATTCTAAACCTGTCTGTCTGTCTCTGAGTTGTTTGATGAACAAGTTCCATTGGAGATAACTTAGATAACTTTTTGGTTTGAAATCGAAAATCAGATATAAGATCAACGCTTCACTGAATGCTGGACTGCACCATTTCCATTCTAAACAGTCGTTTTTTCTAGCAATTATTTACAATGAAAAATTAAATTGATGAATCACAAAAGACACAAAACCCGCGCAATAAACGACATGGCTTCAACACCGACCGAGATATATTATGAGCACACCTCCCAACTCAGTTTAATCACCGGCTGAAGGCTGCTTTTTCCGAATGACCTGACCCTACTCCCTACCTCTGATTAGAGGGTTTGAAGCGGCGCTGCTCCTACGTTTTGAGCGACTGATTGAAACAGTAAAATTGCAGACTATCGTGATGTTGAGATATAGCTGACAGTTGATATACTGGTAATTAATGAGAGACTTGTTCCAGACTTGCCATATATTTTGTCAGTAATCTTTCGGAAGAAATCAGTCAATTGCGAGAACCAATCTGTCTTCACTTCTTCCTCTGGATCTTTAAGGAAACAATCACAACAACACAATAATAATAATTGATAATAGTAATAATAATAACAATATCAATAGGCTACAGCTTATCAACGTCAACGCTAAACTAGGACTTTAATTTTATATAGAAAGCGCTTCGGAACCGACTGGAAACAAAAAGAACCGTCAAACCAGGCAAAATATGGTTGACCCAAGTAGGCTATTGGCAACACATATAATCATAATGTATAATTTTTTATATAATACTAGATGTGTAACCCGGCGTTGCCCGGGAAATTTAGGGTGTTAAACACTACTCCCCTATGGTACCCAACGTTGACCGCTAAATTTCGGGTTTTCGCCAACCCTCTACCCCACCCCGCTTCCCCAAAAAGCCAAACGTAACACGCCCCTGCGGGGCGCTAGGGAAATTATTACTGGGCTTGTATGACGTCATTCGGGTTGTAGACTCTTTTACTAAAGCTCGATACTGTTTACCAAAGTGTGAGCGATGAAATCTGTCTTAACAACGCTTCTGTCTTAAAACGCTAATAACTCGAGTTCTAAAGTGAAATTTAGGGTTTTAAACACTACTCCACTCTGGTACCCATCGTTGACTGCTAAATTTCGGGTTTTCGCCAACCCTCCACCCCACCTTGCTTCCCCAAAAAGCCAAACTTGACCCACCTCTGCGGGGCACTGCGGAAATTATTACTGGGCGGGTATGACGTCATGCGGGATTAGACTCTTCACTTAACGCTGGCGTGATCAATTAATGATGAAATCTGCCTTAAAACGCTAATAATTCTTGTTTTAAATTGAATTAAAACCTGAAAATAGTTGCGATGACCTTATAATTTGGGTAAGAATCGAATGCAATAATTTTTTTAAACCGACGCTGTTTCATTTCCGAGCCTATTCTGCAGGGATCGAGAGTCAAAAGCGTACAAACAAACAAACATATGGAAAGTGTTTCGGAATTATAATATAGATATATTATATAGGTTTCAAGTCAGTGGGAACGTCTGTCTGTCTGTCTGTCTGTTTGTCTCTGAGTTGTTTTCCCTGGCGCGGCTTCTCTGTGGCGCGGATAAATTTCGAAGAATTCCATCTACATTCTTAAATGACGTGAAAGCGTTTATAGCTGAGTCAAACACATAGATTCAGTAATTGCTCACCGCTTAAAAGACGATCCAAATGCTGACAGAATATAAAAGTAGATTTCAAGAACTTCGGTTTCTCTTCTTCTTCTTCTAGCAGACCTTTGAAAGAAATGTAACTAGCAAATATTATTATATTATTATTATGCTAAAAAATGTAAGGAAGAAGGATGCGCAAAAGAAGACGAAGAAATATAAGAATGCAAAGAAGAATGCAAAGAAGAATAAGAAGATGAAAAAGAAGGATGTTAAGAAGAAAAAGAAGAAGAAGAGGAGGAGGAAGAGGAAAGATGAAAAAGTAGAAGAGATGCAAATAAAAGGAAAACGGAGTGGGGAGAAAAAAAGAGACTTTATAAAATAGTTAGACCTAGTTTAAGTTTAGTTTAACAGTGCTACCGTTATATGGAATTTGGAAGAGACTTTTCTTTTGTATATCTAGTTCTTCTGGATGATTTTTATATAATTATATTCTGCTCTCACTCTTCTTTTCTGTCTTAATTCTTATCCGCATAATCACGCTCACATTTTACTTTTAAAACTGATTCAGGAAGTAAAACTGCAGCCAGAATACTGTATGCATAATAATTATAGGCAATTGAACGAAGAATTTGACTTGCCACTGCACCAGAATACTCTATGCATAATATATAGGCAACTGATCGAAGAATTTGACTTGCCACTGCACCAGAATACTCTATGCATAATATATAGGCAACTGATCGAAGAATTTGACTTGCCACTGCACCAGAATACTCTATGCATAATATATAGGCAACTGATCGAAGAATTTGACTTGCCACTGCACCAGAAGAGAATGACGATGATCGCCACAAAGAGAATCGCCGCGGCCACTGCGATGCCACAGCTTCTCATTGGAGGAATCTTGACTTTGAACTAAAAATAAATTATACAATATACATCGCACTTATTAGGCAAAATAAGTTAAATTTTTCGTTTCACTGTGGATTCTCTGCGTTTCGAACAACTTTCGATGCCCGTTTTCATAGCCTAAGTTCCGTTAATGGACCAAATACAGCTCGGCTTCCAGGCTTTCCAGCTGACAGATCGGATCTAACTGTCTTGCTCACACCTGGCAACTCTCGATCCGGCTGTATTTACTCCAGTCCCGATGCACTGCATACGCTGCTACGCACAGCGTCGTAAAAATTAAAAACTGTTTTTGCCATGTTGTTATTGCCCATCCAACTTCTACTTATTATAACCATAAACATATTTCCATCCCTCATCCAACTTCTACTTTAATTACAAATTATTTTAATCGGCCATCCGACTTCTTGTTTCACAGCAACAATATATAATTCTAGCATAAGCATCATCGCTCATCCAACTTCTGCTATAGGCTTAATAATAGGTCCATGCTAATTGCTCATGCTGGCATCCAACCTATATATGTTACTTCAAATTAATACGAAATTTTAGCATTAATCTTGACTTCTGATTGAACATCTATTTTTACAATTAAAGACCTATTTACAAACTGCTATACGTAGGCAATAATTATTGAAATTTGGGTATAGGCTTATTGGCTTATAGGCCTATATGCGACTCGGTGAGACCAGGATTGAGCGAGTAGGCCTATCTGGTAAATCACTTTAAGGTCTACAACCAACTGGCTATAGGCAGGCGACGGAAATTGTATTGTAGTGCATTTAATCAGTTATAAAGCGCCTCTGGTAGATTGAATCGTTCAAAGCCACTCTCAGTGCGCAAGGTCCCGCAAGAAGCAGGTTTTGAGAAGAGAGAAGGAAGAAGAGAGACGGCATGCATATAGAAGTGTAGAACGAACTGAAAAAGAAAGCGCTTCGATAGCGCTCTTCTGTTCACCTCGTGGGGCGCGGTGGTGTAGTGGGCATGTTCCTCGCCTTGCAGCCGAAGAGTTGCAGGTTTGAATCCACCTCAAGTCGCCGCGTAGGGACCTTGGGCAAGTCCTTCACTCGCAATTGCTCAGAACTTCGGCGTGAAACTCTGATGCAGTGTCCGCTCTGTAGTCGGGAGCGCCTCTGAGTAGGGAGCTTGAAGGGCGCTACAACAAGTGCATATACAAACAAACCTCGAGAGATTTCCAAGCGCTGTGTCATCATTCATCTGTGCGATAAGATAACCGTGGGTTGCCCAGGCTATGGACGGTGGGTGCTTATAGGGACCTATATAAAGTCGTTCGCCAGTTTTAGAATCTGAAGAAACTTAATATTATTTTAAAATGAGTTATCCTGCCTGTGTCATATATTCTAGCAATTAGTCAAGATTATACGTTTAACACATTTTTAAACAGTTGCGTGCAAGTAAGTGATGACGTTATCATCAAGATTTTTGAGTGTGCATGCAGGGCTGAAAATATAGGTTCAATTCTGCAGATATCAACATAAAATGTGTTTTTTACATTCTAATCTACCAAACACATCCAATGGCGCCCGCAGAAATTTTTGCAAGAAGGGGAGCAAATTGGTAATGGTTAACTTTTTTGGGAAGAGCTTGAAAAATGCAATACAGGAATAAAGAATATTGGTATTTTTGTAGAAGTTATTAAATTTAAATTTCTCCGTTTCACATCATTGTTGCTTTAGTGCAGAAAATTTACTGAGATCCCAAAGTAGGCTACTAGACTACTTAAAGATAATAGGCGTCAGTTTTCCAGAGGGGAAGTGCCGTCTTGCCCCAGGTGCGGGCACCCAAGAACACATCAGCCTTGATCAGCCATGATCAGCACACTGTACTTTTTGCAAAGTTTAACCATGACTTCGAATTAACTTAACTAAAAATATTCGAAATCTGAATGTGATGTCTGTGTACTGCTGCATTTTGTACTGGTATAATAATATCCATATATCTGCATGGATGGCTAAAAGAGACGAAACTTTAAAAAAATCCACTCAGTTACAGATGATGATCCTAATACGAACGACAGCGCAACTGAAGTCAGATCATTGCACAGCAGAAGTCGTTTGCTTCTTTTCACCGGTCAAATGTCAAAGCGATCAGAACTTCCTAAGCTGCCTTAGGACAATTAGGCGGCGTTGATTAGAAATCATTAGAGCAATGTAGGGTCTGTAGTAGTCGGCTCGCATATATGCGCATAACCAAATAATGTATGTAAAATTATGTGATATGCACATAAACGGAGTACGTCATCTCCCATTTAAGTATACCCCATATTCAAACGGGATCGGCCAGCTTCTATAGTCTATACACATAGCAAATTATGCAGTTATCCGTTAAGAACTTAAAACAATTGCAATTTGCTCGTTTGCATAGTTAGAAATAAGTTGCAAAATAGAAAATTACAAAGCTACATTTATAAATTTTGTGCTAATGCCTTGCAAAGTCAGGCATACAACGTTACAGTCAATTTTTCTTTATGTATAATAATAATAATTATGTATCGACGCTCTACCTAACTTACGCTGCTATGGTAACCATTGTGTCGATTTTAAGTATCACGTCAAAAATAACATATTTTTTGCTTGGTTGGAAATCTTTTTTATATTCAAACGCTGATGTGCACCAATTAGGCTATGTGTCTTCTGGTCAATCTTAAGGTGTCACACAAAATTGCACCAATTAGGGTTTACTGTTAGCATTCTAATTAATACTGCGAATTAGAAACCAGGAAGTCTGAGAGAAAATCATAAACTTTGCTATAAATTAGAGGCGGTTACTCCTGCAGGTTATTTACCAATAAACACATCTATATTTCGTGTCATTGCATATAACGCATATAAATCATCATTTCTTTCGTGTATTTTCCAATGTAGTTGTATACCTACTTGTATTACCAATAATCACACCGTGCAGATTATCTTACGGATAACAAGCAGTGCCCGACTATAGTTACTTCAGATTAAAGATCTGATATTGGCATCCAAAGTTATCGAATGAGCAAATCCGTCCAAATTCCTCGCTAGATCCTATTCCGGACACGTAGTTACGCTGCAATGGTCAAAATGTCTATGGTAGTGTATTCGTAAGTTAATAGCTCGGTCCTTTATTCTATTCGTTTAAACGTCACGACATACCGTTTTCTTGTCTGTTTGTCCGCCTGTCTGTCTGTCTTTGTCTGTCTGTCTTTGTCTGTGTCCAGACATGAAGCATGCACTGCTGTCGAATCCAATACTGCAACTCACTATTTACTGGGCTTCCCATGGAAGTTTCGCTTGCCCTCACTTCAGTCAGTTATAAGAATTCGGCAGCCAGACTCATTGCTCGTTTCTCTCGCTACTCCCACATTTCTACCCACATGGCTGATGTTCTACACTGGCTTCCAGTTGTCTCTTGAGTTCAGCCCGAAAAGTATACTTTACATTTTTTTGGCGGACAGCGAGTCGCCGACATTTTTCAGCGACTTTTTGGTCATTTATTTCGTACAAATCCTCAGAAAATCTAGCTGTTTTACCCGTGTTTGCACTTGGATGGACCCGATTTTCGTCGTGAACTCGAGCAAGTAAACAACCTCGGATCACCGAAGTGAGGCTACAGTAGCGATGCCGATAATCGCCAATGTTATATCGTGCAAAAGCATTGCGACAGACGCAAACATTTCAGGGGATTTTCCATATCGAGGTTTCAAAGGATAATTATGGTTGCAAACATACACAGAATTAGCTTTAAAGATTTCGGAAATTATAGTTTTTTCAGAGACATATATGAGCTCGTAAACTCGTCTAAATACAGCCATGGCTGTCGTCGAAGTGAAGACTCAGCGGCGAAACGTTAGGTGAAAGTTTCCCAAGAAAACTGAACCGACTTTTTATTCGTCACGGCGTTGCCTGTGTCAGAGTGCGTGGCTTGTCTCTTACTGATTGTGTGTAAGCTTACATATTGCTAAACTTAATTTTTGATCAGTATGAGAATTGTATAAAAATTACTGGCATCTGACGTTGAGTCATGAGGTGCTTGCGTGTAAGCCTACAAAGAAAACTTTACTATATAGGCTCCAAAGAAAGACTAAGGAGGGTGAGCCCTCCAACAATCCTCCGACAATTCTCAAAGCTTTTAATGGACCAGCTCATGATGCAGAGCTCTTTTTAAAGCGCAGATAATTATATATTAGTTTCTTCGCACCTTCGTTTGAATGCTTCCTCGAGGAGCACTGCTCATATCTGATGCCTGACCATCATTTCCATTTGAACTTCTCTGCATGGCTTTTCTTCTGGCAAACGTTTCCACCATTAAGACGTCGCTTGGAAAGTGTTTTACTCCTCCAGCAGGAACCTCAATAACCTTTCTGCAGAGAGGACAACAAAATCTCCGGCTGAAACTGATGTAATTCGGTCGGAATCCTGCGACGATTCGCTGCAGACAACGAGTGCAGAACGTGTGACCACACGGAAGGAGCCGAGGTCGACGGAAGCGCGCCAGGCAAATCGAACAGTCCGTGGAACGGGGCTCTTCAAAGCTCCTCTGCATCTCAATGGAAGTTGATACTCGCAGCGTTCAATTCCAACCAACTCTAGTGATGCGACAAAAAGATACTTGTAAGCAATAATTATTAGATATAAAAGAAACCATTCAATGGCGATAAGTCGATAACGAACGATAATATAATAAAAACTCAATTTATTTGGCTTGGCCAAAAGCTGCTTGCAAAGTTAGATATGACAAATATTGCTGATGCCTTTCCTGATTTTGTCTTCTCAACCAGAGTCCGTGACCTTGGTGTTACTCTGGACCAAGAGCTCACTTTGTTCCACAGTCCACACAGTCACTCACTCAGCAGTGCCTCTTGTTATCAACTGCGACAACTACACACTGTTGCTCGCTCGCTTACTCGTACTGCTGCTGCTACCCTTGTCCATTCTTTTGCTACCACCAGACTTGACTAATGACTACTGCTGCTCTCTATATGCTAGCCTACCAATTGCCTGTCTGAGTTGCCTTGATCGCGTCCTGCTTTCTGCAGCCCGCCTTATTGGCCGCACGCCCAAATTCAGCCACATCTCCAGATAATTATATGCGTGACGTTCTTCACTGACTTCCACTCAAGCAGCGAATTGAAAAGAGCATCTCTACTCTAGTCTGGCGCTGCATGCTAGGATTTACTCCTGCCTACCTTCTTGAGCTCTGTAGCCCTACTCTTAATGGTCGCCATTTCCGCTCCCTTCGTTCAGTCCTTTTTGCTCGTATACACCTACTTCCATATATGCAGAACCGTGCTTTCTCGGTGGTAGGACCTTCAACTTGGAACGGCCTTCCTCTTACACTCCGCTCCTTTTCTAAAAGTCCTTCTCATGCTTGGCTCTCATCTTAAGACAGTTTTATTTAATCGCGCTGAGGTTGGGAGCGCCTCTGAATAGTCCCTTGAAGAGACGTTATATAAATATGCATTTAATGAATGAATGAATGAATGAATATAAAACCCAGCGACTACAAAACTATTTGCTATTTGCTCAGCGTCTATCGAGCGCTAAAACTACACGACGTCTATATCTTAATAGGTTTTGTTGTTGTTTAACGTCACTGTGTCATATCGGGATGATTTGTGTCGCCCTCCTCTTTCTCCACGCTTGGGACTAGCACTGCCAAAGTGCGAACAGTGGCGGAGTTACCTTCAACGGACTGTTGCACTATATGTAATCATACTACACAGGACACAGGTGCCATAACGTAAAAGCACTTAGAGTATTCACGTTGAGTATTTTATTTCAGTTGAGTTTCCATTTCAAACATTTCTGTCTCTGGATTTCTGAATAGAGCCATAAATTTATTGAGTGTCAAATCATGTGTCAGTGCATATTGATGCAATCACTCTAGCAGACTTAAATTAAAGAGGAGGCAACTCTGGGAGAAATCCATGACACAAGCCGGACAGACCAATGCCAAAATTGCCGAAGTTGGCATATGGAACTCGTTTCCTAGTCATGTTCAACAAGCTTCCAGTTTACAAAGAGCAAAAACATTACTGCGCAACTACTTGGTTAATGACTGCAAAGATATTTAACCTTGTAGGCACTGATTTTATTTTATTATTATTTGTTGTGTTTGTTTTGCGTTCTTTAGTTAAGTTTACTACATTAATTGTCATCTCATGCTGTTCTTTTAGCCTATTGTTCAATTCATTATGTCAACCGTCTAGCCATCTGTTAAAATTGCATATGTAATTAGGTGTCCCTGTTAGCGGGATATTCATCCCTTAGGGCCTTCCTTGTTACCATCCGATTATGTGAAGCATGTTATACTATGTCTATTGTGTATGTTGATGGTTGGTTACAATAAATGAATTGAATTGAATAATATTATTGCTTGTAGTACGGGCATGCAGTGTGCGTCTTTACCGCTGCCACACCTATATAGTCTGTCAAAGTGGTTAAACCTAAAATTGTTTGCTCATCACTGCTTGCGTGAACATAAAATTTCCCATTGAGGAGAATGATACAGTGCCGAGCTTATTAATGCTCTTATTCGTTACTTATAGTGTGCGCTATTTTATGTGTTTTGATAAATGCACAAATACATGCATAATTAATTCATATACACCAACTTCATCAAGCGATCGTCAAACAGACCGTTAAAATTCTTTACTTCAAAAAATTGATAAGAATAAATCGACTTCATGCTCTGTCTTCTGACAAGCATTAAAAAGTGTTCCTCATAAAAAAACTTGGCCGAGTCTGGTTCATTGAAATAAGAAAAACAGTAAAGCGAATGTCTATAGGCCTATGCTATTAAAACTTCCTTAATTGTATTAACTTAGAATCTGAGTTTCAATTCGTTCGCTCACCATTCTTGGATGCAGCTGATGTTTGTTTGTTTAATATGGCTTGAGAAGAAGATCTGCCGAGAAACACCCGTCACCACTTAATGCCACTATCAACAAGTAACACTAATCGGATGTCCACAAAATAATGCTGAATAAATCGAAGAAGATTAACTGACTCGGGTGCGATTATAAAAGTAAACCGACTACGACAAAAAACTAGGTGAAACAAAAGAAATTAATTCACTAAAATTTTATTCAAATTAAAGTAATCGAAGCTTTCACACGAAAACATGCGTCCAATAATTATACAGCAACGTCATGCAATCCATTACGTCACGTGTCGTCACGCGCAATTACGTGACGTCCTCGTACACCAAAGATCTTCAAGTGAGGAAGATGAATAACTGATGACGACACTACAAATGAGGGAGCGTGGTGCAATCTGGAAAAACGCAAGAACGCAAATCCAGGGTTTAAATAAAACCAAATAAAAGCAATTTTTTGTTCTCCAATCCTCAAACAGAACAATTAAAAGAAGAAACCATTTTTACGCGATAAATGTTTCGACACACAGAAGGCCTAGGCCTAGGTTCTTCTAGGACGTAGCCTAGCCAGCAAGGCCGTAGCTAGGGGGGTGTTTTGGGTGTTTGAACACCCCCCGAAATGGAAAATGTGAAAAATAATATAATGCATTTACGAGCACATGATATGAAAACACCCCCCGAAATATTCTGGATGACTAAAAAAGGTCATCAGTTTTTTGGGGAAGGAAAATTGGTGAGTGAAACACCCCCCGAAATCAAATCCTGGCTACGGCCTTGCTAGCCAGGCAAACATTTGAGGGGTTCCGTTTGGGGTTTGTCAATGGACATAGTCGCAAAGTAGACATAGGCCTACACAATCAATCAATCAATCAATCAATCAATCAATCAATCAAAGTTTTTTATTCTGCAACCAAAGTATAAATGACAGGTTTACACATCTTGCTCATTGTTTACAAATACGGGAGGCCCTAAAGGGATAAAATAATCCCGCTAATCCCGACACCAACTAATAGCCTATATTAAGTTGACGATGAGAGGTGGCCATGACGAAATCTTTGCAAAAATCAACATAGTGATTGACAAACGTGACGGAATTAGTGTAAGAAATTCGGGTTCTTTATTTGGAGGTTGAACCCGTAAACCCCTCTTAAAAATCCCACGAGGCCACGAATAGGACTGTACCGGTATTCTAGGGTATGCTAGGCCTATATAGGCCTACGCGGGATACTCACCTCCGGAAAAATGACAGCGTGTAGGCCTACACACCTCTGAAAACGAGGGTACACGCGGTTACACAAAGTAGGCATACACTCATCTCAAAAAGTCCAAGTGAGCACACGCAAGGAAAATGGCGATTTATGGAGAAAAATCATGAAATTAGAGCGTTTCACTTGCGAAAAATCATCAAAAAACCATCCGATGACAAAAAGGTCGTCATAAATTAGTTTGAAGACTAAAAAGGTCGTCAGAAATTTTTGGCCAAAAAAGTCGATTTTTTCGGCGCCAGCGTAGGTCTACTCACCTCATAAACTCAGAATACACCCCTGGCCACGAACAGTGGCTGTAAACAGCTGAGGTTCTCGACTTTCATCTATTTGGAAAACATAACACTGCCAGCCAATGGGACATGATATTATAGGCTAGGCCTACGATTCATTAAAAAACGTTACCCTAATTAAGTCAACATAAGTCATGTGAATGTCCATCAATTTTAATGAGATTTCAGAATAATGATCCTTGATGATCTATGCAAGTGCAATATAAATTATTTTACATTCAAAGCTATAGGCCTAATAGCGCAACGCGGTTGTCGACAAAACATATGATGACTATCTCGACAAACAAGCAAGATTCCAACGTTCCGGTCAGCCATTGAGGTTGTATAATGCAAACTTAGCCAATTTCGTACAGTTTAGCCTCCTGATAAGAATTTTTTATTGTAGCAGCACCCAGTAACGATCAGAATGATCGCTTTTACGTATCTGCTGGTAGGCCTACATGGAAGAGGGACGTTCCAGCAAATCATTTGTTGCGGAATCGACCATCTTTCAGCAAATAGCTTATGGTAGGCCTATCTGTCGGGTCTCTGCACTTGGTCGTTCGAACATATCCATTTAATCGAGCCAGGAATGGTGTTGAGGTGAGTAGTGGACAACATCACAGAAAAAGGTCTTTTGCCAGACATTTGCGACATTACGGAGTATTTAATCTTCCAGCGGAATAGCGCTCCTGCATGCGCACAGCGCTCGAGAGACTGTTGCGCTAGCCTACTGGAAACTGAAACTTCTGATTTCATCCCGCCTACTTTATGGCCACCCAACTGCCCTTATTCAAATCCAGTAAACTATAAGATATGTAGTGTCACTCAAGAAAATGTCTAGGCTACACATCTCGAATATGTGATGCCAACGAGTTGTGTCGTCAAACTGTCAAACTGACGAAATGGATCAGCACATCATTGATGAATCAGTCAAGCAGAGGCGAAGTCCTACGCGTCTTCGCGCATGCGTAACTCCGCTTGGAGGTAAATTCGAACATCAACTTTAGCCTCTTTCATCAAGTTTCATGTTCAGAAATAATTCCTCTTTCTTCACTTAAAATTTCGTTGACATAATATTTGGCGTAGTTACAGTAAAATATGTAGGGCAACGTTTTTTTTTATAAATCACCGTGTAGATTAGGCTACTTAATAGGCCTATAATTAAATTTGGTTTGTTCCTCTTCCTAGTCCTGCGCTCGGGTTTTCAGTAGGCCTATAGCCGTACAGTGCCTTCTTCACGTTCTCTACCTGAGGGCAGAGAACGTGAAGAACAGTGTATGTTTGACAAAAGGGCGACTTAGAAAGCTAGGCCGACCATCAAAATGGCCACTTCAAAAAGTCGCCGATCGTAAAGGCGGCTGTTCGAAAGAGCACCGATCAAAAAGGCGACCAAACAAAAGGGCGACAATCAAAAGGGCGAACATCGAACGTTCGCAGTGGTTCAATAGCAACGGTACCAGTACGCCTACATGAAAGAGAAATTGGCCTACGCAAATAGACCTACGTATGCCTATGCTAACTGTCAATCCTTTCGTGTAAATTCAGAAGTTTAGCTGACCACTGGCCAGTGGTCGGTATTTTCTCGTAACCCATGTGTGTAGAGTAGTCTAGACTTATAGGCTATAAATATGAACAGTTTTAAGCGCACAGTGCAGTTGAACTCCGCCACTGGTTGTTCTCTGCCAGTGCCAGTCCCAAGCCTGGACAAAGGAGGAGGGCGACACTAATCATCTTTGATATGGTAGTGTCGTTAAACAAGCAAGCACAGTGCAGTTATCCTTACCTTAGACCTTAGTCCTCCACGTGCTGTGCGCCAAGGGCGGATACAGAAATTTTCGAAGGGGGGGCCAAAGTCCTACGGAACTACTCATAGGGGGGCACGTCTACTTTCTGAGCAATATAGCTGGTCAAAAATAAAGAAATTTCTAAATGGGGGCCATGGCCGGATTGGCCCCCTGGATCCGCCCCTGCTGTGCGCACATTGGGCGATAAATATCCGATTTTTGTCTTGGCTTTGGTCGTTAGGATTTGAGACTTCTGGGTCTTGGCTTCCCTTCGGCTTTCACCATGACCCTTCAATCCTTCATAAGCGGATTCATACTCCTCTCATCTCCCAATGCGCCCCGCCGCGACAGTGTAGTTTGGTTTTTCCTGTTTCTGTTGCAATGTTCTTTTTTACCTGGGCGGGCCGCAAACCCACCGCAGATGCCTCCTCTTTTTTCAACCGGGCTTGGGACCGGCTTTGGCGGAGTTAGACAGTAGGCTACAGTTATATGAAAGCTGTTCTCAATTTAATAAACTGTTGAAGACTTTTTTCGCTTGATCTCGGCCGGGAGCGTCTCTGAGTAGGTACATTGAAGGGGCGCTATATAAATTAATCGATTTATTGATTGATTGAAAGAAATTTGAGCGATTTCGATTTGCCGTCAGGCATAGGCTACTTAACACTAAGCAACATGAGTATATCAGATGGATATCTCGATCATAACCTCAGCCTCAACATTTGAGCAGACACTTTCATTCCATTGACTCTTTTTAGTTGGATTGCAAACAGTACAATGTTTGATTTTGATTGTCGCCCTTTCGAAAAGTAGCCCTTTCAATGGTCGCTCTTTCGAAGCCACCCTTTTGATAGTGAATCACAGTGTACAGCACTGCATGCATGTATAAACATAAACATGTTCACAGTGTTAACAACATGTAGGCCTGCGGTGGTCCATTTATGACACGACGACGTCTCACTCATCGATTGGCTGGGGCAGTCCTAACGACAGATGAACCTGTAGCGTTGCATGCCATGTAGCGTTGCATGCCTTGTGTAGCGTCGAAAGCATGTTATGTTGAAAGCATGTTATGTTGAATCCGTTTGAAATCAGTAAATGGTGATTGACAAAAAGGGACACCACTATTAGGCTACACTGTCTAAATCCTCGTGTGTAGACGGCTGTAGTGATTGTCACATGATCACATCAAATGTAGAACATTTCGGCTGAGAAGACTAGTGTTGTTGTGGTTTCGGAATTCACATTCTATAGACTATAATATTATAATATTATAATATGCTTCACCTCTGTACGTTGAGTAGACCATCACGTTAATATCTGGGTCGATCGGTTATGCTCCAGTGCTTTCTTGTATAGGCCTACGCAGGCCTACATCGTGCACGTGTAACATATGAACAGTTACACGCTAAGACTATGCACGCGCTTAATCATACAGGGCCGACTTAGGAGAGGACTAGCCTACTTGTTAGGATAATATCAATGGGATTGGCTTATGAATTATAGATTGGGCTGCAGGCAGAGCGAGATAACCTATGTCTTGGGAACTTGAGTAGTAAGACTATGATTGAACGGATGTTATACAGTTCTAAGCAAGCGATTCCATTACTGTGACCGACATTTAGACTGCACTCGCGTGAAATGAATCTACGGCATTCAACAACAAAGGCCTACTTGAGAAAAGCAGTCGAAGGTGTGCACAGAAGAATGGTTGACAATAATATTCGTGCTGATGATGATTTATCGCAAAGCAGGGGAAATTCCGGGAAGAGGAACACAAACAGATCTTCTAAGGAAACTATTTTCTGTCTTTTTTATTGTTCAATTCCAAATTATTTTATTTTTGCCATTTTGTGGTTCGTTTTTATCAGCATCAAGCGTTGATGATGAGCAAAGATGTTGACAACAAATTCGACAGCCATGTTTCGAAAAGCAGAGGAAGATGATTTTGTCCGTCACAGAGAATTTCTCGAGGAAACCATCGATCCGGACTTTGGTCTTTTGGACAAATTGCTTCAAAGTCAGACGCTGTCGTGGAGAGAAATTGCTGATATAAAAGCGAAGGATACATTCTACAAGAGAAATGCGGAACTGTTGGATTTAATTTCTAAGAAAAAGAAATATGATTGTTTGATTAATGCTCTGTCCGATACAAACCAATCTCATGTCGTTAATTACATAAGAGGAGATGGAGGTGAGCAAAGCGCTGATCAAAGCTAAGCGAAACACTAATTAGCACTATAATTATGCTAGTTATAATATTTATCGATATAATTATATTCACGGCAAGCATTTTGAATTCCGTATCACACAGTGGCGGAGACCTGGGCGGAGAGTTGGGGGGGGACGGACCGAAAATTTTTCATCTTTTGACGGAAAAAAATTCTGGTCATCCGCAGAAATCTCGAAAAAAATTCTGTTTTCGCCGCCAAAAAAGTTTGACTTTTTTTTAGTCATCCGCCGAAATCTCGACAAAATTTCTGCTTTCGCCGCCAAAAAAGTTGATGACCTTTTTTTAAGTCTTGACGCTCAACGATTGGGGGGGGGACAAATGCATGGGCCGTCCCCCCCCAACACCTCCATTGGGGGGACCCTCCCCCTGTCCCCCCTAGGTCTCCGCCCCTGGTAGCACATGATATTTATTGTATTTAACATTTTTTCTAACGTTTTTTTATTTCCCCGGAGGTGCTTAGATTTAACACTATAGGCGTAACAACGGTCCACGTTCCATGAATTCCACACAAAAATAGACTAGGCCTATTCATAAAGTTCTATTCCGATTTACCATAGTTATTGTCAAGTAGCCTACCGCATTATTAATCTGTCCTATATTATAACGATGTCATTGTAGTCTGTGCATTGCAACTTGTTGTATTTTTAAACCTTTGATTGACGTTTGCTAGAGTATAGAATTGAGTTTGGTGGTTGTTGGCCTCTGACGAACGAAGACTTATCAACGATGCGAGTGAATCATGGTCGTCTCATCGAAATTCTTTATCCGTGTGAACTCGTCGTCGAACTTTTCTCATCCGAAGTCATCTCATCTCGACAAAAGGAATTCATCTTCAGCAGACAGAGTTGCTCGGAACAGAACGAGGCGCTGCTGGATATCCTCAGACGTCGCAGTTTAGATGACTACAAGACAATGGTCAATTGTCTTCACGCGTCAAACCAGAGCCACATCGCAGAGATACTCGTGCAAGGCGGAGGTAATTGGGCGCAATGACAGAAAAGATGTTCCATGGTTCATATCGTATCATATCATAAAATAATCATGATTTTGCTTCCTGACTCATCAGCTCTTTTCGTGCAATTCTGCACAACATCGGGCAATGCAGCTCCTCCGTTTCTACCTGTCCACCACCAGTTGTATCGCCTCGTTCCATGTCATGTCCATGCATTTCAAGTCTTCCCTGATGGTTAATTCCGGTCAGTTTTTCCTTGGTCTGCCCCTTCCGCGCCTTCCCTCCGGAGTCCAGTTCATCACCTGCGCCTTGCTATCCTGGCTTCGTCCATGCAGATCTCGTTTATGATGTTCTCCATGGTCTCCTGCCCTAGCTGTTATTTGCCTTACGGTGATTTTTTAACCTTGTTTCGTCAAAAGACGTGCAGGGTGCAGAATATTTCTGACCCATCTGTGGTGCACCGCCTCTAGTCTCCTCCTGACTCAACAAGATCTTAAACCAAACTTCTAATTTAAAAACAAAAATCAAAAATTGCAAAAGTCTAATTTAATTACACGTGTTGGTATATTAAATACACTTGGGTGGCTTGTAAAAAAGTTGAGAACTTGAGATGTAAGAGAAAGACGAGGTATAAATAACCAGCCAAGCGCAAAAAACTGTTTGTATGTGCACTTCTTATAGCGCCCTTTCAAGCTCACTACTCAGAGGTGCTTCCAATTGCGGCGCGGACACTGCATCGGAGTTTCACGCCGAGGCTCTGAGCAATTGCGAGTGAAGGACTTGCCCAAGGTCCCAACGCCGCGACTTGAGGTGCGAACCTGCAACCCTTCGGCTGAAAGGTGACGAGCATACCCACTACACCACCGCGCCCCACAGTTGCCTACCGTAAATTATTAAGTTCTATATTTAACCTATAATGTTAGTGCAGATGTGTTTTTGAATGATGTTCTATGACAATTCTGAGCCTCACAATTCGGAGTGGACAATTTGGAGCCGCGCAAACCTGTGCGGCTAATCCATCGCAGACAAGCAATTGCAGACAATTAGATCTGATCGCATTCGAAGACAATTAATCACAGACAATCAGGCGGCGATTAGTTCAAATTTTCACAAAATAGTTTATTTGCTGTCAAATATAATAGCCTAATGTCTCAACTTCTTACTGATAATCTGAATTCTGAAACCACGCTGATTTGCAAAAAAGTTTAAGACGTTCTCAAAGCTACGAAGTTAAGTTACAGTGAAATGCAATAGACCAGAGGTTCTCAAACTTTATTTTTATTGTACCCCTAAGTAGTGATGTAGCTTTTCCGGAAATGTATTTTGACGGAAACTTTCCGGAAACTTTCCGGAAACTTTCCGAAGAACCGGAAAATACATTACACTCAGAAAATATCAGAATTTCACTCTCAGAAATTTTTCTTATAGTTTAAACTCCTTTTATTTACAGTACTTCTGCTGATGCAAACAATGTTGAACTTAAAAATAATTAATATGAGCAATAAACACTATTCATTAGCATTTCAGACTAGAGTAGCCTATAGATAGAAAACTAGTTGCTTGCATGTCTGCAGTCATCTCTGTTGCAGGAAATGTGTAGCCTAACAAACTGATATAAACATGAAGCAATACAGCATCAATTTCTGTTTCTGTCTTATATTTTCATAACTCACAAATATAAAGGTGACTGAATGATAAAAAATGTTTTCTCTAAATTTACAGCAAAGTTTAATTGCATTTAATTCCTAAATGTACCGGTATTTTTGGGCTGTGTGAACAATTATCACTAACACTAGCAGTGCCATCTATTGAATAAACTATTACTTATAACCACCTAAGACTGCTTATAGTGATGGATGTATTTAGTAGCATTATATTGAAAGAAAATTTCGGACTCATTAGAATTGAGTATGTATTTAATAATATTTTATTGGCGGAAAAATACGTCGGAAAGTTTCCGGAAAAATAAGAAACTTTCTGGACAATTTTTCCACCTCACAACACTAACTTCTGATAGTGATTGATGTATTTAGTAACATTATATTGAAAGAAAATTCAGACTCCTTAGAATTGAGTATGTATTTAATAATATTTTATTGGTCGAAAAATATGTCGGAAAGTTTCCGGAAAGATTCATCGGAAAGTTTCCGAAACTTTCCGGAAAGATATGAAACTTTCCGAGGAAAGTTTCCGCCTCACAACACTACCCCTAAGCAAAAATATCGAATGATGGCGTACCCCCAGCAAAGTCAGATCAGAAAAAAAGCCATTGCGATGTCGTCTGGCAGTGACAACTAAAAGTCCATTAATCATTGGTGACATCGCTTATTAGAGTCTAGGCCTAAGGCCCTTTAAGGGGAGCAAAATCTAGTTTTGAATCATATAATCTTATCAGCAATTTTAAAATGAAAAATCGCTCTATAACCCCTGCAAAAAAGAGGAAAGAGCCAACGTATAAGGCTATAATGCTGTGCACAGGCTTGTTCAGATTAGCACAGATTTACAATATCTGGTTTAATATTTGTCAATTTCAAACGCAAATTTACCCCATGTTTGTTTTTGATGGCAAGAATAGTTAACAGTTTCACCCAGATATGAGTGCGAGAACCCCTGCAATAGACCCTATCGGCAATGCATTAACTAGTAAGTAATAGTATAAAACTACACTACTATGCATAGCAAAAAGTCATTCAACATTTAAAAAAATGTTGTCAACATGGCAGTTAGTGCTTTAATTTTTTATATGCATTCTGAATTGTCCGGCTCCGAATTGTCTACTCCGAACTGTTCGCAATGAATTTCCTGGCTCCAAGTTATCGTTGTGGTGCGCGGTGGTGTAGTGGTTGTGTTCGGTGTCTTGGAGCCGTAGGGTCCCAGGTTCGAATCCACCCTCAAGCCACCGCCATGTACGAACGTTGAGCAAGTCCTTCACTTGCAAGTTACAAATGCTCGTGAAACTCCGATGCAGTATCCGCGCTGTAGTCGGGAGTTGGCGCACTTCTTGTAGCTCAATCTAAGCAAAAGTTTAAATGTCTGATGCTGTTCAGCAAATGTTCAAACGAGGGTTGTATACCTACAGATTGAACCACAAGCATGTTCGCTGATTGCAATCTTCGTTCAGCTGTTCATAATGAACTTTCTTTGTTTGCATTTGTCGTTCAGTTGTTCATAATGAACTTTCTTTGGTTGCAATCTTCGTTCATCTGTTCATAGTGAACTTTCTTTGGACTTTGGTTGCAATCTTCGTTCAGCTGTTCATAATGAACTTTATTTGGTTGCAATCTTCGTTCAGCTGTTCATAATGAACTTTCTTTCGTTGCAATCTTCGTTCAACTGTTCATAATGAACTTTCTTTGTTTGCAATCTTCGTTCAGCTGTTCATAATGAACTTTCTTTCGTTGCAATCTTCGTTCAGCTGTTCATAATAAACTTTCTTTGGTTGCAATCTTCGTTCAGCTGTTCATAATGAACTTTCGTTGGTTGCAATCTTCGTTCAGCTGTTCATAATGAACTTTTGTTGGTTGCAATCTTCGTTCAGCTGTTCATAATGAACTTTCTTTCGTTGCAATCTTCGTTCATCTGTTCATAGTGAACTTTCTTTGGACTTTGGTTGCAATCTTCGTTCAGCTGTTCATAATGAACTTTATTTGGTTGCAATCTTCGTTCAGCTGTTCATAATGAACTTTCTTTCGTTGCAATCTTCGTTCAACTGTTCATAATGAACTTTCTTTGTTTGCAATCTTCGTTCAGCTGTTCATAATGAACTTTCTTTCGTTGCAATCTTCGTTCAGCTGTTCATAATGAACTTTCTTTGTTTGCATTTGTCGTTCAGCTGTTCATAATGAACTTTCGTTGGTTGCAATCTTCGTTCAGCTGTTCATAATAAACTTTCGTTGGTTGCAATCTTCGTTCAGCTGTTCATAATGAACTTTCTTTGGTTGCAGTTGTCGTGAGAGTTCACGCCAATCTCGACGACGAATCTTTAGCGAACGTGAGCGACGCAGAAGACGAGATTTCATCAGCGATGGCATCGATGGTCGGCGGGAGATCGATGCAGAAGATCAATCGGATACTGCATCTGACGCAGATCAAGTGCATAGCAGTGAAGAAAGGACAAAGTCTCATTGTCTACACCTACTGCGGATCAGCGGAAGAACTGCAGCAGCTGCACGAGAAGCTCGTCAGTGGGAGACTTAAAGACTCGGTGGAACTGCTCTTCAATCAGTTGCTCGTTCACTCACAGAAGATTGCAGTGACCATCGTTACAATATACGATGAGGATTTGGAAAAGGGAGAAAAATATTTCCAAGGTATAGTATCGCTTTCAGCTAGTGATAGCGCTGCCATAGGTTGCTGTAAATCATTTGACGTAGGCTTCCGCCTATTTTACTATTGACCTGCCGTATGACCTGGCAAAAGTCTTTGGAATTTGTAATTAATTCTTTGATGTGCTGAATTATTGTTACCGTGAACCTGACGCGACCTATACGGTATTTCTTTTGTCTATAATTATGCAGTCGCTGCCGCCATTGCATTTTCCATTGTTGAATTCCTTAGTAAGCCTATTGAAAACTAAATCTGCTCAATTTAAGATTGCCATCATTAATTATTCAATTGATTTTCAGAGTCTGTAAGCTAATTTTGCATAACATTAATTTGTCTATCTGCAGGCGCTGTCGCCATTGCATTTTCTATTGTTGAATTCCTTAGTAAACCGATTGGAAACTAAATCTGCTCGATTTAACTACAGAATGCCATCATTATTTATTCAATTGATTTTCAGAGTCTGTAAGCTAATTTTGCATAACATTAATTTGTCTATCTGCAGGCGCTGTCGCCATTGCATTTTCTATTGTTGAATTCCTTAGTAAGCCGATTGGAAACTACATGTAAATCTGCTCGATTTAACTACAGAATGCCATCATTATTTATTCAATTGATTTTCTGAGTCCATGATTTTAGTGCAGTAAGCTGAGGACTGTGTGTTTGCTCTTCTTAAACCTACGAGAGAAATCTCTGAGCCAGTGAACTTCGTGTGCGATATATGATGATTGTGATTGACAGGATGCGAGTCGTAAAATTAATCATAGAGATAGATGTACAGAGTGCTGATGAAGAATTGAATTCGGTGAAGGGGAAGAGGACTCAATCATGCAGGAAATGAAACGGAGCAGATGGTGTGGATGGAATGGTATGCATGGAGATGGAAAGATGGAGAGTATACATGTACATGGAGATGGAAATACTAGACAGCAGAACAGTTTACAGAGACAGAGAGAGAGCGAGAGAGATACAGGGAAACAGAGAAGGAGAGAGAGATACAGGGAAACAGAGAGACAGCGAGAGAGATACAGGGAGACAGAGAAGGAGAAAGACGCTGATAATAGGTCCGTCATCTACAGGAGATAATTGTTATCAGTCAAGATTTGCTATACGAAAAAGTAGAAGGATGATGTGTGAACGCAAGATCAGTGTTGTCGAAATGACTTCGTTGAATTTTCAAGAGGTTTCAATTGTAAATTTTGTAGATGCGTTGTTTAACATTTTGTAGATTCAAGTGAAGGAAATCGAGCGATGGTAAAACGAAGAGAGGAGGATGAGGAGGAGAAGAGAAACCGCATCGCACCTTCCACAACCACAGTATGAATCTTAATCATAGATAATAAACATTTTATCTTTAAACCAAGACAGAGACCGATTGATTGATTGACAGCTGGATCAAGTGGATTCATTTGTTTATTTGGGATGCCGGGTTACAAAGGATGCAAATTGCACGGGAGAAGTAAAATCAAGACTTGCGATGGGAATGACGAGTCTGGTAAATATGACGAAGATTTGGAAAAATAAAGCTGTCAGCAACAGAACAAAGACGAGACTACTGAAGGCATTGGTGTTTCCAGTGGCGACATACGGGTGTGAGGCATGGACCTTAAAGAAAGAGGAGGAAAGACGCATACAAGCATTCGAGAACAAATGTCTTAGAAAAATATTAAGAGTCCCATGGACAAAAAAATTGACCAACGAACAGGTGTACTTCATAGCAGGAACAAAGCAAGAACTGTTGACCCACGTAAAAACAAGAAAGTTGCGATACTTCGGACACGTGATGAGACAGAAAAAGGAAAGCATAGAAAACAACCTGATGACGGGACTGATGGAGGGAGAAAGGGGAAGAGGAAGACCAAGAATGGCATGGATAGACAACATCTTGAAATGGACTGGACTTTCGGGGAGGAGGTTAATGAACATGGCAGGAGATAGACAACTGTGGAAAATGCTCATCCATTCGTGCAGCCAACCGTCGCAGAGCGACGATGGCGGAATGACATGACATGACATGAGAGACCGATTATATAAATTATAGCATTAGTGCATTACTGCCACGGCGCTATAGAAGTGTTAGAAAGTTAGTTAAAGTTAATTGGATGAGCGAACCGTCGTGCAGCGTTTAAGAAGAAGCTGGGAAGATATTTGGCTATTAAGTGTTCAGGTTAATATTATTATTATTCACATTGATTCTAACACAAACCCATCGTCCTGTGAACCACTCAAGACTTGTTTTGTTATGTTCTGTTAATTGGAAAACCAGTGTTTAATCTAGTCCCCCTCCGCTGGGGGGGAATTGAGGTTTCTGGGGGGGGGAGACAGTTGAGCGCCCGAAGGACGCTCGTGATGCGCTTAGCACCGAGACTGGGAGGGGTATGGGGAGGTGATGCGCCCCTCCCCATCAGAAACTTTTTGAATTTCAACATTGTAATGGCAGCATTTTAAGGTGTCGTCTTAACAAAAAAGCTGTACTTTTTCATTGGCCCATTAGAAACTTTTTGAATTTCCACATTGCAATGACAGCATTTTTAGGTGTCATCTTAACAAAATAACTGTGCTTTTTCAGTGGCCCATTAGAAACTTTTTGAATTTCCACATTGCAATGACTGCATTTTAAGGTGTCGTCTTAACAAAATAGCTGTACTTTTTCAGTGGTCCATTAGAAAATTTTAGAATTTCCACATTCCAATGACAGCATTTTAAGGTGTCGTCTTAACAAAATAGCTGTACTTTTTCAGTGGTTCATTAGAAACTTTCTGAATTTCCACATTGCAATGGCAGCATTTTTTAGGTGTCATCTTAACAATTTAATAGC
Source organism: Lumbricus terrestris (assembly GCA_949752735.1). Lineage (NCBI taxonomy): Eukaryota > Metazoa > Annelida > Clitellata > Crassiclitellata > Lumbricidae > Lumbricus > Lumbricus terrestris. Next base: position 2,506,669 of record OX457052.1, read on the forward strand.
CGTACTTTTTCAGTGACCCATTAGAAACTTTTTGAATTTCCACATTACAATGGCTGCATTTTAGGGTGTCATCTTAACATGATAGTATCATATATTATAGTAGTAAATAATGTCATTATAATCATATAATAATAAATAATATCACGGTATATTATAGCACTTCATGTAAAACAATGATGAAAACCGTAACTAAAAACCAATATCATTTTGTCAAATTTTTCTGGGGGGGAAAATGTCAATCCTGGGGGGGGGAACTTTCCCCCCCAGAGACGTCTAGATTAAACACTGTTGGAAAACGTATGTTTTAGCAATAGCGTTCTTAGCTTATAATTATAGTTGGACTGACTGGGTACCCTGCGTTGCCTGGAAATTTAGGATTTTGACCCTCACGTACCCGGCACCTGCCCTCATCCATCCCCCACCCGCAATGCACCCGGCGCTGCCCGATAAATTTCAGTTTTCTCTCGCCCCACTCCACCCCTCCCGTCCTCGCCCCCACCCAGCCCCAACCGTTCTTGGCTACAGTGGCGGCGCCAGGATTTCAGTTTGGGGGGGGGGCTGAAGCCCTCGCGGCGAAAATTTCACATTTCCATCCGTCAAAATTTCTGACGACCCTTTTTAAGTCATCGACCGAAATCTCATGAAAATTTGCCATTTTCGCCGCCAAAATTTCTGACGACTTTTTTTAGTCATCAGCCGAAATCGTGGATATTTCAATGTCAAAATCGGATGGCCATTTTTTTGGGGGGAGGCTGAGCCTCTTGTAGTGGGGGCTTAGCCCCCACAGCCCCTCCCTAGCGCCGCCACTGCTTGGATATCGGCGCAGGAGCGGATCCAGGGGGCCAATCCGGCCATGGCCCCCCATTTAAAAATTGCATGGGACGTGGCCCCCCATTTGGTTTCAACAAGCTATTAAATAAATGTAGCGGGAGAGAAAAACAGGACATCAGGCCCCCCATCTAAAAAGTCCTGGATCCGCTCTTGACCCGGCGTTGCTAGGCAAATTTAAGTTTCTCGCCCGTCCCGCCCTCCCACCTATTCAGGGGGGCTGGATTGTTTGGCGTTTTCTGTCCTCCGTGTGAAAAGGTGTAAAATGTACTTAAGGTGAATGATCTTCATCTGGAGTTGCTGGACATCATTCTTCAGAAGTCATATCTACATTCCATGTTCTTGAGTGGAAAAGAGTTGAGTGGAAAAGAGTTGAGTGGAAAAGAGTTGAGTGGAGAAGAGTTGAGTGGAAAACAAAGAGATGAGCCAATGATGATCAGTCAATTGGCCTCCGTCGATTTCTGTTGGTTTCAAAGAATACGCAAGAGCAGATTTAAGAAGAACATCTGGAACTATTTATCAGGTCTTTATCATTACTTTTATGTCACAGGTCAAAAAACTTTCTGCATCGTTCACTGGTTTAGGAGACTTGCTGAAGCTGAAGACAATGCTTTGAATAATTATGGACATAATTATCGATGCACCAAGACATGTACACATTGGAACATTACCTCGAGATCTCCACTTAAATCTCTGCGCTGGCTTCCTGTTCAGCAAATACTCTCAAAATAGGACTTATAGCAACTCCGCCAGTGCTTGCACTTTGCCAGTGCCAGTCCCAAGCCTGGATAAAGGAGGAGGGCGACGCTAATGGTCTTTGTTAGCACAAAATGTTGTTAAGCTGAAATAATTCATACCATTTTCATTGTATATATCCGCTACAATTCTAACTTACAAAAGATCGATCATTCGACAACCTTAGTTTTTCTGTAGATCAAGTTTGCTTCGTAAACCGTAAATAATTGCGAGAATTAGTAACATTTGTATAATAATAATAATAGTCCTAGTCCATTCACATGCGCCTATTGCTATTGCAGAGATTTATAGAACGGTTGATACGGTATCTGCAATCATCCGGACGAACCGATCGTATCTGATTGAAAGCATGCGTTGTACGGATGTCATTCGTCAACTGCGATCCACCGATTGCCTCACTGACCTTCAGACGAGACTCGTCAGTCGAAAACAGATCGGTTCAGATAAGATGAAGCTGGTCGACCACATTAAGAACAGCAACTCAGACGTCATACATTTGATGCGATCTTCCGTTGATGAGAGAAGACGTTCAACGTTCATTCGATGTCTCGATAGAACCAGACACCGATGCAGGGTCGTTAAGGAAGTCATCGAAAACGGAGGAGGTTAAAATTTATACTATTCTCATTGTAGCCGTTACAATTCTAAGTCAAAGACAAAATTGCAGTCAGTAAATAAAAGTTACATGTCGAAGAAAAAACCTCTGCGCTTAGAGGACGAGGTTTCCTATTCGTACGACTAAGAAAGAACATAAGTGAGAACGCAAACGAATAGGAAAAAACATAGCCAAGAACTAGAACGAAAAACAAACAGCAAAAACAAAAAACTAAAATGAAAAATAAAGAACAACAAAATGAAAACGACTAAGAAAAAGCACAACCAAGAACAAAAAAACGAAAAGAAAGAACATAACTAAAAAGAAAACGACTAAGAACGAAAACGACTAAGAAAGAACATGATAAACAACGAAAACGAAAAGAAACATAATTAAAAATGAAAACGACTCAGAACGAAAACAACTAAGAAAGAACTTAAATAAAGTACGAAAACGAAAAGAAAGAACATAACTAAAAACGTAAGCGATAAGAAAGCACCTAACTAAGAACGAAAACGATTAAGAACAAAATCGAAAAGAACAATGACGACCGGACAAAAACAGACCTTAAAGCAAAACTGAAAAGAAAGAATGTAACCAAGAACGTAACGAAAAGAAAGAACATAACCAAAAAACGAAAACGAGCACCAGTACCAAGCCAAAAACCTGAAAGCAAATAAGAACGAAAACGACAAATAAAGAACATAATAAGCGACGAAACTAAAAAAGGAGCAACATAACTAAGAACGAAAAGGAAAAGAAACATCGGAACAAAGAATGAAAACGACTAAGAAAGAACATAAGAAAAGATGAAAACGAAAACAATAGATAAATGCAACAAAGAACAAAGCGAAAAAAATAACATAAAAAACGGAAACATGGAACATAACTAAGAAGAAAAATGACAAAGAAAGAACATAGCAACGAACGAAATCGAAGACATAAATAAGTTCGAAAACGATCAAGAACGTAAACGACAAACTAAGAACATAACAAAGAACGAAAACGGCGAAAAAAACATTAAAGAAAGTGCTGCAAATAACGAAAATGAAAAGAAAGAACATACCTAACAATGAAAACGGAAATAAAGAGCATGACTAAAAAAACGAAAAGAAACAACAAAACGAAAAACGAAAACGACTAAGAATTAAAGGACACAATAAGAACGAAAACAAAGAATATAACTAATAACAAAAACAAAAAACACAATGAACAAAGAAATAAACGAAGGAAAGAACATAAGAACGAACGAACGAAACAATGAATATAACATAGAACGAAAACAAAGGAAGAGCATAACAAGAATGAAAACGAAAACATAACTAACTGCATAACTACGAACAAAAATGACAAAGAAAGAACGTAACGGAGAACGAAAATGAAATGAAAGAACAAAGTGAGCAAAGAATGAAAACGATAAGGAAAGAACACAAGAAAAAAAAACAATTCATATACCAAAGGACGAAAACAAAAAAGGAGCATAAAAAGAATGAAAACGAAAACATAGAACATATCAAAATAAGAACGAAAACGACAAAGAAAGAACATAACAGAGACCGAAACGACTAAGAAAAAACATAACTAAGAACTATGGCTACTCAAGGTACAAGTTGGGGAGTAACTGTCTTTTCAAGGTGCCAGTCGTGGAATAACTCTGGCTACTCAAAGTGCCAGTTGGGGATGACTCTGGCTACTCAAAGTGCCAGTTGGGGAATGACTCTGGCTACTCAAGTGCCAGTGGGGGATGACTCTGGCTACTCAAAGTGCCAGTTGGGGGATGACTCTGGCTACTCAAAGTGCCAGTTGGGGAATGACTCTAGCTACTCAAAGTGCCATTGGGGGATGACTCTGGCTACTCAAAGTGCCAGTTGGGGGATGACTCTGGCTACTCAATGCTACAGTTAGGAGAATAGCTTTGATTTCTCATGGTGTATACGCTTGTAACAAATCTGGTAAAGCTGCTTGTAATTCGCATAGGCTGGGTTCGGAGCGCCGCGCAGTAGGTATATTTAGAGAGGTGCGTTAATAAATGAATGAATGAGTGAGTGCGTGAATGAATGAATGAATGAGTTTTACATGAAAAGGTTTTAAAAGCCTATGTAATAACTCAGGTCAACGACGACATGCTTGTTTTACGTCGACCCAGTCAACGCATTGCTGCAAGTTTCCAATGATCCGAGCTCTAGAGATGGGGGCTGTTGCTACTGTTGCTGCTGGCAGTGGCGTCGGGCTTCTGTAACCGGTTCCGTTAAACGACTGAATGCTGAGACATCGCATCAATACAGCTCTGCAGAGAAAGACTGAGGTTGACCACAGCCAGTGCAACACGTACACTCTGAAGAAGAAATCGTCCAGAGGGAAATAAAAATCCCCTCGTAAAAGAATAATCAACAGTCCTACCCCAAACGGCTAGACTTGCCAGCTTTTCATAAGTCGCGCAAATCCTACATTTAGGCTAGCTGTGGCTGGGCCTGGAGCGCCCCTGAGTAGAGGCATGGCGGCGCTACGCCAGGGCATGGCAGGGCAAATGCCCTGGTGAAAAAGTCTTTGCCCTGGCTGTTGCCCTGGTCGTTGCCCTGCCAGAAAATTTGCATTGCCAGAATTTGTTCGGGCATATTGTTTCTTGCTGTTCACGTCCGTCTGTCCGCTCTCTGACATGGCAAAAATATTTGCATGGCAAAAATATTGGCAGTGCAAAAGTTCTGGCAGGGCAAAATTCTGGCAGGGCAACTGTTCTGGCAGGGCAAGTTCTGGCAGGAAAAAAATTCTAGCTGGGCAGAAATTGTTGTAGGCGTAGGTCAAAATTTTGGCAAAAATTCTTATAGGGAAAAATTCTGGCAGAAAAATTTCTGGCAAGGCAAAATTCTGGCGTGACAAAAGTTATGGCAGCCTTTGCAAGGCAAAGGTTCTGGTAGGCTTAGGGCAAACATTCAGTGCCTGTTTATACACATTAGAAAATGATTAGAGTCTACTGTTTATAACTAACAGCATAAGCCCAACTGTCGCTTTATCGTTTTTCAAATGAAGCGTAAAGCATTTGCGTAAGCAATTGACCTAGCCTAGGCCTAGGCCAAATGCCTAGCTCAGTAACTTTGTTTGCTGAACCTTTTGCTTTTGAAATGCTACTCGAAAGAAAATTTGCAATGCTTCACTAAGTCACTGAGATTAGTCTATAAGATTTATAAAATTAATTTTGCTTTCCAAAATGTCAAAAAGTCTCCGGTTTTAAGACTTCGCCCATCTGATTCTCTGACCAACCAGCCCTTATATCTTTGCTTATAGTGTAAGATGGGTGGCTTGCAGTGTTGTCACCGAGGTTTCAGAAATAAACCCAGATTTCGTTATGAAAAACCCAGAAAAGTCCGGACTATTTATATCAGCGATTTTAGACCCCCTTTATTCAAATTATGTGGGATTTAAGATATTTTGAAAGAGAGTTAATAAAATGTTCGTCAAATGAGTCGTGGAAAAAATTATGTAGTACAACCAGTTCACATTGAATTTCAGTATAAATACAATGTACAGGGTGCGCCAAAAAAGACCCCCTAGACTTTTTGACAATATCTTGGGCAAAACTAAGAATTACGAAATAAAATTTTACAGGCTTATAGACAATCCATATCTACACATGATGGCCAGATTTCATCAAAATATTTCAAACAGAACAAAAGTTATACCACTTTTAGGGAGGCCACCCACCGTTTTTTGGGATTCAAAAACGTAACGCAACAAAAGTAGCAAAAACACGATTTGGTTAGGTCATATCTCAAATAACTACTTGGAAATGAACTTGTGTTCAATGTGCCCACCAACAGTGCCAAAACTTCTTGAGTTTCTTTGCCAAGTTCTTGACGCGTTCCAAAGGCAAATCTTCCCATATCAACTACAATGCGCCAATAAATTCTCTTATTGCTCTTGGTTTTGACTGCAGATTGTGATATTTATCCAGCATAGCTCTCTGCAATTGATTATCAATCCATCGGGTTAAAATCCAGAGATTTGGGGTCATTGGCATTCTCATAGCCTTATGTCTCCAGGATCTTGCTCAAGAGGTGTCTGAATAAACATTTTGTCTGTCACTGATACCTTGGCAATTTTCATTTTTTTTATAAATTTCAATTTCATTGTCTTAATAGCAAAATTATGAATCTGACAGATTCCTTATTTACCAACTTGATTGTCATCTTGCTAAGTGACTTCACAGTGACCTGCGGCTACGCTGGTACCCTGTTTCTGTTTAAAATAGTAGTAATATAATGATCATCTGGCCATATCAGGGCTATTTGATAACAATTATTTGAGATGAGACTTAATAAAATCGTGTTTTTGCTACTTATTTTGGCATAAAACCTAGGGGGTCTTTTGCGCACCCTGTATATTGCTCAGTGCACAGAATATTAATGCGTTGTAAGCAAAAATGGTCAAGCAATTAAAAATATAAAATACAACAAGATTTGATCTGAAAACAAACCAGAAACCCAGACAAAGGCAAAAAACCCAGATCAAGTGGAAAAACAGCTGTCACATCAATGGTGATTTATGGCGAGCACGGTAGCGCCAAATTATAGACCTATGAAAGCATATGCCCGCACTACGGAGCACGCGACTCAACCTCTGCCCTGGTTACTTGTGTGGCTGCCCTGGCTATGCCCTGGCTATAAAAAGTGTCTGGCGCCGCCACTGAGTAGAGCTCTTGAAGAGGCGCTTTGTAAATTTCCGGGATGAATGAACGGCATATATACTATATTACTATAATTTAATTGCTATTCACATCCAATGTAGATATTACTAATTTTATCATTGCATCATTATCACCATGGTTCGTGCACAAGCGTCGATGACCTTAAATATCGTGACGTCCAGTGTTTAATCTAGTCCCCCTCCTCTGGGGGGGAAATCAGGTTTCTGGGGGGGAGACAATTGAGCGTCCGAAGGACGCTCGTGAGGCGCGTAGCGCCGAGACCAGGAGGGGGAGGGGTATGGGGATGTGCCCCCTCCCCATCAGAAACTTTTTGAATTTCCACATTGCAATGACAGCATTTTAAGGTGCCATCTTCACAAAATGCCTGTACTTTTTCAGAGCCTCATCAGAAACTTTTTGAATTTCCACATTGCAATGACAGCATTTTAAGGTGTCATCTTCACAAAATGCCTGTACTTTTTCAGTGATCCATTAGAAACTTTTTGAATTTCCACATTGCAATGGCAGCATTTTAAGGTGCCATCTTCACAAAATGCCTGTACTTTTTCAGTGCCCCATCAGAAACTTTTTGAATTTCAACATTGCAATGGCAGCATTTTAAGGTGTCTTCTTACAAAATAGCTGTACTTTTTCAGTGACCCATTAGAAACTTTTTGAGTTTTCACATTGCAATGTCAGCATTTTAAGGTGTCGTCTTAACAAAATAGCTGTACTTTTTCAGTGGTCCATTAGAAATTTTTTTAATTTTCACATTGCAATGGCAGCATTTTAAGGTGTCATCTTAACAAAATAGGCTGTACTTTTTCAGTGGCCCATTAGAGACGTTTTGAATTTTCACATTGCAATGTCAGCATTTTCAGGTGTCGTCTTAACAAAATAGCTGTACTTTTTCAGTGACCCATTAGAAACTTTTTGAATTTCCACATTGCAATGGCAGCATTTTAAGGTGTCGTCTTAGCAAAATAGCTGTACTTTTTCAGTGGCCCATTGGAAAATTTTTGAATTTCCACATTACAATATCAGCATTTTAAGGTGTCGTCTTAACAAAATAGCTGTACTTTTTCAGTGACTTATTAGAAACTTTTTGAATTTCCACATTGCAATGGCTGCATTTTAAGGTGTCATCTTAGCATGATAGTATCATATATTATAGTAGTAAATAATGTCATTATAATCATATAATAATAAATAATATCACGGTTTATTATAACACTTCATGTAAAACAATGATGAAAACAGTAACTAAAACCCAATAATATTTTGTCAAATTTTTCTGGGGGGGGAAATGTCAATCCTGGGGGGGGAACTTTCCCCCCAGAGACGTCTAGATTAAACACTGCGTGACGTCCATTCAACGGGCAGCATGATGATAAGATATTCGTTTAATTCAAAGCATGACAAATCCAGGTGACAAACCTGTGACAAAGACGGTTAACAGCAGACTGTGATGAAGGATCTCACCCGATCAATAATTCATTGAAAAAACGAGAAACAAAACGTCGTTGCCATTGGCGAACGTGACGTGACCTGAACGGCCATCGGTGAAATTGTAAAATAAAGACGCTGCAGAAAGACGAGAAAATTCATAATTACTTTCTTTGCTGAATATGGCGTCTTCAACGAATGCGACATTCAAAGTCACAAACTGTTCACTTCGAATAAAATGTATAAATCGAACGATGACGGTTACGGAAACAACGAAAATTTCGCGATATTTATGAAGCTTAAACGAACATTGACATCAGCTGATGACGTCATTGTATCGATTGTTTTATTTGTAGCTGGATTAATCGGGTATTTTGTAGCGCTATATGTAGAAACTCAGAGTGCGAAGGTAATGCTCCTGAGTGGCAGTTTAATAATTATAATAATTTATTATCGCTATTATTAGGCTAATATTATTTTTGTCGCTTGAGGTAGAAAGGATACCCCAGACTCGTAGGCTAAAAGATCAAAACTGAGTTTAACCTTTCTCTCTTATAGTTTTCCTCATCTTTGTCTCACTTCAAGCCGTCAAATCCTGCCTTTCTTTCAGGAGTCACTGGGGGCGCTTCTGAAAGGCGGCTTTATAAATGTTCATATGCAGTGCAATATTACTGTTGTTGTTGTTGTTGTTGTTGTTGTTGTGTCTGCTGCTGCTGCTGCTGTTGCTGCTGCTGCTGCTGCTGCTGCTGCTGCTGCTGCTGCTGCTGAATAGCCTGAGTATTTATAAACGCGCCACTCAACGATTCAAGTCAAATAAGGTGTAGGCCTAATCGCAAATTAAACGTATGGCATGAGGCTGATGGTATCTGGATTTAGGCAATTTACATACGGGCGCAAAATAATGTGGCCTACGAGTTGCAAAAGGTGGGTTGGGGAGTTCTGATGATCAGTGCAATTAGTCAGAAAGATAGCCCGCATGCCGGTAGCATATTATAGCGTGTCTTAAAAAAACTGCACTCGGTCTGCAGCCTACAATAAATTATTAACTCCAGAATAGATGTGGCGAAATTCGCCTGAGCCGCCTCCGCGGTCTTGTTTACGCCGTCGATTGGCTTCGTGGGCGGTCGATTCGCGTCGTCGTTCGCTCGTGCCTAGCGGTCCCCTCCCCTCCTCCCTTGCCTCCTCGCACCTGGCGGATCTTTTGGCGCGAAGTCCCCCCCTGTAGTGCGCATGCGCGGATCTTTTGGCGCGAAGCCCCCTTGCCTCTTCCCTTGCCTCCTCGCACCTGGCGGATCTTTTGGCGCGAAGTCCCCCCTGTAGTGCGCATGCGCGGATCTTTTGGCGCGAAGCCCCCTTGCCTCTTCCCTTGCCTCCTCGCACCTGGCGGATCTTTTGGCGCGAAGTCCCCCCTGTAGTGCGCATGCGCGGATCTTTTGGCGCGAAGCCCCCTTGCCTCCTCCCTTGCCTCCTCGCACCTGGCGGATCTTTTGGCGCGAAGTCCCCCCTGTAGTGCGCATGCGCGGATCTTTTGGCGCGAAGTCCCCCCCTGTAGTGCGCATGCGCGGATCTTTGCCTGCCAGGTCCCCTCGCACCTGTCCGGACCTCTGACGTCGGACCCCCTGTAGTGCGCATGCGCGGATCTTTTGGCGCGAAGTCCCCTGTCCCCTTGGACACGTATAAATAGGACCGCCGCCCGCATGCATGAGCTCAGTTGTCACCGGGAAGTCTGCGGGAGCTCCGTCCGTATTAGAAGTCCAGCTCAGTTCCGGAGTGGTGCTCGAGTTCGTCAGTCGTTGAGCGAGTCACCGAGTCGTCCGTCGCTGGGAATCGGTCGTTGGGGCTCGGCGTTGCCGCCGCCGCAGAACGTCGCTGCCGCTGCCGTGTAGTTTCCGTGTTCGACGCAGTGTGGCGCCCCCGTTGTCAGCCACTGCTGTGGGAGCTGCCGTTGGGTACATGACCGTCCGCTGCTGGGGGACGATAGTTCGCGGTATATCACGTGCATGCCTGCTGCTGACGTGTGGAGTTGTGATTGACAATATATCGTCTGAGAACGTCTGTTGTCTTCGTGTCTTCGTGCGGTCGGGGAGCACTGTTAAGCCCTTCGAAAGACGACGGAGGCCGGACTTGCGCCCACCTGGAGCGACACGCAAGCCTTACCACCTGGTGGGAGAGATCGTCATCCACTCTCCCGTCAGCCGCTAGAGGGCGCGGGCGGTTTCCGTTACACTGGTACCAGAAGTGGGGTACGCAGTTGTTCCAGCCGACGAATAGACGAGTCTACCGAAGATGATGGACGACGACGAGGTAACGTTCCGGCAGCCGAGACTTTTCGAGTTCAGCACGCCTGCTGATGTCTCTCCGCCTGCTGTGGGAAGAACGACGATGGAGAAGCAGCCGAGCCGTGGCCGACTGATCGAGCTCATTTCTGACGATGGTGAGGAGCTGGTGGAGACGAGTCCCCGTGTGAAGACGGAGACAACGGATTCGTCGAAGGAGTTGTTGGAGAACTTCGGAAGTCTCCTGCGGAACCGACCGACGCCAATGAAGCCGGGTCGATTCGACGGGACTGGGTCCCTGGAATCCTTTCTAGTACAATTCGAGGTATGCGCTCGTCACAATCGATGGACAGACGCGGACAAAGTGGATCATCTACGCTGCGCGCTAGAGAAGGCTGCGACGCAACTTCTTTGGGATTTCGGCGCGCAAGCTGACGTAAGTTACGCCCAACTGGTGGAGCGTCTCCGACAGAGATATGGGACGGACGGACAAGCTGAGACGTTCCGTAGTCAGCTGTATTTTCGACGTCAAGGGGCCGGAGAAAGTTTGAGCGACTTATTACACGAGATTCGCAGACTCGTTGTATTGGCCTATCCTGTCCCGTCCAACGAGACGACGCAGATTATCGCAAGAGACTCGTTCCTGGAAGCTTTGCGAGACAGGGAGCTTTCGTTGAAAGTTAGGGAGCGTGAGCCGAAGACTCTGGATGAGGCTTATCGGACCGCTCTACGCTTAGAGGCCTACCAGAGAGCCTCTGAGAACGACGATCATCGGAGACCGTCGAACCGTGTCCGTGGAACGCAAGAAGTCGAGCCGACCGACCAGCTCCAGTCGACCCTGGACCGCTTCTTGGCGACACAGCGTGACGATCAGCGTCGTTGGCAGCGAGACATGGAACGGAATATGGACGAGCAGTTCCGGGAGCTACGGAACCAGTCTACGATCGAAGACGATGGATCGAGACGAGATCAACGGCCTGGGGACCGCCGATTGGGAGATCGCCAGCCGGAGACTACGAGGAGAACCGTGACCTGTTATGGATGCGGTAGAGCCGGTCACGTGGTCCGAGATTGCCGTCAGCCGCGCCGTTTCCGGAACCGGCCGAGTGACGAGGAAACGACAGGAGGAGACGCACCTGCGCCATCGACATCCGTGGTGGTGAACCACACGACACGTCCGAAGCTGCCCGACCGTGCCAGCAGTAATGCCGTTTACGTTCGTGGAAGGATCAACGACCGACTGCAGATGTCTCTCATCGACACCGGACCCGAAGTGAGCCTGGTTCCGTCTTCAGCAGTGGAAGGGTTAGAACTCCGTTCTTGTACACGCTTGTTGATGGCTGCTAATGGCTCGAATATTAATGTTTTGGGCGAGGTCCGGTTACCCCTTAGATTTTGGGATGGTTTTGAGGTCCATGCTAACTTTTTAGTCTCTGACCAGATTTCCGAACCGATGTTAGGAATGGATTTCTTGAGGGAACAGCGTTGTCGCTTGAGTTTTGGTAACGGGGCTCTGTTTATTGGTCGCAAACGTGTCCCCCTGGTGAGAGGGAATGGCTCAATTTGGTGCCGGCGTGTTATTGTTGCCGATGGGGTAAAAGTATTGCCTCGGTTAAAGCAGCATGGATGTTCGAGGGTCGAAATTTTGGGTCCACCCTCTTTTGGGATAGGCCTTGTGCAGCCATCGGAAAGTTTAGGGCAAGATTTAGTCCCTTGCGCCCGACGCCCGCCTAATGTGGCTGCTGAGTTCGACACTCGCTCGTATGATGAGTCTGACGAAAGGTGCACGACGTTATCCGCTGCTGCCGCCGGCAACGTCGTTAGCTGCCCTGAGGAACTTGCCCGTTCGACGCCCGCTGCCTGCACGCGTCGAGCTCGCGTCGCCTTGACGACCGGTGACAATACGGTCGGCGTCCCAGCTGCTGTCAGTCGCGCTTCAACCATGGAAGGAGAGGAGGTCGTTCACTGTAAATTATGTTCTGCGAAGTATTTTGGTAAACACGCGCCACGATCGCTACGGCGTCATGTGAAAAACGTCCATGAGCCGGAAGGGCCTGTGGCGGAACAAGTCCGGTTGGCCCTTAGGAGACGCTCTCAGTCGCCTTCAGCCAGCGCGGCGTTGGGGGTCGATCCTTCCTCAGCGACTGGTGCTGCATTGGTAGAAACGATGGGTACAGAAGATGCCCTGATGCCGCCCGATGAACCAACTCCTGAAGCGCTTCTGAATGCCATGCTGCCGGAGGAACTGTGCGAACCTGCACGAACGCCGATTATACCGTTGGAGTCGATGGATCTCCAAGGGGAGATGGAATCGTGCGAAGATCCGCCTCTTCCGCTCTACTTGGGAGAAGCCGATCAAGCTGTCGGTGGTTACTACTGGGTGCCTAGTCCAGAGGAAGTTCCGTATGCAACAGACGTTGACGGGAGTACATCGACGCGACCGAAAGGTGGTGAGCCCACTCTGAATCAAAAGTGCGCAGTCGCTCGAATGGACGTCGGGTTTATCCCAATGGACCGTTTCATGGACCGCGTGCGAGACAGATATCCCTCGTTTCCGCTGTCTTTAGCTGAGGAGTTATTCCTACTCGGACGTCCCCCTGCATCGCGTCCTGTAGCATTGGCGTGCCGCATCCCTATCCTGCCGCCGGAACCTGATTACGAGGAATTGTGGCCTGAGATTGACCTCGCGGATCCGATGTGGAGTGAAGACGCTCCTTCGGAGGAATCGTCGATCGTGGAAGGAGATGATCCGGCCGACCCGGACTATGTGCCATCGCCAGGCACGAACTCGGATTCTGATTCGGACCTTCCGCCCGGACAGCGTAGTCCTCAGATAATCGACATATCGGACGATGAGAATTGAACTCTGAGACGTTTATTATGAACAAGAGACTTGAACTCTGAGACTTGTTGGTGTAATGGACTATGGACATTTTAGAACGCTCAGGTTGTTGCGTTGTTTAATTATACGTTGTTATGTGTGGCCCGTTGGCCGTTTCTCGCTGTTGAAATGTGTATAACTCGTGCTTTTTCGTCAGTTTGGCCCGTTGGCCGTGTCTCGTTACGATGAAACTTAGCGTAAAGTGTTGTGGCTCGTTGGCCCATTTTTATGGACTCTTTGCATAATGAACGATGGACATTTCGTGGACGTTGGTCCTTTCTTTTGTTTGGTTCCGCTTCTGTTGTTACGACTTGCAAGTCGTTCGAGGGCAGAATTGTTGCCATTGGCCCGTTGGCCGGTTACTGAATAATGCGGACGGTCTAGGGGGTTCCTTGTTTCCGGGAGGGTGTGTGGGCCCTGACCCCTCGAAATAGGGACATTTCGAATCGTGGTGGGAGGAAGATGTGGCGAAATTCGCCTGAGCCGCCTCCGCGGTCTTGTTTACGCCGTCGATTGGCTTCGTGGGCGGTCGATTCGCGTCGTCGTTCGCTCGTGCCTAGCGGTCCCCTCCCCTCCTCCCTTGCCTCCTCGCACCTGGCGGATCTTTTGGCGCGAAGTCCCCCCTGTAGTGCGCATGCGCGGATCTTTTGGCGCGAAGCCCCCTTGCCTCTTCCCTTGCCTCCTCGCACCTGGCGGATCTTTTGGCGCGAAGTCCCCCCTGTAGTGCGCATGCGCGGATCTTTTGGCGCGAAGCCCCCTTGCCTCTTCCCTTGCCTCCTCGCACCTGGCGGATCTTTTGGCGCGAAGTCCCCCCTGTAGTGCGCATGCGCGGATCTTTTGGCGCGAAGCCCCCTTGCCTCCTCCCTTGCCTCCTCGCACCTGGCGGATCTTTTGGCGCGAAGTCCCCCCTGTAGTGCGCATGCGCGGATCTTTTGGCGCGAAGTCCCCCCTGTAGTGCGCATGCGCGGATCTTTGCCCGCCAGGTCCCCTCGCACCTGTCCGGACCTCTGACGTCGGACCCCCTGTAGTGCGCATGCGCGGATCTTTTGGCGCCAAGTCCCCTGTCCCCTTGGACACGTATAAATAGGACCGCCGCCCGCATGCATGAGCTCAGTTGTCACCGGGAAGTCTGCGGGAGCTCCGTCCGTATTAGAAGTCCAGCTCAGTTCCGGAGTGGTGCTCGAGTTCGTCAGTCGTTGAGCGAGTCACCGAGTCGTCCGTCGCTGGGAATCGGTCGTTGGGGCTCGGCGTTGCCGCCGCCGCAGAACGTCGCTGCCGCTGCCGTGTAGTTTCCGTGTTCGACGCAGTGTGGCGCCCCCGTTGTCAGCCACTGCTGTGGGAGCTGCCGTTGGGTACATGACCGTCCGCTGCTGGGGGACGATAGTTCGCGGTATATCACGTGCATGCCTGCTGCTGACGTGTGGAGTTGTGATTGACAATATATCGTCTGAGAACGTCTGTTGTCTTCGTGTCTTCGTGCGGTCGGGGAGCACTGTTAAGCCCTTCGAAAGACGACGGAGGCCGGACTTGCGCCCACCTGGAGCGACACGCAAGCCTTACCACCTGGTGGGAGAGATCGTCATCCACTCTCCCGTCAGCCGCTAGAGGGCGCGGGCGGTTTCCGTTACATAACGAATGCGGTGACTTGTTTAGTTTTTATCTGTAGACCAGTCGTTGAAAGTATACGTTTTGAACCTTTCTTATGATCAGATCAACAGTTCCGACAAAAATGTCTGTATCAATATATTATTGTGAATGAATCTTTAACATAATGACACTGGCAGTGATGCTACTTTACTGGTACACTGACTGCACTCACGAGTGCAGCTGTCACCTACTGATTAGTCTGTCATCAATCTAAGAACCACAGTCGGTTTTCTGTTCGTTTTTATAAGCTGCTGAATCCAGTATGTCTTCTGCTACAATCCATTGTCCCAGTATTAGAATTGTAGAAAAATGGCTTAGGGATCAGGCGTTGGTTGATGTGGAGTAGTAGGCTAGTGTGAAAAGAAGATTTTTGCTGTGGGAACAAAGACTACGAGTTGAACCCCTTCGTCTCAGTCCCCACACGGCATATCTCACTCTGCACTCACTCTATCTCAATGTTGTTCTCGGGCATATTTCAATTCCATCGCTTCATGCTTGCTTTAGATTATTAAACTTTTTGATTTTTAAAGAATTGTTTGACTCTTAAGAGAGGACTTGAACCGTGTTTTTGCAGCTGTCGTTCGGGCGACGATTCGAACTGAGGACACACTACTTAGCAGACGATCATCCATGGAAGAGGAACTGGTGAATAGAATGAACGACCTTAGAGACGCAGCGAAGCGAAGGTCAAGCGAAACGGAGAAAGTGGTCAGCGAATTGAAGGAAGAAGACTTGGAAATGGTCGACTGCCAACTGGAGAGACGGAGGGAGACCGCCGTTGCCGTCGCATGGATCTGGTGTCGGTCGCAGATGGGTCTGGAAAAGCTCCAGAGGATGAACGATGATGATGATGACGATGATGATGAGGCGGAGGAGGACAGACCTCAGAGGGGGAGGATGGGCGTCGTGGATGCACTGAGACGATTATCGAATAGTCAGTCGTCTGTTCCGCAAACTATCCGGCCACGAATAGTCAATATAGACAACGACCAGTTCAGGAAAACTGTTGGTAAGTATTAAGTAACATTGATAATAAATGATGACGACGACGACAATGTTGATGATGATATTGAAATAATAATGATATAAATAATAATAATAGCAATAATAATAATAACAATGATAATAATAATAACAATAATATTCAGTGGCGGAGACCTAGGGGGGGACAGGGGGGACGGTCCCCCCCAATGGAGGCGTTGGGGGGGACGGCCCATGCATTTGTCCCCCCCAATGTTTAGTCGTTAGGGCATGTACACACACACGTCAGTAGAGTTCTAGAGAAAGAAAACTTTAGCAGATGATGTATATATTTCAAAAATGATAGGAATTCCCGGGCAATCCAGGCTCTAACCAAAAGTTATTAAGTCCCACGATGAATAGTTTGCGAACATTATACTGTGTAGATAAGATACCTCTTTTAACGTATTACCGGCTATTATAAATAAAACTTGCCAACACCCATGGGAACTGATATAATGTTTAATAAGACTTTTAACTTCGTTGGATTTGTTTCTATAGTGTTTATTGTTTTTTAGTGTGTGGCTGTTTGTTTGTTTTCTAAATAATTCTGTAATAGATTAAGCAGGTTTTGAAAAAAAAAAATTCTTGCTATTATTGTTCATCGCTCTAAATGATGGGTGAATACTTAGATTTTTTATTTTAATGTTGAATATCTAATCTGCCATTAATTTCATTGTTGGTCAATGAATGTTCAAAATTGCTTGTAAACAAGCGATATATATTTGATGTTAATCCAACTAAGTAAGATATTGTTTAACTTCAGATTATAAATAATAAATAACGTCGCAACGTCATAATCGGGCTTCTGCTACATTCCATTCTGGTTTTCTTCAGGCTCTAATCAACGTCATGTTCGTCATTGGGAATAATATGGAAAGTAAATAAGTAAGTTAGTATTGTGTTTATTACTCCTCTTGAAAGCGAACAATGGGACATAGACCATCGTTTTTATACATAGGATTAATAATAGGTAATAAAAACGTACAATTTAAAATCCGAAGTTAAATATAATATAAATACTAAACTATTATCATCAAACAAGTTAACTATTATTTTTTTAGCAGAGAATTCCAATTGGAGATGGCTCTTACACACCTCTTTTAACTTTACTAAACTAATATCATCAAACAAGTTAACTATTACTCTTTAAACAGAGAATTTCAATTGGAAATGGCTCTTACACACCTCTTTTAACTTTACTAAACTATTATCATCAGACAAGTTAACTATTTAAAAAAAAGAGAATCCCAATTGGAGATGTCGCTTACACACCTCTTTTAAATTTACTAAACTCTTATCATCAAACATGTTAACTATTATTTTTTTAAACAGAGAATTCCAATTGTAAATGTTTCTTACACACCTCTTTTAACTTTACTAAACAATTATCATCAAACAAGTTAACTATTATTTTTTAACAGATTATTCCAGTTGAAAATGTATCTTACACACCTCTTTTAACTTTACTAAACAATTATCATCAGAAAAGTTAACTATTATTGTTTGTAAAAACTGGTTCAGTACCTTGCTCTTACTAAACGATTATCGTCAAGCAAGTTAACTTTTTCAACAGAGAATTCCATTTTAAGATGTCTTTTACACACCACTTTTAATTTTACTAAACAATTATCATCAGATAAGTTAACTATTATTGTTTTAAATAGATAATTCCTGTTGGAGATTTCTCTTACACACCTCTTTTAATTTTACTGAACAATTATCATCAAACAAGTTAACTATTACTCTTTAAACAGAGAATTTCAATTGGAAATGGCTCTTACACACATCTTTTAACTTTACTAAACTATTATCATCAGACAAGTTAACTATTTAAAAAAAAGAGAATACCAATTGGAGATGTCTCTTACACACCTCTTTTAAATTTACTAAACTCTTATCATCAAACATGTTAACTATTATTTTTTTAAACAGAGAATTCCAATTGTAAATGTCTCTTACACACCTCTTTTAACTTTACTAAACAATTATCATCAAACAAGTTAACTATTATTTTTTAACAGATTATTCCAGTTGGAGATGTCTCTCAAACACCTCTTTTAACTTTACTAAACAATTATCATCAGAAAAGTTAACTATTATTGTTTGTAAAAACTGGTTCAGTACCTTGCTCTTACTAAACGATTATCGTCAAACAAGTTAACTTTTTCAACATAGAATTCCATTTTAAGATGTCTTTTACACACCACTTTTAATTTTACTAAACAATTATCATCAGACAAGTTAACTATTATTGTTTTAAATAGATAATTCCAGTTGGAGATTTCTCTTACACACCTCTTTTAATTTTACTGAACAATTATCATCAAACAAGTTAACTATAACTTTTTTTAAACACAGAATTCCAGTTGAAGATGTCTCTTACACACCTCTTTTAACTTTACTAAACTATTATCCACAAACAAGTTAACTATTTTTTTAACTGAGAATTCCAGTTGGAGATGTCTCTTACATATCTTTTTTAACTTTTCTAAACAATTATCATCAGAAAAGTTAACTATTATTGTTTTAAAAACTGGTTCATAACCTTGCTCTTACGTGCTGTAATATGCCGAGCAAATTTCTGTCCAGGGTAACGGCCTCTGTTGTTATAGACCCTGGTCAAATCGGATCCATCAATCCATTGTTTTAAACAGAGAATTCCAGTTGGAGATGTCTCTTACACGCCTCTTTTAACTTTAGCAGGCCCATATAAATTCAAGACTAGGCATATACGCACGCAAATGCAGATAATATTATGTTGTTTTTGATTAGTATGCCATGCGGTTTCTGCAGATACGTGGTTTTCACACATTTTTTGATTTTGGATGACAGATAAAAATTCTACAATTAGATGTGGACATTAAAAAATAACCCCCTCACCCCTCCCCAACTTTGCGCTTCGCGCCTCAGCGATCGTTCTGCGGCCGATCGATCGCTCCTTCACTCCAAACCCCTTCACTCCAAACCCCGAGGCTAAGTCTCCGACTATGCATCTTAAAATGCTACCGTTGTAATGTTGAAATTTCAATCATTGGGGGGGCACTTTTGAAGTCTTAAACAAGGACTATAAGCACTACAATGATGAGGAACTTTGTTAATATGACTACATGAAATGCTACGATGACATTGTAGTGCTGAAAATCGAAAATTTTCGACGTTTTGGGGCATATCTCCCTGCCCAAACCCTCCACTGTTAGGCGCTTCGCGCCTCGGCGATCGTCATTCGGCCGCTCGTCCGTCCCCCCCAAAGTTCGGACCAGGTCTCCGCCTATGATAATATTCCACCCAACGTACGCTTCCACGCGATGGCTTTCCGTCGTACCTAGTAGGCTACCCTTTTCATACCAGACTTGGATGAGACGCAACCGTTCGAGAAGCAATTTTTTCTGCCTCCGGACAATTTTTTTAACCTGGAGAGATTATATAGGCCTATCTACCTCGGGTTAAAAAAATAATAGGTTTAATCACCTGAAAGATCATAGCGTATACCATAGGTAAAAATAGTGATATTAGCAGGGCCGGATTTAGGGTGGTGGGGGCCCATGGGCGCCCATTAAAGTGGGGGCCCTTTTTGCAATAGGTATTTTGCTTTTTGTTGCACAGTCTCCGACAGAGACAAGCCCTGTAGGCCTACATGTGTATACAGTCATAGCATATCGATCACAAGCAAAGGTGCTGAAAGAAATGTTTATATTGTTGATAAAAAAATAAATACCTAATTATAAATGAAGACAAATTGAGATGATCATTTTGCTCTTGTTTTGCTATTGTATTATTTGGTATAAACTCCTTTCTCAAATAGTTTTTAGTAGGCTGTAAATCACTGCATGTATAGGCTATGCAGAAAAAACACAGAAAGTAAAAATAGTGATAAGAGAGACCTCCGGGAAAAACAATAGCTATAGTCAGTTAAATATCTTGGTTAGGCCACAGTATAGGCCCATAGATCTCAATTTGAGTAGGCCCAGTCATAAGCGTAGGGAACATTTCGGAATTGGGGATTTTTGCCCGAAAAATCTGAGGACTTTTTTTAGTCATTTCCTGTAAATCTTCATAAAATTTTGCTTTTTACCCCTGTGTGCACGAAAAAATATCAGCCTGTACCTGTTTGCCTGACAAACATTTCCGAATTTTTCCCCGTTCGTGTCTCTTTTGCCCGAAAAACACCTTTGCCCGAAATTTAGGGGGGCATTTGCCTCCCCCCTGGACCCTCGCCTCCTACGCCTATGGGTCCAGTAGAAACTTTGCGCATTTTTCTATTGGCAAAGTCATAAATTAACTGATTAAAATCCAGTTGGTAGGCCTGTAGAATATCCCTCAATGCTAAACACTCCAACTTCCAAGGTGGCTACGTAACTCGTACGTGTGTCATACTTGTGCCAAGCCTGTTTTTAATTATCGTTGTCCTGGAAAATGAGCGTCTATGTAATGTTCGTATAACATTATTTGATATGTTTTATTAACATAAGACGACATGATGTGAACACGAGTCTAGTCCGGAAACAACACTACCCCAGACCCTATATCGAAGAGTCCTCGTTCACATATGTTACATCTCCCCTTTTAAAGTAATTATAGTGTGGCTCTATCAAAGTCATTATTCACAGTGTTACAAAAGAGGGTGACTATATCGAAGTCATTATTCGCAGTGTTACAAACAGGGTGACTCTATATCGAAGAGTCATTATTCGCATATTTTACATCTCCACTTTACAATAATTAAAGGATTTAGTTCAAATGGTAATCACTAAATCTAACAGGAAGCTTAGAGGTCCTACCACTCCGAGTTTTCACGTTCGAAATAAATCCACTTGTTTCGGTATTTTCCATTGCGGATTGATTATCAGATGATCTTGCCAGTGCTTGGGAATCAGGAGCCGAAGGTTCTATTACTTCGCCTTGATCTTGAACCTGAGCTGCGATATCCTCCATTGGAGGTCTTCTGCCAGGTGGATCTTCTTTGGTTTGTATGAGATCCCTTCTGTTTCGTCTAAGGACAGACCCTTCCTCTGTGTTGACAATATATGAACGAGGGGCAGAGTGCGCTCGACTCACTTCTCCACGTGTCCAAGTTCCATTATGTTGAACACGAACAACATCTCCTTCGTTCAAGGTCGGAAGAGGCCTGGATGTTCGGTCATGATACATTTTCTGTTTTTGCTGTCTAAATACCAAGTCCTTTCTGGCATTCATTACTTTTGGTTTTAGATTTTGACTGAGTGTTGGGAGTTTTGTCTTTAATGATCGGCTCATCAGCAATTGAGCAGGACTAACATCTAGACCTGATAGTGGAGCATTACGGTACTGTAACAGTGCAATATAAGGATCTGTGTTGCTGTCGTGGGCTTTGCGTAACAGCTGTTTAACTGTCTGAATCATGCGTTCTGCTTGACCGTTTGATTGCGGGTATCTTGGGCTGGAGGTTGTAATTTTGAAACCCCAATCCTGTGCAAAAAATTGAAACTGTCTACTGGAGAATGGCATATTATCTGCCATAATTTCTTCGGGTATTCCATGCCTTGCAAATATTTCTTTCAGTTTCACAATAACAGATTCAGACGTTTTATCTTCCAGTAACGCAATTTCCGGATATTTGGAAAAATAATCAACTACAAGAAGATAATCTTTAGCTGCAAACTGAAAAATATCAATTCCAACTTTGGCCCAAGGTCTTTGTGGAACCTCATGTGGCATCATTGGCTCAGACTGTTGCTTTCTTCTGTACACATTACAGATAGAACATCTACCAACCATTTCTTCGATTTCACGAGAAATTCCAGGCCAGTACAGGCAGGATCGTGCCATGGCCTTTGTTTTCTCTATACCCAGATGTCCTTCATGCAACAAGAGCATCATTTCTTTTCTTAGAACTTTGGGCATAATGAGTTTGCTTTCATGAAACAACAACCCATCCAGTTCATAAAGGTCACCAGCTAATGTTTGGAATTTCTTTGCCTCTGTTGAAAGGTCTTTCATGTTCATGGGAAATCCATCCCGGATCCATGTCTTAAGTCGGTGAAGCTCAGGATCTCGCTCAGTCTCAAATCTAACCTGATCCAATCTTTTGTTGCTGGCCGGGAAATCATTGAGTATAGTGTGCACCATCACTTCGATGTCATCATGTAATTCTTGATCTCGTGTGTCAAGACCCTGGTTTGTGGTTGCTCTGGAGAGTGCATCTGCTACATGCATCTGGGTTCCTGGTGTATATTTCAGTTCAATTTCAAATTTCAACAACCTCAACAACATACGCTGCAACCTTGGAGAAGACTTGTAGAGGGGCTTCAACAAGACACTTTCCAATGGCTTGTGATCTGTTAACACGAGAGTCTTTGAACCGTAAATGTAGTGGGAGAATTTTTCACAAGCAAATACAATTGCTAAAAGTTCTTTCTCAATTTGAGCGTATCTTGTTTCAGCATCATTAAGAGCTCGAGATGCATATGCTATAGGTTGCCCATTCTGAAGTAGCACCGATCCCAGTCCTGTAGAAGATGCATCTGTCTGAATACAAGTTTTAGCTTTCGGATCAAAGAATTTTAGTACTGGAGCTGAAACAATTGCCATCTTAAGCTTACAAATTGCCTTTTCATGTTGATCACTCCACATCCATTCCATGTTTCCTTTCAACAACTGTCTCAGTGGCTCAGTGACTGATGAGAAATTTGGTATGAATTTAGAGATGTAGGTGACCATTCCTAGAAAGCGTTGTAAGCTTTTCTTGTCGTTTGGCACTGGCATGTTTAGAATAGCAGTGACTTTGTCTGTATCTGGAGCGACACCTTCACCTGAGATGCGATGCCCTACATACTTAACACTTGAAAGTTTCAGTTGCAACTTGGCTCTGTTGAAACGAACATTGGCTTTTCTGGCTCTTTCTAGAACCTTTCTCAATATTAAATCATGTTGTGTGTCATCCTCGGCAGCAATAATCAAGTCATCGAAAACAATGAAAACACCGTCTATGTCTGCAAAGATCTCAAGACTTCGTTTCTGAAAAACTTCAGGCGCTGAAGTGATTCCAAATGGAAGTCTCCGAAATGAGAATCTTCCAAAAGGAGTATTAAATGTACAGAGCCTACAACTGTCATCGTCCAGCTTCACTTGCCAGAATCCATCCTTCATATCGATAATGCTGAAGACTTTTTTGCCATGAAGCTTTGGAAGAATATCTTCACAGGTCGGAATTGCGAAGTGTTCTCTCTTTATTGCTTTGTTCAAATCTCTTGGATCTAAACACAATCTCAGTGACCCATCTTTCTTTTCCACAATCAGTAGACTGTTTACCCAGTCGGTGGGTTCATCTCTTTTTTCTATGATACCACTGTGGACCAAACTTTCTAATTTCTGTTTTAATTTTGGTTGAAGTGCTAATGGAACGCGTCTTGGTGGATGAATCACTGGTTGAATTGCTGGATCTACTGAGATATGATGTTCTTTTGATAACTCCCCAACGCCTTTAAACACATCGTCAAATTCATCCAACAATTTACTGGCAGTGTTCATTTCTCTATGTGTGGTGAACGAATCAATTCTGCTCACAATATTCAGGCTGCAACACGAGGCTAACCCCAGGATCGTTGGTGCTCGAGAATCAACAATGTAGAATTCTAGAACGTGTTTCTTGTCTTTTATTCTGGCCTCGAGCACTGTGATTCCCAATGGTTGTATTTTATTGTTCCCATAAGCAGTAAGTACTGTTTTCGTCTTTTGTAACCTACGGTTTCCCGGAATTCTTTCAAACACAGTGGCTGGCATTACATTCGCTTCTGCACCTGTGTCCAATTTGCATTTGACTGTTTGACCATTGATTACTATGTCCATCCACCAACTATTTGCGTGATTCGTATCCTTTGAACAAAAGTTTGTTGCCACCTCTCCTATGTCAAAATCATGAACATCAAGTTCTAGCGAATGGAGGGCTGCTCTGGATGAACTATGGGATATTTCCGAATTTTTATCTCTCATACTGACCCTGCTGGACGCTCTGCACATCTTTCCGAAGTGATTCTCTTTTTTACAGCTATGACAAATTTTCCCGAATGCCGGACACTGCCTAGGCGGATGCCTGGAGCCACACTTTCCACAAATGCTTCTGTTTGAGCTATATTCTCTATCGTTCTTTTGGGACGAAAAATCTTTTTCTGATTTTAGTGCATTTATAGCTGTTGAGTCATCACCTCTGATCAACTTCAGTTGTTCTGCTGTGGCTTCCGCTGCTCTGCAAACCTGTAGTGCTTTCGTTAGTGACAAATCAGGTTCTCTAAGCAGCCGTTCTTGCAAACGAGAGTCTGTGCACCCAAGGACAACTCTATCTCGAATTAATGATTCCTCCTGATCACCAAACTCACAGGTTTTGGCACGGAGACGCAAGGTTGTAACAAATCCATCTATTGATTCAACAGGTGCCTGAACGCACTTCCAAAACTGAAATCGCTCAAAAACCACATTCTTTCTTGGTGAGCAATAATCGCTAAACTTTGCTTTTACTACGTTCATTTTGTGTTTGTCCTCGTCCGGTTCAAATTTAAATGTGTTGAACACGTGTAGTCCTTCATCACCAATGGCACTTAAAAACATCGCCACTTGGATTTTTTCCGGAAGTTCATCGGATCGAGAAGCAAGAAGAAATAATTCAAATTTCTGTAGCCATACCTTCCACGCTTCTTCTACATTTCCGCCATCGAGTTTCAACGACGCGGGCGGTTGGAATCCTTTATTGTATGAGTCAGCCATTGTTCCGAACATTAGACTACAACTTTCTGTTTAAATTTTCTCAAAACGTTCAAAGAGGTTCGTATCACAATTCTTTCAAGAATTAATTTTCGACTGCGCCATGTAATGTTCGTATAACATTATTTGATATGTTTTATTAACATAAGACGACATGATGTGAACACGAGTCTAGTCCGGAAACAACACTACCCCAGACCCTATATCGAAGAGTCCTCGTTCACATATGTTACAGTCTAGCACTAGGCCTACAGTGTGTGACCATGAGCACCAAGTAGCCTACATTGTTAGCATTATTTCCACATTTTGGAAATGAACTTTCATCACCTGTGTCAAGGTACTATATATAGGCTTATAATATTGGTTCGTGAACTGCTTCTGACTGATGCCTATAGGCTGTTCTTCGTGTCTCGTCTTAAAACATTTTGACAAGATAATAAAACTGCATTAGCTCATTGCGAGGGCATTCATCGAGGTCATCATCATTATATACTGGTACATAGTTTTCGCAAACTTGAGTATTTCTTCATCACTAGGAGGCCTACACAATTTAAGATTAGAAAGAAAACCAAACCTTGAGCAGAGCAGTTCGTTTGATTCTAGTCTTTTGTCATCCACGGTGACAGCAGATTTAGGCTACTTAGAGCTGTTGCCTGAAGTAACACGACTTGTCTTTGCAAGTAGCCTATAATTAATATACTTTCTCATTTTGAGAATCTTTTTCTTTACAGAACTTGTGCTTTTGAGAGCCACTCTGTGCCTGTTAGGCCTAGTGCCCTGATCTTAAATTCGGTTCATGTCTATTGGTTGAAATTACTTAGAATCTTCAAATTATATTAAGTAATGCTGATTCAAAACTCACACTGTGTTGGCATTATAAACCGTGCATATAATATATATATATATATATAAAAATATATATATAAACACTGTATATTATAAGCGTAGAGTCCTATATAGGACTGCAGTCTCAACCACTCTTGACAGCACAGAAATGACAGTAAACAGCTGTGCCTGCCACAAATCGTGACAAATGTGAACATTGGGTCACTCGAGCAGGGTCAAAGTGCCAGCCGAACGCGGAAGCTAAGACAAAATACCCACTGTCTCCGTAACACGATACCCGTGGTGAGGGCCGTGGAGGTCATCGTCCTGAGCTGACCAGAGAACGAGGTCTCGATCTGTCTGTCTGCGGCATGTGGACCAAGTCGAGGGAAACACCTCTGACACTGCATCTGCCTACATCAGTAAACGCTATCTGAGCTTGAGTTAAAAGGACGACAATCTGTCAACAGCAGCTGCTGCTGAAGATGTCACGCTTAGAGCGGTTCTGGTAAACAAAATTAACGAGCATATTCAGTGGTCAAGGCAGAGGCATGCTACTCACTGATTTCAAGACCATTAGAATCCCTTCCTCAATCAACATTTATCGAGTACGCTCTAAAGGGATAAAAAAAATAAAACTTCAACTGGTAAGGGCCCCTAAGTGGTGGGGGCCCCTGGGCTGGAGCCCGTGTAGCCCATGCCTAAATCCGGCCCTGGATATTAGTCGCTTTCTAATTCAAAGTGAAAAACAATAATAAAAATAATAATAATAAAGTAGGCCTAATACCGGTAATAATAATGGCAATAATAGGACAATGAATTAATTTGTGAAATTGAAAATGGTATAAAAATAAAAGGTGTAGGCCTACTTTCTTTAAATATGCAAATTTTCTTTTCAATTGGTCTTATACATAACCATGACTATACGTATAATTTGATGTGTTATTTTAAAGAATGAATAATTCTCCTTCTGTTTCCATTGCAGTCGTTCGTCCAATCATCGTTGACTTTACAGCGAGACTC
The DNA here is from genome assembly GCA_949752735.1 of Lumbricus terrestris. Taxonomy (NCBI): domain Eukaryota; kingdom Metazoa; phylum Annelida; class Clitellata; order Crassiclitellata; family Lumbricidae; genus Lumbricus; species Lumbricus terrestris. The sequence continues at coordinate 2,533,383 of OX457052.1, forward strand.
ATCGTCGGAAAGACGGAAGAAGTGAAGGGAGTGACGAAACTGCGAAATGAAGTGTACGCCCTCTGTCGATCGATCTCTCCGTCGTCCCCAAACGTCATTCGTGTCTTTGACGATCGGCTTCCGTTTCATCTTCGGAAGGAGATCGACATCAAAGACATCACAGATCCCGAAGACATCGGATCGAGCGAAAGAGAAAACCTACTCTACGTCACCGACCTAGGAAAGAAATGCGTGTGGAAGATCACAAGAGAGGCGGACGACTATCCAGTCATCATGAAATGGTCGACGACTGACCTCAGATGGCCGTACACTCTGTCGGTGACGAGTGATGGTCAACTGCTGATGCTGAGCCGTGGAGATCCAGTTTCGTGCCTGGAGATGTACGGATCGGACGGTGAACTCCACCTGAGAATCCAGCTGCCCAGAGAGATCCAGACGCCTCTTCATGCTGTGCAAACATCATCCACCCGGAACTTCATCATCACTCACAAGCGGAAGGAGGAGAAAGAGAAGGAGGAGGAGGAGGAAGAGGAGCAGAAGGAAGGGGAGATGGGTGAGAAGGATAGGGAGATATGGAGTGTGAGTGAAGTGACTAGAGATGGACAGACGATCATTCGTCGCTTCATATCGAGACAAGAGGCGCATCAGTTGAATAATCCTTGTTACATCTCGTTGGATTCGGAGGATCGAGTGTTTGTGGCGGACACAGCGAACAATCGAGTCATTCTCTTCGACTCCGATCTCAAGTGGAATCGGATTCTTTGTCCGACGCCAGACGAAGGCAAGACAATCTTTCGATCGTGGAGATTGTTCTACGACAACGAAACGAGTCAACTGATTGTGGGCGGATTGATTCGAGGAGTCAATATTTATACGCTGAGTCGAAAATAAATCAACCAAGTGAACACTACCGACATCTACCGAGCAACATCAGTGTGAACAATAATTAAGAAAATTAGTTTTGCAATTCACGAATATTATAGCCTAATATTGTGGACAATTAATTACGGATGTTTTTGAACTTATTACACCCTTACTTACATCGCTATAGGCTATAATTATTTGATGGGATAGCCTAGGCCCAATGACCGATAGGCCCGATTAGAATAAGCCTAGGCTACTGTTAATTCGGGAAAATGGTCCAAAACGTATAAATCTAGTGGCAGAATATTGTTATTACAACGTTACTTACATATCGCTATATAATTGCATCCGATAACGTATTTTACTGGCATATGGTTGCGTCAACTTGCGTGCAAGAACCAGGTTTGTTCACTTAAATTACTGCTCGAAAATCGCAACCGAAAGGATCTTTTGTGCAATAACCAGATTTGTTGACTTATCTCATTTATGCACGAAATCATGTCGCAGGAATGCGAAAATTCTCAAAGCAGCTACGTTGAGTTGCCTGGTTATTGTCCAGCTTGTCCTACCTATAGGCCCTACTCACTTATTATTGTGCAGCTTGAAATTTACTCCATAGAAGCGCCTCTATGTCAGTAGCATTTTAAGCTAACTTTCAGGTAAGTCGACTTAGGCCTACCTGGTTTTTGTAGGGCCTACCAATCCCTTCAATTGCATAACTGTGCACTGTAACCGGTTGGCATAGGCCTATTACCATTCTCTAACCGATTTCGTAAGCCGGTCAGAGGAATAGAATGATTACATTGAGGAAGAAGCGAAGACCATAGGGGGGAGAAGGTATAGTTGATGTTAGCAGTTATTGGTGCTATTAGCTATTAGCTTCACCAACAACTGCTAAAGAACCAACGGAAAAATCTTACGAATCTAATGACGACACTAACCCTAATACTAAGCCTAACCGACCCTGAGGACGCACAAATCTGAAGAATCTAATGACGACACTAGCCCTAACACTAACCCTAACCGACCCTCACGACGCGAAACCTTACCCTATACGCGAACGACACCATGCTTAAATTTACCTATAAAGAGCCGTAAAGTATTGTATTGTATTGTATTTATAAATTTATAAAGCGCCTCTCACAGTGCACACCAATCAAAGGCGCTCCCAGTACGTTAGACCAAGAGAGAAAAAAGTAGTCTTGATACACCGAAATGAGGCATTAGGCCCACCAGTTAATATGGAGGAACGATCGAGTTGAAGGAGGAAGCTGGTTCCACAATGCCGGGCCAATGAGAGCAAAGGCACGGTTTTTAGCTAAGGCAGTCCTAGCTCGCGGGACGAAGAGATCATGCCGATCTAAGGAGCGTAGCGGGCGAAGAGAAGAGGTCGGCAGGTGGATGAGGTCACGGAGGTACATGGGAGCTCGGCCAGTACATGACCGGGAGATTAATGTCAGCACTTTGAGTTGAATCCTAGCAATAAGAGGAAGCCAATGGAGATGGTCAAACATAAAAGCAGAGATGTGAGAAAAGCGAGGAAGCCGGGCTATAAGTCTGGCCGCAGAGTTTAGGACAGACTGAAGAGGGGAGAGACGAACTTTAGGAAGGCCAACCAATAGCGAATTACAATAGTCAACTCGGGAACAGACGAAGGCATGAACAATTGAAGTAAATACAGAGGAGGAGACAGAGCGACGGATGGCCCTAAGCCGCCTGAGATGAAAGTAGGAAGAGCGAGTGAGACTTGCAATGTGTGGAGCAAAGGTAAGCATGCTGTCCAGGACTACTCCAAGGTCTCGAACACTTGATTGGAAAGTAAAGTGGGGAAATCTCTCTTTAAGAAGGGCCAAATCAAGCTTAAGAAGCTGCTGGCGAGTGCCGAACCAAATGAGCTGCGTCTTATTTGGATTCAGAGAGAGCCGGTTGGAAGACATCCAAAGCTGCAAGTCTCGAGAAAGAGCATCTATGCGGGCAGCAAGAAGAAACTGAGAGGATGATGGACCATGGACAAGTGCCTGCGCATCATCAGCATAGAGGTGACCAGTTGCCAAGTGTTTAGAGAATATGGATGGAATGTCAGCAGTATACAAGAGATAAAGTAAAGGACCTAGAACAGAGCCCTGGGGGACACCATATTTGACAAAGACCCAAGGAGTTCTGGAGTTTCCACAAATCACCATTTGAGTACGATCAGTAAGGTAAGACTTGAGCCAGGCCAGTGGGGAGCCAGTAATGCCACAGGAGGTCTCAAGGCGCTGAAGTAAGATTTCGTGGTCAACCATGTCAAACGCAGCTGAGACATCAAAGAGAGCTAAGAGGCTAAGTTGAGACCTATCTATTGCTGAGTAGATGTCAGACAGAAGAGAGGTAAGGACAGTTTCGGTAGAATGATTAGCCCTAAAGCCAGATTGAGTAGGTGGCAGAAGTCCAGATTGTTCCAGATAAGGAAGACTCTGTAGCGAAACCAGCCGCTCAAGTCTTGGAAAGGAAAGAAAGGTTGGATATGGGACGGTAATTCTGGCAGAGGTTGGGATCCAAATTAGGTTTCTTGAGGGTAGGAAAAACAAGTGCTCGCTTTTGTGAGAGTGGAAGACAGCCTTCAGAGAGAGACCTATTAAATAAATACAGTAAAAAAGGAGCAATGTCATCAACAATATCAGCAATAATGAATGGGGGTAAGGGATCCAGTTCGCACGACTTTAAGTTTGCAGAACATAATTACCTGTCCAAATGTTCCTCCATACGTAGGGTAATTATTTGCAAGAAATTTGAAACGTTTTACATTGCAATTCGTGTAAAATCGTGAGAGCCTGCCGACGCGCACGTGTTGTTGACAGTTTAGAAGGGATGGTCAGAAATTGTACTCCACAACCTTCTCCCCCCTATATGGTCTTCGCGTCTTCCACAATGTAATCATTGTATTCCTCTATAGCCGGCTTACGAAATCGGTTAGAGAATGCTAATAAGCAACCGGTTGCGGTCTGTCAACCCGCTTGTTTCAATAAAGAATATTATTATTATTATTATTATTATTATTAATTATTATTATTATTATTATTTATACCACAGTTAGCCTATTTATACTGTGTTTATACTGTATAGGCTACACGTGGTATTATTATTATTATTATTATTATTATTATTATTATTATTATTATTATTATTATTATTATTTTCGCACTAAACTGAAACGTTCGTTCGGTTACCATGTGTTCCATGTTCCACAAAGCTTCAGCTTGACTATAGGCTCTCGGCCTACTGATTTGTAAAACCGAGAAGCAGTTTTAGCAAAGACCTTAACTTTAAGGTCTTTGGTTTTAGCACGCGGAAACCCAGCAGTTAAGCGAAAACTTACAGCAGTAGGCTTACACTGAAAATAATTGCCGAGTATTTCTGTTAAAGGAATGCGGCATTAGTCTTACTGCGCGTGCATGTCTTGTGAACTTTTGGACTTGAATTTATTATCGCTCAATTGTTTTGCGTCCTGAGACGCGACCTGTAAAGTTCTTATTATTTCTAGGATAGTCGCAATTGCAATGGAAGCAATTTCAGTACTTGTTAAAGAGACTCTGCCACGCTATTTACGTACTCTACCAATCCCGGATTCAATCGGTGGCTTTGCAGCATTGAAAGGTACATAATGTTAGAGTTTATGCAATATTATACAACAGTAGGCCCTATAATTTGATATTGCTCCCCTTCCAAAGTTCACAAGTGCACACACGACCAGCATTCTCGACTGAACATCAATGGCGCTGACCAGTTGTACAATGTACTTGAAGGACTTGTTCAAAGTACTTATAGATTGAAGTTATAGCGTGACATACATAGCAGGGCTGTTTTAAAGAAATATTTAGAGCTGCACAACTCCTTCCTTCCTTTCCCATCATCCATGGTAAACTGCTTAAAATCGGAGGACAATGACCTTTTTTGCTCGTTTTAACTGTACAGAAGTGCTTCTACAACTGCACATTTTGTGTACAACTGCACGTTAAAAAGCCCTGACACATAGCCTACAATCCTACATACATATATAGCCTACATTACACTGACTGGGGTGAATGCATCTTCTTACGTCAATCATCCAGTATGAGAATTGTAGAAAAATAATGGGGTCAGACACTGATTTGTGTGGACATGGGGTGCGTAATGAAGACTACTATGGGTCCTAAGAAATAATAATAATAATATTCTCTTTTATTGAACCCCCACAACCTCCCAGGTAATTCTCACACCCTGTGCAGATCTCAATCTATCAACTGTCAGTCTGTACAATAGGCTATTAACATCTGACTTCAAGAAATCCAGTATCCAACACTTTTCAAGCTAGCACATTTCTCTCACCACAGTTGACTGTAGAGAGTCTACAGTCAACTGTGGTGAGAGAATTTATATCTTATATATATAAAAGTTATGAAACTTTTGTTATGTTTCAAATATTTTTGTGAAATTTGGCTGTTGTTCGTAGATATGAATTGCCTTTAAGCCTGTAAAACTTGATTTAAAAATTCTTACTTCTGACCAAGATACTGGAAAAACCATATAGGGGCATTTTTGGCCCGCCCTGTATTTGACTATCTGTGGTGTGGGGCATGTTTGGTGCCTAGGAAGGACTTGGAGCCAGAAGGTTGCGGGTTCAAATCCACCTTAAGCCACCAAGTAGGGACACTGATCAAGTCATCCACTAGCAATTGCTTATGCGCTTCGGCGTGAAACTCCGATTCAGTGTCCGCACTGTAGTCGAGAGCGCCTCCGAATAGAAATCTTTAATGTGTGCATGCGTGTGTGTGCGTGCACGCGTGTGCTTGTGTGTAATCATTTCATGTGCTGAGTTGTCTCTTCCAACTGATAATTATGTTTGCCAACTATATGACGTTTAACATCCTGAATGCTGTGCAAAGAGCAAAGTTTATGATTGATGTGTGTGTTTGTGTGTACAGGTTCTGAATGGGTTTCGTTGTTCTTATTCTTTATCTCTGTTGCAATCATATTCTGTGCTCTTCTGAAACTTGTGCTGCCAACTACGCCACGTAAGCCGCCGATCAACCTCGAGGTGAAGAAAGACAATCCAAAAGTCGTAGACTTATTGGAGATTGAAGATTTCGCTCAGGACAAAGTTTGCTATTGCCGTTGCTGGCGATCTTGCAAGGTAAAATCTTTGACCATGAATGTGTTTATAATAGAACTGGTCATCTTGTCACCTTGTGTCGTTGATTCTTTGAACCTTAGCGACCACCATGATCAACCTTCTCCACATATTACGATTTTCCATCGCGTCTCTCAGTTCTTCCAAGTTCATCTTCGTTCTCTCGTGTATTTCTTCCATCCACCTCCTTCTTGGGCATCCTCTCCTCATTCCTCCCTCTCCACAGGCCAGCATCATCTCCTTTTCCAAGCCATTTGCTCGCATCACATGTCCGAAGAATGTCAACTTCTGCCTTGCCGCTCTCTGCCCTAATGACATATTCCCTCGTGCCTGTCCTATCTCTAGTAATATGGATTCATTTGTTCTTTTTTCGATCCATGGTGTTCTCAATACCTTCCTCCATATCCACATTTCGCAAGCATCGATTTTCATTTCCAAGGCCTTTGTTTTGGTCCAGGTTTCACATCCATACAACACCACTGGGAATATCATTGCCTTTACAATTCGTGTCTTCATCATCAGGGTCTCGTGTTTATCCTTCCATATTTTCTCCAGTTCTTTCGCTGCCGCCTTTCCCAATGTTATCCTCCGTCGTATCTCTCTGTCACATCCACCATCGTTTTCGATCATGACTCCCAAGAAGCAGAAACTTGCCACCACCTTCATCTTAAAACACATGTACTTAGGTCTCAACGCTTGATTTCATACTGACTTGAACCTTTTCCATGTCATTTACCATCATTTACATCTTACATCTGTTACATTGTTCTAAACACTGGTCTTACATAGATCTGATCCATTTTACGTGCACTCAATATTCTTGATGAACCTGTTTTCTGGATGCACCAAAGTCCAACTGGGAAGCAATTGTATTGTATTGTATCTGACCATTTATAAAGTGCTTCTCGCAGCAATAGCTTTTTTAAAAGCGCTCCCAGTGCGTTTAACTCCGAGAAAAAAGGCAAGTTTTCCGACAAGAGACAGACGAGGATACACTACCAGAGAGGATAGGATGGCAGAGCGAACTGAGTTAAGACTGAATTAAGACTTTGCTGATGAGCAGCTCTGCATTGGTTGCTCACTCGATTTTAATACGTTCTAATCAAATGTTAAAGAATGCATTCCAAAGTCTTATTATACACTGCACCATACACAGACAGTACACTGTATTGTGTTCTACACTGTATTGCACTGTACACTAATGCACTGTACACAGTATTGCACTGTACACTAGGGAATGTAATCCCGGGGCACTTGCTCAATCCCGGGATTCCGGGATTATAAATTAGTCAATCCCGGGATACCGGGATCCCGGGATTGGCTTATAATGGCAATTTAAAAAATTCCTAGACGTAGTATAGTAGTAGGCCAAATACAGTAAAGCTTTCTCTTTGCTTCAAGTACTTCAACCGCGATCAATTATGACTCACGGCAAGGGCTTTAGTCATTGGTCCCTGGCAACAGCAGGGTTGGTTTGAAACTTGATAGTGATAGGCCTACAACCAGTGGCTTCGATCCCCACTAAACAAACAAGTTAGACCCCCTCTCCTCCCCCGCCCTAGCCTGCCCTCTCGTGTCTCTCCTTTGACTTAGATTGCCGTGAGTTTAGCTAATTTCAGATTCCCCGGTCTTTAACTGGGCTTAAGTTGTGATCTCTCTGAATAAGGTAATTGCCCTCTGCATACGACGACCCGAATTAGGTCAGACGATACGAGGTGACCAATGCACCGACTGACCACAGCGCGAGGGACACAGCAAGGTAGCAGGCTAGCCAAGCTTCACCAGTGAGTCATCTGATATTAAGGCAGCAACAGCCCGTTTGCATGCTGTCCAAGTTCAGGCGCAATTTTGGGGTGGGGGGTGTCATCAACACGAGTGAATCGGAGTTGGGCGCTGGGTGCCTAATCGGCCAGCACTGCTGGCATCTGACATCTGTTTATGTTCTATCAGTCAACTGAATGGTGTGTGTGGGTCATTGTTATGGAGGAGTCTATAGTCCGTATACGTGAACCAAGCAAGGAATGGGAGGCAGGAAAGCTAAATCCCATGCCTGATCACTGAGAAACGCCTACCTCCAGTCACCCCTCTGGGTTTTCTCTGCTGGTCGCCAGCTTACCTTCATTAGGGCGTGTGCTTATCTGTCGTTTTGGCGTCTATTGACCAAGGAATTGTTGCAAAATTGGTCAAGTAATTTAATAAAAAATCCTAATTTTCGGTAATCCCGAAAAACGGGATTCCATGTTTGTCAATCCCGGGATTACGGGATTGTAAAATGTCCGGGATTCCCGGGATCCCGGTATTCGGGATCCCGGGATTACATTCCCTACTGTACACTAATGCATTGTACACAGTATTGTACTGTAACCTGCAGTTGGTATTTTCTTTCAGTTTCCGCTTTGCGATGGGTCACACAACGCGCACAATGAGGAGACGGGAGACAATGTCGGACCTCTGGTGATTAGGCGCAAATAAAAGAAACAAATCAGATCTGCCTCAGCAAAGAATCTTTTAATACAACACAAGAGACCATCAACAGTGAAGCAACCGAAACCAAGTGCGAGCGATTAAGAAACAGTAATTTACATAAAGGGTAAATAAACCCTCTAGCAATTGACATTGTTCGAAACAAAACACTCGTCAATAATAATGTTCTTTGTAAAGAAGTGAATGAATAGATTAATTGTAGAATGTTTTGATGAATTTTTAAAATTAAGGATCAAACTTTTCATTGAACTTCAAGTTGGAATGGGTTTATAGTGAGTGGAAGATGAGCAGTGTAGGTGCAGAGAAACAATTCTGAAGACAACAGAGTTGATGAAAACCAGTTTTTTGATGAAAACCAGTTTTTTTTAATGAAAACCAGTTTTTTTGTGGTCTTATGTACAGTGAGTGAGTGCAAGTGATGAATCGAGCATCAGTTGAAGACAATTGAAAGAACTAAGGGTGTTGGACAATCTGGGTTTGAGGGACATCTAACTGTGACAGCAATTAAACATTGAAGTCATACTTCTTGTGTAACACCTTAGGACAGTGCTATCCAACCTGCGGATTTATCAGGTGGATGGCCATTTTGTGCTGTTGATAAGATATTGGAAAGCAAAACAAAGTGAAACCAGACCCAATGCTTCAGTTAGTGGGCAACTATCCCTGGTCATCTAGGTTAATTCAACCTCTGGGGTCGGTGCATAGAGAGTGAAGGAGGTGCACAGCTCCACTGTTCTGACTGGTATGCTTAAATTTGGACATCATTTTGAACATCATATCATGCTTGTGAGATTTGCATCACATTTTTCATCTCACCAATGGACGTGTGAAGATTGGAAATCATTGTTCGTAAGATTCAACCATACCATGGCCTATTGTCAGAGGCAATAGCGTTCTGCTTTTTGCCAAATTTCTAAATATAATTAAATTTATTCTAATCTCAATTGACGTCATTTGCACGACATGAATAAATGCAAAAACCAATATATCTCAAATTTATGTCACACTCTTGAAAACATCTCAGAATACCACAAACATCATCCAATTTTATAATTAGAGTAATCATCAAGTATCTACAACATGGTTCTTCGGATTAGTTGTATGATTTCTCATCTGTAGCACCAGGCCCCAGGCAAAGCATGCATTTTGGCGCCCCACAAAAAGCATAGGCCTATATATACATATATAGTATATACCACCCTCAGAATCCAACTCAATTATTCTGCCTACGTCAGAATCTAAAGATGAATTAGCCAGAGACTTGAATATATTACTCAACTGAGTAATTTATTTTTATTTTTTATTTATACACTGAAGGCTGGATGATATAAAACTTTGTGGAAAATGGTTAGAAGTATTAAAAAACTATTAAAATACGCTTTCGTGTAAATGGCACCCCAGAACATGGCGCCCCAGGCAACTGCCTGCTTTGCCTATGCCTACTAAGGCCGGCCCTGTCAAGTACAGACACAATGCAACATACAAAGTGTTTATAGACGAGAATAATTCGATGAATAAATAAGAAAATAAACAGACGTGCAACAAAAATTATGCTTAAGACAATGTATCATCATAGATAATGTGATATGAAAAAAACTTCCCTTGATCTATTCCACTGCACATTTCAATGAAGCCCGTCAGGTGTCGATAGAAATAAAGGAATCAGTTGGACCAACGTTGTGGACCTACCAGCAGAGTAATGGCATCATACAGATGGCATCATATATGGCTTCACACATGCCGAACGATTTGCCAATTCAGCTAAAGCCAGACAGAAATTATTGGGACATTCGCACTGACTGGTGCCAAAATACAGTACTGACTTCAGTGATGACTGGTCTAAAGCCAGTGGATTCCTTGTTTATGGAAGCTTAGATGCTTGTCTCTGGAACGTATAATAGTAATCATCTTCCCTTAACTATTTAATTAAATTTTGAACAGTTTTCTATCTACAATATTTTAAACAAAGCATTAAGTTAAGCCGCTGAACACCTGTTCAGTAAGTTAAGCCCTCACATCAACAAGCTTGAGTATCCGAGAAATAATAAAACTCCGTCGCAATGAGAGTTGTCATGAAATACACAGATTATTCCATTTTCGAAACATGAACTTGATGTTGGTTGACTTCCAACTCAGAATCAAGCAATCCCGGCAGTTCACTGCAATTGCAAAGAACAGAGATTTTGACAGCAGATACATGTATGCATCAATGATCAATTATCAATGATCAATGATCAATGCATCAATGATCAATTATCAATGATCAATGATCAATTATCAATGATCAATTATCAATGGATCAATGCATCAATGATCAATTATCAATGATCAATGATCAATGCATCAATGATCAATTATCAATGATCAATGATCAATTATCAATGATCAATTATCAATGATCAATTATCAATGGATCGATGATCAATTATCAATGGATCAATTATCAATGCATCAATGAGCAATGCATCAATGATCAATGCATCAATGATCAATGCATCAATGATCAATGATCAATTATCAATGATCAATTATCAATGATCAATTATCAATGGATCAATGGATCAATGATCAATGGATCAATTATCAATGGATCAATTATCAATGCATCAATGCATCAATGAGCAATGCATCAATGATCAATGCATCAATGATCAATGCATCAATGATCAATGATCAATTATCAATGATCAATTATCAATGATCAATTATCAATGGATCAATGATCAATTATCAATGGATCAATTATCAATGGATCAATTATCAATGCATCAATGAGCAATGCATCAATGATCAATGCATCAATGATCAATGCATCAATGATCAGACTTCCTTCAATAAATAAGCAGCCGTGGTTAAAGCGTGAACAACTTAACTCAATTCATAAAATGTTAAAGTATAATCTGTCCGCCATTGAGGCCGATGAATTGTGTGAAAAATGCACACCCACTAAGTTGCAAACATACACACCAACAGTGGCAAGAAATACACAATTGTGGTTCTGTGGTCAAGAGAAAAATCAACTTTAAACAACAACCATCAAATGTCTGGCCATTGGCCACATTAGACACACTTTTGCTCATGCCAGTGTCTGCTCTTACCACACATCAAGTATTGCAGGAAAGAGCAATCTCCACTACATCATATTTAATTAAATTTTTACTGTGCCGTGCTTTACTGTGGTTGGCCCATTAGACAGTGCAATGCTTTGGCCATTGCTATATAAGATGCACTCTAGTGCCTTTCTGTTCTTCCAGTGACATTAAACAGATTACGAATAGAGCAAAGCTTACATGTCAAGCATAGATGTTGGAATGTTTTCTTCGATCCATTTCAAGTTTTCATCCTGTCAATTGAAACAACAAGTCATATTTTCATAGTGCTCCAATATATACTAAATAAACAATACAGTCCAACACCGTGGCTCTCTCCTCCGATCTTCTAAGCAGGCTGAACTTCTTGTCCCCAGTCGCGCACTTCTACTTTGCATCGCTGTGCCTTTTCTGTCGCTGGCCCTGCAATCTGGAATGGCTCCCTATGGAACTACGTGTAATGCCTAGAGACCACATTCTATTCTACTCACTAGACTATTTTCTTTAGCCGGGGTTGGGTCAGTAGCGCTTCTGAGTAGCTGAGGCGCTATATAAATCTCCGAAATGAATGAATGACAGCTGCTGCCTACAGGTGGGAAAACATTGAAACTTTAAAAATTAAAATTAAAATGTTGACATAACCTAGATTGCATATTTCACAGAGGACATCATACCAACTGAACGTCTTTTAACATCGTCGTGATAAAGATGCATCAGTTGAACTTTCACATCTCTCTCTCTCTCTGTCACGAACTGGTTTATGAAGAAGACACTATTTAGCATCTCTCTTCGATGAGAGATGCCAAAACAATTCAACTATTTATCCTTGCTCACCTCCTCTCATACCAATCAATGCTGAACTCAATCAGTTGATATCTGTCTTCTTGCTGTGCTTCACATAAAAACCACATCAATAGCATCTTCGCTATTCTGTGGATCTGCGGTAACGTTTGCCATTCTAACACTTGTCTAATTTTGTTTAATTTTACCTGGCAATGACCAGCAATTGATTCGTGGGGTTCTGTTACACTATATCTGTTACACTATATCTGTTACACTATATCTGTTACACTAGATACGAATTTCACAGGTACACAATATTAGATAAAGACCATTAATTCGTATTAATGGTCTAATTTTTAATGCCGACAATTATGCATCAGGGTTTAGACTTTTCACTGCTTTCAGCAACGAAGATTTCCAAAAGAGGAATTTGTTTAGCTTCTTATATCTCATCTTGAAGTTCTTAAAATAAGAAAGCGCAATTGCACCAAGCATCAATCGAAGGCACAAAATTTTCACGTCAGATCTGCAACTGAGTCTGAAGACATCGCACGGCCATTTAAGCGCAAATTTAAATTACTTTTCTAAATCATCGAGATGTTATACGATCAGCATGTTCTTCAGTCAACAACAGAATATTTTCTAGCGAACACTTCATCGAAATTCCTGCATTTACGTATTTATAATAGAATTATTAATGAAAGATTTTTGATCAAACAGTTTAGATTTGAACCGACCTCTTTATCACCCGACAGGCCGTTGCTCTGATGACTACTTCTGGCATTGCTCTTCTTCCTAACATCTGCAATTTGAAATAATATTAAGAAGTCACAGAAGAAGTTTCTCAATAGAGCCGACCATTTTATCACAAGACCCATGCCATTAAATGGTTTATTGTCATCTGCAGATGTCTAAGACAGAGAAGAACAGACATAAATAATGAAGAAACTTTGCAATAGCAAGGTTTCTTCGTCAAATAATGAAGAAACTTTGCAATAGCAATGTTTCTTCGTAAAATAATGAAGAAACTTTACAATAGCAATATTTCTTCGTAAAATAATGAAGAAACTTTACAATAGCAATGTTTCTTCGTCAAATAATGAAGAAACTTTGCAATAGCAATGTTTCTTTGTAAAATAATGAAGAAACTTTACAATAGCAATGTTTCTTCGTAAAATAATGAAGAAACTTTACAATAGCAATATTTGTTTATTTAATTTGATCATGCATCTCAGTTCTACAGCCATAGCGTAGAACATGCTCCATTGCTCCTCTTATAGGAGGTGCTATATAAATACGAATCGATTGATTGATTGAGTTGCATAACTTTCACGTTCAATCAATCAAATACTTCAGGCAGACACTCAATCACCTTCATCTCTCACATCGTATCCTACGAATCGAACAATTCGAACCTTCTCCTTACTTCTCCATACATCTAGAGCAGTTCGTTGAACGCTTACCTCCTCCGATGCTGTCATAAACCACATCTTCCATCTCACCATCATCCAGATCATGAAGTGGAGAGTAAGCATATCTGCAAGCGTTAAACACATCATACACTCTGAATAAATCAATATCAGCCGATCGCTACAGGAGAATTATTAATTCTAACATACAGTGAAATTGACACGGCTGTCAAACGACATGGCCGTCAAATGACACGGCTGTCAAATGACATGGCTGTCACTTGACATGGCTGTCAAGTGACATGGCTATCAAATGACACGGCTGTCAAATGACACGGCTGTGGGGTGATGCAACAACTAAGTTCACACCCTTGCACTGAGAAAGGATAGGAATCATTGATCAAGGCGATGTTCGTATACACTATACACAATATGTTAAGTGGCTGTAAGTATTGAGAAGAGAGAGAATCTAAGAAGAACAGCGCGGACAAAGGGCTCTCTCTGACCTCTGGTTATTAGCTGACGGTCTCCATAAGATGATGATAACCATAAGAATGATTGAGAAGAGAATGTGCCAAAACGCTTCGTCAACCCACAGCTCCTTCCAATCCTACAATCAACACAATTTTTCTTCTCTGATCAATTTAAAATTAAAACAACGGTTGAATCAAGTTCATCGTGTGCACATAAAGTCTTCTAAAATAAAGATGTTAATCAGTTAAATAATATTAACATTACTGAAATATTAACTTATGAATATTTTAATTTATTAAAATTAATTCTATGTGACTGTGTGCATAAAGTTTTTGTGATAATAATCATATTAAATAAATAAAAGATTCGACCAGAATGAATGTTTTAGTGGTCTTCCTTGGCTCCAACTTAAAATTCAATTATCTATCTTCTACCGGATGAAACTTCGTCCAAAGATTCTGAACATCGTGTCATATACCAACTGTCAATGTGGCTCCACATGGGTCGACCGACCAGTCCAGTGGACACTTAATATTTTGCTACGGTGCATTCCTTTGCCAACTGATGCAATGGCTTAAATAATGACATTTAACAGGACACACACAGAGTGTCTCCGAGTTGTTGCCCTCTTTCAGCACCGCTATATAACTGTTCAAATATGATTACAGAACTTAATGGATGAAAGAATGCTATGCGATGCAAATGAAAGATTCAATCTAATCATCTGTCTAATCACCATTCACAATGATTGAGTTAAGAGTTCATCAAGAACAATCAATTCTGCGTGCAATAAGCAAAGAAACAATAGAAATATCTGGAGAAATGACGACTGGTGAAGAACGTAACCAATGGATGACAGATGACACAGATTTCCTCATTCATGTTGTGCTGAGAATGAGAGATGATGACAGCTTATGGATGGGGATTGGGACCACACGGAAATGTCTGCTCAAGTAACCAAGCTGCCTTTCCAGTTGGATCACAACAACGTCAGGATAACAATATCCAGCGAACGGATAAATCGGAGAAAAAAACCTGATTTACCGTCATACATCTCGTCAGTCTATGTTTCTTGAAAGACCAAATCATGAAGACAACAGAAGCTGAAAATGAAAGAAATTCATAATTATAAAAGACAGAACAGCTGCAGACATGAATCATGCGTCTAACTATGATGAGACAGATGAATGCACGTATAAACCACCGCTTGAATGTTCAACAACGCTGACAGACACGAAAGTCGTAGTGTGAAGCTGAAGGATAAGAGAAGATGAAGACATACAGTATGAGACACGGAAACATAGTTAGACAGAAACATACATAGACAGAGAGAGAGAGAGAAACTGAGACATAGATGAAGACACGGACGAATGACTTACATTCGAATAGATGTCATTTACATGTTTGATGTAATGCAGTCTAAACATAGAACAGACAATATAGAAACACTTCCCAGCCATTCAGTCATCAGCCAATCAAACAGTCAATCAAGCAATCAATCTAGCAATCAATCAAGCAATCAATCTAGCAAGTATTGTCAAACATCCAATCAATCAGTAAAGCCTTCAAGCAAGCAAGCAATTAGAAAAGCTATTGACCTGTAGTCAAAGGAACTGGATGAATCAATGACAGATGAATGAATGGATCCTACCGATAATCGAGAGGATGAGTGTATTTCTGAAATGCCTGTACAGCGACAACTTGATGATATTTTTCTTTAGGATGAGCAGCCGAATCGTCTGAACGAGGCTGGAGAATATCTGCACGCTCAGTTAAGTCCAACTCCATTTCCACAATCCAACAGTCATCACAAGTCATTGATATATCAAACAATTATATTCATTCATTCATTCATTCATTATATGCATTTATATAGCGCCTCTTCAAGGGGGCTACTCAGAGGCGCTCCCAACCTCAGCGCGGCCAAATAAAACTGTTTTAAGATGAGAGAGGAAAGTCTGAGAAGGATTTTTACAAAGAGAGCGGAGGGTCAGAGGAAGACCATTCCAGGTTGAGGGTCCCACCACCGAGAAAGCACGGCTCTGCATAGTGGAAGTTCGAGCAAAAGGTACTGAGAGTAGACTTTGTTCAGTCGAACGAAGGGAGCGGAAGGGGTGAGAACTAAGAGTAGGGCTACAAAGCTCACAAAGATAGGCAGGAGCAAGGCCTAGCATGCAGCGCCAGACTAGAGTAGATATCCTATACTCAATTCGCTGCTTGAGTGGAAGCCAGTGGAGAACGTCACGCATATAGCTGGAGATGTGGCTGAATTTAGGTATGCGGCCAATAAGGCGGGCTGCAGAGCGCAGGACGCGATCAATGCAACTCAGACGGGAAATTGGTAGGCCAGCATAGAGAGAGCAGCAGTAGTCAAGTCTGGTGGTAACAAAAGAATGGACAAGGGTTGCAGCAGCAGTAGGAGTAAGTGAGCGAGCAACAGTGCGTAGTTGACGGAGTTGATAATAACAGGCACGGCTGAGTGAGTGAATATGTGGAGCAAAGGTGAGCTCTTGGTCCAGAGTAACACCAAGGTCACGGACTCTGGTTGAGAAGACAAAATCAGGAAAGGCATCAGCGATGGTTGTCATATCTAGCTTTTTCAACTGCTGGCGAGTGCCAAGCCAAATGAATTGAGTTTTTAAAGAGTTGAGGCGAAGTCGATTGGACGACATCCAAGTCCCCAAGGCTTCCATGGCAAAGTACATAGACCGGACAGTTGCAACAGAGTCAGAGGCACGACAGTGCTGGTAGGCTTGCACATCATCAGCATACAGATGGGCTTGCATAGCATGGGAGGCAAGAAGAGAGGCAAGATCTGAGGTATAGATTATGAAGAGAAGGGGGCCCAAGACAGAGCCCTGTGGAAGACCGTAAGGAGCGGGGACCCAGAGGGACCTAGAGGGGCCATGGACCACAGAAAAGGAACGATCACTAAGAAAGGATCTCAGCCAGAGGAGCAGAGTACCAGAGAGACCAAAAGATATATGCAGTCGTTCAAGTAAAATGTCATGGTCCACAGTGTCAAACGCTGCACTAACGTCAAAAAGGGCTAAGAGAGTCAGCTGAGAACGATCGATGGCTCCGTAGACATCAGAAAGGAGTCGAAGAAGTAATGTCTCAGTTGAATGACCTTTTCGGAAGCCAGACTGGATTTCCGGAAGCAGGTTGTGAGTCTCAAGGTATGATGTCAGCTGGAGAGCGACTATTTTCTCGATAAGCTTCGAGATAAATGAAACATTAGCAATTGGACGGAAGTTGACTGGATTGTCTGAATCGAGTCCTTCACACTTGAGAACAGGAACCAGGATGGATCGTTTTTGAGACGGCGGCAAGATGCCTTCAAGGATGGAGCGATTGCAGAGGACGGTGAGGAGTGGAAGAAGGACATCCACGAACTCCTGTAGCAGCGATGTTGGGAGGCTGTCAAGTTCACATGATTTAGGAGGCGAGGCGAGAATGATTCGACGTAGATCAGCAGAGTTGACTGGAGTCAGAGTAGATAGGTTGAATGATGTAGGAGGGTAAGCTGGTGGCAGGGAGCCAGCGGTGTCCTCCCGGATGTTGTGCACCTTGGTGGTGAATGAGGTTAGGTAGTCATCAGCGGTAAAAGATGCAACGTGCTGAGAACGATCAGCTTGTCCACGGCCAAGAAGGGCGTTGATTCATTCACTCACAGCATTCATACAGCATTAAAAACATTAAACTCTGAAGCCCTCCCAGCCCAACCTGGGCAAAAGAGAAATTATCAAGTACTGGTAGAAAAACTTTCCTTCCAGCTAGCCTCTCACACTTAGAATGTGGTTGAGCCTGCAGCATACGAAGATGCATGATTTCGAAGCAGAGCCACAACATCTCATCTCAATTTAACTCATTCAATCAATCGAAACGAAACTTAGAAAAGGATATCCACCAACAGATGAGAGAATCTGTGATTGCAAGTGGAATGATTGCGATCAGAAGACTCGGAGACGTATCCGCTTTGTGCTAAACAGAAGAACAATAATAATATAATAGTATATTACCGATGCAATTACATTCAAATTCACATTCAATGCCAGAGTTTAAAGAGAACACAAAGACACAACGTGAAGATGAAGCACAGAGTTCGTCGAATTCCTCTCAGTTAAAACGAAGACTTTGGCAAGTTCTTAGATGAATAACTATGCAATAATTAATTCATTTTTCAAAATTTTATCTGGAGGCATTTGTTGTATGGAGTAACACAAAGGCAAATCTCAATCTGAAGTGTGGACAAATATTTGTTAGGGCCAAGATAGAAGCAAGAAAGAGTCATAGTACACTAAGGGTCTTAAAGCACGATTTAAACTAAGACAACATAGTGAGTTGTGCCTTTTGTGACAATTGATTTCGAAAGCAAACGGTCAAGCAATCAACAATTCCTCAACTGTCCACATTGTTCTATGAAAATGCATTTTCAAGAATTACTATTTTATACTTCAACCGATTTAAACTTTACAATTCAGTTATAATTAATCAGTTCAAACTGAAGCCAAGTCTCCCGTCTTCCAACTATCCATGTTGCCTGCAAAAGAATCTTCTTGAAGAAGGTTTTCAGAAAGTAGGGCTTTTAGGAGGAGTGTTTCTGCACTATGAAGAGATGCATACACGACGTGAAACTTGTTCTCTGATTACATTTAACTGGTACTGTAAAAGCGGACTGATGATTGAATGAGCAATCAAATGAGCAATCAAATGAGCAACCAATCAAATGCATAGATCTATTATTTATCTGAATCGTGTCACTTTAATAATGCAGATGACATGTGGACTTATGGTTATGATAGAAGGACAACTGATATGGCTAAAGTAATTCTTTCATTCTGATTAAAATCGAGAACCATAAAAGATGACAACTTATGGAACGATGTATCACATTTAGCATTCTACCACTGCTCGTACTTTGGTGGCAGTGCCAGCCCCACGAGTGGATAAAGGAGGAGGGCGACACTAACGATCTTTACTATTACACAGTGTCATTACACTGAAACGACTACCACTAGTAGTCACCCATCATAATTCAGAACTTCATGTATAACGCAGCAAAAATGACAGAAAGCTAAGAAATCAAAACATAGGAAATCTAAAAATAATAAAGAAGCAGAAAAACTGTTGATGACATTCTAAATTGAATTTTCCGACGATTCCTACCACAAAGACGCGCATGATGCCTTCGATTGAACTGAGCACGAAATAGACGCAACCGATCGCAGTCACTCGGTGCAACAGCGATCCCAACCGAGGTCTGAAAAGATATACATGTCAAGGATCAGGAGACAACACTTAGACATACAGACGGACAACATATAGACAGACACAACAAAACAGACAGACAGACAGAGAAGTACAACGGCAGAAACAAAAGGACAAAGATCATCTCACTTGTAGTCAAAGTTCATCTCATCAAATTAAAATGAAACCCAGTTCCGCATGATCATTAAATTACAAGTCTGATTAGAACTTTAGGAAGCTGTCAACACCTTTACCGTGGAATGGAAATCTTATTAACTCTCACTTACTTAGTCAAGGGGTTGTTGATTTTTTTTGATGTGTTTTAAAACATTTCTTCATGATGTTGTCGTCATAATGATACTATGATTTGTCTGAAAATAATTCAATAATTTTTTTTATTTTAAGGTCACCCCCTAAAAAATTTCTTTTAGGCGGTGATAAAATTTCTGGGTTGGCTCTAGTTTGTAGGTTTTCGCCTTACAGTGACATTGAACTTGTCTTCTAAAGGTAATAAATAAAAGAAGTATTCCAATTTATTGTGTATACAGTGTTATAGCAATCACGTCAGCCTTATGCCCAGAGGAGGCAGTAAATGGTATATGAGTAGACATTGAAAAGGGTCCAAGTCGTACAATGCAATTTAAGAAGAATCAGTATTGTTGACATACTATCACATTTTCATAGCTCCACGCTATGAGAAGAGGTTCTAGAAAAGAAATAGAAGAATACAAACTGGGGCTTACTTTGTGATTCCAAAGCCAAGGCTGACGATGATGACAAGCATTCTGGCCAGCGTTCGTTTCAAGCAGGAAACCAGTTCGGCAAAAATCAACAACCCCTTGACTAGCAGATGAAAACAGACAGAAGCAAAACTGCGTCAAGTTCATCTAAAGATAACTATTTCTTTTTTCAAAACATTAATAAACTGAGGTACAACACCATCCTCATGTTACAAACATATTAAACATGTTAAACCAAGAGGTTTTTCTGCAGTTAACATTCAATCATAAAGTCTACCATTTAATTAATCACACATGTATAATCGTTGTACAATGTATTGCAGGTCACTGTACAAAAAGTATACATTATACAACTGATTCATACAAGGATACAGCTGATTTATAAAAAGATACAACTGATTCATAAAAAAGATACAACAGATTCACGTAAAGATACAACTGATTCATGTGAAGATATAACTGATTCGTGTAGATATACAACTGATTCATGTAGAGATACAATTGATTCATATAAAGATACAACTGATTCATATAAAGATATAACAGATTCACGTAAAGATACAGCTGATTTATATAAAGATACAATTGATTCATATAAAGATATAACAGATTCACGTAAAGATACAACTGATTTATATAAAGATACAATTGATTCATATAAAGAAAGGCGAAATTAAATAAATATTTCTGAATTACGTTCATCACAGGTTCCTAGCTTTTAAGTGATTTTCTTTCGGTACTGGCAATAGAGAATTTTGACTCATCAACTGCTTGACCTGAAATCTGTTTGGGGTCAAATTCAGTGTCAGTAGCTTTACTGGTGGCACCATAACTGACATGAAATACGCATAATCATCTGCCTGTATTCTTAACTTCTCTCTCAACAATCATGTATGGCCCACAGACTTTGACGGATCATTACATAAGATCATTACATTACATTACATCACCTATTTTATGTGAATATGTTGGGAACGCATATTTTCTTACTGCAAGCATTCAAAATTCACCAATTCTTAGAACAAAAAACACAAAAAGTTAAATGTTAAAATGCTTCTTTTTAGGAAATAATTGGACAATTAGATGTATTGCAAAATTGGATTATATTTTTAGTTTAGTAAGGACACATTTGCCCAAAAAATCGATTTTAGACCTGACACATTCAGCGACTCATAATATCTGAATATTCATTAGACTCATATTATCTGATTATTCATTAGACTCACATTATCTGAATATTCATTAGACTCACATTATCTGAATATTCATTAGACTCACATTATCTGAATATTCATTAGACTCACATTATCTGAATATTCATTAGACTCACATTATCTGAATATTCATTAGACTCACATTATCTGAATATTCATAAGTCGTAGACCATGGCTGTGAATGATGCACTAACCTGATTTACCCGACTCATTCAACGACTCATATTCACCGACAAAAACAGCTTTCTCAACCAATCCTAACAAAAACCAGAAAGACAAGAAATGCAATGTTAGCCACGCTATCATCCTCATTGGCAACAACCATAACCATTATGATGATGACACCACCATCACTACCACGACCACCATCACTACCACATCACTACCATTACCACAACCATCACATCACCATTTCTACCACCATCACAATTGTCACTACCACTGCCAATACTGTCACAACAACCACCATTAAAATCACAACCACCATTTCTACCACCACCACCACTTCCACCACCACCACTACTATTACTACAACCACCACCATTACCATAAAACCTTGACAAACAAACCTAGAAAAATGACGGCACCAATCCAGAGTTGAATTCGCAGGAGTTCTCTCCAGTAGCAGAAGCAGATGATGAGCCAGAAGAACGCGTACAACGCATAAACAACGCACATCGTAGAGTAAAACTACAACAAGACATATTTATATATTAGACTCCATCAGTATGGATGACACTCAACATCCATAAGGACATCACATCTACTCTTCCATGACTGCAACTCTTCCAATAAAACTACTTCACTCTGAAGTCTGGAGCTACAATTGGCGGCAGATCTTGTGACAAGAACGAAGCACCTTGCAAAGGTCATTGCTAGATGGGGTCAAGTGAGGTCAGCACGGACTGGCATTGCTAGAGTTCACACTTATTCATTCATCAAAACAAACTGGACACTGTGGACAAAGAGATGTATCTATCAGATAACACTTCTTGGAGATTGTCCAAAAAAGCGCTCTGGCGAAGAACCATAAAAGTCATAAACCATGCAAAATACACACTCACGCGCGCTGGGTTGTAACCTGGACTGAAAGTTAGGATTAGAGAAAAGACAAGAAAGAATATTAAGTTGCATCTTCACCTTGCATCTTAGTAGGCTAAATTTACAACAGTGGCAAATCCTTTACACAGCCCCATAGCATCGACCACTTGAGTAGACGGCCATAATTATCTGCCACACACTTATTATATTAGATATTTAAATGTAGAAGATGTGAGGAGGCACGTACTGGTAGCAATGGCCAATCAATGATGGACAGGTATCCATGGCGATCTCGCATCTCAACCTCAACTGAAATAAAGAAACATAAGAGAAGAACAAGACAGTAAATAAAGTCTATCGAATCAATCAATGGATATTGTTGTTGTTGGGTTTCATTAATAGAAAACTGGATGAATGGGTGAGAAGGCAGTGGATGGATGGATGGATGAGAAGGCAGTGGATGGATGGATGGATGAGAAGGCAGTGGATGGATGGATGAGAAGGCAGTGGATGGATGGATGGATGAGAAGGCAGTGGATGGATGGATGGATGAGAAGGCAGTGGATGGATGGATGGATGAGAAGGCAGTGGATGGATGGATGGATGAGAAGGCAGTGGATGGATGGATGGATGAGAAGGCAGTGGATGGATGGATGAGAAGGCAGTGGATGGATGGATGGATGAGAAGGCAGTGGATGGATGGATGGATGAGAAGGCAGTGAATGGATGGATGGATGAGAAGGCAGTGGATGGATGGATGGATGAGAAGGCAGTGGATGGATGGATGGATGAGAAGGCAGTGGATGGATGGATGGATGAGAAGGCAGTGGATGGATGGATGGATGAGAAGGCAGTGGATGGATGGATGGATGAGAAGGCAGTGGATGGATGGATGGATGAGAAGGCAGTGGATGGATGGATGGATGAGAAGGCAGTGGATGGATGGATGAGAAGGCAGTGGATGGATGGATGGATGAGAAGGCAGTGGATGGATGGATGGATGAGAAGGCAGTGGATGGATGGATGGATGAGAAGGCAGTGGATGGATGGATGGATGAGAAGGCAGTGGATGGATGGATGAGAAGGCAGTGGATGGATGGATGAGAAGGCAGTGGATGGATGGATGGATGAGAAGGCAGTGGATGGATGGATGGATGAGAAGGCAGTGGATGGATGGATGGATGAGAAGGCAGTGGATGGATGGATGGATGAGAAGGCAGTGGATGGATGGATGGATGAGAAGGCAGTGGATGGATGGATGAGAAGGCAGTGGATGGATGGATGAGAAGGCAGTGGATGGATGGATGAGAAGGCAGTGGATGGATGGATGGATGAGAAGGCAGTGGATGGATGGATGGATGAGAAGGCAGTGGATGGATGGATGGATGAGAAGGCAGTGGATGGATGGATGGATGAGAAGGCAGTGGATGGATGGATGGATGAGAAGGCAGTGGATGGATGGATGGATGAGAAGGCAGTGGATGGATGGATGGATGAGAAGGCAGTGGATGGATGGATGGATGAGAAGGCAGTGGATGGATGGATGAGAAGGCAGTGGATGGATGGATGGATGAGAAGGCAGTGGATGGGTGGATGGATGAGAAGGCAGTGGATGGATGGATGGATGAGAAGGCAGTGGATGGATGGATGGATGAGAAGGCAGTGGATGGATGGATGGATGAGAAGGCAGTGGATGGATGGATGGATGAGAAGGCAGTGGATGGATGGATGGATGAGAAGGCAGTGGATGGATGGATGGATGAGAAGGCAGTGGATGGATGGATGGATGAGAAGGCAGTGGATGGATGGATGGATGAGAAGGCAGTGGATGGATGGATGAGAAGGCAGTGGATGGATGGATGGATGAGAAGGCAGTGGATGGATGGATGGATGAGAAGGCAGTGGATGGATGGATGGATGAGAAGGCAGTGGATGGATGGATGGATGAGAAGGCAGTGGATGGATGGATGAGAAGGCAGTGGATGGATGGATGAGAAGGCAGTGGATGGATGGATGGATGAGAAGGCAGTGGATGGATGGATGGATGAGAAGGCAGTGGATGGATGGATGGATGAGAAGGCAGTGGATGGATGGATGGATGAGAAGGCAGTGGATGGATGGATGAGAAGGCAGTGGATGGATGGATGGATGAGAAGGCAGTGGATGGATGGATGGATGAGAAGGCAGTGGATGGATGGATGGATGAGAAGGCAGTGGATGGATGGATGGATGAGAAGGCAGTGGATGGATGGATGGATGAGAAGGCAGTGGATGGATGGATGGATGAGAAGGCAGTGGATGGATGGATGAGAAGGCAGTGGATGGATGGATGGATGAGAAGGCAGTGGATGGATGGATGGATGAGAAGGCAGTGGATGGATGGATGGATGAGAAGGCAGTGGATGGATGGATGGATGAGAAGGCAGTGGATGGATGGATGAGAAGGCAGTGGATGGATGGATGAGAAGGCAGTGGATGGATGGATGGATGAGAAGGCAGTGGATGGATGGATGGATGAGAAGGCAGTGGATGGATGGATGGATGAGAAGGCAGTGGATGGATGGATGGATGAGAAGGCAGTGGATGGATGGATGGATGAGAAGGCAGTGGATGGATGGATGAGAAGGCAGTGGATGGATGGATGAGAAGGCAGTGGATGGATGGATGAGAAGGCAGTGGATGGATGGATGGATGAGAAGGCAGTGGATGGATGGATGGATGAGAAGGCAGTGGATGGATGGATGGATGAGAAGGCAGTGGATGGATGGATGGATGAGAAGGCAGTGGATGGATGGATGGATGAGAAGGCAGTGGATGGATGGATGGATGAGAAGGCAGTGGATGGATGGATGGATGAGAAGGCAGTGGATGGATGGATGGATGAGAAGGCAGTGGATGGATGGATGAGAAGGCAGTGGATGGATGGATGGATGAGAAGGCAGTGGATGGGTGGATGGATGAGAAGGCAGTGGATGGATGGATGGATGAGAAGGCAGTGGATGGATGGATGGATGAGAAGGCAGTGGATGGATGGATGGATGAGAAGGCAGTGGATGGATGGATGGATGAGAAGGCAGTGGATGGATGGATGGATGAGAAGGCAGTGGATGGATGGATGGATGAGAAGGCAGTGGATGGATGGATGGATGAGAAGGCAGTGGATGGATGGATGGATGAGAAGGCAGTGGATGGATGGATGAGAAGGCAGTGGATGGATGGATGGATGAGAAGGCAGTGGATGGATGGATGGATGAGAAGGCAGTGGATGGATGGATGGATGAGAAGGCAGTGGATGGATGGATGGATGAGAAGGCAGTGGATGGATGGATGAGAAGGCAGTGGATGGATGGATGAGAAGGCAGTGGATGGATGGATGGATGAGAAGGCAGTGGATGGATGGATGGATGAGAAGGCAGTGGATGGATGGATGGATGAGAAGGCAGTGGATGGATGGATGGATGAGAAGGCAGTGGATGGATGGATGGATGAGAAGGCAGTGGATGGATGGATGAGAAGGCAGTGGATGGATGGATGAGAAGGCAGTGGATGGATGGATGAGAAGGCAGTGGATGGATGGATGGATGAGAAGGCAGTGGATGGATGGATGGATGAGAAGGCAGTGGATGGATGGATGGATGAGAAGGCAGTGGATGGATGGATGGATGAGAAGGCAGTGGATGGATGGATGGATGAGAAGGCAGTGGATGGATGGATGGATGAGAAGGCAGTGGATGGATGGATGGATGAGAAGGCAGTGGATGGATGGATGAGAAGGCAGTGGATGGATGGATGAGAAGGCAGTGGATGGATGGATGAGAAGGCAGTGGATGGATGGATGGATGAGAAGGCAGTGGATGGATGGATGGATGAGAAGGCAGTGGATGGATGGATGGATGGATGGATGAAACAATGAGTTAGTGAAGCAAGAGTAAAAATCCAAAATGGCAACTGAATGAAACAAACAAAGTGCATAAGAGCTTTCTATCATCTATCCATCCATTTATCCACCATCCCACCCACAATCATCTGTCTATTGTACCTTTCAGTTGTATTTATTTGAACAGAGCAACAAAATGGAAGCACATTGTAAGTAGCACATTAAGCACTTGCTCCAGTGAAGATAGGTTGGAATAGAATTTAATGGAAATAAATTGTGAACGTACCGGAGATGTTGAAAGACGATTGCGTGGATGGCGATGCGTCGATTGAAACGACGTGAATGGCGTCTCCATCCGTCAGAAACGTCTTTCCCTGAAAATAAATGTTAAAGGAAATGTCAGCTCCAATCAAAACGAGTCAATTTAGGTCTTAAGGTCAGCTGAAACAAGGTGAGGTAAGGCTGGGTATCTCAATATTTAGTAAAACAACATCATTAATCATTGCATATACATTAATCATTGCATATACATCGTTTCATGTTCATGAATTCGAGCTTCCAGTAAAAGATAACAGGAATTTCGTATCACGGATCCTATAATAAACAAATTTCTCTTTAATCAAAAGTCTTCAATTTTCAATTAACTTTTCGAACGTTCTTTCCTGCTCTTATTTATAAAATCGTGTGTTTGGGCGTGGTGTGTCATCAATGTGTTTGGATTTATAATAATATATATATATATGCATATATATATATATATTAGTAAATGCCGTTATATGAACAAATAATAATTGATATCTTGCATGGTCATAAGTTATGGCTGTTCGTTTCTTAGAAAACTCCATCAGTCAGAATTCACACGCAGCAGCTCATCTGGTTTCTGTGAATTCTAATTAAAAGCAACTTCGACGAATTGAAGACCTTATGCTTTCAAGCAATGCATTTCCTCAAAATGGCTGATGTAATGTTTGTACTTAATGACACTTAACATCAAGTAGGCCAGCGCAGAGAGCGACTCTGAGTAGGTTTCTTGAAGAAGCACTATAAAAAATTTCTCAATCAATCAATCAATCAATTCAGACCTTCATGTCACTCAGACTTTTGCCTTCAGTAGGACTTTTGCTACACAGCAACTGCTCTACTAACATGACATTGACTACGTATGACTGAGTTATATTAAAGCGTTTTAATTTCAAAGAACTGACATTCAATTATGATCCTCCATCTGCAGGTGAAGATAATTAACATCAAATAGAACACAATGACAAGTAATTTCATTCTTTTAGGACAAAGCCGTACTTTGCTAAGCTTCACAGCTTTACTGTTTATTACCCGTTTTAATTATGTTAAATTAAAATTTACAATAAATTACAACACAATATGCAAAAGAGTAAACGAATGAACGAACGAACAGTGCTTACTATATTAACGAGTTGTTTACATGGGATCGGTTCGCCAGGAGACGACTCGTATGAATTGTCCACCTAAGAAATGTCACGCACATCAATCAAAACAATGATGAAATACAATGAACTCAATATAGAATTCTCAAGTACAGTGCAGTATGCACAACAACACAGGGAGATGGTACAGAAGTCAAGGTAAGACAAATGGCAGGTGACACAGATGAATCACGGTGAAACAAAGGGCTGGATAGGCAAGTGAGTCAAGATAAAACAAATGGCAGGGTAGACAGATGAGTCAAGTTAAGCCAATGCAAGGCAAGCAAAGACGAGACAAGACTTGATCATAAGTTGGAAGCAGAGTGTAAAAGCAGTGAGATATCAAGTGTAAATCAACGGGTATCCTCAGTCTTGCATGGTCTTGGACCTCATGTCTTGGTCTTGGGTCTCAGACCTCTCGGCACTGCAAAGTCTTTATTTTCGTCTTAATCTTGGAACTCAACTGCCTTAGTCTTGTCTTGAAATTTTAGGTTTTGCAAATGACACAGCTAACAATTGCCATGAAACTAGTTTTAAAGATGATCAAAATTAATCACGCAGTGAACGTTGCTGACTTGTGCAATCATTCGCTCACATTCTGAATTTTAATTACAATGAGGTTGGTCAGTTTGAAATCAAACGAAGATATTATTATTATTATTACAATTTATTTTAAAAGCCTCAGCAACATCGCAACCATGCTTTTTGTAAGCATTAAAGAACCACAACTGACCATCATTTCATGACACACTCTTCTTTAAAACATTTTAAAGCTTGCAACGAAAACCTCAGCAGAACAACAGACTTTCAAATCTTTTGCACGATGTTCATCTTTGGTTAGTAGATAATCAACATTGTGTTTCATTTTTTATTGCCATGATTTATCCATCCTGGAAGTTTATAATCTTGAATAACCTTCTACTATTTTCACATGTTTTTCATTTGTTTAACTTAAGCAGTTTTAACCAGACAACATTCACCACAACTAGTTTCTACAATAAACTGCAATGACATCCTCAAAAACATATGAAAGCATGGTTGATGGTCTTTTCATCTGCGCTTCATGCTTATACAAATCATTCTGACATATAATTCATCAATATTCATTACGATTGAAATCTTACAACGTTGATTCCAAAATCATCAAATGCACAGAGCGCCACAGCAGAGCTGAACTTAAGGAAAACGTCGGCATTCTTTTCCGTTTCACAAGACAACACTACAGACAAAGCAGAAGAAGAATTGCATCACTGTTTATCTCATATTGACACAAATTTAAAATGGACATACACTTTATTTATTGTGATCTTGGCAAGAGAATGGATCATTTGTTGGGAATGGACTTATGAACAACTTCCATATCATTAGAAAGTCATGGTAAAAATTTCATGTTTGATACATCATAGTTTATGCCCTGCAAAAATGAAAACATAAAAAATCATTTGGTGGGAAATTGCAAATAAGAATTTAATCTGTCTCTACCCAATGCAAATATTACATATTTTGGCCTTAATACATCAAGTGGCATTAAATAGTTTGTAAAACAGTGAAATGTATCTAACACAAACGTTGCCTTATGCCAGAGCGTGTGGTGAAATTGCTTTCAACAAAAAGTTCTTGACTACACGAAAAGTAACAGCCCAGGTGATTAGAATAGTTAACCAAAGCAAAGAAATATTCTAAAATGCATAGCTCTCTGCTGAAATAAGACGCAGAATTCCCCACATCCATTCTTACATATCCTTTCCTTCATATCCATTCCTACATATCCTTTCCTTCTATCCACATCTCAGAAGTTCTGTCCATTTTAGCCGTGCTAGTTCTGGAGCACTTTTAAGTAGTCGCCTTGAAGGAGCGCTGTATAAAACCTCGTAATGAAAGAACTCAATGAGCAAATGTTGTTGTGTTAAGCAGTTGATGATACCTTGGAATGCAATTGTCGAGTTCCTGTACAAACTCTTGCTAATGTTGACAGATGGCGAATCCTGCGCAAAACAACCGAAACAGGAAACAGATTTAAGTAACTTTGTCATACGCTCATCCATAACATAGCACTACCAACAATCAGAAACATGTTCTTTTGCATCTGATGCAAGAACACTAAAAACTATTGCTACCGCTGTAGTAAACATTCAGGCATGATGATGTTATGTGTCTGGAGCAAACTGCCAATGACTGCAATGACTCTTAAGTAGACAAAACAGTTTGGTTGGAATATTGAAGTGAGCAGGTGCCAACATAGAGATGCAACTGGCACAGCAGACGACCGTATCCTCGAAGCTATCAAGTAGAGTCGGGACCATGTGCTGTGCCGCTTAAATCTGCCACCCATGCAATGCCACTTTGCCGTCTTCATCTGTGAAACCACAAATGAAAACTCTCTTGCAAGGATCATAACAAATTCAAGCCAAGGTTTTATACAACCAATGCTGAAAAGTGAATATAAAACCAAATATTCTTAACACTTCAGTAAGATATCATTTTCTTTATTTATTATCTCTAACGGTAAGCTACAATGTGGTTATTTGCTAGGATTCATACAACAGTAAGACAAATATCATCATCACCTGGGGCATTCCACGCCAAATCAACACGGTCATCATACATCGCCATCTCCGATTTTGTTGAAATTTGGTATGGTGAAAAGCCACTACGAAAAACTTTCAAAACCAGAATTTTAGATTTTTGGGTCAACCGGTGTCCGAGATATGGGTCAGTGAACTTGACCGAAATTGACCGATTTCTGCTGACCGGCCGAGGTTCAAACTGCTGTATCTCTGCTCCTACTACACCTAGAGTCACAATTAAGATACCAAATTGAAGGTATTAAATAGTTCTATCTGGGCAAAGCACTCACAGGCATTCATATTTAGTTGGGAAAAAATTCTGAGCCACTGTAACCTACTGATACTGACCTAGGTCAGTTTGTAAAATCACAATATTATCAAATAATTCCCATGCAAAGCTTTCATTGTTCCTAACAATTGGTGAAAATTTCAGAGTGGGCGCTCCAATAGTTTATTTACAGTGATTTTTTAAAAGTACAGTCATTGTTGTAATTCGCGACCGGCGATATAACATGACTATTTAACTGCTGAATCCCAGCTGTCATTATCAAAGATTTTTACACATTTCTTGTTCTAAGTTCTAGCATTATCTTTCACAGCATGGAGTAAAAGAATTAGACTTATTTGCATGCTCACTGGTTGTTATTTACATATGTAAAGGAATTGCTTAGGTCCTCAATTTCATAGTTTTCCCTGCTGGCATAAACTAAAATGATAATATTATGACGTCGGTTGCAATTTTAAATAGCTTTTTAAGTTATTATAAGTGGAGTTGTGATAAAATACCTCAAATAGACATACTGCTCTAATAGAATCTTAAAATAAGTCTCCAGGTATATCTGACATAGTCTTACGATCATGTTGTGATCCATTCAAATGTCATAAACAGTTAAAGATGACTGGACTGCAAGCTTCCGCATCAGCTACAATACAGCTGCATCTGTCTATAAAGGTCGTGGATAAGCTGTGTGCTCCATGTAGCAAAAAGATTTAAACTTTTTAACAAGCCCAGGAGAAACATAATAACTCATCATCAGAAAGAGACCCTGAACCCATGACCATTGACCACTGATTTAGTCAACGATGTCTCCAACTGATGCACTGTCTATACTAAATTCATCACTGTTGGGACAACTATAATGCATCAGGAAAAAATAACTTTAATTTTATGTGACATAAATTTGTTGTATTTGGATACTATAATATTCTCTGTTTAGATTAAATAAATTGATATGCTGCAGATTTGTGGTTGTGGCAGGGATATCAAAGATCTATCTGGCAAAGTACAATGGCCACGAATCTTGACCATGATGGTACCTTTAAAAAATCACTGTAAATAAACTATTGGAGCGCCCACTCTGAAATTTTCACCAATTGTTAGGAACAATGAAAGCTTTGCATGGGAATTATTTGATAATATTGTGATTTTACAAACTGACCTAGGTCAGTATCAGTAGGTTACAGTGGCTCAGAATTTTTTTCCAACTAAATATGTGTCAACCTCCAATTGACCTTCAAAGTTTACTTCCTTTTATTTCAGTTCAGTAGCGCAGCCTACGCCTAACCTAGTCACTGTACTTCGATATCTAAAGCTAGTGTATAAGTTTCTAAAGTTCTTAACTTGTTCAATTACAACAAAGCTCTGTTTCTTGTATTTTCTTCTTCTTTCATAACAACGCAAATAATACAACAATGCATCCACGACAACAAACGCTTGAATTCTACGACAGCAACGCAACTATTATTATCTAACTCCACTGTTCTCTAAAACGTCTTCTACTCTCTACTACCAACTCCTTCTTCTACAACGTATCTCACTGTCTGGGCGTACACTCTTCCCCTTGCCGCTCTGTCCTTCTATCTGCCTCTCTCCGTCTATCTGTCCGTCTGTCTGCCTATCTCTCTCTCTCTCTCGCTCTCCGGCGACGGTCGGCCGAGCCGCGCCAACTTTCCCGCCAGTCTGTCACCTGC
Source organism: Lumbricus terrestris (assembly GCA_949752735.1). Taxonomy (NCBI): domain Eukaryota; kingdom Metazoa; phylum Annelida; class Clitellata; order Crassiclitellata; family Lumbricidae; genus Lumbricus; species Lumbricus terrestris. The sequence continues at coordinate 2,565,737 of OX457052.1, forward strand.
AGGCCTAACTGTCTAGACGCTGACCTTGAGCTGGTCTATTCGTACGCCTAAACATCGACTGACCACATAGACTATACAACATTAGCTCACATTACCTCCCTCCTTTCTTTTAAAGAGAGCTAATTATCTATAAAAATTAGCGAACGTACCTTAACTAAACAATGCAAATAGTCCATAACATAATACATCATAAAATATCTTACACTACAATCTAGACAGACAATCAGCTACTACATTCAATTTACCTTTCTTATAGTTCAACAGAATGTCAAAATTTTGCAATGATAAAGACCATCTGACTAATTTAGCAGATTTCGACATTGATTCAGTCAAATAAACTAAAGGATTATGGTCTGTAAAAACATTGATTTTAGAACCAATAAGAATTTCTTTCAACTTGTTTAAAGCCCATATGATTGCATAGGCTTCCTTCTCAATCGTCGCCCACCTCCTCTGAGTATCTGTCAGCTTCTGACTGATAAATGAAACAGGACGTTCAATCCCTTCCTCGTCCACCTGAGACAGTACAGCTCCCACAGCAAAATCACTGCTATCACAGTACAAATTAAATGGTTTCCCAACCTCAAACATATATAGAATCACATTTGATAAGACCATCTGTTTAAGGGAATCAAAAGATTTCTGATGTGCATCAGTCCAAACAATGTTATCAGGTACTTTCTTGCTGGTCAAGTCTGTCAATGGTTTAGCAATTTCAGCAAAATTACAGATAAACTGTCTGTAAAATCCAAAAAATCCTAAGACTTGCTTCACTTCCTTCCTGGTTTCAGGTTTCTTCAAATTAATTAAACTGTCAATCCTGTCTGGATTCATCATCTTCTTCCCTGATCCTATGAGGTGACCGATGAACTTCACCTCACTCTTACCAAACACACATTTCTTCAAGTTCAATGTTACATTATGCAGTCTTATTTGTTTCAAAAATAATTCCAAATGTCTTAAATGAATGTCCCAATCATTCGAATGCACTGCAATGTCATCAACATAAGGTTCAGTAAAATCATGAATCGGTTGCAAGATCATATTTATCGCTTTTACAAAAGTCCGTCCAGAGTTAATCATTCCAAACGGAACACGCGTAAATTCATACAGTCCATTATGTGTAACAAACGCAGTCTTCCATTGGTCACTCTTTTTCACAGGACAAGTCCAATATGCACTGCGACAGTCCATAACAGAAATGAACTTGGATTTTCCAACTTTGCTCAAGACATCGTTGACGATTGGCATAGGATATCGGCAATTTTCAGTAAAAGAGTTAATGTACCTGTAGTCACAAGCCAATCTCAAGGATCCATTCTTCTTTTTGACAATGACAAGTGGACTTGCCATTCTGCTTGACGATGGTTGAATGATGTTTTCTTTCAGCATCTCTTGTATTTGTTTTTCCACTTCTGCTCGGTATATTAATGGTATTCGATATGCCACGAATTCTTTTTCTCGAAAGTCGGGTCTCAGCACCACTTCGTGTTCTACTAATGTACATAGTCCAGGTTGGTCTGAAAATCTGTCTGCATATCGATTCAGTACATCAAGTAATTGTTTCTGCTGTTCGCTGGTCAGATGTCCAATTTGTTCGTAATCCAATTGAAGTGACTTCTGTTTTGTCTCTGAATAGTCTTCCTTCAGCGGTATTTCTACCACTGATCCAAATTCGTCATCCTCTTCCACGATCAGACCACAAGACAATGTTCTCGTAATGAACTTCCTCATCTTGTTAGCATGAATAATCCGTCGACCGTTTTCGTTCATGTCCACCAGATACGAATATTTGGATCTTCTTTGCAGGACCGTGCATGGACCATGCCATCGGGAGATCAATTTATTGGTTGACGTTGGATACAGCACGATGACGTTCTCTCCTGGCTCGAATTCTTTATCTTTTGCTCTTTTGTTGTATTGACTGGCGTACTGTTTTTGCTTTTCTTCAGCACAGCTCTCGGCGAATGTCAAGGCCTTTTCCATGTCTGCTCTTAAATTCTTCAGGTACTTCGCCGGTTGCACTCCAATGTTCGGTGGTAGATTTATTTCTTTGGTCCAGCTTTCTTTAAGGATGGTGAGTGGCCCTCTCGGCAACTTTCCATAGACCAGCAAATACGGTGCCACTCCTGTAGTTGCATTAGGCACTTCTCTCAATGCCCAGACTGTAAATGGAATAATTTTATGCCACTGTCTCGGATTTTCCACAACGACATGATGAATCATTTTCTTGAACGTTTGATTCCATCTCTCCACCAATCCTGCCGCTTCTGGATGTCCTGGCGAATCGAATCGAGGACAACACCCCATCAGTTTCAGAAATTCTCTTGTTAGACTGGCTGTAAAATTCGTCCCTCTATCACTCGTTATCACTGACGGAACTCCCACATCCATGAACAGCTTCATCAAAGCTTCGCATACAGCCTTAGCGGTCAATGACTTCATCAAGAATATTGTCGGCCATCTTGTACATGAGTCCACGATGCACAAACAATACTTATGCCCTGCTGCTGAAGTCGGTTCGATTGGTCCTACGACGTCCATAGTCATTCTTCTGAACGGTACATCCTCTCTTGGTATTGGTGTAATCGGCACTCGATCCATCACCAAACTTCGTGCTTTCAACTGACACTTCTCACAGGACTTGCAGAACTTCACCACATCTCTACGCATTCTTGGCCACACAAAGGACAACTTGATACGTTCCCTTGTCTTCTCTTCTCCCAAGTGTCCGCCAAATACTGACTCATGTGCCAATTCCATCACCTGAATTCTTCTTTCCTTCGGCAACACCAACTGATACACCAACTGGTCCAACATTTGATGCTTCTTATACATCAACCCATTCACCACACTAAACTCTGATCCTTTGTCTTCAGCTATCTTCCACCACGACCTCAGTGACTCGTCATTTCTCTGCTGCTCTTCAAATTTCTTTGCGTCTGCCAATTGTCTTTCATCACTCGTATTCTCGGCAAACAAATCCCTCATACTCGTGTCTATTTCACCGTCACTCTCAGAATCATCATCATTATCACGTTCACATGCAACCATCTCTTCTTCAATTTCATTGTTTCCAGATGTTATTCCTTCTTCTTCTTCTTGAACGCTTTGTTCATCATCGCTTTCTGTGTCCTCATCTAGCAAACTTTCATTTGACTTTTCCTCTTCTCCTTCTTCCACTTCTCTTCTCCGACTCTGTGCTCGTGTAGTCACATTCGCTTGCAATTCTCCTTGTAATACATTCACTGGTGGAACCTCTTTCAGTTCTGCGATTATCTCTGGATGCAGCAAGAACTTTTCTTTGTTATCTTTGCACAAGACTGCCGGAATGCTGGCACACACCAAGGTTAAATATGGCGCGATATTTACTCCCTTGTCTTTCAAATCTCCTCCTTCGTTATGACAACTCATCCGCACTTCGATTTTCACCAACTTAGCTGGAATGGGTTCTCCAGCCACACATTGCAAATGTACTCTGCCAATTTCTTCCACTGTCGCTCCTTTCAACAATTCCTCATTGATTACTGGAATCTCCGTACCAGAGTCAATCAGCGCTCTGACTTGCACGGGATGACAACTGTCATCATTTCCACGTATCTCTACATTGACATGCTGTAGTAAAGACTTCTTCGTACGTTGACACTCATCTTTGCTTTCTGTTTCTCGACCAGTATCTTTAATTGGAGCAGAATTTACTATTTCTCTCTGTATAGCAAATTGAGGCGTGCACTTCATCACTGACTTCACTTCCGTTTCGCGGTTGTCTTGTTCTTCAGACTGATTCGGTGCATTCATTACTTGTATCTGATTTACTCTGAGATTTTCTGCACTTCGAGTAAATCTATTTCTCAGATTTGTCATTCTGGGTGGTGCTTTGCAATCCTTTATCAGATGTCGGTCTGACTGACAATTATGGCAACGTTTCTTAACAATCCCTCTCTGTTCAGTGCTCTCCCGCCTGTAATTGTACGCTGTATTGTTTTCTCTTTGGCGTCCCATCACTGGAATTCGACTGTACATTTGTCTGTCACCCGTTGCTTCTCTTCTATCTTGACCAAACTGTCTTCCAGGAGCACCATCATTCCTTGCTTCGTTATTTCTGGCTTGGTTTCCTGTTTCTTTGTTATTACTATTCCACCTGGGTTGCTTCGAACTATTTCCCCATGCTTCATATTTCGGTTTGTCTTGAAACATTAGACCAATTCGATTGTTCACGTGTACGTCTGCGAGTTCTGCAACATTACTAGCTTCAAAGCATTCAGTACCCTCTTTTGCTAGTACGAACTGTAGTGGACCCGGTGGTAGACATTCTTTCAATTTATCCGCCACCAACAGATCAAATAACTTCTCGTAGCTTTTGCCCACTCGCCTACTTCTGACATAATAGTTCAACAGATTCTTCAATCTTGCTGTAAACATCGTGTATGTTTCTTCTGCCGTTTTCCTCGCATCTCCAAATCGTGATCGATATTCTCTCGCTGTCAATTTGAATTCTTTCAGTAAATGTTCTTTCACTATGTCGTAATCATCCAGATCATCGAAAGACAATCGGTTCAACACCGTTCTTGCTCTAGGCGTCATTAGTGGCAACAGCAATTTGACCCAAAACTGCTTTTCCACCGTAAAACTGTTGAATGCATTCTCAACTGTCTCAAAATATAATGGCACCTCCATCATATCATATGGCATCTTAGGTAATACGTGTTTCATTGCATCACCTATCCTTTTAATCTTGGACACCATTGTCTCACTTTCTCTGATCCTGTTTCGTTCTGACTCCTCACGGCTTCTTCTTTCGTCTTCATTTCGTTCCCTCAGTCTATTTTGATCTTCTACCCTACGCAGTTCTTCTTGTTCTATCTTCTGCTGCAACAATTCTAACTGCCTTCTGCGTTCCTCCTTTTCAATAGCCATTTCTCGGAGCTGAGCTTCCTTAAGAGCGAGTTTCTTTTGTTCTAATTCTAATTGTTCTTCCCTTTCTCTTTCCGCTTTTTCCAAATTTTCTTTCTCCATTTTCAATTCTTCCTGTCGAATCTCTTCGGCTCTTTGTAATTCTGCCAAACGCATGGCTTCTTTGTCTTCCTCACGAATCTTTTGCTCTTCCATCTGTTGTTTTCGTATTTCTTCATCACTTTTCCTTGCTCTCTCGTATTCTATCATCAATTCCATTCTTCTTCGTTCAGCTTCGTCACGATCTCTTTTCAGTTGTTCTAGCTGAAGCTGGAACTGCTGCTTCTGCATCTCAATCTCTTGTTGTCTCATCCTTTCTGCTTGTTCTGCTCTTGCTTTTTCCTCTAGTCGAAGCTTTTCTGTTCGTTCAATCTGCTCTTGTATCCGTTCTTTCTCCTCCTGTCTCCGTTTCTCCTCTTTCTCTTTATCTTCTTGTCTACGTTTCTCCTCTTTCTCTTTATCTTCTTGTCTACGTTTCTCCTCTTTCTCTTCTCGTCTACGTTGCTCCTCTTTCTCTTCTTGTTTTTGTTCTTTCTCTTCCTGTCTCCGCTGCTCCTCTTTCTCTTTCTCCTCCTGTCTCCGTTTCTCCTCTTTCTCTTTATCTTCTTGTTTACGTTGTTCTTCTTTCTCTTTCTCCTCTTTTCTCCATTGTTCCTCTTCTTGTTTCCGTTCTTTCTCCTCTTGTCTCCGTTCTTTTTCTTCCTGTCTCCGTTGCTCCTCTTTTTCTTTTTCTTCTTGTCTGCGTTGCTCCTCTTTTTCTTTTTCTTCTTGTCTGCGTTGCTCCTCCCTCATCATCATAAATTGCATCAACGCCTCCATAGACATCGGTGCCGGTGGTTTTTCAATTGGTTTCTCCTCAGCGCCACCCACAGCACCTTTCTCTTCAGCTTCCTTTTTAAGCCAAACCTCTGCTAATGCTCTCATCAAATTTTCTCTAGACATCTCTTCGACTTCTTCTACGTCTAGACCCTCTTCAATTAATAACTTTATTAATCGATCAGAAGACATCTTCTTTATACTGGCTTGCTTTTGTTCTGTAAGTTTCTCCATCTTTCTTCTTTACTTCAGTGATTACCGTGAAGAAATCAAGGGAGTGGCTATGAATATCTGTGATTGGCTGACTTTAATTCTTTTGGCTCCTTGGGTAAACAAGCAAGTTTTGTATACCTCTCTCTGGCGTTGCGTTGTCGTAATGTCGTTCGTATGTCCGTTGTATCTTCTCACCAGTTGTTCGGATGCTCGGACTGCTTCTCCGATTGATCAAATGCTCAGTTTCCTTCTCCCGTGTGGTCGGCTCCTCAGATTGATTCGATATTCACCGTCCGTAACTTGGCGTCGAAAACGCTTCGTAAGCAAAATCCACCGAAAATATTCCTCCAATTGAAAATATTCCTCCAATTGAAAATATTCCTCCGATTGAAAATATTCCTCCAATTGAAAATATTCCTCCGATTGAAAATATTCCTCCAAATGAAAATATTCCTCCAATTGAAAATATTCCTCCGATTGAAAATATTCCTCCAAATGAAAATATTCCTCCAATTGAAAATATTCCGCCAATTGAAAATATTCCTCCGATTGAAAATATTCCTCCAATTGAAAATATTCCTCCAAATGAAAATATTCCGCCAATTGAAAATATTCCTCCAACTGAAAATATTCCTCCAATTGAGTTCGCTATCCCAACGTCCTTTGCTTGAATTCAGTATCCCACCGCTGCCACCAAAATGTCAACCTCCAATTGACCTTCAAAGTTTACTTCCTTTTATTTCAGTTCAGTAGCGCAGCCTACGCCTAACCAAGTCACTGTACTTCGATATCTAAAGCTAGTGTATAAGTTTCTAAAGTTCTTAACTTGTTCAATTACAACAAAGCTCTGTTTCTTGTATTTTCTTCTTCTTTCATAACAACGCAAATAATACAACAATGCATCCACGACAACAAACGCTTGAATTCTACGACAGCAACGCAACTATTATTATCTAACTCCACTGTTCTCTAAAACGTCTTCTACTCTCTACTACCAACTCCTTCTTCTACAACGTATCTCACTGTCTGGGCGTACACTCTTCCCCTTGCCGCTCTGTCCTTCTATCTGCCTCTCTCCGTCTATCTGTCCGTCTGTCTGCCTATCTCTCTCTCTCTCTCGCTCTCCGGCGACGGTCGGCCGAGCCGCGCCAACTTTCCCGCCAGTCTGTCACCTGCAGGCCTAACTGTCTAGACGCTGACCTTGAGCTGGTCTATTCGTACGCCTAAACATCGACTGACCACATAGACTATACAACATTAGCTCACAATATGAATGCCTGTGAGTGCTTTGCCCAGATAGAACTATTTAATACCTTCAATTTGATATCTTAATTGTGACTCTAGGTGTAGTAGGAGCAGAGATACAGCAGTTTGAACCTCGGCCGGTCAGCAGAAATCGGTCAATTTCGGTCAAGTTCACTGACCCATATCTCGGACACCGGTTGACCCAAAAATCTAAAATTCTGGTTTTGAAAGTTTTTCGTAGTGACTTTTCACCATACCAAATTTCAACAAAATTGGAAACGATGATGTTCATTTTTTTCTTCAAATGTGTTGATTTGGCATGGAATGCCCCACCTTCTAATCTATACACCCAGCACCATTCACCCATGTCTTGCACAATTCACTTGTAAGTACAATGCACATCATTTAATTCAGTTCACCATCATAACTACTATATTCATTACAAGCCACTTTAATACTTGAGTAATTGCCATGGAGGGAAGCTGTATTGCTCTATTCTATTCAAGTCTTTGTGGCCACGTTGTTCATGCATTGAGGGATGCAGGTGATAAACCATCTTCAACAATTCGTGTGCACCGATGTTTGACGCTTGGGGACCGTGTGTGTCGGTTAGGATCAGGTCAGGCGTTGTGAGGGTCGGTTAGAGTAAGGTTGTGTCAGGTTAGTGTTAGGGTTAGTGTCGTCATTAGATACTATATACTAAGATATTGTGTATGCTTCGGTCCCCGATACTGCAATTTCGCCCAAAGCTTTTCCGCCGCGGGATTGTATTACTTTTGCAGCGGAATCTTCCGCCGCAGAAGATTTTTCTAAAATTTAACAATATTTATGAGATATCGATTCTTACCGTCGTGAGATTGAAACTCCACTTTCCCTGTTCTGGCAGCGCCTCTACACTGCAAGAAAATACTGCAACAAACAGAGCAATTAATAAGAATCTTCTGCAAAAGATGTGGATTTTCATTTCAAAAAGAATTATTTATTTCTGAACGATAATTTATTTATTTCTTAATCACAAGGTGTTTTGGTTTGACAGATTTCGTTGCTATGACCTTCGAGCTTCATGAAGTTTCATGAATAGCCCAGAAAACGCCCAACTGCTATCCACGGAAATAATACGGCTCTGTGGCAGACCAATGTAATGTAAATCTTCGAGAATTTCTCAGCGCCCACAAAAGCAGGTTTTTTTTAACGTGCAGCTGCACACAAAATGTGCAGTTCTAAATGGATTTGAGCACTTGCAGAAGCACTTCTGTAGGCCTACAGTTAAAACTAGCTGATATAGAAAACAGTCTCCTGGGTGATCCTGGCACTCCTCAGCAGATTATATCCCCTACAATGGAAAAGAACCGTGATTCGCAAGGTATGCGGGTTAATTTCCCCCTATAAGTCCATGGATCTACGTCCTGTCACCTTACACTCTGGCGCATTCCTGGTGCAGCAGGAGTAGTGGCGAGGACTTTGACTTCCCCGGGGATAATCTGACTTGGTCAGATTGATCACTTTTTGATTTAGTGCATATAGTCATGTTGAGGTTTCTAGGTCTTTTTTGCAGGTGGTGACTATTCCTCTCTCTTATTGTTACCCCCCCCCCATAGCTACGGCCTTGGGTATATACCCCGCAGTCGATCGAGTCGTGGGCTACGATCGACTTGGCTCGTGCGACGATCGACTCGATCGACTTCGTCGACTCGCCGACCTTTCTACGACTCGATCGACTTGGCTCGGCCGACGATCGACTCGATCGACTTCGTCGACTCGCCGACCTTTCTACGACTCGATCGACTTGGCTCGGCCGGCGATCGACTCGATCGACTTCGCGTCGACTTGACCTAGTTTTGTCTCTTGCTCACCATCTGCAGTTACATGATCTTAAAATGAAATTATACGATAGTAGATCTGTGTCATGAATCTGTGTGACGTAACAATATGCCTAATTTCGTATTCTCAGTGAATTTATAGATTTGCACTGTAATCGTAGTGACGTCACAATAGGCCTCGTTTTAGATTATGTAAATGAAACTCAATAATTATCACGGTAGATCTGAGCAATAATTGAAGTTAGTCACAATATGCCTAGTTTATACTCTCAAAATGCACTTCTATAATAACAGATCATTATCCTAATCGAGGTTAGCCACAATAGGACTATTTCATTCTCAAAATGAACTTCTTTAATAGTAGGTCTGTATCATGATTTAGGTGACGTCACAATGGGCCTAGTTTTATATTCTCAAACTGAACGTATAATAGTAGATTTGTAAATAATCAGAGCGATGTTGCATTTAAACAGCCCCAGTTTTGTATTATGAAAATAAAATAATATGACAGCAGATCTGTATCATAATCGAATTGACGCCACAATTATAGACCTAATTTCGTTTTTTCCAGTGAACTTATTTAATAGTAGAATTGTATTATAATAGAAGTGACGTGACTTACGTCATAAAAGGCCCCGTTTTATATTCGCAAAACGAACATAACATACTGGTAGATCTGTATAATAATCGAAGTGACGTCACACTAGACCTTGTTTATATTCTCAAAATGCACTCCCATAATAGGTCTGGTACATTTGTATCATAATCAATGTGACGTCACAATTGGCGCTGTTTTTTCAATTCTTGATGTGACCTTAATTATAATATAATAGCAAAATTGCATCATAATCAGAGTGACGTTACAATAGGCATAGGCATATAGTTCTGTATTCTCAACATTAATGAAATAGTATGACGGCAGATCTGTGTCCTGATCGAAGTGACGTCACAATAGACCTAATTTAGTTTTCTCAGTGAACTTATTTAATTGTAGAATTGTATCATAATCGAAGTGACGTCATAAAAGGTCTCCTTTTATATTCTCAAAATTAACATCTACATGACTTGCATATACAGGCATATAATAGTAGATCTGTATCATGCTCATTCAGGAACGGATCCAAGGAAAGGGCCAATCCGGCCTTGCCCCATGCACCCCATTCAGAAATTCGCATATGACGTGGTCCCTACCCTCATCAGGTTTCAAGAATTAAGCTGTAAATCAACGCAAAGGGAACAGGAAGGTGAGAGAGAAAGTAGGCCTAGCACATGACTAAAAAAAAGTCATCAGATTTTAAAAAACCAAAGTCGCCACGGGTTTTTAGAAGTTTTTTGGGCGAAAGACTAAAAAAGATTCTTTCGGTGGAAGACCAAGGAAAATTTCTGTCGGTTCAAGACCACAAATTTTGTCCACCGTTCCAAAAATTTTGTATTCGCTTCTGTTGCCCTGTATTCGTTCAACTCAAATCGAAAACGCATGTCTATTATAATAGTCAACTTTCACAGTTCCACTAACACGAAATCGACAGCAGCTGCCAAAAGGTTCGTTAGCTGAACTTGTGTGCAAAAACTGTAGGCCTATATAATAGGTCACTTTGAGACTTCAAGAAACAGTAGGCTAAGTAAAATATTTCTAAGTCGGGTCGAGTAGATGAAACAACGATCGACTCGACTTAGCAAGACTCGGTCACGATCGACTCGACTTGCAAGTCGACGATTTTTCGATCGACTCGACTTGGCAAGACTCACGATCGACTCGACTTGCAAGTCGATCGAGTCGACGATTTTTCGATCGACTCGACTTGGCAAGACTCACGATCGACTCGACTTGCAAGTCGATCGAGTCGACGATTTTTCGATCGACTCGACTTGGCCGAGTTATGATCGACTCGATCGATCAACTCGATCGACTGCGGGGTATACTTGGGTATCCTTCCAGCACCTGCTTTTTGCGTTGGTCAGCTATTTTTCAGGGTTTCCGGTGAGCCTGCCCACCAAGTGAATCACTTCAGTCAGAGGTTTTCGCCACTAGGCAATTTTCTGCTTAGAAAAATCCACCCATCACTGTGAGATGCAGGTTAGGACTTTGGGGGGTAGGAAGAACTAACAGGTGAATTAATTTTTGCATGTAAGATTACATTGGGGGGGGTAGAGTACGTAGTGGTTAACACGCTGGCCAAGAGTGCGAGAGGTAGTGAGTTCGAGCCCCGGTTGGGCGGATTTGCTTTGTAGGCGGCCATTGGCGCCGTGTAATTACAAAGCTGTCTGTTCAGTTGGTAGTTAAGTTTAATTAAGATTACTGCATAACTTGTAAATGTAAAGCGCAGTGCGTCTTGCAGGCGTTTAATTAAAGAAAATATATTATTTTATTATTATATTATTTATATAATGGGTTTCGGTCTCTGCAGGTGAATTAACCGCCAAGTACCGTCATCCTGGCCCACAAATTCGCATGAGAAGCTAAAGAAATGCTTCGTGTTGTGAAATGAAACTGTTTCTGAGCCTTTCTTGGGATGGACATACATACATACAGATCTCAAATTTATAGTATAGATAAACATATATGTATATAACTATATATATATATATATATATATATATATGCACCCGTTGTGTGTCTATGTATACATACATATATATATAGAATATATTCTATTCTATATATTATATTGAGCAGCTCCATTGGCTTCCTCTAACTGCGCGCATTAAGTTCAAAATTCTCATTTTGGTCTCTAAAGCACAACGGGGTCTTGCCCCAAAATATCTAACCAATGGAATTCGCAGGCCAGTTTCAGCCTCCTCGCATCGTCCACTCCGCTCTTTAAAATGATTTGAACTTCTAGTACCTCCTACTAGAACGGCTATGGCTCAGTCCCGTTCCTTTACACCAATTGGCCCCTCTCTTTGGAATACGCTCTCTCCTACTCGATCTCAACTTCTGACAGTTTGTTTGTGCTATACTGTATGTATACATATACATGATGATCAATAAAGTATATTGATTGATTGATTGATTGACAGGTAATCCCTCCTCCTCATTTTCTTTTCTTAAAACCTATTTCTTCTCTCGTGGTCTTGCGCACTGGGAGCGCCTCTGAACGGTTCACCCTAGTAGAGGCGCTTTATAAATGTTTTTATACAATACAATACAATATTCTATATGCTATAAATATATATACATATATATATATAGCAATAGCATATAGAATATATATGTGCCTCTGTTAACACCATAAACTTTGTATACGGACTTGGTCTCAATGGCAAATCCAGTGATACGATTGCTATTCACTCGTGGTTCCATCTGCTTATCTATAATCCGTTATATTATAAATAGACTTTTATGCATGCAAAATCACATGTATAGCAGTGGTAGTAGCGTTCAACTTCATTAGCATACATGACATTCCTTCTCCCAACCCTTTAAAGCCACCCTCAAGATTCCCATGTATATAAAATGAAGTTTAGGCAAGGGTTAAAGAAACTGGTAATAGTCCAACACAGATACACAATAATAATTTTATTCGATAATTTTTACTTGCAACTCTTGTATTTCATGTTCAGAAAAATTCAACATTTCATTGCCAGTGCAAAAACAAATCGTGATTTCAGTGGCCCACAATACACTGCGGCGGCTATTATGCTGCTTAACACTCTTGACAGCAGTGGTTAAAGTGGTTGGGTGAGCTGTGGGAACGCTGAATGTGAGCGGTGGGAACGCTGAATGAGAGCAGTGGGAACGCTGATGACGAGTTTTATTAGAACGCATGTGTTTCCAGAGTTCCATCATGATGAGCAGTGGGAACGCAAGCCCAGATTTTCGAGAGCAGTGGGAACGCCGTTCTCACACGTTTCCACCCACTTTAAACCCTGTCTAACAGCAAAAGCTGCTACTAAAACTGACTGGGAAACCAGTCAATCAGTTCATCAGCTGAAGAGTTAAATCTAATCAACACAACTGGAATTGAATTGGAATTTTTACACAGAACAATACATTCATGCAAGAAATTTTATGATCAGCAATCACTGAGTCTCGTTCTCTTTGATAAAACAACACACACGCAATCCAGTTAGTATTACAACTTTGACAGATCAGTTACTCTACCGCATTGATATCTCTTCTAAATCTTTAAATGTCACATACTAAACACCGCCTTATTGGTCACCTCTCTCATAACAACAACTCTTCAATTTTGCCACTTTAGGTGACTTAAATGTCAGTAACACCGCCACAATTGCAGCAAACTTGTCACATGGGTATATTGGTAGCACTACCATTTGGGAAATACTTTCATGGTGGTAACTTTGACACATGGGTATTTCTGCCATATCAGTTACACTGTCATAATTATGGGAAACACAGCAATACACGAAATTCTGCCACATATGCTATATGTATTTATGCACCAAAGTCAATATGAAGTTTTTGTGCAGCACAGGACTCAATGACAAGACAAGCAATTTAAAAACTGGTTGGATCATAATAATTGGGCATCACTAATTAATAGTTCAACACATGAAAATGGGAGAAATTAAGTAATACAAAATTCAAATGAAAATAATTTATGAATATGCAGCACTTAACTTGTGCCACAGATATTCGATAATTTGAAGGCAGAACAATATGGCCGCTGTGACATAGAAATATTTGCTTTAAAAATCCCTAGAGAGAATGGGTGCTGGATGAAAAACTGAGAACAGTCCAAGACAAGACTATTACTTGTAAAAGTACTTGGCACAAAACAGTTGATTTCTAAATGATGAGCATGGAATACAATGAAATAAGGCAGGCTACAATACTGTAATCGTCAAATATAACAAAATATAATCCATAAAACTTGAAAAAACAAAAACCATGAAATGTTCAAAAGTACAAATTACAATTATAAAATAGTATGTAAAGCGTAGAAACTAAATTTGAGATAGAAATAAAAACAATGGAATGACCAGGAAAACTGAGAATGTAAACAGATGCAAAAAAATTACTGACTGAGACCACATTTCAATTTCCAACATCAATTCATGGAAATGTTAAATGATACGAATGTGATTACTTTACAAACAAACGATCGGAAGAAATTCAACATTTTGATTTTTTTCTACCCTAGAAATCGCTATGACCATAGAGAGCAGTAGAAAACGACGCATAATCAAGCGCTCCTGGTTCAGCGTCGGACCCAATGTATTCGGCCATTCTCTTGATACAGTACTCAGCCTGGTGCAAAGGCAGCTCACGTTGCAACACGTCAGCCATGATATACGGCTAAAACAATGAAAACACACAGTAATTAAACGACCTATTCTGATTACCCAATATCACATATAAACTTCCATAGCATCGTAGTACTTAGCAGCATCAGTATATAATCTGTTATTAGGTAAGCTCAGTAGACTGATATGATGTTCTATTGCACAACTGATGGTTGTTGCTTCCAGGCAAAACCAGAACATGAAAGAATGAAGCGAATAAAAAATCCAACAGCAAATCAAATCATCGTTAAGAGGAATTCAGTTCAAACAGGAACACCTTAATCTGCCACTACAACACTATATTATGACTTCTCTCTCTCAAGTCAGCCACGCAAATATTTCAATTTGTTACAGTAATTTTATATGGCGCCCATTCAAGGTTGCCTACTCAGGAGCACTCCCGTCCAACCATGGTCAAATAGGACAGTCCTATAGAACAATGAGAAATGAGACAGAGAGAGACCAATAATTGAGGTAAAATTCAAAGAAGATTAGTAGCGAGCCCATTCGAAGTCGCAGGGCCAACCAAGGAGCAGGCGCGCAGCACTGCCTGATTGCAGTCCAGGAACAGGAAACAATAAACTCCACTTGTGCAGCTGAGCGGAAAGAGCAGCGGTGCTGGACACACGTGGCAAATATCATGGAAATGGATTAGAGCTTCACACAGAATAATAACAATCAATAACAGCCATTCACTGGCGACCAACACATAAATCATTTTGACACTTCAATCAATCTCACTTTAATATGTCGGAATCAATAGATGTGAAAACTGACACAAAGGAAAGAGTGAGTGATTGTCTTTGGATGGTTGAACATCAATTTAAAACGCATTCGTCTACCTTGTCTCCAGCTAATATCTGAAACGACTGCATCACTTGGTCGGCTGTGTCTGTGTCCGTAGATTCACTTGTCATGAAGTCAAGGAAGGCATCAAATGTCACAAAGCCCTGACCGTTAGCATCAACAACCGACATGATGCGCTGAAAGTCCGCCTCTCCCTGAACAGAAGAACAACATTGGAAAACAGTTCTACATACATACTATTAAAAACATCACAGGACTCAAAACAGTTCTACATACTTACTATTAAAAACATCACAGGACTCAAAACAGTTCTACATACTTACTATTAAAAACATCACAGGACTCAAAACAGTTTTACATACTTACTATTAAAACATCACAGGACTCAAAACAGTTCTACATACTTACTATTAAAAACATCACAGGACTCAAAACAGTTCTACATACTTACTATTAAAAACATCACAGGACTCAAAACAGTTTTACATACTTACTATTAAAACATCACAGGACTCAAAACAGTTCTACATACTTACTATTAAAAACATCACAGGACTCAACTTGACTACACCAAGTAATTGTAGATGAAAATTATATAGCACCACTTAGAAAGAAGCCTCATCAGAGATTTGAAAACCACGATCATATAGACCGGTTTTCAAGCACTGACAGAAAAGAGTCAAGAAGCACTTAGTGGCATTTTGCAAGCAGCTCATTGCTAAAAGATGGCCAAAAAACAGCGAAGTTATGTGCCGGACTGAAGAAATTGGGTTGGGAGGACAACCTGGTCAGTGGACACCAATGGAAAAGAAATCTGCAGTCATGGCTGGAAGAGCAGTGTGCAGCATATCTTCAAGACGAAAATCCATCAAAGGAACTTTCCAACTTGAGACAAGCAACAGAAGAGAGGCAAAGAAAAACGAAGAATCTCACATCACAAAGCAAACTAATCCAGAATGATGGGAAGAACGTCTAGGTGTATTGTGAAAGTTCTTCTAGGTTGTATTGTGAAAGTTCTTCTACACTGTACTGTGAAAATTCCTGCTCCCAGCAACAACCAGGTCACCTTGAAAAGATGATTTAACAAGACCTCCTCTGGCCAGACATATCTGACATGCAGACGCAGAGCTCTTGAGATTAAGATGAAGGTACGCGTCACATAATACATCCAGCACAGCTGCTCCAACAAGTTAAATAAATAAAAAAGACGGTGAAACTCAGCGACAACAATTATGGCTGATAATAAAATGACAACCCAATACAGTCTTGTAGAATGAAATAAAGTGACAACCCAATACAGTCTTGCAGAATGAATGAACAACTATTTAGTAACTTTTATATAGCACTTCTTCAAGGTAGGCTACTCAGAAGCACTCCCAGCCCAACTACAGCCATGGGCGTCCGCAGCGGGGCGCAAGGGGCGCACTTGCGCCCCTCTGGATTTTTCGCATAATTGCAGATAAATGTTGATTATTTGGTTTTGATTATTACAAAGCGACAATGAATGTCTATGATTTTTCGCATGCTGGTTCCGTGACAGCTGATCGATAGGGAGCCAGCGTCGAAGGTGGAGCGATCTGTTGCTTTCGACAACCTATTTAACCTCTGTGACAATTATTTGCAAGTTTGCGCCCCCCTAGAAAAATTCCTGCGGACGCCCATGACTACAGCTAAATAGGACAGTTTTTTAGATTATTAAGGAACGGAGCATTGTGACCTTTGGGCAAAAAGCAGTGTAACACGGAGGCCATTCCAGGTTGTAGGACCAGCGACAGAGAATGAATGACGCTGTTGGATAGCAGCAGTCTGCAAGCGGGGAACCAGACGCTCAGCTTGGTCCTCTGACCGAAGAGTGGCTCAACACTGGACAGTGGACACCCAACGAGGAACAAAAAATATAACCATATTGTTACAACAGAATTAAGTTTAGTTTCCACCTGTTTGTCGTCCCTGATGTTATATCCGAGAGAGATGAGACAGGCCTTGAATTCTTTCGTTTCCAGTCGCTTGGATCGAGATTTATCAAAGTGTAGGAATGACTTTCTGAATTCTTCCAGCTGTTCATTCGAAATTCCTTTAGAGTCACGAGTCATTATCTACATAAAACCAACAGAGCGCAGATATTGCATATTGCATTCATCAATCTACTTTTTTTACGTTGATTCATTTATAAATTCAAATGTTGCCAGTGTGCAGGTAATGATCTTCAGCAGGTATCTTATACTTCAGAGTCAAAGTAAATAAATTTTATGCTTCCCCTCTGAGAAGCAGGTCTGAGAACAGTAGGAAATATATATATATATATATATATTCAGCAAGAGATAGTTTGAAATAGTGGGAGGAGTTTGCCTATTCAAATGACAGTAGCGGGGTAAATGATGTATACATTGTATACCAGTGCTGTCCAACGTGCGGCCCGCGGGCCACATGCGGCCCGCGGGGCGATTTCAAGTGGCCCGCCGAGCTCACTAAAACTTGTTAAACTTTGTGCCAAATGTCAGTGGTCGACTGTTACGTTAATTTATTCTTCATGATAATATTGTAACAGTTGTCGGAGTTTGGACGGCTGCTAAGAAGGCAAACCGACAACAGTAGGCTACTAATGTCCGGTTTCTACACCACTGGGGGTAGGTATACAACTGTAGGTTCAAGTAGTCTCTCCATCAGGCTGAAACACGACTTCAGGTTTTATTCCTGTGCTTCACAAACCATCACAAGCCGTTCACTTCTAATCACTTCTTGCAGAGTCCAACCATGTCTGTAATTGGTGCGACCGTGCCTTTCGAGAGGTAGTCCAGTTCTAGTCCTGTGGGCTGGAGAGAAACAATCGATAAGCCTAATGATGGACCACGGGCCGACGAAAGCCGATGTCTCTGGATCTTTCTCGACCAACAATTATGATTGATCTCTGGACCGAAGACCTAGGCTTTGACGTCTTCGACTGTCAGAGGGATGCAAATCCGGTACTTCGCCATAAAGTGGAGCCGATCAAGAAAAACTGTGACTGGGTCACCCTATGGACCTATGCTTTTTACGCTGAACAGTTGTAAGGCATGGATAATTATGGCATATGTATGTAAAATTATATGTAGGCTTATGCTATTGTGTATTATTATGATTCATTTATCATTAGAATGATTCCATAACTAATGTCAATACCTCTAATATTATAATTATCGCTAAATTTTTAACTATCAATGCTTTTGAATTTACTGTTGCGGCCCTCGGCTTTAAGATTATATCGTCTGCGGCCCGCGGTGCCAAAAAGGTTGGACAGCACTGTTGTATACTGTATAGGGTAGGAGATGGTAGACTCAGTCCACCTCATGCTGTGCCAATAAGTTCTTTACCATTGGACAGGTGGTTTGTGCACAATTTATCTCATCCCAAAGCAGTTAAACCAGCAGCTGCAAAGTCAAAGGAAAGGGTCCTGGGAAGCATTGAAGCTCCTTCTGATTCACTGATTAAGGACAGGTCTGCCTTGAATGAATTCTCCTCTAACTGATCATTTCTGTCTGCCTGCCAACCTTGACGGACCTCAAGAACAAAAAGTCCTTTAGTAAGTAAACACTGCTCAGATAACAACGAGAATATCCACCACTGATCGTCTCCTACATTATATTTATAACTACTATACTATAGTTATACTTAGCTATGCATGAGTGACTGTAAAATCTGCCGCTAATGTCGTTGCTTATTTTTTTTTAAATGTGTGCAATCGTTAATGCAACGTAATGCATGTGCGCTTGTCAGATGCAAATAAAGGCTACTTACTTACTCACTTACTTACTCACAAACACGTAGTCAAACTAAATTATTTGCGTTCAGAGAAAAAATTTGACACCATGAGGTTAGACCCTCTGCTGGTTACATGTAGTCGGGAGCGCCTCTGAGAAGTGAGCTTGGAGGGGTGCCATAACAAGTGCACATACATACATTTGCTGCGGCCACTCCTCTCATTGTATTATATTTGAAAAGTTGCAGAGCACCTCTAGTAGGGAAAGCTGTTCAGAAGTGCTCCCAGTGCACAAGGCCCTGTGAGAAGAAGCAGGCTTGAGAAGAGTGGAATGCACACGAGCGCCACATAGTGGCTCAGATAAAAGACCAGAACTTGATGATCATATAGGCAACAAGGATGGATGTAAGAAGTAAGTAGTGAGTGAAGGCAGGAAGAGGCATTGCCCTAGACTCGTCTAGGTTTATGGCGAAACCATTGAGTCAAAAACCATGCATATACACAGATGATAACCATTCCTCATGTTTTAGTTTACCAGATTGATCAGTATGTGACAGAGTGGTCATGTTTTTAGCAGATATTTACACAGTACAACCCTACTTGTACCATCCTTCAATAGTCTTTAGGTACAAAGAGATGTCACAATTCATCATTAACAATGAGAATTAATAATAAGTTTACGCTTGTAACTACCGTAAGTATCTGACCTGATTTTCAATTTCGTTGATGTTTCTGGCCAAAGACGTTAACAGCGATTCCCATCCGATAAGAAGAGTCTAGAGAACAACAACAACAGTTGGAGATGATGATGATGATCTGCTTTTGAATTCAGTGGACAAATAAGAAGTAAATAAAATCACTTGCATTTGATCTATTCTTCTGCTACAGAAATCTGTCTCATTTGCACATCACACAATGTACAACTGTGGAAGATTGCAGTTAAGCTAAGCATATGTGAGACGATTTGACAAAATCAGACTTATGTTGCACGACATTTGCTTTAGTGAGAAAAAGGTTGATTTTAGTGAAACAGTGATTCATTAACTAAATTTTGACTTGTTTACATTTCTGCATATAGTTCACTGTATAATCATCAACTATTACATATTTATAAATCAGTCCAGAAATACATAATTGATTTCATTTATTTATTTATTTACAGTAACCGATGCATAAATCTACGAATTTAAACTTCACTAAAATCCATAAATAACATTAAACTGACTGTGAAGTGCACCAAGCAGTCTGACCCTTTTTTAGTTTGATAAAAGTGAATTAAAAGTGCGTTAGACACTGGTATAAATACGTTACAAATTATTACTTGTAAAATTGCAATTTCAAATGTGTACAATACCTCTTCAAGAAAAACTCTTCAGAGGTACTTCTAATCTGACAGCAGAAACCGCAATGATTAACCCTTTGAACACTGAGCTCCTGTAACTCTATGGATAACGGGCCGGAAAACCGGCCCGTCGGGTTCAAAGGGTTAAGAGAATGGTATTGAGACAACATTAATGGACAAGAGTTGGAGAAAGATAAGGGAGCTCTTGATGCAGCCCATTGTAGAAAGTTTGACCAAACCACAGCAAGATGTCTATGCTGGATTTGTGTAAGTTCGCCCCTGTAGAGCATAACTGTTACTGGCAGCAAGCAAAGCCTCCTGCGGCCAGTTTTACGTGTTGGATGGTACAAAAGGTCTGCATCAAGTATATTAAGATTCAAAACGCGGTGTATTTAGGTTCACCACTTCAGCATGACAATGGATATAAGTGTCCACATCTATAAAATCCACTGATTCACATATGCTTACCTCCTCTGCTCTAGTACATTACGAATAATACGAGGAAATATCAGCGTAGACAACAAAAGCAATGATACACTATGGATGAAAAGAGATGAACTGATGAGCTGCCTCCTCCGCCTGTCGTCTACCTCCATGGAGTATGGCGTGTGTCGATTATCAAAAACCATCGCTTCCTGTAGGTCCTGATTGAGTCGCTCCAGATCTTCCAGGCTCGACTGATTCGGCGTTATCTCCATCTGCATCGTCTTCATCTTCTCCAGATGCTCTTCCAGCGATCCCTTCTGAAGGAAGGCATTGTTGATGCCATCCAGCTGGTTCTCAATCCACTGCCCGATGGAATTCGCTCTTCCAGCAAACGTCTGCCTCAGCTGCTCCTTCTTCTTCTGCTTCTCCAACTCCGCCTCCAGAGCAGCGTCTCTCTGTGGAACGAGTCCCTTCAACTCATTCCACTTGTCACTCAACTCCTGACACAAGATCATTTCACAAAAATATCATCGTCAAGAAGGTATATAATTACGTTAGCAAGAGAAAATTTCAACAGTATAGTCATAATCAAAGTTCTCTCAGTCTCGTATGCTTGTACCTCCATCATGAAAAGCCGTGATTTTTCTGTGGTTGCCCAACACTATGGAATGACGTCCCTCTTGAGCTGCGCTTGTCCCTCCCTAGGTCACTTTCTGACACAATCAACAAGCACTTGAAAACTTCTTCTTGGTCGTGCTAGAGTCGGGAGCACCTCTGAGCAGTTTCCTTGAAGAGGTGCTATGTAAATACTTGAATAAATAAGAGTAAAGAGCATTTCAGTAGTCTAGTGACTCAGTGTGTCTGATGGGCTTCAAATACTCAATAAGACAATCAAATAGATAGGCCGATTCCTAGAGGCTACTTTGTGGATTTAGCTTTCTGTAAATTGTCTTCTTTATTAAGAAATCTTGGCAACTACTTGATAGCCTGTCAGTGCAGACTTTCTTCTTTATTTGCAGTGGCATGAACTTCTTCATTTATAATGGAACATCACTGAGGTCCTGAGAAATGACTTTCAGAGGTGCTACAGTTAAAGTTACCATATCAATCTCACAATAGATGCATTGCAATTACTTAAAACAATGCACCAGATGACTTCATAAATGCATCATGCATACATTTACATTACATTTACATTACATTTACATTACATTTACATTACATTTACATTACATTTACATTACATTTACATTACATTTACATTACTAGTATACACCAGAGACTACAAATTACAACTTTCACTCTAACACAAATTCTAATATAAAATTATTGGTCCTGAACATCAGTGGCGGCGCTAGGGGGGCTGGGGGGGGCTAAGCCCCCTACAAGAGGCTCAGCCCCCCCTAAAAAAATGACCATCTGAATTATTTTACATTGAAATATCCACGATTTTGGTCGACGACTAAAAAAAAAAGGTCGTCAGAAATTTTGGCGGCGAACATAGAAAATTTTCATGAGATTTTGGCCGATGACTAAAAAAAATGGAAAATTTGGCCGCGGGCTTCAGCCCCTCCAAAACTGAAATCCTGGCGCCGGCACTGCTGAACATGGACCACGAAATCTGTTCAGTTAGTGAAAATGA
The DNA here is from genome assembly GCA_949752735.1 of Lumbricus terrestris. Lineage (NCBI taxonomy): Eukaryota > Metazoa > Annelida > Clitellata > Crassiclitellata > Lumbricidae > Lumbricus > Lumbricus terrestris. Next base: position 2,587,987 of record OX457052.1, read on the forward strand.
CCTCATCATAACTGCAGAACAGTGTTGCTATAATGCTGTTCATATATTGGTTCAAAGAAGATGATATTGCAGCAAATTTTCCTAGTGCTATGCATCCAGAATGCATAACAGAATCATTAGATCAAAAGAGATTAAGGTTAGGGTTAGCTACATAGAGATATAATACATATGGATATTTCAAGTATACATGTAGATCTGATCCTAGATCACATAATTAGATCTGATCCCAGATCGCAGTAGATCTGATTCCAGATCGCATTAGATATATGATTACTGTTAGAAATGATTCGATGGCCAACCTGAGCATCCAACGTTGTGTATGGGTTATTCTTGCGACTGGCGTTGCCAAGGCATTGACATTCGCTGTCTATGTCGTCGTAGAGATGACCTATGGCACTGACCTCCGCATCGGCAGCAACCAACCCGGCCTTGAACTGTTCGTGGCTCGACAACAAACCCTTAAAGCAGATAATAAATTATGTCAGTAACTACAAGAACATGTCAAATGATGTTGAAGTGACGTATCATCGATATCAGTAAAGATGGAAATGATCCTCATCTGTTGGTGAATTTCTAGCTTAACATGCTGCACTAAGATTCCGATCCTGGATGTTTTTGAATAAACCAATGTAACACAATGTTAAGAAGACATTTTGAAATGCCACCAATTAATTAAACGACCACTTCAGTTTGATTGTATACTGAATGAGGTTCTTAATAAAACAAGCATGCATTTCATTCTTCTGTCATGAAAAAGTCATGAAAAGATGCTATACAAACGTCCAGATATAAACATCGTCGTTTGCAAAGTGTTTATGAAGCGTTTGTTTGGTTATGTACCTCAACTTCTTCGACTGTGTGAACGATGAACATGTCCAAGAGATCTTCTTTCGCTTCGTCCAACCAGTTGTTGAATGGCTGCAAGTAAATCATGCTAGTAACATTTCCTAATTAATTATGCTGTAAATAAATTAAGTCATTAGCCAGACAACTATACATACATTAAAAGTCACAATCTACACACGCTGTATTTACTGCCAATCACAGTTGTGTACTTAGCAAAGAACCAAACAGAGTATACACACTGTAAACACTTACTTACTAAATGGCACTGTAAATACATAGATATATTTGTTTGTATGTGCACCTGTTATAGTGCCCCTTCAAGCTCACTACTCAGAGGTGCTCCCGACTGCAGAGCGGACACTGCATCGGAGTTTCATGCCGAAGCACTGAGCAATTGCTAGTGAAGGACTTGCCCAAGGTCCCTACGCGGCGACTTGAGGTGGATTCGAACCTTGAACATTCCGGCTTCAAGGCAACGATGCCACCACTATACCACCGCGCCCCACGGTGTAATACATATGAATATTTAAGTATGCATGCAAGTAAGTAAGTAAGTGAGCAAGTATACATGTATGCAACTATGCATGCACATATTCATTAGCATGTCTAAATCATGTTAGTACCGAAAATTCTTGTCTGCTGCCAAAATCTTGTGCACGATCATTGCCAAATGATTCTACACATGTACCTTACTGATAAATTGGATCTATTTTAGTAAACTGGTATTTTATTCAAACATTTTCAGTCCCTTAAATTCTCTCCACCACAGGATACCTCTTAGGGTATCCTGTGCCTGTCCCAAGCCAGGATAAAGGAGGAGGGTTCTGCGGTGGGCTTGCAACCCACCCAGGTAAAACAACTTGCGCAACAGAAACGGAATGGAGAAGCTGCATTGCCCGATGTGCAGAGCTGCATGGGAAGGACCAAGGTCTAAGGTAAATTCTCTAAATACAAAAAGCCATGGAACACGTAGAAAAAACAAAACATAATTACTTACGACGGCTCTTTTTGCGAATTCCAGGTGAAGTTGATCAATGGATTTAAGGATTTTCTCAAAGTCCTGTTCAACACCAAAGAGTCAATATTAACCAACTTACCAGATTATAATGCCACTCATTCTGACAAACCTATTTATAAGGACTTTGAGAAGTCAAAGAAAGAACTGCTAATGTCACGTAAAAAGAGCTTTTCCATCTCTTGGGTAACAACAACAACAACAGGAAGAACAGGATGAACAAAGAACTGGTAGAAGGTAAAATAAAAGACCGTCTCAAATCATCAATTATATTTCATGTCTGATCTGTATAACAACTGCTACAAACGAAATGAAGGATAAGACCAGAAGACTGAAGTCTTGCTCAGAGCAATCTGTATCATGTGTATCTGTATCAATGCAAAATCTGTAGATGATGATGATGTCATCGTAGCGTGGTCACTTGCCTGAAGCAGAGACTTCTGCTTTCGACTCAGTTCAACCAACTTCTTCCATTGATCGGCAATCGATTGACTGCGTTCGGCCACAGACTCGTCACCACCACAGCCCAACGATCTGCAACAACAACGATCATCAACTCTCTTCTTCTACTTCTCTCTCTACTTACAAGAACTGATTAGAAGATAACAGATGCTATAAACTAGTTGAATACCTTCCTATTACAATTGATGCACAATTGCACATCGCACCAAGTGATAGTCACGGCTATTGAAACCATTGTAAAACTCACAATTTGAATAAATTCAGAAGTTCAATCAACAGGACAGTGGCATCAGAAAGGAGATTACTCAACATTGAGTAATCAAGTTGAAAGAGATAAGTCTTAATTTTAGAAAAGCATTCACTCAATACATTCCTTTGCTATATAATTGAGACACTTTGAAAAGGTGATTGGAAGGTACTAGGCAAGTTGTTTATTACATCATAATATCTTTTACACTAGAGATGAGACACCCTCATGTTAAGTACTATGGAAAAAAGCACACATGTCTATGAAGAGCAAGCACATAACTCAGTGAATGAAATCTCTTGGACATGTGGTAGATGACAAACACAATAGTGGCAATTTAAGCAACTGAACGTTTGGCACAGAACTCGAACAACATTCGTAACATTCTTATCCAAATTCAATACACTAGAAACTTGTAAACAATCCATGAACATACAATTGGTATTGAACACATGTTGTGGTTTCAATTAAAGTGACCATGGATCTGTTAAATTAACATACAACAGCAATCCCAGCACCTATGTACACTGACTACTACTGGTATTGGTGCATTGGTGAGATAAGAAGTCTTACATGAGCCCCTGGGCAATGGCAGATAAGAAGTCTTACATGAGCTCCTGGGCAATGGCAGATAAGAAGTCTTACATGAGCCCCTGGGCAATGGCAGATAAGAAGTCTTACATGAGCCCCTGGGCAATGGCAGATAAGAAGTCTTACATGAGCTCCTGGGCAATGGCAGATAAGAAGTCTTACATGAGCCCCTGGGCAATGGCAGATAAGAAGTCTTACATGAGCTCCTGGGCAATGGCAGATAAGAAGTCTTACATGAGCCCCTGGGCAATGGCAGATAAGAAGTCTTACATGAGCCCCTGGGCAATGGCAGATAAGAAGTCTTACATGAGCTCCTGGGCAATGGCAGATAAGAAGTCTTACATGAGCCCCTGGGCAATGGCAGATAAGAAGTCTTACATGAGCTCCTGGGCAATGGCAGATAAGAAGTCTTACATGAGCCCCTGGGCAATGGCAGATAAGAAGTCTTACATGAGCTCCTGGGCAATGGCAGATAAGGCAGATAAGAAGTCTTACATGAGCCCCTGGGCAATGGCAGATAAGAAGTCTTACATGAGCTCCTGGGCAATGGCAGATAAGAAGTCTTACATGAGCTCCTGGGCAATGGCAGATAAGAAGTCTTACATGATCTCCTGGGCAATGGCAGATAAGAAGTCTTACATGAGCTCCTGGGCAATGGCAGATAAGAAGTCTTACATGAGCCCCTGGGCAATGGCAGATAAGAAGTCTTACATGAGCTCCTGGGCAATGGCAGACAACTGCTCAACACGATCTTCATGCGCTGTTAAGTCACTCTCAAAGGCTTCGTGTTTCTTCATGATGGCCTAAAGAAAACAATCAATTGAACTGTCTAAACAACTCAGCATTAAGGAATCACAGCATTTTACAACAAAACATAGCATGTGGGGTGCGGTGGTGCAGAGGTATGTTCGATGCCTTAAAGCTGTAAGGCTGCGGGTTCTAATCCATATCAAGCCACCTCGTATGGAATTCGAGCAAGTCCTTCACTCGTAATTGCTCAGCATTTCGGTGTGAAACTCCGATTGAGTGTCCGCAGTGAAGCCAGGAGCACTCTTGAAGGGGCGCTTAAAGAAGAGCTCATACACACATACATGCACACACACTGATGTATGTAGCTGTGTGTGGTGTGTGTGTGTGTACGTGTGTGTGTACGTGTGTGTGTGCGAACGTGTGTGTGCGTGTGCGCGCTATATATGTATTTCTGCTGCACTGCTACTACTAATGCACATAATGAACAAAAGTGCATGAGCAACATGTGTAGTTGGTAAGACAAGCCACTGTGTCTTTAGCCTCTGTGGTTGTACACTTAAAAGCCACTCCTCATTTCTTGTGAGTCATATGTAATTATGTATAGATGGATGACAGCCAGACATATAATATTATATTATATTGAGTGTAAGCGAAGTAGAAACGGACAAATCTCTATGAACCTTGATTTCGTTGAGACTCAGTTTCGCAAATTCATTCTGTCGCAGGTTTTCCTCTTTTCCCGCTGACCAGTTCTCGTGCACGCTGCACTTGACCTTGAACTTCTGAACCAAATGCTCCAACCGCTCCAGTCTAAACAAGCAGAGAAGTGACCAGACTGACCAGAATGACCTTGAAACGTTCTTCAAGGCAACTGCATACTTACAATTAACCAAAACTGGCAAACAAATTCTTTGATCGGTATGTAATTTATGCAAGATATCAATTAGTCATTGAATTAATCAAACATTCAGTCTGGCTTTGAATGGAATTTTGAATAATTAATTAAAATAAATTAAATTACCATCTGCTATTGTAGGTAAGTAAGTAAGTAGTATGTAAGTAGTATTGTATAACACAGAAAATAATTAGAAGCAGCAGTACAAGGACTGCTTGAGACAGCCAACCTCTTGGATCACTAGAAATATTTATCTCTGCTGCAGATAATAGATGAAACCTTTGTAATTCCGAGAGCATCCATTCCTCAAATCCTTTCTCGGCCTTCTCGAGCTTCTTCCATGCAACAGTTATGTCCTGCAGATACAAAAAAGACTCACTATTATTGTTCTACCTGGTTGGTAGAATTGCATTGGCTTCCATGCCAAAAAACCAATTATGTTAGTACAACTCCAAACAAAGACTAAAGGACCAAGGACCAAAACCTGAGAGCCAAAAGGTCAGTCCATGCATGGTACATCTCTCCTCTGTGGCTTTAAAAGTCTAGATGCATAGAAGTCAAAGTGGTGGAGCTGAAAAGAAGCCAGACAAACTATATAGGACCCAGGCGAAATCGAAGTACTTTTGAACAGACATCATAGTAAAAGTGAGTATCCACTTTAATTCTCAGTAGCAGTCCGCATTATGAGTTAGAAACGACATTATACATAGGCATGTAATTTGTACTTTGTACATTGTACATTCAAGACAAGAATAATCAGAATAGAGCATATATGAATAGGAGTATTTCAATGCAGTGGTGGAGATTTTACATGTTCTGCATATTGCTAAATCTGGCCATTTCTTAATCTTAAATCACTCAGTGTCTAGATCATGGTGAGAATTGCCATGGAGGTTTCAACTCCCCAGTCTTTCTTAGAGCAAATTCTGTTTTTCACACCCCAATTCCAAGTGAATCATAGTCCAACCCCATCCAGTTATTTTTCCACAATTCTCACTCAGCATCTAGATCCATGACTGCATCCAAAACAGCATCAACAGCAGCAGCAGCAGCAGCATCAGCATCATCCACAGACTTACGGAGACGAGTTTTCCGTTGATCGGCATGTACGCCGGTCGATTGCTCAGTCTCAGTCTCGTCTGAAGGGTGTTAAAGGTCGTCTCCAGTTTCGCCTTTTCCTCCAACCGCAACGGCTTCTGCTGACTGCGATAATTGCGGAATTCCTCCAGATTCTGCTGCGTCAAAGGTCGTGACTTCATGACAGAACGATCTTCCAGCCAAGGTCGCTTACTCTCAATCCACTCCAGGAGCTGTAACGTAAAGCAACAAAATTTACATTACACTCAGCCTTCGAATTTACCCAGAGGCAGAGGCACATCCTTCTCCCCTGCACTGCATCCTCATGTCCAGAAATAATTCACCAATCTGGATTGTCCATGAGCTTTCGTGAATAAAAGCATCGTTTCTAGACTATGTTTCCTTCATTGCTCTGCAAGTCACACTTCTAACGTTACGTAACTATTATTATAATTATTATCATTGTTACTATTATTATTATTAAATAACAATGATAATAAAATTTATTACACGTGCAAGGTCATACTAAAATGTGAAACTGAGGCAAGGATAGTCAGATTTCAGCATACACATTTTTCCATGTAAGAACAAACCATTTCTCTGTGACTGTGGTCATAAAGAAATTCTTCGATTAAATTACATTTTATGGTCCTTAAAAACCAATGTAAACGTCTGTGAGTAAAAAGTAAGCAGAGGAATGCGTGCAATTTATAATTCGGACATTTTCATATCCATTTTACAATGCCATCTCAAAAGTATATCTGATGTAAACTTCTGCTGAAAAGACATGAGCCCCAGGTTTGTGAATAATTATATAAAAAATGTATTGGTCATGTAAACTGAACGCATGGTTTTGCAGAGAATGCGCAGACTTCTCATCCGAGACTTACATTGCTGGTCAAACGTTCGTAATCGTCCATCAATTGTTCATTTTCCTGATTCACTTTCAGCACCTTACAGATCCGATTGGCAGCCGTCACAGCCTACAAATCATCACAAAGATGAAGCAATCATTCAGATTTACACATAATTGCATGTAACTTGCTTTCTTATTGTGTACTCAAAATTCTTAATCTTAATCGTATTTGGAATGCGTGCAGATTCAGCAAAGAGGAGTCAGCTGCAAAATTAATGCTGGTGGGTACCTTATTGTACATTATTAGTAAACTGACCTTATTACACATTATTAGTAAACTGACCTTAAATGTACAATTATTATTATTAAACTGATGTCATTGTACATTATTAGCAAATGACCTTATTACACATTATTAGTAAACTGACCTTAAATGTACAATTATTATTATTAAACTGATGTCATTGTACATTATTAGCAACTGACCTTATTACACATTATTAGTAAACTGACCTTAAATGTACAATTATTATTATTAAACTGATGTCATTGTACATTATTAGCAACTGACCTTATTACACATTATTAGTAAACTGACCTTAAATGTACAATTATTATTATTAAACTGATGTCATTGTACATTATTAGCAACTGACCTTATTACACATTATTAGTAAACTGACCTTAAATGTACAATTATTATTATTAAACTGATGTCATTGTACATTATTAGCAACTGACCTTATTACACATTATTAGTAAACTGACCTTAAATGTACAATTATTATTATTAAACTGATGTCATTGTACATTATTAGCAACTGACCTTATTACACATTATTAGTAAACTGACCTTAAATGTACAATTATTATTATTAAACTGATGTCATTGTACATTATTAGTAACTGACCTTATTACACATTATTAGTAAACTGACCTTAAATGTACAATTATTATTATTAAACTGATGTCATTGTACATTATTAGTAACTGACCTTATTACACATTATTAGTAAACTGACCTTAATTGTACAATTATTATTATTAAACTGATGTCATTGTACATTATTAGCAACTGACCTTATTACACATTATTAGTAAACTGACCTTAAATGTACAATTATTATTATTAAACTGATGTCATTGTACATTATTAGCAACTGACCTTATTACACATTATTAGTAAACTGACCTTAAATGTACAATTATTATTATTAAACTGATGTCATTGTACATTATTAGCAACTGACCTTATTACACATTATTAGTAAACTGACCTTAAATGTACAATTATTATTATTAAACTGATGTCATTGTACATTATTAGCAACTGACCTTATTACACATTATTAGTAAACTGACCTTAAATGTACAATTATTATTATTAAACTGATGTCATTGTACATTATTAGTAACTGACCTTATTATACATTATTAGTAAACTGACCTCATTGTACATTATTAGTAAACTGACCTTAAATGTACAATTAGTATTAGTAACTGACCTCGTTGTACATTATTAGCAACTGACCTTATTACACATTATTAGTAAACTGACCTCATTGTACATTATTAGTAACTGACCTAATTGTACATATTAGTAACTGACCTCATTGTACATTATTAGTAACTGACCTTATTGTACATGATTAGTAAACTGACCTCATTGTACATTATTAGTAACTGACCTCATTGTACATTATTAGTAACTGACCTCATTGTACATTATTAGTAACTGACCTTATTGTACATGATTAGTAAACTGACCTCATTGTACATTATTAGTAAACTGACCTCATTGTACATTATTAGTAACTGACCTCATTGTACATTATTAGTAACTGACTTCATTGTACATTATTAGTAACTGACCTTATTGTACATGATTAGTAAACTGACCTTAAATGTACATAATTAGTAACTGATCTCACTGTACAAAATTATTAACTGACCTTATTACACATTATTAGTAAACTGACCTTAAATGTACAATTAGTATTAGTAACTGACCTCATTGTACATTATTAGTAACTGACCTTATTACACATTATTAGTAAACTGACCTCATTGTACATTATTAGTAACTGACCTAATTGTACATATTAGTAACTGACCTCATTGTACATTATTAGTAACTGACCTTATTGTACATGATTAGTAAACTGACCTTAAATGTACATAATTAGTAACTGATCTCACTGTACAAAATTATTAACTGACCTCATTGTACATAATTATTAACTGACCTTTTGTGCACCAGAGAATGCGTGATAATAAGATGAAACGTAAGCCATGACACATCGCTCATCAGGTTTCGCTGTGTTGATTATATCTGAAATCATAGACAATTATTCGTCAGCATCAACCAAACATATCCACATGATTTACGCAATGCTTTGTCCACAACTTCATATAAGTAGAAAACTTAGTTATGAGTAAGATAACAACACACAGTTAATTCAAACTCCAGTTCTCAATAATTAGTCGAGGATGAAAAACCTATTAAAATATATATGAGCCTAAATCTGTACACTACATGAAGAAAAATGGCTCAGAAAGTAGTAACATTGAGTCACTGTGTCTTTGCACTAAAATTAATAGATGACTCATTGTTAGATACTATTTCTAAATCCGTTGAATACAGTTGAGCACCACAGTGCGGCAAATGAAGATCGTTTCACATGAAATTAAGAAATAAAGTTGTTCAAAGTGACAAACCTTCGGGATCTAACATTCGTGGAACGTTGAGATGCTTTTCAGCGACGTCAAACGCTGTACTCAGATTCTCCGACGGATTCTCCTACAACAAACACCAACTGTGATTGCAAATAGACAGTTCAACAAAGAGAAGACCAAACAGTCTTTCTTCATCACACTTATTTCCTACATGTCTCGTGCAAATTATGAAAACAACTGCAGCTTCACTGGTGCAAAGAAGAACTTGAAGAAGAAATACTAACAACAAATCTGGCAAGATGGAAAAAATTGAAATTCACAAAGAAACCGAAAATCAGTAATACTGCGTATATGAAGAAAAGCTGGGGGAAAAAATGGGAAAAGCTTTTAGTAGATAGAACCGATGTATTATAAAAAAATTGGCATCCTCATGGACTGACCACATCTAAGAGAAACAAACTTACTCGTGACAACGTCTTGTACGCAATCAGTTCTGGTCGATGTTTATGGATAAGAGCGCAGAATGCAAGGCCATCTTTAAAACTAGAAATAGAAACAAACAGAAATTGCCTACTTTATTGATTCTTTTTACAATCACGGCATTTAAATAACATCTCATCAACAACCTCAGTCTCCAGAAATAAGAAGCTTTACAAAACTAATGAAAGATTAATATGCTAATGAAGTATGTAATCGTGATTGTAATCTCCAAATTTCTAGAGCGCTACTCACATGCCAAGCGCAGGCCACTAACTTATTCACGAGCGTTGTGTGTGTACTAAAAGTGCGTGGGAAACCAATGCAGCATGTTGTCAGAGTGTTGAGCCATTAAGAAATTCATACTTGTTCCAATGTTGTCATAAATGATAAATTATTAAATTCAGTTTTCTCTTTTCTTATGTGATGTATAATCATAGTTCACCAAAATCATCTGTAACTAACTACTGAGTATCCTGAATAAATTCGAAAACATCTGATTCCATCACATTGAAACTGGGTTCACATGTCCAGAACAATCATATCTGACTGGTTCTTGTAATGCCATGGCTACAAGAAGTGCCTTCTAGTTGGTTCAGTAACTGCAAGTAAGCTAAGTTTTTGCATTGTTGGGAGCTGCAGAAATCTTGAGAATCTGACAATTTATTATATAACAAAACCACGTTCAATTGCAACTCTAATAACTCCATCATAAGAAAACATTCTGCTAATTCCTTCAAGCAAAAGTCAGCTCATCACAGAATCTACATCACCGAACTTGCTTCTCAAGTCTTGTTGATTAGTGACTTGGTTGACTCAGTCACTCTAATCTAATCTAATCTAATCGAATCTAATTAATCTATTCTAATCTAATCTAATCTGCACTGACAAAGTCGTAATCCACAAAGCATCAACAGCTGGCTGCTTCAAGAGAAACTGTAGCAAAAAAGTAATCAATTGGAGAAGTCGATTTCAAATCTTGCACCTGTAGGTAAACATTGACAGAAAATAACTGAGGAAATGTACAGACGAGAGATCAGTGAACAGGACACTTTCTCCCTCATCCCCTCCTCTGGCATAACTAACTATCAACATAATTAATTACATTTATTCCTAACTCTGATAAAATTCTATTAAATTCTGTTGATTGACAAGACTCACCTAAGATGAAAATTCTGTACATGAACGTTTTTATATGGAGCTGTTTTTCGCTGGCACCATAACAACAAACCTTCCTTTGCCGTCATTTCTAACAATTAAGAGAATAAAACAAAACAAGAATTCTGTTATACAGTCTTCAATTTTCCTCACTGTAATTACACACTTCCCCAAAGTAACAACACCGTAGTACCGCAAAATATGGAGAAGATAAACAGATTTAATATTGGAGCAGATTAATCATTAAGAAACGAGTTGCAACTGACAATGTACGATGATCATCCAATTATTTGTATGTGCACTTGTTATAGCACCCCTTCAAGTTCGCTACTCAGAGGTGCCCCGACTGCAGCGCGGACACTGCATCAGAGTTTCACGCCAAAGCGCTGAGCAATTGAGAGTGAAGGACTTGGGCACCCAAGGTCCCTATGTGGCGACTTAAGGTGGATTCGAACGTGTAACCCTTCGGCTGCAAGGCAATGAACATGCCCACTACAACACCGCATCCCACAATTACCTTGTGGTAAAAGTGCTAGAGTAAAAGCATCGGGGAAAAGACTTGAGGGGTTGAAAAATAGACAGATGTTGTTAGCATTGCAGTTGCTCCTACCTTCGACCGAAATGTCTTGAATGGCAAATCGAAGAATTATGGTCCATATCATTCCGAGGGTCATCTTCAAATTCCCATCAACTATTTCTGTAGATAACAACAGACTTTCATAAGCAATGAAATACAAACTATTACAATTGTAATTGATTCAAACTATTATACTACGAAAGTCCTAATGTTCTGATTCACTTTGATTTCTGTTTAGTTTTGAAAATGAACAAAATAAAAATCAATCACATTGATTGGCCAGTCGTCTCCAGATGTGTGGCCTTGAATTATAAGCTCAAGTAACTGCAATGACCACATGGTAGCGGCATCTCACCTGTAAAAATGCAAAAGTACCATACCTCAGAATCCATAAAAAACGTCACAAGACTCTGAAAGCAATCTTTTACTAGCTATCTGCCTTGGAGGTAAGGATACTTAAAATCAAACAGCCGTCAGTTAGAGGTATAATCATAATCATAATCATGCAAAGTGTCGGTCGTACCTTCAGCACCAACCGAGACGAGTTTGACGCCTTTGCTTTCGATGAAGTTGAGCGCCTTGTTGACGTTGGCGATCATATGGAATCGGAGACGACCCTTCTCCGGTCGTGGCAGCTGTTCGCCTGCGATGACCTCCAGCAGCTGCAGCAGCTTCAGGCCATCTCTGAAGTCCTGTCCTATGTCGTCCACCTGCGCATTCACCTGGCGCAGGTGCGAGTTACACCAAGCCGTAAACGTCTACGGCCAACCAACAGATTTTACATGTCAAGAACAACAAAATACCACTACATGTGTAGTGTGTATAACAAAATAAACAACATTGCTGTCTGATTCAATTGCTTCTAACTTCATTGTCTATGTTTATGTAGAAGGAACCAAAAACAGTTGGACTTCGACACAATGACAAAAAATCAAAAGAAAATTCAGAAGGTGCAAGAAAATTGTCGCTATTTAATACGTTAAGTATCCATTTATTCATTTATTCATTGTTATTCATAGTAATGTAGCCAGGCAGAATCCCAACATTCTGCCTGGCTACTTTGAATACTTTTGGACAGACAGAGAGGTTTTCACATTTGAAAAATGGTGGGTCACTTCAGAATGAACTCCTGTGCTGTAAAGTATTTGTCTTAAAGCAATCACTGCTCTCTGCCCTTTAGAAAATGACTTCCCATGCCAATACCTATCTGCTTGACCACTGGCCAGTTTTCTCCATCATTGCAATAAATGGTGACTATCTTGTTTGGACATCCTTAACAACGTCAGATATTTTTCATTTTTTAGCATCATATGGTGAAAGAGTTCATTCAGAAGATTTAGATGAAGTACATACGACTGCGAAAAGGTTTCAAGATTAATACAACGGATCCAATCGCTAAAATCAGTTTTGATAACAGCCATTACAGCAGTATGAGAATTGTTGAGAATTGTGGAGTTGACATACATGATTTTGTATAAAGAAGACTTAGCTATGGGCCGTAAGAAAGACTGAAAAGTTGAAACAGCCTGGCAATTCTCACCCTGGATACCTTCGTTCTTCTCGCATACAAACTTATTTATTTTCCTGTCTTAATCTGCTTAGGTCTCGGAACCTCCAACAAAGCAGAAACAACTGACTGACAATGTTTTCCTAGAGATCATAGTTCAATGCTCTGCTATTGACTTTCAGATGTATTCAAAGATTTCTTATTAATAAGCACAGAGACAAGAGCCCTAGCATGCTGCACAGCACAAAGTGTGAGGCTGCTACTAGTGTTTGGGGATAAACTGCATCTTCACATGAATGCCAGGTATTCTAAACTGTTGCTGATTTTCAAAATAAGACATAATATGTTTTGTCATGGCAACTGATGTAACCATAAGGTTGAAAACTGTGACAGAATATGAGACAATGCATGTCCATGGGTCACATATTGGGCTGTTGGTGCATAGACAACATTACTTTAAAAGTGTGAGTGAAACAAAAGTAGCAGCTGCCAATTCCATTCCATAAAAAATACAACCCAAGCCATGACAATAACAAAGTGTCATGAGATCTAAACCCACAAAGTGATTGCATAGAATTAAATCTCGATGATTTTCAGATAAAGTGAAGCTCTAGTTTCCCTTTCTAGAACATATATGGCAGGCACCTGTTTCCTACTTTTGAACCTCTGACTCAGTGCTGAGCAAATGCCACAGACCTATACACAGGAGCAATGCATTGCACAACCAGTCTTTGGCATACCTGGGAACGGCGGTCCCAAATTATAACATTAAATAAATCAACCTGACGTGTCGTAATAGTGCAGTGTATAGGATGGGCGCATAGAAACGATGTTTCTTTTGCACTCCACACTTATAAAACGACCAGCAGACCTCCAGCGTCAAGAGCTATTTGTAATGCTGCACTACCACGCTTGAGAAATAGAAGCTGGATGAAGACCTTTTACAGGTGAAATGGAAGCTGGATTGATGAAAAAACGCAAGTGAAATAGAAGCTGGATTGACGAAAATAGCGCATGAGAAATAGAAGCTGGATGAAGGTATTTCTGGATCTGAAATAGAAGCTGAATTGATGAAGAAACGCTTAAGAAATGGATGCTGGATGAAAAACCCACACTTTTTGCCCGTTCAATACTCCGCAGTATTGATTTATGGAATTTTATAATTTGGGACCGCCGTTCCCAGGTATGCCCAGTCTTTTACGTATACAAACTTGTAACAGCACCAAATTATTTTGCTTGGTGAGTTATCAACCTATCCAAGAACATTATACAAAGACCAATCAGCAGCCTCAAATATGCAATCTTAAACAAGAAACAGACAAAGCTCACTGCTAAAGAAGCCAATCCATCAGAAATTATGTTCCATTGGAATAAAATTGGAATAAAAATCAGGTATTAATAAAGTTCTAAACACTGATTCATCTTTAGTCCTTGTGGCAAAAGCTTTCCTTCATGCAAACTGCCAACTAACATGCATGCTCAATAATGCTGCTTTTTCAAGATGCATGTACCTGGAAATAAAAAGGCTCAAAATATTTCTTGAGTTGTATGCGGCTGGACAATTAAATTGATACAGGTGCTAAATGATTTACGAAATTAATGACACTTAAGTAATGAGCTGCATTGCATTCCCAGTCACTTTTAGTATAACATCATCATAAAATCTTGTGTCAAATAATCAATAATTAGTGGCACAGAACATTATATTTATAACATAATTGTTATGATCCTCATAATATATAGTAATTTCCATAATACTTATACCTTAACTGAAATCATACTACTACGTTTCAATCCTAAACCCTAGTTCATAGGCAAACCTTAATTCACTTCCAGGGCTGAATCTTGGAATTGGCGAAACTGTGAATTTACTTCAGGTTCCACCGTTTGATGCCAAGTATATTATGATGGCGCTACAGAAGTTCTATTATATGCGTCGTTTAGAAATCGTAAAGTACAGCAGCGCACATAATGAACTTCAGCTTCCAGCATCTAGTATCTAATGATCGCTTTTTGTTTTTTAACCACCTTCCTAACCCGAACTCCACAACTACCGAACCCTACCCTTCGCCCCTCCTTTCCTAGAAATGTCGAGGGTCGTTGTGTCCTGACACGAGTGAGTCATCTGCCAAACGACTGTATACCTTCTGCTGGAGCTTCTCCCAGGCGGGGTCTAGCAGACCACCGTCGTCGTAAATCGCGTGAACGCTTCCATCGCTCATCTTTGCGTCTTCTAATAAGATAAGAGTCTCTACAACGCGGTCCCTATTCAGTCAGACATGTCCATAGTAATATACGCCTAGAGTTATTTTAGAATTCACAATGAAATATTGTCGAATGCTTTACAGACAACAACGCCTTTCTTATTGCGGCTGGCGACTGACCGATAACAAAACTCATTAACAAAAATGGATCAAGTGGCGCCTCTGGCGGCGCATGCAGACGATGCGTCTTTCGTTAACGATAGTCTTTGTCACCAACCCACAAGCACGAACATAGACATAAGTCACATAACATTGATGCTGTGCGTTCTCTCATTTAAAGTAATAAATAAATAAATAAATAAATAGATAAATAAATAAATAAATAAATAGCCTGAGTGAATACATAATATCAGTAATGAATAATATTAATACTGGGCTTCAGCTTCAAGCATCTAGTGTTTCATGATCGCTTTCTTTTATTATTCCCTAACAAGTATTATATAAAGCACCAGCAAAGACAGCAACCACAAGGCCTAACAATAAGAGCAATAACAGCAACAATAGCAATTACAAATGCTACAATTTATGACAATAATATTTAGACGTTCTAGAACCTTCAAATATCTTTGGTTCAAGCCTATGCACTTGACAGAATGATGCAAATGAAACACGACACGCTTATATTATATATTATTTGATTATATTATATTGACAAGTACTCGTTTTATTTGGAAATGTGTTTTTAGTCAAACAGAATTATTTCCTCTTTGTGTTAAAAATAAAAGCAAGATCAATTATTCCGAGATCTTGGATGCTAAACCACTGCAGTTAAATGGAGGTTCAAGAATTTAATCAGTGAGAATGAAGGAGAACCTACTCACTACACGCACAGACCTAAGATGATCTAACCTAACCATTTCGTTACTCCCGTTGGTTTCTGCTGTATTATTTTCATAAATTTCGTGGTAAGAACGAACCATTAAAAAACTAAGGACCTGAGTCAGAATCCTTGGACCTGAGGAAAGACTTTTTCTTTCGGATGTGTCTTTCGGCGGGTTGTCGGTGTGAGGCCATAGCGACGCGTGCAAGTGATGTTTATTTTGTGAGTTTAATGTTTCGTGAATTTATTTTAAAGAAATTAAAATGCCAGATATCGAGAAATTACACTTAGAGGATGCGTTTGAAGATGGACCACAGGTACAATGAATTTGAACGCTTTGGGGTCATTTGTGTGGAACAGTTTGCGATTGTGGTGACGTAGACTTGTTGGGTCATATTTATCGTAAATCGTGATCGTAAATAAAACTCGATATTTATTACTGCACAGCGTAAAACAAAAGTAGCCTAACTCCTTGTATTGGTTTTTATCATGTATGTAAAGTAAAACTACCGGTACCTGTTGTATGTTGCCACACGTGATATATTGGCCGAGCGGTTGTACTTGCGCTGGCATGAGGTTAGGCAGAATTGTATATAATGGTAAATTGCTGACAGAAATCTTCAATACTTCTTGGCCTTCTTATGCTCATTTTTGGTCCTGACTAAAAGTCAAACTTTCTGCACTAGGCCTACTCCTGCTCCTGTTTTGCCTTAAATTTGGTGTACTAAATTCTGTGATATAAAATGAGTTATAGACTAGCTGCAGCACTTGTAGTGGCAGACAGCAGGCATGGAGCACAACTACCTTGAAGTCAGAATTAGAGCAGCAACTTTAACAGTCATGTCGTCGAGCCAAACTGAGCCAAAGCCAGTCAAAGAGAGATTCCAAAACATCCAGGCTGATGGCAATGGCAGCCACCATTTAAATGCTGCAATTGCAATGATTGGCAAAGAAATGGTGAATCGTGAACCGTAAGGAGTTACTTTTGTTTTACGCTGTACAGTAAGAAATACCAAGCTTTATTTATTTATGATCACGATTTACCTTTTACCATTTTCTGTCAATTATGGACAATGATTAAGATAGGGGTTGTACTAGAAGTGGCAATGACTGACATTGGCCCACGTAGATGTTGTTCTTGCAACGGCAATGATTGGCAATGGCCATTAGATGTTGCAATGGCAATGATTGGCAATGGCCATTAGATGTTGCAATGGCAATGATTGGCAATAGCCATTAGATATTGCAATGGCAATGATTGGCAATGGCCATTAGATATTGCAATGGCAATGATTGGCAATGGCCATTAGATGTTGCAATGGCAATGGACTATTTACCGTAGACGCTGCATGGTGTTTGATGTGCAAATTGTGCAGTAACTGTTGTTGATCAATTATTATCTGAGTCGGATCAGTTTATTGCAGAAGACAAAGTAACAGTGAGAATATATCATGATTCTGTTGTTTGGTGCTGAATGGAGCTGCTTGGTGGCCAAGTGACTTTGTAATGGGTGGCAGTGTATATAACAGTTCGTTTTTGTACATGTATGTATCTGGTCACTGCATATAATGGCTTTTTAAGTACCTAATAAAGCTATGTTTAGTCACCAATTGATGATGTATCAAAACCAATCCAGAGGTCAACTGTGTATGTTGACAGGTGTGTAGACGTAGCTACATAAGTATGTATTTATTGCGAAGTGAGTAAGTACATTCTTTAATAAAAAGCACGAGCTCACACACAATGCTGTACATGGCAATCTTTAAAGTTGTCCTGGCATACATATTAGCCTTTGGATAATTCCCTCAAAAGGCCCCCACTCCTGCCTTATTGTGTAGCTACACCACACAGGTGGGCAGTTCAGCATCATACCAGCCATAGTACATAGTAGCCATTTAAAAATAAATATAAATGCACTTTATAAATGTCTTTATGTGATACAATACAAATTAACCAACTTGATATGCTATCCCCAGAGAGCCCATGTTGCCTCAGAATCTCAAGTGTGTAAAATTGCTGCCTAGCTTTAATGATCAGATGTTTGATCTGACTGAAGAACCCAAATTTTCTAAGTATTGCTATGTGTAATGTAAATATGTTCCAGGTAGTGATGTAGCTTTTCCGGAAATTTATTTTGACGGAAAGTTTCCGGAAACTTTCCGGAAACTTTCCGGAAACTTTCCGGAAACTTTCCGGAAACTTTCCGTAGAACCGGAAAATACATTAAACTCAGAAAATATCAGAATTTCACTCTCATAAATTTTTTTATGGTTTAAACTCGTTTTATTTACAGTACTTCTGTCGATGCAAACAATGTTGAACTTTAAAATAATTAATATGAGCAATAAACACTGTTCATTAGTAAAACTTCAGACTAGAGTAGCCTATAGAAAACTAGTTGCTTGCACGTCTGCAATGACTGCAGACATGCAAGCAACTAGTTTCCTCTGTTGCAGGAAATGGGTAAAAAACTGATATAAACATGAAATAATACAGCATCATTTTCTGTTTCTGTCTTATATTTTCATAACTCACAAATATGAAGGTGACTGAATGAAAAAAAATATTTTCTCTAAATTTACAGCAAAGTTTAATTGCATTTAATTCCTAAATGTACGGGTATTTTTGGGCTGTGTGAACAATTATCACTAACACTAGCAGTGCCATCTATTGAATAAACTATTACTTATAACCACCTAAGACTGCTTATGGTGATGGATGTATTTAGTAACATTACATTGAAAGAAAATTCGGACTCCTTACAATTGAGTATGTATTTAATAATATTTTATTGGTGGAAAAATACGTCAGAAAGTTTCCGGAAAAATATGAAACTTTCAGGACAATTTTTCCACCTCACAACACTAACTTCTGATAGTGATTGATGTATTTAGTAACATTATATTGAAAGAAAACTTCGGACTCCTTAGAATTGAGTATGTATTTAATAATATTTTATTGGTGGAAAAATATGTTGGAAAGTTTCCGGAAAGATTCGTCGGAAACTTTCCGAAACTTTCCGGAAAGATATGAAACTTTCCGAGGAAAGTTTCCGCCTCACAACACTAGTTCCAGGTATATGCGTAAGCTTATATGTTTATATATATATATGAACTTATGTGTATATATATATTATGTATCCAATCACTGTATTCACGTTGTGAGTATTTCACAAAGTGCTGCAACAGCTTCAGTATAAGTGATGCTATAATCACCAAGAGCTAATATTTGATCTGCAAGAAAACAGAACTTGAGTAACTATAAAAGACGCTACTGGCAATGACTCATGTGCCACCATCATCACCTTTTCTCTGGCCTTCGATGATGTCAGCCTGGAACTTGCCATGCATTGGTTATATATAATGGTGTCTGACTGTTTACTCAACTTTCACATAATTTGTGATGCATCATGATTTCGGTCGATGTTTGCATTCTCATCTCGAGTATTCTCTGCCTTTCATCAGCCCTCTCTTGAAGATCTGCATTATCTCACGTCGCTGTTATCTGCCGGAAGAATTTGCGGCTTTGGTTATTTCTGTTCTGTTTATTTCACTTGTTGTTTCTGCTCTTGAGACGTCAATGTCCACATGATGAGCATGCATGGTAGAGCTCTCAAAGACCCTTCAGCTGCGGACTATGCTGTGACTATTTATATGTACATTACAATTATATCATTGCAGCATGCCATGCTCTGTGACTCCGTGAATATGAAGCTTAGGCATTGATAAATGTTCACTGGATGAAGTTATACATGCAGAGAAATATATAGCTCATGTTGAAAAGTGATGGTGTAAACAAGTTCAGGCACAATTATAAGGTAAATGATTATGTAGACTTTCGAACTGAATTCCTTTTGTTCAAAACTATGCCATTGTCATTTTGTTATTTTGTTAATAGACGAGGAATCTGCTGCGACTGTTTGAGACGGATGCGTTGAAGTTGCGTTCGTACGTCGTCTCGATTCACCGAGGTTTCAGTCGCATCATCTCTGCACAGGTAAATGAAACAAAAGATTCCACGTCTTTTGTCTTCTCAGTATATTTTATGCAGAAGAATTGTTCTGATGAATACAATCCATTTTTATTGATATTGTTAGTGGTCACTTTGTCAAACATTAGACTGTTTTTGTACTTGCACAGAATACCTGCTGCCATTTGCCGCTTTGTCTTCATACATTACTGAAGTAAATTTGAAGAACCTTGATCTTTTAATATCACTGATTGTGAGAAGTTTTGGTTGATGCATGTCAAAACACAGGTTACCTCCACATTTTACACATGCATGACATTGCTTGTATTTTGTGTGTATATATATATATTATATGTAGATATATATATGAAGGCTGTTAGCGACTAAGCATGTTTAATAGTTAACTATTTGTGAATTAACAATTAATTAGTGGTTAACTTGGACTAAATGTATTCGTAACAAGTTATAAATATGACAAATGCAAAATTGACATTATTTATTGACATTATTTATTTTATCGTACACGAAATATTTGAGCGGTCTTTGATTAATCGTTAAAAATAAATTTTTATCGTTAAAATTGATTTAGCAATCAATTAATTAATTATTTACTTCCTTGTTCCTAATATATATGCATATATATATAATTTATATATATATATAATTTATATGTATGTGTACGTATGTATGTGTTGTATATAATGTTGACTATAAGAAGTGAATTAAATTACTTGAAATATAAATTTGAAATATTCCGCAGTACCTACTAAGAACCTCTGAGCGTCCAAGAAGCCAGTTCTTAACTGGATAATAATCTTTAGTTTTGTTAGCTGTGGGTAACAATGGCAATGTCATGACCTTTGTTATGAGAAGTTGCTTTTCATTCTCAATTGTCTCAGTGTTGTTTGATGTTCTAGAAAGAGTTATGTGCTGCAACGCAATCTCTGTCAACTCACCTTAAAGATTACGACCGACAGGTAGAGATGCTATTTCCACCGTTCTTCTTAATACGATGACTGTTTGTCGTTGAGTCAAATTACCCTGAGGAACGAAGATTTAGAAGGTTTTGAGGTCTGATTTGACTTTCTTCTTTCGCCATGCGTGTGTCAGGAGTACCTCAGAATATATAGTTATCGTGAAGTGTCTCTATATAAATTCCATAGATAGTTAGATGGATATATACCTAGACAGATAGATTTTCATTCATTCATTCGGAAATGTAGATAGTGCTCCTTCAAAGAAACTGCTCAGATGCGCTCCTGACTCCAGCGCTCTCAAAAAGAGCGATTTTAAATTTGACGAGGAAGGATTCTGGTGGATAGAGTTCCAGGATGTAGAGGTAGTTCTAGGAAGGCCATTCTAGACCAATGGGTCAGCCACAGAAGGGCTCGATCCTTCATAGTTGCAGTACGAGCAAGTATTATATGAGCAGATCTGATAATTAAGTGCTGAATTTGGCATTTGTAAGGCAGATTGTTGCAAATACTATTTGCAATTTGTGGTGTAAAAGTATCCATGGGTAATTATGCTTTACTCTGTGTATGACTTGTTGAATTTAGGACGTTTTTTTTGCTTTAGCATTTCCCTCTTGAGAGCGATGAGAGTATTCTGTCTTCCACGCTCGGCCAGTTTGCAGTATTCTTGGATGAAGTAAGTTTGTCTGTAGCTCGCCACAAATAACGTGGTCCATAGAATTGTTTTCCGAGAGCAGTTTGGGACATTTGGACAGAACTTTCTTTGGACAGAACTTTCTTGTGCATCTGCATATGTCTTGTAAAGAATTTGTTCGATTCTTGTTGCAATGATTTCATTTTCCTTCTCACAGCTGTCTCGGACAAAACTTTGTCAATTTACTTCTCAATTCTTTGGTAAAGTCATCGAATATAAGAAAGTATGGCATTGTTAATTTTGTGTCACATTTGTTGCTAGTCATGTTTGGGCCCATCCAATGCACCCAATGGATCCATTGCATCCATGTGTTATGTATTATGTATGCAAGCAATTCTTCTCCTATTTCCCCTCACCCCTGTTGCACCTCATATATAGGAAATTGAGCTACTTCGGCCATGTGATTAGATCTAACGGTTTGGAAAAGGAGCTGATGACGGCATGCGGTGAGGGAAGGAAGAGACACGGAAGACCAAGGAAGAGATGGTTGGATGAGGTACAGGAAAAGTCTGGCATGAGCCTGGAGCAGCTTAGAGAGGCGACAAGAGAGAGGAGACACTGGAGAGGATACATCAAAAACTGTCGCCAGAGTTCTAAGAGCTGACGGCACCAGGTGACCAGGTGACCTGTTGCACCTCATATATTATGTACAAATGACCTCTTTTCCCCTTTAGAAATGTTTATTAGTCAAAAATCATGTATAAAACATTTAGTTTACCATAGGCTACTATTTATTTTTGCTAAAAACATCATATTTGCTAAATTTGTCAGCTGTTATGATTTACTGTTTACACATGAAATGAATTTAATTTACAATGTAATAAAATACCTTCGTACAACTATAAAATAATTCAGAGTTATTTATAAATTAGATAATGTGGATGACATAATTGTTTTGCATACACATTACACATTTCAAGCTTCTCTTCTCCCCTTTAGAAATGTTTATTAGTTAAAATCATGTATAAAACATTTAGTTTACCATATTCTACTATTTATTTTTGCTAAACATCATATTTGCTAGCTAAATTTGTCAGCTGTTATGTCAGATGACATAATTAGGCATTTGTTTCGCATACACATTACACATTTCGTCAAGACCCGTCGTACACGGCTGTACGCAGAATCACCTAAATCCGAACACCTCCCCTCACTGTGTGCATAGTGGACAACCCTCTAGTTTAGTTATTCTCAAAATTGGTTTCAGTTACTTTTTACTAAGTAATAGTAATGATAATATGTATGGATTTAGTGTCATAAGTTCGTACGCAATCGATTAAAAATCGTAGCAGTGATTCAGAAGCACTGTTACATGCTGTATACTGGAATACATAATTACATATACCTGCAAAATTGTTTCTCATTGCATTTTGGTAGTTTGTGAAATTTTCCTCCCAACAACTAAAACACATTCTTTATGCAGAACAGTTATGGACTCATGTGTGCGTTCCATGTGTTCCATGAAACAGAATCATCTTCTGCTCTTGCTTTGTTGCTCAGATTTCTCATCCTTTCTTCTTTGCTTCAGAGAACAACTCAAAACTTCACCTTGGTTTTTAAAAACTTGAATATCTAACTCCATTTTGCTCTGGCATCTGGCTATCAGTGCTTCAGATTCATGTTTCGGTGTGACACCTTTCACGCATTACAAATTTATTTAATTACGATAATGATGACAATAATAATAATGCCTTACATATGTTAAATGAAGTTGCAATGAAGCTCTAGGATTAGATTAAATTTAAAATGTTCCATTTATCTTAAGTGAAAAAGTTTTTCAGTCAATGATTATTATTATTACATAAATTTTTAACGTGCGCAAGGATGATGGGACACGTCTGGTCAGACTCTTGTTTTAAATAAATCATTTTAGAACTGATGAGTCTTTCTTTAATTGATGATTTCTGATTATATCTGATGGTAATGTGCTGAATGAATGAATGGATGGATGAATGAATGAATGAATGAATGAATGAATGAATGAATGAATGATCTGAAGTGGTTTTCTTTTGTAATTCGCTGAAATTTTGTGTTTCAGTTGAGTTCCGTCCAACAAGTCTTGTTCACTCAACTCGGTGACAGTACGATGTTTCCAATCAACAAATTCCTTCAGGCTGATCTAGACGGTTCGTTTGTTTTGCACTCACTGGTATTGTATGGTTGTCTATCGGAGATATTTGCGTAGAGCCTTTTCTCGTCCTTTGTAAAGCAGCATATCTATTCTAAGCCACATAAAAGGATCATCAGACAGAACACTTTACTCATTCAACTCAATTTACATTATACGTTCTGTCTGTGTGTCAGTCTGTCTGTCTGTCTGTCAGCCTGTCTGTCTGTGTGTGTGTCTGTCTGTCTGTATCAGCAGTTTAGCATGATTGCAATCAAACAACTAGATGTTCATCATTCAAGCTAAAACATTTTTTCTGGGTTTGAATCCGAGACTTGAGAAGTGACAAATTGCGTTGTGTGTATCCATCCAGTAAGCAGTGGAAGGGATGAAGATGACATGAACAAACACAAACACACAAACACAAACATAGGTAGATAGTTAGATACAAACTCAGAGATTAATTATCAGACTCACATACAGATATAGTTGAAGAAGTATAAAGAGGGCAGACAGACAGAACTGATGGAGAACAAGACAGAGATAGGAAAGGTCACACATGTAAATGATAAATAATATGAGAGGTAGAGTTGAGAGATGTAAGTACGAAGTAAGTAAGATTATTCTTTAATAGACCACCAGCAAACGCACAGTAGTTTACAGAGGAAATAAATAATAGAAAACATTTATGCAAAGTTATACAACATTCGCATAATAAAACTTCTTTTGGCAAATATGATGCGATGGAGACAACTAGACAGAGGGAGAGATAGTAAGACAATAGAAAAGCACAGAATAGGAAGATATTGTTTTATATTCACTTTAGCCTGAACCTTTATTCATTGTTTCTCTTTAAGACGTTTCTATTTAACTTTCTTGTTTTTAGAAATCCTGACTCTAAAAGAAGTTTTCCAGTCAGCAACTGATGGTAAGCAATTTCAAAGTCATCAAATTGAACTTATGTATGATGAGTTATTGTCAACGTTCTGCTATGGTCCATCAGTTTCATTTAGTCTATTTTACAATGTACCACTGAGTTCTGGAATTTTTTAAATTTAATTACAATTACTCATTGCTAAGCTCAGAAGTGCACATTGAAGCCGGACAATCATTAAGAATGATTAGTGGAGTGGAACTGGTTAAGTTTTTGGTCCGTGGTGAAAGACAGTTTTGCTAAGAAAGTTGCGAGTGTGAGGAGGCAGAGAGTTTCAGATGGAGGGACCAGCAACTGCAAATGAACGCCGGCAAAAGACAAGGCACGTACCTGGAACAAGGCGCAATCTTTAACAGAGTTGCAAGGCATGACCATAGAAGATACGTAGGATGGCAGGTGATGTGATCTCTGTATATGAAGTTCCCAGCTTGAAATATTGAGAGACCTTTCCATGTTCCTCAAGTAACTGCAATCCAATGATGGTGATTAGTGATGCAATCTGATGATGATGATTAGTGATGCAATCTGACGCTGATGATTAGTGATGCAATCCAATGATGATGATTAGTGATGCAATCTGATGACAATGATTAGTGATGCAATCCAACGATGATGATTAGTGATTAATAGTTCCTATACTTAAACGCTCTGTGACGAACGACTTGAACAGTGAAGTTACAGAAATGCAGTTGTTTGTTTATTTTGTTTATTTGATGGTGAGTTGTTTGTTTTGATGCAGAACATGAGCGTTCCTTGGCGACTTACATGAGGTTTCCGAAGAAGAAGGAGCAGGAGAAAGCACGTCAGGAAGTGGTTGATGACCTTTATGTTGCCAGGAAGAAATTCCATCAGGTCTGCTCCATGTCTAATTTCAAATTACTTCCAGGGCCAATTCATCTACTCTGGTCTAGTGACATTCGTTATTGTCTATCTGATGCAATTTTGCATTTTTCTGATAGTTTATTTTTACCGAGGTAGCGTGTTGACGTTCTGCTTGATAGTGTCATATAAAGAAGAATGTAAAGCAGATTGGTAGTTGTAGCTTGTAGTTGATGAGTAGTGTGTGTGTTGATGTTTGAAGACAGCTCTGCACTACTACACGTCACTGAACCTGCTGCAGTACAAGCGAAAGGCGTCTCTGCTCGAACCGTTGATTGGTCTGATGAACGCACAGAAGACGTTCTTTGAGATCGGTCGAGAAGCGATTGCGAGAACAGACGTCGAGGAATTCGTTGGCAACATCAGCGCATCTGTGCAAGGGTAAAACAGCAACGACGATGCTCTTCTCTTCTCATCACCTTCATTCTTAACACCAATCTAATTGCTTAATTTCACTATGTCTTATGAACACACTTGTTTTTGCAAAAATAATACGGCGCCAAGGTTATGGCATCTTTTTTCTAAGCAGCAAGAGGTTAATTATAGACAATTGTAGATTATTATTCAACCCAATAACTGAAGATCTCTTCCACTTAATTTCTTTTTGTTTATTTTTGTCTACCTTAGTGTAAAATAGGTTGCTGTTTGCTAATCTGCTTTTGCTTGATAAACAAATATACTACTATTAATTACGATAACAATTTTGAGTACCATGCACTTGGACAAATGAATCTGCAAATTAGTTTTCTATGCTGAGCGCTCTTACCTATGCTGATCTTCATTTCTGTTTGCCATCTACACCTTTGGCTTTATTCCTTTATGTCTTAGTGACTACCATATATATTGTGTACGCAGGGAGCGGGAGGGGTCACCAGACTGAGGCGATTTGCGTATACGGGTACATATGGCGGGGAGGGAGGGTCTCAACAAAATGTACAAATACGCAAAGTAAATTTCTAATTAAGATGTCCACATAATTAGCCTATTTATAACTCTGTATTATCCTGTAGTTGTCTGATGGCATTTTATTGCATTATAATTTAATTCTATTCAGATCTAAAGTTCAGTAAACCATAAAAGTTAAAAACTGTTGGCTAGCAAATATGATGTTTAACAAAAGTAAATAGCAGCCTACGATAAACTGGACGTTTCATAGCTAATTAACTTTTGTAATGTGGTGGAGATCTAGCTTATTTTTACGTAGTGTGTACGCATAGGGATTCCACAAAATGTATGCGTTGACGAGTGAATGACTTTTCGAGTTGCAACTGGGGGGAGTGGGGTGGCTAGGTAAAAAATGATTTTTTTGGGTCATGCGTAATATATGGATGACCTTTTGATTGATGAGTGAATGGCTTCTGTTGTGTTGTGCAGAGTTCAGACGGAATTGAAGGAAGCATCGCAGTCGATGACTCAGCAGATCGAGACGATTGAGCGTGCGAGCATTCACCGATACTACGCTGAACCATTGCCTGATATGCCGCACGTCTCGCCAAACTTTACGATGGCACAGAAGGCCGGATATCTCTTCATCAGAACGTATGTATCGCTGATCGAAGAATGTGTTATGTATACATGTATCGTTGACCGTTGATCGAAGGTCGCTTGAAGAGGCGCTATATAAATTATCGGAATTAATGAATGAATCAATTGTGTTTATGCTGCACAACAATAGAATTGAATAGAATAGAATGTTCTTTGTTAATCAACCGATCTGTGGCAGTATGGAGTGACTTTCCTCTTGAGCTGCACCTCTTCCATCTATGTCACTCTCTGACACATTCTATAAGCACTTGAAAAAAACTGTTCTTCTTCCCAATTTCAATGTCTGAAATCAGAAACTGCCGTATTTGTCTAGCTTTACCAGACATAAAATGATGATGATTTATTTACGTGAGACAAGTGTTCTCCTCCTCTTCACTTCATCGGAGAATTCGACGTTGCAGTCAGACTTTGTTTATGTGTTTCAGTAAACCAACGTTGTTGTCAACACGTTGGGATCGTTCGTACTTCTTCATTCAAGGTGGCAACCTGATGTGTCAAGCGAAAGATGAGGTTAGCTGTCTAGTGAGAATTTCGATGAGAGGACATTTAATCTGATTCACGTTGATTCAAATGAGAAAGTCGTTGCTAATTATTCGTGCAGTAGCTGTAATTCATTGACAGCACTAAGACATGATTCATGTCGGCAGGGCTGAAACTGAGCTTGAATAAACACTAGCATCCTTTGGGCCAAAGAGACCCGGCAATTTTTTCAAACCACTTTCAGCCTTGCATGTCGGGCATTTTCGACGTGTTTGTGACGTCATCGAAGGCTGAGCGATATTTTGACTGCAGTGCAGGCATGGCATGTGTAGTTTCAGTTGAATGACATTGTGTGATAACAGAGATCATTGGCGTCAACCTCCTTCTTTATCCACGCTTAGGACTGGCACTGTCAGAGTTCAAACAGATTTCACACGCATGACATGATAACAGTTGACGTTCTTATACTTGTCACGTATACTACCTGATGACGAACTGTCAATATCATGTGAAGCAACACAGTTTGTGTCACGGCTTCATAGGTTACACACATTGACACTCATGCATACACACATTGACAATTGCGCATACACACATTGACAATTGCGCATACACACATAGGTTACACATGTTGACACACACACACACACATTGACACACTCACACATACACACACTCCAGCGAGTCAACTTGTTATTGCTGGATTTTCACCTCCATATATGTCAAGTCTTAGAATCGAATTCATTTTGTATTGCAGGCTTTCTGTTCAGTTGGTATAGTTAAGATTTATGTATTCTATAATCTGAGTCAAGGGCGGATACAGGAATTTTCGAGGGGTGGCCAAAATTTTTGGTCTTGTGAGACAGGAGAAAAAATTTTTGGTCAATCATTTTCAGGGAAAAATACCATTTCTTCCCCCCAAAAAACTGATGACCTTTTTTTTTTTTTTTAGTCATCGACCAATTTTTCGGGAAAAAGATACCAACTTATCCGCCAAAAAAGTTGATGACCTATTTTTTTTTTAGTCATCGACCAATTTTTCGGGAAAAGATACCAACTTATCCGCCAAAAAAGTTGATGACTTTTTTTTTTTTTTTTTTTTAGTCATACATTAATTTTTTCAGGAAAAGAAGATGCCGAACGGGGGGCCACGTCCCGTACGATTTTCTAATAGGGGGCCAGATGTCCTGTTTTTCTCTCCCACTACATGTGTTTAAAACCAAATGGGGGGCCACGTTCCATGCAATTTTTAAATGGGGGGGCCGTGGCCGGATTGGCCCCCCCTGGATCCGCCCCTGATCTGAGTTCCTGTAAATTGTTTCAACTGCATAAATTGTACACTGCAACTGGTTGCGGTCTGTCAACCGGATTGTTGATTAAATGAAAATTCTTATATTATTCACATTTTGGTATCGAGCACATGAGCTGACCTTTCTGTCTTCTGCATTTTGCCAGGTTGCTGGAAGTCCAATCTTAGACTTGAATGAACTTATAAAGATGGAAGCGATTGACATCGAAGACAGACGATTTGTCTTTCAAGTTACTCAACTCTCGACCAAGAAGTTAGTCTGCTTCTCTCCACTTTATTAATTAATTAATTAATTAGTCTTAATTAAATTGCCACAGAAAATAAGGATGTGATTTTTTTATCGTACATTGGCAGGTTAAGCACAATTTACTCTACTAAATTTAGTGTAAATCTCGTGAGGCTGATTACGCTGAAAGTCATGTGTGCACAGCCAAGACTTTGTTAGTTAAAGGAATCCTGTGCACAATTATAAGAAGCCTTATGTTTCTAAGAAGGAGGTGTGATGTTTCTGTATTTGATGCCAATGATACTCGAACTTTAATGATGCAGTACTGTACTGTGATTCAACAATTACAATGTGAAATCTCTGGCAGATTGGCTAAGAATTTTGTATGCACAGCATATAACATTTTATACCTATTTGAACAAATATTTACATATTTTTTATGATTTTACCATCCTTATGTATCTGCCATGTTTCATATTTAGAACTGTCATCCTTCAGGCTGAAAATGCTTTTGAGCGAAATGAGGTAAATTGTTATTTATTGATTCTGTTTATCATCACATTTTCATTAGGTTATTATTTAAATGTTAATCTGCATATTACCATTTGCTTGTATTCATTTATGAGTATCTATATTTTTATATAGCCCTTCTTTAGGAGACCTATGCAGTGGTGCATTTTATATTATGAAATTTTAATTTTACTTATTTTATTATTTGGTTACGTAATGTACTTTCGTGCAAATAATTTTTCATTTTCCTGTCTTCTGCTTGAGTGCTGACTTAAATTACTTTGTTAGTAAGTAAGTATAATTCTTTATTAACTAATTACCCATTGAATTTGGTGTACAGTCATGTTTTAACACTTTTAAAACGTATAATCTTATATAAGCATCGTAACAATTGATGTCTTGTACAATAGGCTGCTTCTGACTGGTGGAGGATAACACAGTTGTGGAAATGAGGATGGATGGTTGTACCCATTGTATTGCTGTTTATTTTGTTCATGCCCATTCATGTTCATACCCATTGTATTGCTGTTTATTTTGTTCATGCCCATTCATGTTCATGCCCATTGTATTGCTGTTTATTTTGTTCATGCTGTTTTGTTCCTTCTCATTCTTGCTCTCTCTCTTTCTTTCTAGCACTGATTTGATTGATTGGGTGTTCTCTGATCATGCTCAGAACCAGATTTCAAATGTATCCATCTCTCACTATGTCATTGACCTTTCGTTGGTCAGTTCAGTTGATTGGGTGATCATCTTACTTACTAACTTGAACTGTGTTATGCCAATGATGATGCCTAAAGTGACTCATCCTCTTACGTCGTAGTCTCTTAACCGAACCTCTCCTTCGTTTGCATTCTCCTCTGCCATGCGCCACACGTCGACCATCATCATCAGTTACCACTGTGGTGACTCCATGCTGTCTCCTCGGCTTCACCTCCCCAGATTTTGATCTGGCACTGGAATGGAATGAACGGTTTGACTTTGGTGAACTTGAATATAAAGCTGGTCTTCCTGATGTGGCTTTTGTGGACTCTGAGAAATTCTCTGAGATTTAGATTGCATTACATTACAAACGTGGACTGTTATCTGATTGTCTGATTGTGTAACTTGCTTCAGTGGATGGCTACGATTGGAAATGCGTCAAAAGAAGGACTGATGGCAGCCTCTTCATTGGATCCAGCTGCTAGACGCAAAGAGGTAAACGCATTCTCTGTCATTCACGTGGAACAGTTCAACTCATTCGAAATGCGAATTAGCGTCTTAAGTCCAACCAGTCTGGCCTGAGTAATAGATTCAGAAGAAGCGTCGTTTTGCCACAGCCGGACTTTCCAATTATCAGCCCCCGTATACTTTTAGGTAGCAAAGGATTATTAAATCTTTTCGATAGCGCAGATCCCCAACTCAAATCTTTGACTTTCTTATTGTGCTCCAATTGCGTTTTACTCATTTTGATGACTACGCCTGTTCCTTTTTGGTACGCCTTTGTCATTTTATTGATTTGCCCCTGCGTGAAAGCGAACATATCGGAATATCGATAATCGGAATGTTTCGAAACGGAGAATTAGGGCCGAACAAAAGTCCTTCACCTCGCACGTACCCCGACCCTGTTTTCATGTACAACCCGTTTGCCGTTATTGAGCCGCCTTTTGGCCAAGGAGACATGAACAAACCAGATCCAGCTGATCTTATCTTACACCTCATATCATCTTTCGCCACGTACATTACGCCTGATCCGCTGATTTTATCCACAATCTTCGACGTAGCCGCGGAACCTAAGCCACTCATAGCCCCCATCGCTAAACTAGGCAGAAGGGTTTTCGCTATCGTTGCTAGAAACGGAAGAATAGCGCCTATAAATCCTCCTTTGCCTCGTTTCCCTCAAACAGAGTATCAAAGAACAAAGGTCGGGATGACCCTATGTTGTGGGTAAAGTTCGGAAATTGAACCTAAGTTATGGGGTAATGCCGCAAAGGCCGCAAAAGATATCTACTGTCTTATGCTTTTGTTGTCTCTCTCTGTATTACACACCTAAAGATGAAGAGGAGTTATGTTTATTTAAGCAATATCATTTCAGATGTGAGGCACTGACATTGCTTATAGGCGTCTCCTATGGAGAGAATCTTTAAAGGTCTGTACACATATGAACATGTGTGCATATGAGTCTAAGTCTGAGGTTTCTGTTGATTTCAGTCGCAGAGTGGCAGTGAGGCTGTGACGCCTGATGCAACCAGTTTTTCCGGAGTTCTGTCATCTGTGCCACTCGTCATTCCAAGGACTCTCGACAAGATCAGGTATTCAGGGACTTTCTAATTGTTTTAATTTATGATTCTTAGATCACAAACTTTGAGATCAAGTAAAGTCATGCAAATGCTGTGCAACATTGATGCATGCATGTTGCAAACGCATCGTAATCTTGCAGCATTAATGCACGCATGTCGCAATTGTATCGTAATCTTGCAGCATTAATGCACGCATGTCGCAATTGTATCGTAATCTTGCAACATTAATGCATGCATGTCGCAATCGTATCGTAATCTTGCAACATTAATGCATGCATGTCGCAATCGCATCGTAATATTACAACATTAATGCATGCATGTTGCAACCACATCGTAATCTTGAGATTTCTATAGTGCCCAAAAAGCGAAGTCACGAGAACCAGCTTATTGACAGGCGGTAGACAGAAAGATGGCATGTGAACTTATGAAGCCATGTCCATGCTTTTGGTCATTTTCAAGTCTTGTAATTATATGTAAAACAATTTGCACATAATATATGCTTGTGTAGCAACAGAATGGCTTTCTGGTATGTATGGCATGTATTATATATTGATTTCAACCTTTCTAGAAAGCCTTTTGACTGTTTTTGAAGGCAAAGTTTTGTCACTTTCATAAATCTCTTCTTTTTTGAATGTCTTCCAATTTCTTTGCTCATTAAAACATTTTCCCACACTGAGTTCTCTTGTGATGCTGCTGCTGTGTAGTGGTAATGATTGCGTGCATTAGAGACATAATATATGAGACAAAAATGCTATCTTGTGTTTTATTTGTCCAGTTGCAGCTCATTTCAATCGAGAATAACTTGCAAGGGTGTGTCATAATTATGTATAGATATCATGTTCTTAATATGATTTGTGTTTTAATAGGGGTGTTTCACTGATTTTGCGTATGTTTATGTAAATTATCCTTTACTATTATAGAACATACTGTGTCCTGATTGGACATTATAAATAGAGCAGTATTGTATAACCAATCAGAATGTATAGGAACGGGGTCCATGTTGTGTGTGAAGGTGGTTTACAGCTTGGCCCTGTGTTGTGAGTTGATTTCATTGATTAATTTTCTGTTTGTTAAGTGATTCTTTTTCTATTGATTTTAGTCGATCTTTGAGTCATCCGTCGTCGTCGACTCCACCTTCGACCCCTTCCACTGATGGAACGTTCTTCCCAGATGCACCCATCCAGTTTGACATCATCACGCCATCAGAGGAAGCCATCAAGTCATCGCTTCATGGAAGGTTTGCTCAGCTCTTCATTCACGGCTCAGATGTACAGACTCAGATGTTTCGAGTCTAACGGTAGACCTCAAGGCCTTACCCTTTCTTTAGTAGCTCAAACTATAGTTCAAAAGGTTTGAGAATTTGTTGTCTATTATTTGTTGTCAGCATTTTATCACATTCAGATTTTCATGTCACAAAATCTGATCCTTTCTTGTGCCCAAGTTTTATGACTTCTGTAAAGAAATAGATTTTGATGCTACTTAAGATTTGGCCCACGGAGTTATGTCAGTGCTGGCTCAAGATTAAGTTATGAAAGATAACTGGATGAGTGTGCTGTGTGTGTGTGTGTGTCTGTCAGGATAGCACACAGTGCACACTGTATGTATATCCTTTGTAGATTGTTGTGTTCCTATGAATGGTTTTCTGTGTTAGGCGTGTGAATCCATTTAACCCGAGCAGCGCTGATGGCAGCAGCCGTGGTCAGACTCAGTATCAAGTTCGCTTTCTTGGATCGCAACAAGTGAAAGCCGACAGAGGTTTGAGTTTCTCGATTATAGCTAATCCTTAAGTGTCTGATTTGGAAGCTTCTTCATTCATTCTTTCATTCATTCGTTCATTCGTTCGTTCATTTATTCATTCATTATAATTTATAAATTTACGAATTTCTATAAGACAACTACTCTGAAACACTCCCGACCCCAGTATGACTGAAACGAGCAGTTTTGAAATGTGCCTGGAAAGAATGAGAAAGTGGAGCATGGGGAAGAAGCAGAACGACAAAGAAAACTTCCATTCCAAAGCAAGAGGCCAAACAGTGAGAAGGCAGATTCTGATTGGTGCATAAAAAGTGCCAAGTGATTGGTGGTTGTGTGGGGAAAAGGGATGATGAGCATACCCCGCATAAATTATCATTTGTTTATATGTTTGTCGTAAAGGTTCGTCAGCCACTCATTAACGTGAGTAGAGCAGGGAGGAGACCCGACCGACGACCCCAATTGGGGCGTAGACTCGGAACCGACCTGGGCTGGCGAATCAAAGTCCACCGTGCCCACCTTCTCGTGGTGCGACCTGTTGGTAGCCTCTCCGTAAGGAGGGTGAACGAACGGGTACGGATGGCAAACGGGGGGAAGGCAATGGCAATAATAATAAATAATAATAATAATAACGACAATTTATATGGCGCCGTAACGCGGCCATACCGCTACAAGGGCGCCTCACAAACAGCCAACTGCGGGATACGCCTTAGCAAACAGATAAGTTTTAAGCTTTGTTTTGAAAGAGTCCACTGAGGCGGCCAATCTAATGTTCGGTGGAAGACTGTTCCAGCATCTGGGACCAGCAACCGAGAATGCGCGGTCGCCGAAACGTGTCCTCATCCTCCGTACACGGAGGTCAGTCTTCCCAAGCGACCTGAGTCGCAGCCCGGAAGCGGAGGAATGGGTCTCGGAACAGTAGTCGCGGATGTATTCAGGAGCAGTCCCATGAAGCGAGTTGTAGACCAGCAAACTGAGCTTGACAAACCACCCCTTATCTATTGCCAAGAAAACAGTCATGAGGTACAAAAAGGGAGAGGATACATCATGACTGTCGCCAGAGCTCCAAGAGCTGACGGCACCCGGTGACCAGGTGATATATGTTTGTATACATATGTGTGTGTGTGTTGTAGGAGAGCCTGTTGTCTTGGAAACCGTGCGGCAAATAATGACTGCACGTGCGATATACAACATCTTTAAAATGACGGAATTTCATTTATCCGTCGACTCTGGCGCTGTCAGGTGAACAACGCTCGTCTCTTTATGTCGACCTCACCTTATTGTTGACCTCACCTTATTGTCCGCTTCTGTTGTTGACTCTTAATCATCATCATCATCATCATCATCATCATCATCATCATCATCATCATATGTGCTGCAACCGATAGAACACATCATCATCACTTGAACATAGATGCTTGTTTTGTTTAGCATTGCTAACTTGTCTTGGCTCTTATAGCATCTCTCATTGCATGGGTTGCTTCCACCCAGAACACCCCAACAATATCTAAGCCGTGCCATGGGTTAGCCTGCGACCACGATCACGTGACTGTTGCCGATAATTTACAGCACAGGATGTTTATATAAGACTTTAGAATGTTGTACTCGTACTGAATGTTGATTTCTGTGAATACTTATGTTCACCAGAATATGCGCATATGCAATTGGTTTAACGGATATACGACGTACTTACTTGCTTCTTCTGAATAGGCAATTGTGTCTTGAACTCTGGGAGATCCTTCAGATGCTCAACAGCATGTACAACATGTATAATTTTGTATAGTTGTATCTTGGGATGATATTCACACAATTTGACTCGTATGAAAGCAACTGATTGACGCTGGACAGCTGTTGACTGGTCACTCACTGTCTATGGTCGATTGTGGACTAATTTATTTATTCATTTCTCGCGTTTGCTACAGCGCCCCTTCAAGATCCCTACTCAGAGGCGCTCCCAACTACAGCGCAGACACTGCTTTGGAGTTTCACGCCAAAGAACATGAGCAATTGCAAGTGAAGGACTTGCTCAAGGTCCCTACAAAGCGGCTTCAGGTGGATTCGAACCTGGAACCCTCCGACTCCAAGGCACCGAACCCACCACTACACCACTGCGTCCCACTAATTATGTTCACCTTCTGTCGATGGATTTCTAGGTTGTTGGATCCAGCGAATGGGAACATAACGGCCGAATTCTCTCTGCACGACATCTCCTACTGGGCCGTACACAATGAGAACCACAGGTGCGAAATGATGTCTCATGGGAAATGATGTCTCATGGGAAATGATGTCTCATGGGAAATGATGTCTCATGGGAAATGATGTCTCATGGGAAATGATGTCTCATGGGAAATGATGTCTCATGGGAAATTATATTGTCTTAAATTGCTTATTCTCTTAACCTAATCTATCAATTCAACGGTATCGCATGAAATTTACAACTTTAAGTGTGAGCTATGATGTGGCCACGGTGTCTTCTGACCATCTATGAAGGATTGTTGGATGGAGAGGAGGTTATCATGTTTCAAGGTCTCACTGACCTTCATCATTTGACCTTCATCATTTGACCTTCATCGTTCCTCATCACGGATCTTGAAAATGGTGTCAAGTTGTCAAATATGGATGTGAATCCATTCGTAGAGAGGTTTGTGTGCATGTGTGTGGGCGTGCACGCGCAGAATCCAGTCACTCGTAACTCTTTGTTTACTGACGAACCTTTTGTCCATAATTGCTGTAGCAGTGTTTAAAGTGTAGACAGTTACCGGGTTAATCACTTGTGCTATTTAACTGTCTGCATAACTAATTGGATAACTTTGAAATGTTTGACCAGAAATGCTGATTGCCATTGATTGAAATCGATTTCTCTCTTTGATCCATTCCTTCAATCAGATGAGTTGATTGCTATGAGATTTGTTTAAAGATACCCACCCCCTTGAAGCACTAGTTGCAAAATAAAACAGTTTCAATCAAGCATTCATGAGCGACGTATGTATGTATGTATCAACTTCATCTGACAAATATATTTCTTTACCGTAGGTTGTTTGGCTTCATCACTCGCATGCGAGACACGACGACTGCCGACCGATCGACGTTCACTTGCTACATCTTTGAGTGCAACTCATCCGGGGAAGAGGTTGGACACGCACGTTTCCATAGTAACCATGCATTTATATATTGCTCAATTGCTGGGAATATCGTGCTACATGTTGCTGACGTCAAGGGAGAAGATGATGGAGGGATGGGTTTTTTTTAACATGTGAAGAAAGTGAGGAATAGAAAGCAACTGTGGCATTCATGTGGCATTCATGTGGCTGGCTGTTGATTTACGTACTCGATAGCAATTGTTGCAAAGCAAAGGCAATGGAAGCCACCTGTTGTCAATATCAGACAAGTTTTACTGATGTTATTGCAATGTAGATTGAGTCACATGCGTCAAATACGTTTTCAGATTCTCATTGTGAAGTCAGGTTTTTTATTTGTGTGGTAATTTTTTGTGTTCTGTTTGTTTCAGACATATTGTGCTGTGCCATGCTCTGCAGTTTTCTTGTGTTTATTTCTTCTTTACAGATCTGTCATGCGATGGCAACAGCGACTCAGACGGCATTCGAGATGTTCATGGTTTGTGCAATCAACAATCTATAATTAACGGATGATGATGATACGACAGTATATAGCGTCTGCTCTTGTTTCTCTCGTCATTTTATTCTACTTGTTTATGTACGACTGTACGTGTGGCAATCTTAAACCGCGGTAGAGAAACTGCGGAAACAATCTTTGTCAGGGATATGATCTTTAATTTAATATGTTCTTGTATGATGAGTTATTAAGGAAAGTAGTTAATTGAGTATAGATTGTTTTCCTCTAGTCAGTTGTTGTTGACAACTTATTCATTCATTTATTCACTCTATGGACTTAGATAGCACCCTTCAAGAAACCTACTCACTACTCGGGAGCACTCCCAGCCCAGCCACGGCAAAAGAAAGTAGACTTGAGAGACTCATTAAACAAAGTTTAAGTTTGGTTTGTCAGATCCAATAAATGCAGCTTTGAAAGGTCATTCCAGATTATTTAATGGAATAGTTTTCATTGAATTGACAACAAATCTAATGTTTTACTTTTTGACTTTGAAGACTGGTATATTCCAAGATTTAACGTGATTTGATTTATAAGAAACAACTGATGAGTTTTTTTAAATTATTGCTTTGTAAATGTCAGATAACAATTTTAAAAAGACAATTGACTGATGCAATAACCCAGCGAGAAGAACCTGTGAGCTTAAGCAGAACATGTAATGCTCAGTAACGTTTTAGTTATACTATTTCCAGTCTTCGGATATCAGATATTGTTTTGATCACTAGAAAATGCAGAATATTCAGCAGTAGTAGTTTCACTGCACCTTTTTACTTTTTTTGGGTTCTTTACAGCAACATGAGGCGGAAAAAATGAAGGCAATGGAGACGGTAAGCTTGCTCTGCTTTATTTACTTACGGAGATGTCTGGTTTTAATGAAATAGCTTCCTGTCTGTGTTTTTGAAATTGCTGTTACGTACTGTAGTGTAGGTCTATGGTCTGATTGAATGCCTTGTTTAATGAACTGCTATTTGCTCGTTGATACTGTTTAGTGGACTTATCAGCAGCTTTATTTGTCCATCACATAATGATGCACAACGTGGAATTACTGTTTGCACTGCAATGGGCAATATAGGCATGAGTTGGTCTTGCAGGGATTATATGCAATTGGGAACAGTTTGAGAATGAAGTTGGTGTTTAAGGTACAGGCTGTATACGCCAGACTTAGATGAGGATGTATCTCCTTCAGTTTCTTGGTGGTGGCGGTGGTGGTGATGATCATAATAATAATCATAATAATCGTAATAATTATAATCGTACTAATAAATTGGATTTAATCTCTTGTGTTTGAAGGACTTGTTTTGCCATTTAGCAACTTGTGTCATTGGGATGTCTTGTCTCATGTTGTGAATGGTTGTCATTAGACTTTGTTTAAATCTTCTTCGTAATATATTTCTGCTGCGTAGGAATTGCTGATGGACAACATAAAGCAACTCGAGGACCAACCTCCGCATCCACCAACTGCAGCAGCAGCAACTGCAGCAGCAACAGCTGCAGCAACTGCGGATGATGGTCAGACTACTACTGTTGACAAGAAGACGGTGGATGGAGGAGAAGGAGGAAGCAAAGCAGCAGCAGCAGCAGCAGCATCTGATGCAAAGGAACCAGCTGCCGCCATTGTTACTGTGGAGCAGAGCAGTCAGCATCTCACAGACGAAGAACAGAAGAATCAGCATCCTGTGGATAAGAAGAATGAGGACGCGAAAGCATAGCATCATCCATCATCAGCTGACCAGCCAAACAGTGCCTTCCTGCTGCGGAGGAGGATGAGGATGCCAAACGCTAATGAAGCCCAGTTGTCGTGGTTATCTACTGCAAACATTTATTAATGTGGCCTTCTAATGAACAAAACATCTCGTGGTGAATATTCGTGACACAAGACAACTTATGTCTCAGCCACTTTTATTTCATTTTATTTGTTATTTTTTTCTAGATGGTAGTTTTAGAATAATTGTGGATTTAATGCTTTAAACGGTTAATTTTAATTCTACGTTGTAGGCTTATTGAAAGAGTAATTGTAGGCTTCTTGAGATGGAGATTTCTTTTGATGTTTTAGCAGCCATCTTTCGTTAATTGTACATGTGGCAAATATTTGGTGAGGGTTGTAAATGATGGGTTTGGTATTTATCATTTTACTACTGTTGAACTTGTTCTATTTTGTGCTTTAGACGTGAATGAACTTAGAGATGTGTTAGATTCTTAGATGAAACCATGAATGTGTCTTGAGTGAAATTGTTTTCTTTTTTATGCTCAAATTCTGCAATTACTCGCGCTTGCCTTCTTAACAGCATTAAATTGTTGCCGTCTAAATGTGATGAAGAGCGTAATAACGATTAATTAATTATGTAAGTCAATGTGAAGTTTTAAATAAATTTGTTGCAATGTAAACTAATTGTATGTATTTTTTCAAGTTATGCTTATAATTATGTCAAATCAACAAATACATGTAAACATAATATTATAGTGTTTTGTATGTGTGAGCACTTGTTATAGTTTCCCTTCAAGAATCTACACAGAGGCGCTTCCTACTACAGTGCGGACACTTCTTACTGGCTGATTTCTGGTGGTGCCCATTCAAATGTGGGCCTCGCATATATCATCAGTCGCATGGCCCATTTCTGGTGGTGCTGAGCACTCACGGGCCTCGCAGAGTCGGCGCCTATGAGCACGTCATAGATTCTGACGTTCCATTAGTTTTGTAGATCAAGGATATATAATGGCCTCATAATACGAAGTTAATTATGTTAATTATAATTATCTCCGTTTAAATTCAAACTGACACATCGCAGAATGATTAGATTTAGGGCCTACAATTCGATTTATCGGATGATTAGGGATTAATCTAGACGCCTTGGGGGTGGGGGTTCCCATCCAGGAGTGACATTCCCCAGAAAATTCTTGAGGTGTTGTATTATTTCAAATACGTACACTTCCGGCCGCCCCCCGCCCCCCCCTTCGAAAAGTAAACGTAACAATTTCCCTGCCCCAGAAAATTCGACATATCTTGCTTGCCTTCATAACAGGATGAAAATGGTACGTAGGCCTACAGTCCGATATTCATCTGAAAATTTGAGAAAAGGACTAAAGAAATGTTTAATCGGTTTTTAAAAATTGGCAAAAACGGAATATTTCCCTGGCCGAAAGAGTAAAAAAAGTCCCGTCACGTCATACTGCTCATTTTACCATCGCCTCCTGCCGATTGGAAAGTTGAGTGGACCGTTTTTATCGTAGTAGTAACTTAAATAAGATTAGCGACACAAAATTGTATAAGGAAGAGATCTCCTTAAAATAAACTAAGGCCTAATAACCTACCATCATCATTGTCAAATGTTTTCCTTAAAGCATACTCCATAGGCAAAATTTGTGACGTGTTTATAGGGCTTGTCGAACAAAGAGATGTCGTCACGATGTCGTCATACACATGTAGGCCTAGCATAAAATGACGCGGATGGTTTTCAACGCCACCAACTCCGCCAGTGCCAGTCCCAAGCCTGGATAAAGGAGGAGGGCGTCGCTAATGGTCTTTGTTACCACACAGTGACGTTAAACTGCAACTACACACCAACGCCACTACAAGAAATATTATCTGCAGCGCTAGAAGATCCAAACAGTCAAGCAGCTAGCTTAGCCTAGCAGATGTTTCATGCTCACTTCAGTGTATAGCCTACGTAGGTCTTATACCCTTAATTCACTTCATATGACTCATTAGCCTCCTAAAATAATTATTTATTGGCAAGCCTACATTTGTGACTGAAATGTGCAAGCCCGATCTTCACGCCCTCCTCTTTCTGCTGTCATCTGCTTAAATTAATGCTCTTCGGTTACGAATCGCATTCACCATGCAGCATCGTGGTTTTGCTATTGTACGTGGGTCCTCTGCAGTGTGGAATGACTTTCTCCCGCAATTACTATCCTAGTAGCAGGATATTCTGATGGGTATTTCCCCCTTCCCATCTCTTTATTGATTGAAGTAGAAAATCTTTCTATTTTCATGGGCCTGTCAGGCTTACAAACCACAATGGTAGGCTAATTGTGCTGCACTATTATCTCTTCACTGTTAGAAATCTCACGGTATTTTTACGGGCATTTCCTGGCAGCTTTGTACACAGGGAAGCATTTTCTCCGATCCCAGGTGACTATAGCAATACGGACTGATATCGCTTATGCGATTGGTCCAAGTCCTAAGCGACCTAATTAGCGATGAAAAGAACAATATATATTATATGAGTCAACATAGCATGCTGATTAGCGCTAAGAAAAGGACAACATATTATGAGTCAACATAAGCTGTTCACGATACTAGCAAGGAATTGCGTCTTCTCAAACTTTTAACATCAGCTTGGTAGGTTAATGCTAAAATTTGATTTAGGAGTCCTGTGATTTTTGGTTTAGAATGACGCAGAATAAGTTATTGCATACTTTTTGAAGAAAAATATAATAAAGTCAGACCAAGACTATGCTGGAGAGATAATAGCCAAGGTGAATAATTATATATGTGGCTAACCTATCTTGCATTTCAAAATCGACAAATGAAAAAGGCAACGACTATGTACTAATCACACAAAACACCGATATGCGACGGTGAAGTTGAGAGTGGAGATCCACTGAAGTTGATGAGATGGTTTTGATTTGATTTTGTACTAAAATACATCTCAAGGGACCTGACATAAATACTCTGTTCCATTTAAACACTATCACTGGTTGATGATGGAAGGGTTGGAGTTTTAGAGGAGGTCGAGGTGGTGGTTGTGGTCGTGATTGTTTTGGCGGAAGTGGTGGTTGTGCTTGCGGTTGTGGTGGTGGTGGTGGATGCGGTTTTGAGGGTGGTGGCAGTGGTTCTGGTGGTTGCGGTTGGGACCGTGATTGTTGAGGCGGAAGTGGTGGTGGTTGCGGCTGTAGAGATGATGGCGGTTCATGTGGCGGTGGGAGTGGTGGTTGCGGTGGTGGTGCTGGCTTCGGTTCCGAAAGTGATGTGGTGGTAAAAGACTATAATATACGTTTA
The DNA here is from genome assembly GCA_949752735.1 of Lumbricus terrestris. Taxonomy (NCBI): domain Eukaryota; kingdom Metazoa; phylum Annelida; class Clitellata; order Crassiclitellata; family Lumbricidae; genus Lumbricus; species Lumbricus terrestris. The sequence goes on from OX457052.1 coordinate 2,630,490, forward strand.
AACTACATTTTTGGTCACCAGATCAGGCAAAGACATGTATGAAGAAAATCCACGAAACAATGAATAGTGATTTTATTACGTAAATGTAAAAGTACTCGATTTTATTATGGCGACAGTGGTTTGGATAAACGAATTAACAACGTCAACCTAACAGAGTTGATATGTGTTTTCTTAATACACATGTTTCAAATCAAATACAGTACGAGTTACAATGAGATATCGATATTATTTTGATTGAAATTGTCTGCGTCGTCTAAAATTTTATTCTTCTATGAAACGGAAGATTTTTAGAAAACATGTATATGAATCAACTGAACAAATGCCCATCACTTCATTCCTCTCGTTGTTGAAGTGGAAACTATGGGAAAATTGGTAGTTGTCGTAATACGACAATGAACCAATAAATTCCAAGTGATTCAACTCAGAATCCAGCAGCTCAATTCCAGTACCGATATTGCGAATAACAATTCTGCCAGATGCATCGGCAAAACTTATATCACGCATATCAACCATGTGATCAAATGATGATTTATATTGCCGTTGAATAATCCCATCCGTATCAATTTCCGTTATCACCACAAACTGCTCGACAACTGAACTCACTACCAGGTTTCCATTTGATTTTCTCATCACGCAACTGAGATCAATCTCCAACCCATAGACATCTCGAGACAAGATTACTTCGTGATGCAACAAACCATTCGGATTATATATGCTTACTACGTGATGTTCATCCAGTGGTGAACTGACTATTACTCTGCCGTCGTCGGATACGGAAAAGCAAGATACTTTCCTTCCTAGATCATTAATCCACGATTGAATGTTAAACTTCTGATCCTCATCTTTCGTAATGCGCAAGAGAGAAACATTTTCTGATTCATTCCTTGCCAGTTCATATATGCAATTTGACACGTTGCAAGCTGTCATGTCCGCATCAGTTAGTCCTGGTAGTTCGATGACATCTTTCATCCCTGCCATATTGTTGCGGTCGTATACTTTAATGTAGAACAATGAAGATATCGCAGATGTCGGATTGTAATCATCAAGGGGTAGGCATAACAGGAATATGTCATCTTTCAATGCGGCAATTCCGATGGTCATACAAAGATCGACCAATGATTCCTGCACAATTTCCATTCGAATCTTCTGCTGAGCTAAAACATTATTCCTCTGTCACGCTAGTTACTAAGACCAAGTTGGCATGTCGTAAATCCTGATTAACCTATACATATTTTTAAAACATAATTCCACTTAGAAAATCGACTATTATAATTATAAGGTAGCCTCAGTGGGGCAAGAATTGGCCTAGGGCTACGCCTTCACTCTGGGTCTCTAACAGAATCCTTCCTCACTAAACTTAAAACTGTTCTTTTTGGGCGCGCTGAAATCTGAGTAGTTTTCTTGAAGGTCGCTATATAAGTTTCTGATTGAATGAATACAGTGAGAATGAAGCAACGCATTTTGTAGACCGTCTCACCGAAAGTAGTAGATAGAAAAATGGCCGAATCAACCAAAAATTATCAGCTGTTGCCTGTCGGTTAGTTGCAGCTGAAGCATTAAAAGAAGCGACATGGTCCTGATGGACACTACCATAACTTTCAGGAGGAAGCTAGAAATGTCTTGGTCCGAGATGAAGTATTAATATTTCATAAACTAACCCATGCCGTCCAGAGCGCGATGAAGTTCCATTCGAAAGATGTTTGTGGTAAGGACGCTGCTCCATTGCGAACAGACAGTTTCAAGTCTGCTTATCACCAGATCAGCTTTTTCTTTCCATACACTTTTAGCCAGCTTCATATTCTTCACTTCCATAGTTATGGCTTTAACGAGGATACACTGAAGTATTTCGGTCGGGATTTCTTGGAGCTAAACAGTTTAACGTCAGAAGACATCATCAGGAGCTGCTATGATGAGCATTATCATTTTTTTTGCACTTCGAAGAAAAATCATCAATGTAACGATCACTTAGCAAAAGAATTCAAATGGAGTTTAGGCAACTATTATTGTCGAATGTCAATTTTTGATGGTCAGAACTAATTTCAAATAAAACTACAAGGAATTGGACGCTACCGGTACCGGTACGTCATTTCTATGACTTATATTCTTAAGGCATATTGTTTGGAACAAATTAAAAGCATAGCATTTCATTTTCTTTTGTTTTTAGAAATTAATTCTTAAAAATAAAATCTGACAAAACTAATTTTTACGGGATTCCTATTGAATCTCTGGTTTTGACTGATTTGGTGAATTTTATTTCGTTGATTATCTTAGAAAAAGTTGATAAATATATGTAATGGTGGATATTCGTCTTGTGAAATACCTTGTTGGCAAGCTTTGACAACAGGTTTAGGTGCAGGGCCGTAAATCCCGGGGAGGGAAGGGAGAGAATTCCCTCTCCACTTTTAGACCTGGGGAGGGAACGTGAAGGAATTCCCTTCCCACATTTTTTCCCAGCTGCGTCACAAATGCTAGAGTCGGTAAGCTGTAAACGACGGCACATTGCTCGAAACGTGAGTATTTGAGGAATTGCTCTCTGAGATCAAAAGCCTCAGATCTAGAAGATGTGTAAATTGATTGACAGAATCTCTTCTTTATTAATACAAAGAGAGAGGAATTTATGATTTGACACGCCCAATATAGGCCGTCATCCTGAAAGACTGCAGTGAGGAAGACAGCTAATCATACACACACCTGTATGTATAGAATTATATATATATAGCCTAGCATATATATATACCCGCTCTCAAAATAGAAAGCTCCTAAACACCTTTGTGACTCCAAGGTGCACAAGCCCTCTCCGCAGTACTTTCCCACCTCTCCGGTCTGCTGATCGGTCTGCTTATCGACTTGACCTTCCAGTTCCTCGGGCAAGGACTTCCATGGCCAACACCCGGCTTTTGCCATTGTAGGCCCTAGACCCTTTTATGTGGAATAACCGCCCTCCCTTTATCCATCCCTATTAAGATCTAATTAGAGGGTGACATCTCCAGCCCTTCGCTGTTTCAAGTCTTTCTTATTTCCTCGGGGTTTTCACGCTGAGAGTGCCCATGAATAGCTTGTACTGTAAGAGGCGCTTTGTAAATTGGCATATAAGTTTACAATACACAGACTACATACTTGCACTCATGGTTCAAATGCATGCATACATAACAGTATACATAAGCTAATCATAATCGGAAGCGTGTGCTCTCAGATTTGAAAGGAGAAATACTTATACATGACATGTTCGTCTCGAGACCACGTTATAGCCTACCCCATATTCGACTGAAGGCCTACAGAGGATTACAAATAAGTTTAAACAAATAAAATTCGTGAATAGAGTGCGGTGCGTTAAATGATTTAAGATGCCTCATCTCTTTCGTTTTCCAAATGACTTCACGCAGGATGGTGGGCTGGTAAGTGATACGAAAATAGTGCAAAATATGCACTGCCTTCTCTATCAAGAACAGCTAGCTTTTCACATAGCCTACATAAACAATTAGCCACTGCCTAAATCTGTGCACCAGAAAAGTGACTAAATAGCATTATGATCAGATTCCTGTCATTTTGCATGTATATCTTCTACGTATAAGGAATCTGTTTTGGTTGCAGTTTGTATTTGTAGCCTAATCGCAATCACAATCTCCAGAGTAGGCTGCTTCAGCGCCCACAACAGCTATAGGTAGCGAGAGCCAGCCAATTTTTCGGATTCCAGGCAAAATAAATTCGGCTATTAAAACAATCGATAGGCAAGAGATGGCAAAACGACAAAAATGATACGATTAAACTATTTGTTGTGATTATATAAACATTCAAGTAGGAAGTTATGCACAATTAAAATTAGTTTTCACCTTAAGCCTATAATTGACTGAGATTCACTCAGCGTTCAGACATGTTTTAACCCCTTGTCAACTCATTGTAGTATGGTAGATTATAACTGTGTTGTTTTTTAACTTGACACTGAATACAGAAGCGGGTAACTGGCTAACAGCTCAGTTTACAGTACAAATGAGTTGCTAAAGATGTATATGGGCCTACTAAACCATGCAGACGGAGAAGTTAAAATGAAGAGAAATACAAGCCACTATAAATAGGCCTAATACTTTCAACTCTTTCGGTTTGGCGAGAGAACCTCTAGTCAAGGGCGGATCCAGGGGCGGGGCCAAAATGGCCATGGCCCCCATGTAGAAATTTCTTTATTTTTTACCAGCTATTCTGACCCAAAAAGTTGACGTGCCCCCCTCCATGAGTAGGTCCCGCAGTTTTTTGGGTGGAGGTCGGAAAAAAAGGTCATCAGTTTTTTCGGCGGATGGAAAAGTTATCTTTTTGGGAAATTCGAGGCTGATGACTATAGTGTTGTTGTTCCCTGTAGTCCGGATAGGGCTGCCAACCGTCCCGGATTCGCCGGGACAGTCCCGGAATCGGCCCTATGCGTCCCGTGTCCCGGATTGATCTCAAATTGTCCCGGAATTTGTGGTAGAGATGAACATGACAAAATGCTGTTATTTGCACACTAAACTCGGCAAGTTGTGTGATGACTTTCATTTTGGTGCTCTATTAAACCTAACGTTGTTGGCTGAACATCGACTGTTGGACAGAGATGGGTTCAAGTCTTGAAAACATTAGAAACCACTCACACTGAGTAGCATGCATAGGCCTAATATTGTTTCCTACGGGCAACTGTTAATAAGTTTCTAATGCTTTTTGAGAGATGACGTGCTAATTTCCACGACCTTGTGCCTATGAAATATACGTTGACAGTGTAATTTATCAATTAGTGCAATTTAAATTGATATAGGCCTATATGTCATATCTAGTGACTGCGGGCGTCCCGGAATGGAAAAATCAAAAGTTGGCAGCCCTAAGTCCGGACATATTATAAGCTATGTGCAGTAGGCTAATAGTGCGAACCAACAATTTTTAACACTAACTTTGGGTGGGTTTCTTGAGAGAGGTAGGCCCTATACTACACGCATAATTCCGAAAGGACAATTTTCCCTCCCCACATTTAGTTACAGATTTACGGCCCTGTTTAGGTGAATAGATGTACTTGGTAGCCTAACTAACAAACTAAAGGGACATAATATTAACTGCGTTTATGGTATCCGAAAAATAGATTTCATTTGATAGTCTGTCATGACTGTGAAACATCAGAACGGCTGTTCTCCGCTGTATAGGATGAGCTGGTCTTAGATTGCGGCCAATAAACTCCACCTTGGTCGCACTCTGCCAGTGTCAGTCCCAAGCCTGGATGAAGGAGGAGGGCGTCGCCAATGATCTTTGTTACCACACAGTGACGTTAAACTGCAACTACACAGTACACACCACCTTGACCCATAAAAGCTATAATGATTGATTGACTGAATCCAACGATTTACATAGCGCCTTTTCGAGAAATTGCTCAGAGACACTCTCTGCGCTGGCTTACTTGATGTTAAGTGTCATCAGGAACAAATAATTTGAAACCACTTATTAAACTTGCTATATAGGCCACAATAATGATAAAAATTGACCTGCTAAGGTCATTGACTTGGCCCACTCAGTTGCTGAGCTGATATGCAGCATAAGCTACAAGTAACCTTGAATTTTTTGTCAATACAATATTACCATGTCTCCCACTGGTCATGTAAGCTTAAACAGTATTTGTAAGTCATCATACATCATACATATTAATTAAATTTTATTCAAACACATCCAGGCTAATGTGCCTATGTCTGACAGGATTCTGAGCAGATTCCATTGGCCTACAGTTACCTTGATTACTGCAACTTGCTTCTTATAAGCATCAATAAGTTCTACAGTGCGCAATGCGCATAACCAAAAAGTAATTAAGGAATTGGAAGACGACCACTGAAGTTTTAAACCATGAATATCAGCATTGAAAATGAACAATTTTATTACAATGACAGATGAAATGCCGCAATTCTAGTGCGGACATTAAAAAAATTCAACAACGGGGAGGAGCATTTGGAAGACTTAAACCGTGTCTTTTATCAATGAAGTTATGAGAATGTTTTAAAGATGGCAGCTTATAATGTTACCATTAGCCTACAGTATGGAATTTTTTTAAAATTCTTAACAATAGCAGAGGACACTTTTGAAGTCTCAAACCATGACTCTCAGCACTAAAATTATAATTATTTGGTCAAAACTGATAACCCAAAATGCTACTATGGCAGTGTGGAGATTAAATTCTTTTCGAAATTTGGGAGGGCATATCCTCTCCCCCGAACACTTGCACTGCACAGCGCTTTGCGCCTCGCCGTTCGTCCATCGGCCTCTCTTCGCCCCCTCCCCAAGTCAGGACCAAGTCATCGCCGATGTCTACATTGCAGAAATTGATTAGTGCTTAAACAAAACACTGAAATATTGCTAAAGAAACAGGTTAGATATTCGTAAATTGAAGACAAACATCATCTGGTAATTGGGTAGTTTAGCGTCCCAAATTATTCAGGTTATTGCTGAGGTTTGGAATTTCTCGCCAATCCAGCTTCTATTTTATCAATACTGGAACCTTCATCCAGCTTCCATTTCTTTATAATTCTTTTCGTAAATCCAGCTTCTATTTAAATAGATATATAAAAACATTTTCATCCAGCTTCCACTTCTTTATCGTTCCATTCGTGAATCCAGCTTCTATTTCAAATGTATGAAAACTTTATCCAGTTTCTATTTCGACTACTATTACAGAACCTTGATCCAGCCTTGATCTCTGAAGCGTTATTTTCATCAATCCAGCTACCATTTTAGCCATAAGAATCCTCATCCAGCTTCCATTTCTGAAGCATTTCACTGGCCAACGTGAGAGTTACACCGTTTGGGACTGAGGTTTTCAAGAAAACATTTCATGATTTCCTCAATTAAATATGTGTTATTGTATAATTTTATGTCTTTCAGTTATTATTGCAAAGAACTGGTCAAAATAATTTGGGACAATAAACTACCCATTTAACCCATTATCTTAATGTGAAAGGCATAGGTAAATTTGTATGTGTCTGCGTCAAATTTGTCTGCGGCTAATTGTCATCAGGATAATAACATTTGGGCTAATTTGAAAAAACCACACAGCGCACTATTTAAAACAATTCACAATAAATGTATGTAAATTATATATTTGCAAACACAATTGACAACATTGAAATGAAAGCTGTGTCTTGCAATTCAATGTCATGTGCCTTACCGTTTTGTTGCTGAATGAGGCACATTTTTCACGTTTCGAATTGGCCACTTGTCGGAATGCTAAAGTTAATGGAATGAATTCAATTGCACCAAAATCCATTTGTTGCATTCTACAGTAATTTGTTCATTGCAATTTAATAAATTATGAGGCGCAAAATCACTTTAGTTACAAAATAGTTGTTGCACGGCTCGAGTGTTTTCAGTTGTTACACTGATTCTGAATAAGTGGTTTTAACTAAGGATTGGTGGAAGGTAAGTTACGTGTATTTTAGCGTCGTAAATTAATCATAGTTGCATGAGTTGGCCAAATACGAATTCGATCGACGACAAGAATTGTTGCCAAATGGTAGATGGATCAATAAAATTATTTTTACTTAAATAGAAGTGGTATTTATGATTATGAAAACAAGCTGGCTGAAATCAAAGCTGGACTGATGAACAATTATTTTTTAATTTAACAGTTGTGTTAATGAAAACTATTTGCTACCTAAATAGAAGCGGGATTGACGAAACACATTCTTGCCTAAGAAGGAGCTGAGAGTACTTGCTTTTTATCCGCCCACCAAGACACCAAGAACTAACGTTGCAGCGTTGTTATCTTTAATAAATCCAACTTCTTGTTTGCCGAGAATCCTTTTAATCGCTCCAGCTTCTGTTTAGGCAAGAATTTGCTCGATAAACCCGCTTCTATTTCGTTAGCAAATTTTTTCATCTTTGAAAATTATTGTTCATCAATCCAGCTTCAATTTCAGCAGAATGACTGCACTATCCCTAAAACTAACCCTAACCGACCCTCACGACGCCTAACCTGAACCCTAACCGACGCTCACGCGATAAATCGCGCTTCTATTTCGTCAGGAAATATTTTTCATCCAATTTATAAATTTCGGTGGTCGGATAAAAAAAACAAGAACCAATCAACGACGCTAAAATAGGCTACACGTTTACTATAAAAGACGTATCTGACTTAACTTACCATCTGAATCTTCCGTCGTTTGTTCATCGTATTTAAGGATTCTGGGTTCAGCTGATGTTCCTATCTCCGACATTGCTTTATTATGGATGCACTGCGATCTCTGGTCGCAATTCAATCTAAATATTGCAGGAAATACCATGCAATGTTCGAAGCAGCCTAACCGAGCGATAATAACAGACTTCAGGTTGATTGCAATGTCTACCGACGAAGTCAAACACTAATAATTACTGTGACTAAGTCTGTGACATAGATATAATAAACTATATGGTCTGTGAGTCCCTGTAAAGGTTTTGAATTTTAACAGTTATTATAATGACGTCAGGATTTATTTTTGGACTTCCTTAGCACGGATGGCATTTTCTCCGATCCCAGGTGACTATAGCAATACGGACTGATATCGCTTATGCGATTGGTCCAAGTCCTAAGCGACCTAATTAGCGATGAAAAGAACAATATATATTATATGAGTCAACATAGCATGCTGATTAGCGCTAAGAAAAGGACAACATAAGCTGTTCACGATACTAGCAAGGAATTGCGTCTTCTCAAACTTTTAACATCAGCTTGGTAGGTTAATGCTAAAATTTGATTTAGGAGTCCTGTGATTTTTGGTTTAGAATGACGCAGAATAAGTTATTGCATACTTTTTGAAGAAAAATATAATAAAGTCAGACCAAGACTATGCTGGAGAGATAATAGCCCGCTAGATTAAAAAAAGGTTAAGAAATCTAAGCGGGATCAATGTATTTTATATCTTAAATAGAAGCTCGATTAATGTTTTTATAGATCTGAAATAGAAGCGGGATGAATGATAAAACGCTAGAGAAATAGAAGCTGGACGAGGGTTTTTATATCTGAAATAGAAGCTGGATGAATGATAAAACGACTAAGAAATTGAGGCTGGATGAAATTTTCTATATCTGAAACAGAAGCTGGATGAAGGTTTTTATATATCCGAAACAGAAGCTGGATGAGTGATAAAACGCTCATGAAATGGAAGCGGGATCAGGGTATTTTATGTCATAAATAGAAGCTGGATGAGTGATAAAACGCTTAAGAAATGGAAGCGGGAGCAAGGTATTTATATCTTAAATAGAAGTGGGATGAGTGATAAAACGGTTAAGATATGGAAGCGGGATAAAGGTATTTTATATCTTAAATAATAGCTGGATGAGTGATAAAACGGTTAAGAAATGGAAGATAGATGAATATATTTATAGGTCGGAACTAGAAGCTGGATTTACGAAAATAACGGCCGTGAAAAAAGAAGCTGGATGAAGGTATTTATTTGTCGGAAATAGAAGCTGGATTGACGAAAACAACGATCGAGAAAAAAAGAAGCTGGATGAAGGTACTTCTAGGTGTGAAATAGAAGCTGGATTGACGAAAATAGTGAGCGAGAAATAAAAGCTAGATTAAGGTATTTCTAGGTGTGAAATAAAGAAATAGAAGCTGGATTGATGAAAATGTCTTTCCTTAAATTGAACCTGGATTGATGAAAATATTCATGATTTAGTCGAAGCTTGATTGATGAAAATCGTCTTGCCTAAATTGGAGCTGGACGGATGAAAATGTCCTTCCTTAAAATGGAGCTGGATGGATGAAATTTTTTGATTAGGTTGGAGCTGGATTGATGAAAATCTTCTTAATCCAGCTCCTAATTTCAGATCTTTTAAAACATTAATCAAGCTTCTATTTACGACATAAAATACCTTTATCCCGCTTCCATTTCTTAAGCTTTTTATCATTCATCCAGCTTCTATTTAAAATATAAAAACCTTAATCCAGCTTCCATTTCTTAAGCTTTTTATCGTCCATCCAGCACTAATTAAAGCAACAAAATTTCATCTATCCAGCTCCAATTTAACTACAAAATTTTTATTCAATCCAGCTCCAATTTAATGCAAATCATTTTTATCAATCCAGCTCCACTTTAGTCAAGAAAATTTTTCATCAATTCAGCTCCAATTTAACCAATAACACTTTCATCAATCGATCTCAAATTTAATTAAGTAGATGCTCATCCATCCAGTTTCACTTTATTCAATAACATTTTCATCCATCCAGCTCCAATTTAATCAAAAACATTTTCATCCATCCAGCTCCACTTAAACAAAGAACAATTTTCTTCAATCCAGCTCCTATTTAATTAAGAAGATTCTCGTCCATCTAGCTCCACTTTAATCAAGAGCATATTCATCAATCCAGCTCCTATTTAATTAAGAAGACTCTCACCCATCCAGCTTCAGTTTAATCAAATACCTTTTCATCAATCCAGCTCCTATTTAATTAAGAAGAGTCTCATCCATCCAGCTCCAATTTAATCAACAACATTTTGATCCATCTAGCTCCAATTTAAGGAAAGACATTTTCATCAATCCAGCTTCCATTTAATCAAGCCGATTTTCATATATCCAGTTTCAACTTAATCAAGAACATTTTCATCAATCCAGCTTCAACTTAATCAAGAACATTTTCGTCCATCCAGCTCCAATTTAAGGAAGGACATTCTCATCCATACATCTCCAATTTAATCCAGAAGATCTTCATCAATCCAGCTTTCATTTCACGTTAGAAAATACTGATTCCGGTTTCCTTTACTTCGACCGCTTTAATATTGACAAGACGATTTTAGTCAATCTAAATCCGACTTCTAATTAAAATTGAAGCATTTTCATCAATCCAACTTCTATTTCGCAACGCGATTGTTTCGTGTATACGGCTTCAATTTTTACAAGCATTATTTTCATTAATGCAACTTCGTTCAGGACACGTGCTTTTCCTCGGTTTCCTTTTGCAGCCACGCTATCAGCAATCTGTTTTCGATTTACATGTATCACGAGTTATTTTCATCAATCCAACTTCTCTTTTAGCGGCAATAACCAGGGACTACAAAAAATTCGCATTGAACATTTGGTCGTGAACCAGCTGTCGTGTACCAGCTGTCGGTAAACCAGCTGTCTGTGAACCAGCTGTCGTGGAACCCTGTTAGATAAGTGAAACCTTCCGGCAATAACGGGAAATCTGGCATTATTAATTTAAAACTATAAAAACACCTTCCGTAATTTCTAAAAAATTAGTCTATCTTCACTAAATGGCGAAAATGCCTTAACAAAACGGAATCAACAACCTCTTACTGCAAAAGCAGAAAGTCCATTTTTAGCTTGACCCATATACAGCAAGTCACGGGGCGAATCATTAGCATAACTCCGCCTATTTGGACCAATCGCATAAGCGATATCAGTCCATATTGCTAAAGTCACCTGGGATCGGAGAAAATGCCACACGCATAGGGAATGACCGTAAAATTACCGCGGACAGTACTTTATTCTAGACCGTAATAGTTACACTCATATGACCGTAAAAGTTTACGGTAAAAGAAAGTATTCTGACCGTAATTCACCGTAGTATTTTACGGTCACATCTCTTATTTTGATATTTTGGAATGTATTTTACCGTAATTTATACGGTCAGGTTTTGTACTTTTATGGGTTTTGAATGTATTTAACCGTAATTTATACGGTCATATCTCGTATTCTTTTATATATTCGAATGTATTTCACCGTAATTTCTACGGTCACGACTCTCATTTTTTTATGTTTTGAATGTATTTTACCGTAATTTCTACGATCGTGTCTCGTAATTTTGGGATTTTTGAATGTATTCTACCTTAATTTATACGGTCATATCTAGTATTCTTTAATATATTCGAATGTATTTCACCGTAATTTCTACGGTCATGACTCTCATTTTGTATGTTTTGGATGTATTTTACCGTAATTTATACGGTCAAGTCTCGTACTTTTAGGGTTTTTAAATGTAATTATACAGTCATGTCTCGTATTTTTAATATCTTCTAATGTATTTCACCGTAATCTATACGGTCATGTCTCGTATCACCGCATTACGGGGCAATAAATACGGTCATACCTGGTATTTTAAATCTTGTAAAATGTATTCATAGGAACACTTATTCTTGCAAACGAAACCTTAGCTCAAAATGTTAAAGGTTTAAGGTTCAAATCTTGCATAGACAAATGCCTTACATCTGTGCCATGATCTTACTTAACATTAGTAAGCATGCAGCTGCAAGCTATTCCTTCGATATAACACTGGGATAGGAGGGATCTTGACTAACCCAGAACAAATAATGTTGAAAGCCGGCAACATTGAATATTCCTTTACACAAGCTCTTTATACAAGCTCTTTTACAATCCAAAATTTGTACACAATCTAGTTTTAAACAATTTTTTGGTAAAACAGAATCTTAAAGTAAAACGATCACCTTAAGATCCTATAGCAGCCTATACATCACAAGCACTTGCAATCAATACATAACCACAAACACGAAATTATAAACTCTAACGTCTTGTTGTTTGAAAGAAAATAGTAAAATGTCTAAAGATTCGTTCTTCTGCACCCTAAAAATCTTATAAACTAAAGGCAACATTAATAATGACCCATATTGACTAAATATGATATACAACTACAGCGTGTGAATGTAGACAATCACCTTAAATTCTCGAAATAAAACACTGCACAATCTTGATGCAAAAACACAACATTGCAATTTAAGCTGAAGTCAATTTTTCATTAAATAATCTTTAAAAGCAGAAGCAATCTTTACTAACCAAGAACAACTTATTGAAAACCCTGAATATTGAATATTCCTTTAAACCTTATCAAACAGAGGCTGTTATTTAAATCTAAAATTGCTATGCTATCCATTTTTCAATACTTTTATTCCCAAATCAGCCTGTTAAAGTAAAACGATCACTTGAAAATCATACGATAAACAGCATAAGCACTTGGAATCAATGACTAAGCATAAAACACGAGATAATAAACTCGTAATGTTTAGAAGGAAGGACTAAAAAAATGGCAGAGTCAATCTTCTTCAAATAAACATTTAACTCATTAAAATACGACACAAGCAACCCCTAAGCAAAGACACAAAATTACAATCTAGGCTATATTTATTATATCCTGTTTAAAATAAATCAATAATATAATATGCCCATCTTCAAACTTAGTAGCAACCTCTCAAAACTCAGTGTTCTGAAAAATCTATGGGAAGCATTTTTGAAATCTCAATCACTGATTGAATATTTAATTTTGTTTACAAAATTAGAATGTGAAAGTAAATGCACGCTTCAAGTCCCAATGAGAAACCATAATAACTTGTAAACAATCCCCAAACACAAAACTATAAATTCTTAAAGCTGTTCAAATGAAAACACAAATATACACGAATTTACAAGTGAACAAATTCTAGCTGTCACAGATGATAGATTGAAAACAGAACTGCATACTGACATGCATTTTGGATACCTGAGGATTAATGGGGCAAGATAATAACTGTCACTTGGTCAATTACACTATTTAAAATTTAAATTCTGATTCACAAAACATTAACAACTCTAACAGAAATAACACCTTATGCGGCAACAGAAATCTGTTGTAGGCCTATGATCTGCTATACGCTAAACAATTGGTGTACTCTGCGAGACGCAGCGAGAGGTCACAAAATTTAGATACAGTGGAACCTAATACAGTACACTATTAGTCTATTTTACACCATAGTCGTTGCGAAAACATATTAAATTGACCATTCAAAATCTGCAATGGTCGAAAATAATGTCAAGGCTTCTGTATTTCTTTCTATTTTCTGATTTAAAGCGCCTCTCACAGCACAAGCTAATCATAGGCGCTCCCAGTGCGAAGAAACCTGGAAAAGAAACGTCTTAAGGCAACGGGCAGAAAAAGTAATGCCTCCATCATGTAAAATCTGAGAACGGGATATAATAGGAAAGCCATTCCACAGCAAAGGGTCCACAGAGGCGAAGGCACGATGCTGGACTGAAGCATTCCGTGACCGTGGTACAAGAAGGTTATGACGAGGATAAGCATTAGCCTATGTACGGAATGGAGAGGAGCCAGGCAAAGTTTATGTAGACCGATGAGTGACGAGTTACAGTAGAATCGATACGGGTACAGATGAAGGCATGAACCAAAGAAGAAAAATCCACAAGGTGCGGATCCTCGAGTTGCCCGTAAATGACGCAGATGTTAGAAAGTGGACCGAGAAATATTGAAGATAAATGTAGAGAAGGAAAGAGTATTGTCTATAGTATACCCAATGTCGCAAAGGTTCGTCAGCCACTCATTCACTCGATTAGAGCATGGAGGAGACCCGACCGACGACTCCAATCGGAGCGTAGACTCGGAACCGACCTGGGCTGGCGAATCAAAATACACCGTGCCCACCTTCTCTTGGGCGGCCTGTTAGTAGCGGAGGGGTGAAAGAACGGGCACGGATGGCAAACGGGTGGAAGGCAATGGCAAACCACCCCTTATATACTGCCAAGAAAACAGTCATGAAGTACACAAACGATAGAGGTAGTATCAAGCTTCACATTCCTGGGATCTATGATAGAGAAGGAAGGAAGAAGTGATATGGAAATAAGGCGAAGGGTAGCAATGGGGAAAACGGCAATGAACGGTCTTGGAAGGATTTGGAAGGATAAATATGTGAGCAGGGAAACAAATAAAAGACTGGTAAGAGCATTGATCTTTCCAGTGGTCCTTTATGGATGCGAGACATGGACGAAGACACGGGATATGGAAGGGAAAATCAACGCGTGCGAGATGTGGATTTGGAGGAAGATGCTAAAGATCTCATGGATGGAAAGAGAACTAACGAGTCGGTGCGCGAGGGTCTCGGAATAAAGAGGGAGGAGATCGGAACAAACAGCAATTAGGAGGAAATTGAGCTACTTCGGCCACGTGATGAGATCAAACGGTCTGGAAAAGGAGCTGATAACGGTTTGCGCTGAGGGAAGGAGAAGACGTGGAAGACCGAGGAAGAGATGGTTGGATTAAATACAGGAAAAGTCTGGCATGAGCCTGAGGGAGTTAAGAGAGGCGACAAAAGAGAGGAGACAATGGAGAGGATACATCATGACTGTCGCCAGAGCTCCAGGAGCTGACGGCACCAGGTAATCAGGCAATACCCAAGTCACGGACATTTGTAAAGAAAGTTAAATGAGGAAATTACTAAGTAAAACGAGTGCCCAACCAGATCAACTGAGTCTTGGAAGAGTTGAGCAACGAAGATTTGAGGATATCAACAATAGAGATCAGCAGAATGGATTCGATAGACTGGCAAAGGGCAACTTCATGGGACGATAAATCATGTCTGGACATAATCAACATAGAGGTGGCCAGATGCTGAATGTTTAGCAAAGAGACGAGCAAGCTCAGCAGTAAACAAGATATGAAGAAGCAGAACAAGTATGGATCCATGAGAATAAGTCTTAAGAAATGAGACGGATGTAGGCAACGATCCAGAAAGGTGAAATGGAGAATCCCACACAGAGGAGGGAATGGCATTTCATAGGGGGAGATCAATTATTGCAAAGGATCAAGCCTCAGCATTAGTGGTCGAAGGCCATGGAGCAAGCAAGTCAGACTGGTCCAGAAGATACTGAAATTGGAAAATGAACGAGGACTCTGAGTCAATCTTGCAAAAGACCCAGTTTGGACCTGAGGACCAACGCCAGGACTTTATCGCTATGATATGCGGGCAGAGAAACGAAATAAATATAGGTGACTGACTATAACCTCTTACCATGCTTATTTAATATTCTATCGAAGCAGGTGATACGGATAGCATTGGAAGGCTTTGGGGGGGCACCGTAGAATCGGAGGGAGGATTATAAACAACCTCAGATATGCTGATGATATTGTTCTGATTTCTACATCTCCGGAAGACCTTCAGGAAATAGTGAACCGCGTAGAGAAGGTAGCAGAACAGTTCAACCTAAAGATAAATGTAGGGAAGACGAAGGTAATGACAACCACTGATGAGATTTTGACAACAGAAGTGAGCGCAGGACAGCTGGATCAAGTGGATTCATTTGTTTATTTGGGATGCCGGGTTACAAAGGATGCAAATTGCACGGGAGAGGTAAAATCAAGACTTGCGATGGGAATGACGAGTCTGGTAAATATGACGAAGATTTGGGAAAAAATAAAGCTGTCAGCAACAGAACAAAAACGAGACTACTGAAGGCATTGGTGTTTCCAGTGGCGACGTACGGGTGTGAGGCATGGACTTTAAAGAAAGAGGAGGAAAGACGCATACAAGCATTCGAGAACAAATGTCTTAGAAAAATATTAAGAGTCCCATGGACAAAAAATTGACCACATGCAGGTGTACTCCATAGTAGGAACAAAGCAGGAATTGTCGACCCACGTAAAAGCAAGATAGTTACGATACTTCGGACAGGTCATGAGACAACAGAAGGACAGCATAGAAAGCAGCCTGAAGACGGGACTGATGGAGGGAAAAAGAGGAAGAGGAAGACCAAGAACGGCTTGCATAGACAACATCTTCAAATGGACTGAACTTTCGGGGAGGAGCTAAATAATGAATATGGCAGGAGATAGACAACTGTGGAAATGCTCATCCATTCGTGCAGCCAACCGTCGCAGAGCGACGATGGCGGAGTGACATGACATGACATGATTGACTATAAAAGATTATATGAAAGTATTTATGAAAACAGACAGCAAATCAGTCACATAATTAAGAACTAGTTCAAAAGAATATATGGAAGATCAATGGGAAGATCAATAGAAATGGAATTTCAGTAATCAATTCTGGATCAGGCAAATGTGTGGACAATGGATGTCATGGTAGAAAAAAAGACGGACCTGCAGTGGAAACAAGTGGATAAGTAACATCTAAAGCATTATGTTTTTGGGTGGATAAGTAGGCTAACATTTACAGCATTGTGTTTTTGGGTGCGGTGTGTCATCCATGTGCTTGGATCTATGATAAGGCGAGTATATATACATGTTGGGCCATAACAAGTAACCCCTAAGGTTTTTTGCCAATATCTTGGTCAAACGTCAGAATTTCTAAATGAAATTTCACAGATTTAAGGGCAATTCATACCTACATAAAATAGCCAAATTTCACCAAAATATTTCAAGCAGAAGAAAAGTTATATCACTTTTAATGAGGCCACCCGCTTTCTTTGTGACGATTAAAAAACATAACGCCAAAATAAGCAAAAACGCGATTATATATGTATTAAGTCACATCTCATAAACGTTATTAAATTAACCTAATTTTGCCAGATAATCCTTATTATTATTATTATTATTATTATTATTATTATTAATTATTATTATTATTTAGAAAAGAAACAGGGAACCAGCGTAGCTGCACATCACTTTAGAGACACTTAGCACGATGATTATCAAGTTGGTAAATAAGAAATGTGTCAGATTAATAATTTGTTATTGAAATAATGAAATTCAAATTTGTAAAGATTACAATACTCATCGCCAAAGGTGTCAATGGCATACAAATTGTATATTCAGACACTTTACGGGCAGGGTCCTGAGGCGGAAGCTATAATCATTGATTATTGTTGACTGATAAATAGTGAGAGCGCAGAAATTTAGAGTTAAGTTGAGGGTTCTGAAATAAGCCACTGAAAAAGAAGATCGGAATGTCAATTGGGTGAACGGACAAAATGGTAGCGTACAAAATGGTACGGACAAAATGGTACGGACAAAATGGTATGGATGAAATGAAGACTAGATTGTTGAATTTGTATATATGAAATAGAAGCTGGATTAATGAAAAGACGCTTATGAAATGGAAGCTGGTTGAAGGCTGCGCATGGATATTTTTATATATGAAATGGAAGCTGGATTGATGAAAAAAGCGCTTTAGGTATAGAAGCTGTGTCAGGGTATTTTCATAGCTGAAATAGAAGCTGGATTAATGAAAGATGCATTACAAATGGATGTTGATTTAAGGAATCTTATGGCTGAAATTGAAGCTGGATACATCATGAAACACATGAATGAAATAAATCAATTCAGCTTCCATTTCTTAAGCATTTTTTTCGCCAATCCAGCCTCCTTTCTCAAGCTTTTTTCTTCACTAGAGCTCTACTTCAGCCACAAAAAACCATACACCTTCTATTTCAGCAGTAAAATACCCTCATCCAGCTTCCATTTAAAGATACCGTTTTGTCCGTACCATTTTGTCCGTACCATTTGTCCGTACCATTTTGTCGCTACCATTTTGTCCTAGAACCGTCAATTGTTCTCGTTTCATTGAGAATAAGTGATGGTCCGTGAATCTACGGATTTGAATCCGATGGATCATCAATGTGTAGACTTAGCCTATGCTGGAGAAATAGCACTATCTGCGAAAAAACTATAGAGCTATAAGAGAATAATGGTGGAATTGTAGCTGATAATATCAGAGTTAAAATATTATTGGAAGATTTAACTCAGGAGCATACAAACAAGGCCATTAAGAACTTTACAAGAATACTCAGAATAAGTGTGGGCATTGTGATGGACCGCAAGTTGCGAACCAGTATCAAGTTCATTTTATAACCATTCCTTGAGATGTGACTTAGTAAAATCGCGTAGTAAAATCGCGTTTTTATGAATTTCTGTTGCGTTATGTTTTTGAACCGTCAAAAAACAGTGGGTGGTCTCACTATAAATTATATAACTTTTGTCCTGCTTGAAATATTTTTTTGAAATTTGGCCAATATATTTAAATATGAATTGCCTTCAAGTAAGGAAAAATCGCATCTTAGGGCATGAACCAGTTCCATGGCAAAAAGCAACCCAGCTCCATCGCCGTATTCTTAATTCGTCATCGCTGCTTAAGCCGAAGTCATCCAGCTCATCATCGTCGGCATCGGTCATGAACCCCAGGATAGAAAAATCGATATCGTCCTCCGCGACTTTGTATGCATTGACCCTGTATGTGAACATAAACAAAACAGCATTCAATTAGCATTGATTCTACAACTTTAAAATCAAGCATTCAAAGGAAAATGCACAACATCCTGTATAAAACCTCAAACTCTACATGTGAAGTTTTTTTATACTACATAAAAGCAGGCATTTGAATATAATATCCCCAAAGACACGAATAACCACTTTGGTATAGGCTACTGCCAGCAGTGCCAGCACCACATGTTTTGATTTTGCTGATGCTGATGGACTAACTACCCCAAAAGAATCTTGATGCAATCTAAAAGTTGCAGTGTTCTCGATGTAAAATTCATTCACTTTTAGGACAGTTTTAGAGCAAGAAATAGACTGTTTAACGTCAGACTTATGCAGGTCGTTTGTAGAGAGAACAAAGCTTCTGCCTCAAGACAATTTCAAAGAGTTCAGAAGTGTCCGAGTCTCCGAGAGACCAAGCCTTAGACGAAGACAATTGGCCCAATATCGATACTGAGACATAAAAACCTATATAGAGATGTCACTAGTTTACTTTGTTATGAAAATAGTGATATTTTCCATTGATCTCTTTCAGTACCACTTAAACAATTTGCGGCACTTGACTTGGTGCATGTTTAACGACACTGTCATATCAAAGATCATTAGTATCCTCCTTTATCCAGGCTTGGGACTGGCACTGGCAGAAAACAGCCAGTGGCGGAGTTTCAATTCATGGCAGACATTGTTAACTGGTCTATAAACGCTTTGCAAAATAGACGTGCGCGCGCGGAAATATATATAAACAAATATACCGGGTGTGCCATAAAAAAGTAACCCGTACCTTTTTGCCAATACATAGGCCAAAATTTAGAATTTTTCGAATCAAGTTTTACGGTCTTAATGGTAATTCATATGTACGTGTAATAGTCAAATTTCAACGAAATATAAAAGCATAGATTCATAAACCAATCAATCCATCCATATGGTCGTGGTGGTGATTATCATGACCACGACGACCACTAGGATGATGACGATGATGATGCTGACGATGATAATGATAATGTTTATGATGATGACCACGATTATGACAATAATGATGATTGATGACATGCACAGACGCACCCATACCCATGCATACACATTACACACACAAAATAATAATAATGATAATAATAATAAAAATAATAATAATAATTAATAATAATAATAATAATAATAATAATAATAATTTCGAGACCAGATGGGGCGACGCTCATTCCGTGGGCTGGAGGAAAATACATAACCTGGGACGCAACCAGCATACATGCTTGCGCCGTATCATACATAAATAAGACAGCGACAACACCTGGGAGTGCAGCTGAACTGGCCGCCTCGCGCAAAATAGCTAAATATGCAGATCTCCCTGCAACCCACAACTTCGTTCCGAACGCGTTAGAAATATTGGGTCCTATTACGAAATGGATTGAGTGTACCAAAGCTCCTCTACACAATGCGCACTGCCTTATGCGTCGACTCACCAAGTCTCACTAGATTTGATTCTTTATTGAGAAAAGGATTATCAAGCATACTGAACGTGGAACTATCGGACGATAAATGGCTTCAGGCGTCCCTACCGGTGAACGATGGTGGCCTCGGAATACGCTGTGCTGCAACGCTGGCACCTTCTGCCTTCTTGGCATCTGCTGCGAGCACTAGCGAACTCCAGGCAAACATACTGCCACCAGAATTAGTTGACACCCGGGACGACCTAGTGGACACAGCGCTAAAAGCATGGTCAACACTCACGGGATCCGAACCACCATCCGGATCAGCAGCTCACCATCAAAAAGAATGGGACAACCTCTGGATCAAAAAGGCATCGGCAGCCCTGCACG
Organism: Lumbricus terrestris; assembly: GCA_949752735.1. NCBI lineage: Eukaryota > Metazoa > Annelida > Clitellata > Crassiclitellata > Lumbricidae > Lumbricus > Lumbricus terrestris. The sequence continues at coordinate 2,651,271 of OX457052.1, forward strand.
AGTCGGCGAATACTGCACTTGACCGGGCTCGTCTCTTAGCTTCTCAGGCACCACACGCGGGAGATTGGTTTGCTAGCACCTCCGGTAACTGCCCTGGGTCTGCGCCTGTCCGACGAAGTGATAAGGATTTCGGTTGGAATGCGACTCGGAACAACCCTCTGCGAACCACATCTGTGTCACTGTGGCGAAAGAGTCGACGCCAGGGGACTTCACGGTCTGGCATGCAAGAAAAACGCTGGCCGACAATTGCGACATAATCTACTGAACGATATCATATGGTGCTCTTTAAGAAGAGCAAACATTCCATCACAGAAGGAACCGTTAGGGCTTACAAGGGAAGATGGTAAACGACCAGACGGTGTGACACTTATTCCATGGTCATGTGGAAGATGCCTCACTTGGGACGTGACGGTGTCAGACACCTTTGCAGCGTCGTACCTGGCAGCAACATCAAGAGGAGCAGGTGAAGCCGCAAACCGGGCAGCCGTTGCCAAAAGATTAAAGTACACGGCAATCACCAGGACACATGCCTTCGTGGCGGTGGCATTGGAATCGAGCGGTGCCTGGAGTTCGGAAGGACTTGATTTTGTGCTAGACTTGGGACGGAGGCTGACCGAGGCGACACAAGACAGACTCGAGACAAGCTACCTTTTCCAGAGAATCTCGGTTGCAGTCCAACGAGGAAACGCCATCTGCTTCTCTTCCACATTGCCTTTGTAACAATGCCATATAATAATAATAATAATAATAATAATAATAATAATAATAATAATAATAATAATAATAATAATAATAATAATAATAATCATCATCGTCATCATCATCATCAATCATCATAATAATAATCACAATAATCATAATAATAATAATAACAACAACAACAACAATAATAATAATAATAATAATAATAATAAATACTACTACTAATAATAATAATAGCATTCAGGAGCACGTTCACACAACTAATTAGGGTCGAGGTCGACCAAGAATACTAACAATAAATGCATAATACATTAGTTTTAGTATGCAACATAGTGGAAAACAATTAGCACATTATGCTACTGTTTTGCCATGCGTTCACTGTTCACCAGGCACAGCCAGTTGGTATTGCACAGTTTGAATTGGAAATAAATAAATAATAATAATAATAATATTTTTTCTATGATTGAGCGCCTGCAAATTAACGCACTGCGCTTTAGCCTACATGTACAAGTTATGCAGTAATCTTAATTAACATCAAATTTAAACTACTAGCTGAATAGACAACCTGCAAAACACGGCGCTAATAGCAGCCTGTGGGGATCCGATCAGTGTGCTTTATAATGGACTTCCCTCCCCCATCTCCTTCCCCTACTCCCCTCGAATACTACCTGCGTCCAGTGCCTACAGCCCTACACCCATGGCTGTATGTATAATTGTATTTACACCGCCTTTCGTCTATGAGTGCTCAGTGCGGCAGTGCCTCTTTTCGTAACCATTTGTACACATCGCCAAATCCACTCTTTGTAGCCCCATGACCATTATAGCTATCTATATCAGAGGTTCTCAAACTGTGGTACGCGTACCCCCTGGGGTACGCCAGGCGCCGGTAAGGGGTACGCGAACATTTCCAGAAATATAAATTTTCTTTGAGTTTATGGACTTTGTGTCCATCTTTCTTTGATTAGCAGTGATTTTTAATGTTCAACATATAACAGCATTGTCCTTTCTTTCTTTCACAGCATACAAATAGACTCATATACAATGCGGTGGATGCAACATATTTATGTTTAGGCCTATAACTATAATTTTTAAACAAATAGGCCTAATGTATAAATGGTTGAAAGTACCAAAGCCAGAATATCCCAGCCTAAATATATAGCCTAGAGCTCAAATAGCAGAGATCTGAATTTTCCAAATGATTAATTTCTGGTCGAGCTCTAAATTTTGTGATTCCTTTCAGCACGTCATAGGCCTATCTGGGTAAAACTTTCAACTATTCTTGCCATGAAAAACAAACAAGGGGTAAATTTGCGTTTGAAATTGACAAAATTAATTAAACCAGATATTGTAAATCTGTGCTAGTCTGAACAAGCCCGTGCACAAGGTTATAAGCTGGCTCTTTCCTCTCTCTTACAGGCCCCAGGGGTTATAGAACAATTTTCCATTTTTAAATTGTTGATAAGATTATATTATTCAAAACCAGATTTTGCTACCCATATAGGGGCGTAGGCCTAGACTCTAAATCTCTAATAAATGATGTCACCAATGATTAAATGGATTTTTAGTTGTCACTGCCAGAGGACATTGCAATGGCATTTTGTTTCTGATCTGACTTTGCTGGGGGTACGCCATCATTCGATATTTTTTTTTTTGGGGTACAATAAAAATAAAGTTTGAGAACACCTGATCTATATGAAAGTGCAGTTTTTCCTGTATGGAGATAAACTCTACCATTGTCCGGTCATTTCCTGACTGCTCTAAAATTCAATATAGGCCTAGCCTACTCAAATTATGGTTGCTACGTTTTCAGTAACAGATGTTAAGTTGCACTTATCTTTTTGAAAATTTAGAAATAAGGATGTCAAATCATTAAAAATGTTATAATTTTGAGAAAAATTGAATCTTACTCAGGAATACCCTGAGTTTTGAATTTTGAGATCATAAAGACGATATAACAAGTATAGGCACCACAAAGAAGGCATACGTGTATATGCTGTGAACAACTTCTAAACAGATATTGTTACATAAATTCACCGAGCTCAAGAACCTGACTGCTGGGATATAGCCTACTATGTGTCTAGTCATCAAGCAGCCACAGCTAACATGTTCAGAATATTGATGTTATCATTATTGTCATCCACAGGATCATCATCATGACCATATAATAGTCAGTAATAACCTTGAACGGGCACTATATAGATCTTCATGATGAATATATACCAGATATATTTGTATATTCATTGTCTGTGGGTTATGGCGTGAGAGTAATCTGTTCCCCGTACATACACACGTACACACAAGATCATATGATCATGATCAAGATCATCGTCATCGTCGTCATCATCATCGCCATCATCATATCCTCATCATCACTTTACCCACCATTCCCCCACCACCAACACCACTCCCTCCTCCACCCACCACCACAATCATCACACCACCATGATGATGGCGAATTGGCGATGATGACGACTGCGACGGCGTCAACGACTAAGTGCTGATGATGACAATTTTCATGATGACGATGATTTTGATTATGATGATAATGATGATGATGAAGAAGAAGAGGAAGATGATGATGATGATTATTATTATTATGGAAATGATGATGTCGACTATGACGACCACGACGACGACGACGATGATAATGAAGATGACGATGATGATGATGATGATGATGATGATGATGATGATGATGATGATGATGATGATGATGATGATGATGATGATGATGATGATGATGATCATGAAGATGATGATGATGATGATGATGATGATGATGATGATGATGATGATGATGATGATGATGATGATGATGATGATGATGATGATGATGATGTTGAGTGGTGTGGCCAATTTGTCTGCGTCTTCTATCTGGACAGCTCTGTGGAAGGATTTCATTACTACGCTGAAATCAGGATTTCTATTTCTGTGTCTTGTTGCATCTCTCTGTCTACATTCTGGCTTAGGCCTATCCAACACATATTTTATATATTTATATGCATACCAACACCATATGTATACGTGCATGACGCACCCATAACCACTTGCGTTCCGATTTCCTGTAGTTTGGCGAAATTTAAGTGTTTCTTTTATGTCGGACTAATTCTTCCTCGGTGTCTCTCCTTATAGGCCTACCCGTCTTTGTTGAAACCGTTCACTCCGTCCTTTTCGAATCTGTCATGAATGCCTTCCCGGTCCGCTGGACACATCAAGGCAACTGTTATCTGTCTGGCGCTTGGGGTGGTCATCGTGGGGGTAATTAGTGTCATAAATCGGTGTAATGACTTTTAGGTTTCCGCCTGTAGAGGTCCGTACAGTGTGGATGTTAAATGAACTTCCCTCCTGCAATCTCCTTCCCTGCTCCCCTCCTACTACCCGCGTCCCTTGTCGAAAGCAATGCCTATAATTATGTATACACTCCCGCCATTCATCTATGTGTACTCATCCCTCTATTCGTAACCATCGCATTTGTTTGTACACATCGCCACATCCACTATATGTAGTTCAATGTATATGCATTCGTTTATGCGTAATAACATTAATTACTACATATTATGTAGGTGTGGTTTGCCCGTACAAAGACACATTCTGTCATTGCTCTGTAATTTCATCAAGGCTGCTTTATAGGTCCAATATACACAAGCTATGGTAGTCCGCGTGCGGCGCGTTGTCAGTAGCAGGTATCAAATTGCACTTATTTGGTTCAAATTTATTAATAACGATGTCAGAATCATGATAAAGGTTAGGCTATAATCTGGAGAAACATTGAAATCTTACTCACACGTGACCTGAGTTATGAGATTACAAAGACGACATAGGCATTAGGCATCGCAAAGAACGTTCAGCTGCTGCGACAGTTCCTAAAACATACAAATAATTATTATATCAACTCACTAAATTCAAGAACCTGATTGCTGGTCGAGCGGCATGACTGGCTTGTCATCAAATAGCCACATGTAATATATTCATGATGTGGCTATTATTGCTATTATTATTATTATTATTATTATTATTATTATTATTATTATTATTATTATTATTATTATTTTCATCAACATCATCATGATCATCAAATCATAATCATCATCGTCACCATCATCACCATCATCATCATCATCATCATCATCATCATCATCATCATCATCTTCATCATCATCACCACCATCATTACTACGGCCCCAACCACTACTGATATTGCTACTTCTACTAACATAATCACCGTTATTGTTATCGTCTATGGAATTATTACTGTTTACTCAAATGCCTGTATCACAGTTCTATACAACCTACATTGTCATTTTCAGTCGGGAACGCTCCTGAGTAGTCCCTATATAAATGAATAAACACTTATAATATGCGTACCTATTTACATGCATTTATATGTGCGTATTGACGTACATACATACATACATACTGACGTACATACATACTGACGTTCGTACATACTGACGTACATACACACATACATACATACATACATACATACATACATACATACATACATACATACATACATACATACATACATACATACATACATACATACATACATACATACATACATACATGTCCGAATGAATGAATGAAACCGAGTACATTTCGGCCTACACACTACCAAGTCCGAAACGCAAAAATGACATTCAGCTCACCATATCAGGATATAAGTGTTTCGATTGAAATATATATAAAAATACTGTAGGCCTACATGTAATTTCCTAGTAAGAAAAATGCAAACGTTTACCTTTAGAAGGAGGTCACAGCTCAAATCCGAATCCAACGTCGATGACGAATCAATGCCACGGTAAAAGGCTTCGTGGCTTGGGCCATTCGACTGAGCAGGCATCTGGTGGCAAAGTCGTTAAAGAATTCATTAGAGTAGCAGGGGGTCCGTTTGAACGGTAAACGGACATTAGCCCCCCTGGACATTATCCCCCCCGGACATTATCCCCCCCGGACATTAGCCCCCCCGGACATTTTCCCCCCTGGGGTAGGACATTATTCCCCCCAGTACATGATGTCATTACCTAAAAGTGATGCACAAAATGTAATTAATGGGCCTATGTTGAATGAATAACTATACATTACACATTAGTTTAACATCCTGTAGGAATATGTTAAGTTAATTGAAGGTTTAATATGTATATTATAAGACATTTTAAAGGTCTGAAACAACGCTAAGAAGTCTGCGAAACTCATACGTAAATGTCGTTGTAGCCATAACTGACACTAACAAGTAGGCCTACTTAGTGTATACGATTCCCATTCGTTCATTTCTTTAATGTATTGAATCTAATTTTGAATGGAAACAACGCTAATAGCCCATGTCTACGAAGCACAGACGTAGCCTAACTAACATTAACAAACCTTTGTTGTAAGACACTAAACAAATAGACTGTGTAGGCCCTACATACGATTCCCATTCGTTCATTTCAAATCTAAGTCTAGGCCTAGGCCTATTGATACAATTAGGACCTAAATGACACTAAGTGCTTTCGTTTGCATGTGAATGCCAGTGACATGTCTTATCGGTTACGGCATTATTCTACGATTTGCACATAGGGGGGGACTTTGTCCGGGGGGGCTAATGTCCTACGTAAAATCGGGGGGGAATATGTCCGGGGGGGCTAATGTCCGGGGGGGATAATGTCCGGGGGGGATAATGTCCAGGGGGGCTAATGTCCTACAACCGTTTGAACAGATTATACGGACCTTATAGGGGCCTACGGCTTTATCTTTATTGCCTCATCAAGAGCGTGCGAATGCCACTTAGAGCGCCCCTTCCGTCAGGATGAATGATTAATAATGTGTCAACAGTTAATGTAACCGTTTTCATTTGAATAGGCCTACTCATTGTTCGTTCGTGCATGTTTTTCATTCAAAATATCAAATCAAGCACAGTCTCCTATTTTAAGCTTTCTCTCCAGCTATGTATGTATGTATGTATGTATGTATGTCTCTATGACATTGTATGTATGTATGTATGTATGTATGTATGTATGTATGTATGTATGTATGTATGTATGTATGTATGTATGTATGTATGTATGTATGTATGTATGTATGTATGTATGTATGTGCGTATGTATGTGTATGTATATATTATGAATGTTTGTATTGTCATGAACTTATATACCCCTCAAACCCGACCAACTCCTCAGCGTTGTGAGGGGGTGATCACAGTAGGGTATGGGCTGCCTACTGAGGCAACGGCCGTCATCGGAAAAGGCCTTGGCCGAAGTGCCACCTGTAGGGCGCTACGCGAGATGAAATAGCTCAGCAGGAACCCTGAAGCAGCTGTAGAAGACATTATAGGTCATAAACCCGAAACCGATAATCGTGCCGGATGAAACGAAAGGTCTGTGATACGAGTGCCGATGCGCTGACAATAAAGAGCCAAGACGACTGAACTCTGATCCCAGAAGCTTCAAATATATATCAATGGCGTCGGACACCTACGTGCGATGCGCCATGCGTGGTGCATGATGATGATGATGATGATGATCTATGTATGTATGTTTTGTATGTATGTCTGGATGTGTGTATGCATGTATGTATGTATGTATGTATGTATGTATGTATGTATGTATGTATGTATGCATGCATGTATGTATGTATGTATGTATGTATGTATGTATGTATGTATGTATGCATGCATGCATGTATGTATGGATGGATGTATGTATATATGTATATATGTATTTATGTATGTATGTATGTATGTATGTATGTATGTATGTATGTATGTATGTATGTATGTATGTATGTATGTATGTATGTATGTATGTATGTATGTATGTATGTATGTATGTATGTATGCCTGCCTGCGTTACTGCATGTATGTATGCCCGTATGAATTGAAGGCTTATGTTTGTATGCATGCTTTGCCAAGTGCTGATTTGGCATTTGAACTTAGTATTACATTCCCATCTGGCGTGGGCCTAAAACCAGCGTTGTAAGAGCTTGTGAACAGGGCCCGAGATATCGACTTACAGGGCTGGTCCCCTGGGACGGACGACGGGTGTCCTGGCCTCTGATGTTAATGAAACGTTAGCTACGTGTAGAGATTTCGCCGGCCGTTAGGGTGGGTGATGACCTGGATAGTGGAAAATTTTCTGCAGCTGTTTCATTTGACGGACATGCACCAATATACAAACTTACATAGTGCATTTTATTGTCTTTGCCACCATCATTATCATCATCTCTCCGTCATCATCATTATTGGGGCAATGATATTCGTCTTCGTCGTGGTCATCCTCGTCATCATTACTGGTGTATTCGTTCTCGACGTCCTCGTCGTCGTCGTCATCATCATTTTATGCTAATTGTCGCCATTTGATCGTCGTCGTCATTCTCGTTAGTTATCGAAATTCCTGAGCAGGACATCATCGTCGTCGTCGCGTCATCATTTTATACAAGTAGTACTCGTAATCTTAAAAATCGTCATCATCGTCGCTGTCATCATAATGATCACTGGCCATCGTGCTCGCCGTTGTCGTCATCATCAGCGGGGGCAGCAGCGGCGAAGGTGTCATCATCATCATCATCATCATCATCATCATCATCGTCGTCGTCGTCATCATTATCATCATCATCATCAATCTTTTTTTCTTCTTCTTCGTCACCATCCTTGTCATCATCTTCATCATCTTCATCGTCATTCACTTGGCTATCTTCGTCGTCGTCGTCATCATCGTCGTCGTCACCATCATTTCATTGTATGTATCTGACCATTTATACGGCGCTTCTCGCTGCAAGAGCCTTTTCAGAAGGGCTCTCAGTGCGTGCAACACCGAGAGAAAAGGCAGTTGTTTTGAGAGGATAGAAATAATAGGAATGAGTACATAAAGGATGACAAGCGAACTGATGGGGGCCATAGATTGAGACCTATACAGGCCAGGCATCTGGATAAAGTCATGGAACTACGGACGTGGTGTACGAAGAGGTCAGAGGGTCTAGGAAGATGCAGCGAAGTGGCAGAAATGGGCGAAGCATAAGATAACAAAGACAGGCTACTTCTGAGCAAGACCCAACTGAGACTTGACCAAAATAAGAATTTTGAATTGTATAGGAGCCGCTATTGGAATTGTTCAGCTAAGAATGAAGAAATGTGGGAGAATCATCCTCATCCTATACAACTCACGCAGACTGGATTCCGACACGATAAGACTGATTACGACGACCAGAAGCATCAGACGAGGCAATTAGCGGTCACCTTGATGGTCGAGTAGAGGGTGGGAGGGGCGATGATGATAGATGATAGATATGCCACGGATTTGACACGCAGTGAACGGTTAGAGGGTGTTGAGTGCGGAGACACAGACTCAGACGGATGACTAGACAAACATACAGAAACACCAAAAAGACAGCGGAAGAAACACAGAGGTGCATAGACGAAGATCCATGAAAATTAAGATAGCTAAAAACGACAACTACTGCTACTGCTGCTGCTACAACCTACTCAACGTTGTCATCTTCGCAATCATCATGTGTCCATCATCATCATGATAATAATAATAATAATCATCACTACTGTCATCGTCATCATAGCTACAGTCATCATCATCATCCTCATCATCATCATCATCATCATCATCATCATCGTCATCGTCGTCGTCGTCGTCGTCGTCATCATCATCATCATCATCATCATCATCATCAACAGCAACAACAACAGCAACGACACCATCATCATCATCATCATCATCACCACCTCTACCATTATTATAACTGTCATCATCATTGCCGTCGTAGTCATTATCATCATCATCAACAACAGCGACATCATCATCATCGTCATCATCATCATCAGCATCATCATCATCATCATCATCATCATCATAATCGTTGTTGTCATCATCATCGTCATTATCATCACTACTCTAATCACTACAATCACCGAAGCTACGATCATCAGCATCAACAACAAAATTATAGTCATCGTCTTTATTATTATCATCATCATCATCGCCATTACTACTACTTCTACGTCAGCAAGTTCTCCGTCGTCGTCGCAATGATCGTCGTCATCATGATTATAATAATCACTTTCTTGATCATCGTAACACCTATCGTCATCATCATCTCTATCATCATCATCTCTATCGTCGTCGTCGTCGTCATCTCTATCGTCGTCGTCGTCGTCATCTCTATCGTCGTCGTCGTCGTCATCTCTATCGTCGTCGTCGTCGTCATCTCTATCGTCGTCGTCGTCGTCGTCATCTCTATCGTCGTCGTCGTCGTCATCTCTATCGTTGTCGTCGTCGTCATCTCTATCGTCGTCGTCGTCGTCATCTCTATCGTCGTCGTCGTCGTCATCTCTATCGTCGTCGTCGTCGTCATCTCTATCGTCGTCGTCGTCGTCATCTCTATCGTCGTCGTCGTCGTCATCTCTATCGTCGTCGTCGTCGTCATCTCTATCGTTGTCGTCGTCGTCATCTCTATCGTCGTCGTCGTCGTCGTCATCTCTATCGTCGTCGTCGTCGTCATCTCTATCGTCGTCGTCATCTCTATCGTCGTCGTCGTCGTCATCTCTATCGTCGTCGTCGTCGTCATCTCTATCGTCGTCGTCGTCGTCGTCATCTCTATCGTCGTCGTCGTCGTCATCTCTATCGTCGTCGTCGTCGTCATCTCTATCGTCGTCGTCGTCGTCATCTCTATCGTCGTCGTCGTCGCCGTCGTCGTCGTCGTCGTCGTCATCTCTATCGTCGTCGTCGTCGTCATCTCTATCGTCGTCGTCGTCGTCGTCATCTCTATCGTCGTCGTCGTCGTCGTCATCTCTATCGTCGTCGTCGTCGTCATCTCTATCGTCGTCGTCGTCGTCATCTCTATCGTCGTCGTCGTCGTCGTCTCTATCGTCGTTGTCGTCGTCGTCATCTCTATCGTCGTCGTCGTCGTCATCTCTATCGTCGTCGTCGTCGTCATCTCTATCGTCGTCGTCGTCGTCGTCATCTCTATCGTCGTCGTCGTCATCTCTATCGTCGTCGTCGTCGCCGTCGTCGTCGTCGTCGTCATCTCTATCGTCGTCGTCGTCGTCATCTCTATCGTCGTCGTCGTCGTCATCTCTATCGTCGTCGTCGTCGTCATCTCTATCGTCGTCGTCATCTCTATCGTCGTCGTCGTCGTCGTCATCTCTATCGTCGTCGTCGTCATCTCTATCGTCGTCGTCGTCGTCGTCATCTCTATCGTCGTCGTCGTCATCGTCATCTCTATCGTCGTCGTCGTCGTCATCTCTATCGTCGTCGTCGTCGCCGTCGTCGTCGTCGTCGTCGTCGTCGTCATCTCTATCGTCGTCGTCGTCGTCGTCGTCGTCGTCGTCGTCGTCGTCATCTCTATCGTCGTCATCTCTATCGTCGTCATCTCTATCGTCGTCATCTCTATCGTCGTCATCTCTATCGTCGTCATCTCTATCGTCGTCATCTCTATCGTCGTCATCTCTATCGTTGTCATCTCTATCGTCGTCGTCGTCGTCGTCGTCGTCGTCGTCATCTCTATCGTCGTCATCTCTATCGTCGTCGTCGTCGTCGTCGTCGTCGCCGCCACCGCCATCGCCACCACTACTACTACTACTACTACTACTACTACTACTACTACTACTACTACTACTACTACTACTACTACTACTACTACTCCTACTGTTACTACTACTGCTACTACTACTACTACTGCTACTACTACTACTACTACTACTACTACTACTACTACTGCTGCTACTACTACCGCTACTACTACTACTACTACTACTACTACTACTACTACTACTACTACTACTACTACTACTACTACTACTACTACTACTACTGCTACTACTACTACTACTACTACTACTCCACAGGCGGCGTCTCATGGCGTCAATGTTTAGAAAGCTTTCGCTAGGTGGCAACCCGCATCGCATCAGGTCTACTGGGAGTTCCCGTAATTTAACGCTGATTGCAGGTCCCAGAGGTATTTACTTCGAGATGATGGGTCTTTACTAGCATAGCCCGTAGCCAAGCAGCTACGGTCCATGACCTTCAAATAGTAATGGCAATGACCTTCATAGTCGTTGTTAATTCTTACAGTGTTCGATCATTATTGTAATTGAATAGCCTGCGGCTGGTTACTGGTATAGGGTCTGCTACTGCGAAAAACTTCTCTTAAACTAACTACTTATCCTCACAGAACGTTCGGCCTAAATTCATTGCAAATAACTTTAAAAAGGACTATCAGAAGTTGACAGCATCATATTTAGAACACATATTTATATTTTAATTATTATGCCTCAGAGTCCTTGGACCAAACGGAGTTGAAGGTTTGCAGCATGGTTTGCATCGATGACAGAATGACGTCAGCAAGACGTCTTGAGTCTCTTGACAGCCATGGCGCATGGAATAAGTTTTCGACGCGCTCAGAGAAATATGAACTCGCGTTCCAGTATTCGAATAGTGAGCAAGTAAGTTTCAATTACCTACCAATAGAGAAGTTGGCTTATTGAAATTTGACCACTTTTTTGCTTTTCGTATGCATGCACTGGTTGTTTGAGGACATTTCAGTGCGAAAATAATCTGATTTTGAAAAACTATCTTGAGCTGAAATCGCTTCCCTTCACGCATTTCACCGTTTTCACGATGAAATTTTTATCTAACGCTTAAGCAATCGTGCGCATAGACGTTATTGTTATTATTTTGTTGATTAAAGGTTCGTTTATGATCCAACTGTTGACCTCTGAATTAAGCTCTTTAAAATGATTAAACAATCATGCTGATATTATTGGTCTATACATTTTTTTCTGGCGCGATGTGCATTCGTGGCTTCTCGGAATTTGCTCCGAACAAGACGTGGACGACTACTGGAGAGGTGAAGCACCTGGATTACTTTCTAACCTCCTCCTTCTCCTCCTCCTCCTCTTCCTCTTCCTCCTCCTCTTCCTCCTCCTCCTCCTCCTCCTCCTCATCCACCTGCATCGGTCCCTTTACTGGCACATATAATATTCTTCTCGTGAAGGCTACTGGGTCGACTGAGGAAGAGGAGGTAGGCCTATACGCTGTAGGTTGGCTTCTCTCAATCGTCGGGCTATAGGGCCTAAGCTTAGGCGCCGCTGTCCGCTAGAGAGTCTGAAGGTTTAGCCACGAAGAAGTCGAGGCTTGGTCCGCCGTGTCCTGTGGCCGTGGTGTACTGCCACCCCCCCCCCCAACTACATGATTTATGGTGCCAGTACTTGCCGCCCGCAGCACAAATATTGAGTAAAATATGCCTAGTAGTAGTAGGCTTATATCTGTACCATGTCGTCTGCGGTTAAGTCGAATGAAAGTGTGAATCGGGAATTGGACGAGGAGGAGGAGGAGGAGGAGGAGGAGGAGAGGAGGAGGAGGAGGAGGAGGAGGTAACTGATGGTGGTTGATGAAGGAAATGCAGGAGAAATGGAACGACTTGAAGGAACATGGAAATTATGCTGGGAACTCAGAGTTGGTTTGCACGAGTTTGAGGAGTATGCTGACTTTAATCCATACACGAACTTTCAGTTTCGTTGACGGAAATGCCCTGCAGCATGGAAGCCAGTCCAACTAATATAGTAGGCTTATGGTCCCACTCCCAATGTCCAAAGAATGACTGCTCTCCACAGATAAATTCTTGCATAGCAGCAAATTGCGACTCTTGCATCAAGAACTAATCTACTATAGCCTACACCAGTCCTGTCTCGCGCCTCAGATTCAGATGTAGGCCTAGCCTATAGGCCAGTGCTGTCCAACCTTTTTGGTACCCCGGGCCGCAGACGTAATAATCTTAAAGCCGCGGGCCGCAAAAGTAAATTCAAAAGCAATAGTTAAAATTTAGTGATAATTATTAAAGGTATAGACATTAATTATGGAATGATTATAATGCAAAATGTATGATAATAATACACAATGGCATATATATATATATATATATATATATATATATATATATATATATATATATATATATAGGCCTATGCCATAATTATTATCCATGCCCTACAGCGGTTCAGCACAAAAAAATAGGGTGACCCAGTCACAGTTTTCTTGCTCAGCTCCACTTTATGGCTGAATCGGATTTCCAGCCTGCTGCTTGTGGAAGACGTCGAAGTCAGAGTCTTCAGTCTAAAGATCAGTCATAATCATCGGTCGAGAGAGATCCCAAGACATCGACTTTCGTCGGCCCTGGGGTCCTTTAGGCCGATCAATTGTTTCCTTCCAGCCCTCAGGACTAGAACTGGACTATCTCCCGAAAGACACGGTTGCACCCACTTTAGTCTTACAGACATGGTTGAACTCTGCAAGGAATGACTAGAAGTGATTCAAGTGAACGGTTTGTGATGGATCGCAAAGTAGAGGAATAAAACCAGAAGTCCTGTTTCAGCCTCATGGAGAGACTACTGGAATCTACCCTCAGTGGTGTAGAAAGAGGACATTAGTTGTCGGTTTGCCTTCCTGGTAGGCCTACATGTAGCTGTCAAAACTCCGACAACTGTTACAATATTTTCATTAAGAATAAACGTAACAGTCGACTACTGATTGACTTTATTTGTCCTTCATTTTGCAAAAAAGTTCACAAAATTTAGTGAGCTCGGCGGGCCACTTGAAATCATCTCGCGGGCCGCATGCGGCCCGCGGGCCGCACGTTGGACAGCACTGCTATAGGCTAGCCTATAGTTTTACGGGCGCAGCATTTGAGGTCCCGGTAAGGCGATTGATGATTATAATGATGACGACGACGATGATGATGAAGACGATGGCGATTGATGATGATAATGATGACGACGATGATGATGCTGATGATGATGACGATGACGATGATGAAAATTATGTAAATAATGACATGAATGATGATGACGGTGATGAAAACTGGCCAATACACCCACAGAGTCCGCAAGAAAGAGTTTTCTCAGCTGGTAATGTGTACAGGTTGGGTCTCATGAAATGCAGCAGGAACAATGGACCTGCTTCACCACCACCAAAACCAACAGGACCACCAAGACCACCACCACCACTACCACCACCACCACCCCCACAAACAGCAGTAGACCGAAGGGCGCATCCTATATATAGTTGCATCATTGTTGTGTAGGCCTATATACTTGCAGTAGACGGCGGCTTCGGAATTCGGACATACCCTCGATCATATGGCTGTCTATAGTGAAGCGAATTAGAGCATTTGGGAATCCTATAGATGACTTTATTTCGATAGAGCGAATAACAGAGAATGTTACATTGTTACATTGTCTCCAATGTTGCCTGATCATCGTCTTCGGTGAACAGCGTCTGTTGCTCAGAGACCAATCAACCGATTCGATTTCTTCTCGTATGAGTCGTAGGCCCTATCTATAATTATATGGACTATCCGACTATGTATTATGCATGATCGAGTAAGCGCCCTTGCGTTGGCTGTGGCTGTGTAATGGCGCCATATAAATTGTATTCATCATCATTATCATTATCATTATTACCCGATGATTGTCATTGAATCAACTCAGACCGGCATCACTTCCTCTGATCGCTAAGTGAATATTAGGCTATAGGCTGCATGCATTGCTATAAAAAACTTTTTTTTTATTCTTACGAGAAAAAATTCCATTTCTTTCATTTTTTATGTAATTTTTCCGCTTTTGTTGTTTTTGGTCTTTGTGACAATATTTTTTATTTCCTGTAATTACATTCCTTAATTTTTTCATCTGATAGGCCGATCCTGTATATGCTGTCTCCGTAGCCTACTTTCAAGAATTCCGCTTATAGCCTACATGCTACTATCTGTCGTTTTACGCAGTGTTTACTAACAAAGTTGTGGCATTTGCTGCTGAATAAGAATGAATCGCGTAAACAGGGTTTTCAAGTTTTAACTGTATTGGCAAAATGTAACAAAAGTCAATTATTTTTGTCTTTTTTCATTTTTTGTTGTTTTTAGTTTTTTTATAATAAAAACGACGTTTAGGCTAATTCGGTTTTTTCAAATCGGTTTCTGTCGTCTTGGAGAAGATCTATGACTGCAAGATGTAGGCTGTGATGATGGTAGCTAATGCTTTACTTTGAAAAAGTGTAGTGTGTTGCGACAGGCAACGACTTCTACAAATGTTTCAGTAGCCTATACAGGCGCTCTATTGACATCTGCGTACATACTTACACACTTACACAACTAAGTCGTCGCAAAGGCAATCAACTGCAGTCTACAACGTAAAGTCTAGCCTCAGAATGATGCCGACACACCTCTACAGCATCACATGCTGCTGCTGCTGCTGCTGATGCTGATGTTGGTCTTGTTTCTGGGTAGACACGGTGGGACTGGGGGATGCGTCTGCGATGGGCTAGCTGGCAGGTAAGGATGGATGGATGGATGAGGAGAGGCAGGAGAGAGGAACTTCGTAGGGTCAGGCTGTGCTGCTGCTGCTGCTGCTGCTGCTGCTGCTGCTGCTGCTGCTGCTGCTGCCTCACCCGTGATGATATAGACGGAGGAGCAGAGCGCTCCTCTCTACCGGATAGACCCACCGACGGACGGACGGACGGACGAACGGACGGACCGAAGAAGACGTATAGCCTACTCTGTAGCTTTGCCGATCATGCAGCAGGAACCAAGGTATTGGCTACACCTGTCGATCTCCTCCAACTTGCTTTCTCTGTCTGTCTGTCTATGTCTCTCTGTCTCTGTCTCTCTCTGTCTCTGTCTCTGTCTCTCTCTGTCTGTCTGTCTGTCTGTCTGTCTCTCTCTCTCTCTCTCTGTCTCTGTCTCTGTCTCTCTCTGTATCTCTGTCTACTTCTCTATCTTTTCGTCGTTGTACATTTAGAGCTTTACTGGTCTATAGTAGCAAGATGCGGCGTTTGTGCATGGACGATGGTTGGGTGCTACTGCTGACTGCCTGCTTCCCCTCCCCCACCCTCCCCACTCCCGTGGAGCTGAGAGGGGGAGGCGGTGTTCATTGGGATATCTGTACGTCTCCTTGTCTGTCTGGGTGTACGTGTGCCTACGCTCGTGAGGAGGATGATGTATGATCTGTAGCTTAGCGTCGTCCAGTGGCTGATGATCAGCCAAGATTAAGAAGAAGGCGGGTAGGTAAAGAAGAAGAAGAAGGTCTTATTCCGATCGCTACTCATGCAGCCATCATGCGAAAAAGAATACATTGCGCTGTGTTGGAAACATAAGGAATAAAATCATCATCATCATTAATTCAATTCTGGAAACATATATCGATCTTGATTGAATGCGAATTGTTTCATTCTGTTTGGAAATGGTAAGTGTCTGTCTGTCTGTGTGTCTGTGTGTCTGTCTGTCGGTCGGTCTGGTCTGGTCTGGTCTGTCCTGCAGCTGTAGGCCTATAGGTAGCGAGTGAGTCAAGAAAATGGCGCTTCTATCTGTCGATGAATTTGCTAGCTGTGTTTTCTGGCGTATAAACTTATCAGATCGTCTGCAGATTTCTTGCCTGCATGTGAAAAAACGATAGCTATCTAAGATCGCATGAACTTTTCAAATAATATGTCACCGAACAGACTTCTCGATCATGGTTGCAATTAATGGGATACCGTAGATGTAAATGTAATCGGATTTTTATATAGCGGCTCTTTAATGGCCTCGACCCTGAGGGTGAGATACTTCACCACCGCTCGCCCGTTTGAATGGACGCCACGCAATTTAGGTCCCCGTGGACGGACCGTGCTAGCCCGAGATTTTTAAATCTCTGAAATAGCCACCTTCGGGAATTGAACCACGGCCCTCACGCTCTCTTCCACAGACGCGCGGCCACCAGCTCTCTTACCGATGTAGCTAACGTGGACTGACGTAGCTTTCCTGTTGTCAGTATACATCCAAATTGAATTGCCAAATTGAGGTTTGTAGGCTAGTGATTGCTTTGGTATCGACTGTTGATTGTAGGCGTAATCATGGACTTAACAGAATGACGATTTCTGTCTTATATTAGAGAGAAAATGTTTGAAAATGAAAGTCTAACTCTCTCAAGTTCCACGACTTCGTAAAGCACAAATAGCAATGGATGATGGCTTCAAGTTATACCTGAGTCACAACGTTTAACAGTCGAAGTCCATTAGAGAAACCAGAGCTAAGCTTAAAGGTTGTCATTAGTTAGCTCCATAGTCTAACGATGGTTTAAAGTTTAAACAGAACGGTATGCAGGGCCTAACTGAAAGAAGCAAATAACGAACGAATCGAAGTAGGAAGACGAGAATGAAGCAGAGGATTATGAGGAATGAGAAATGAGGACTATAACGACTGAGAGCATAAATTATTATAATAATGATCTGTTTATGATGCGGAGTAGGAGGAGGAGGAGGAGGAGGAGGAGGAGGAGGAGGAGGAGGAGGAGGAGGAGGAGGAAGACCAATTTGGAATTGGTTTGTGAAAAAGACCGGAAGAAGGCAACTGCCAGTCCAGTCTGCTGATGCTTGTCACCACAAGCAGCAGCAGCAGCAGCAGCAGCAGCAGCAGCAGCAGCAGCAGAAGACTATCACGGAAACTGCTTTAACGCTTTCATGATGATCTGAATTTAACTTAATTCATATTATTATAGTTTTTTTATAGATGCTGCAGTCTCGCCGTTAAAGTTCAAAGCGCCGACACTTCTGAATAAAAGCTCTTGAAATCTTTTCAAATCTCTGATTCTGTACGTCCGATGTTCGTTTATATATCAGTTGAAAGTTAAAGGCAAGAAAAAAGTTCGGTAGGCTATGTAATGTTTTAAAGTTGATTGTCGTGCTCTAGTTATTAATTTCTTGCCAATCAACTAATTAAAACTATCCTTGGTGGCAGCGGTGTGGTTTTCAGTCTCCTCCAGTCTCTTCGATATCGGTGGCGTGGTTCTTTGAACGACAGTAGATGAGTAGAATAACACACAGTTGATTTTCCTTTCTTATTATAGACGTAGCTTGATCTCTTACAGTGTTTTATTTACAGGTATTATTATCGGTTTTCATAACGCATTATTAAGTCTTCTCACAGTCTGTTGTTACACTTCGTTTCCTACACTTTCGTTGTTACACTTCGTCCCTACACTCTCTGTTGATCACCTAACGTACCGCCTTTCCAAGCAGTCTCATTGGCGCAATCTCTTCCTTGAGAGCTGGTTCCTCTGTTGATCGTTCTCGCCCTAAAGCCTTCTGAGAGTAAAATCCCTTTCTAGAGTGGACTCCTCTACCGACCTTTTCGCCCTGACGATTTCCAAGAGTGAACCTGAGTGAACCCCTTTTCGAGTAGATTCCTCCTCCGTTCGTTTCCTCCAGCCGCTTTCGTTTCCTCCAGCCGCATTCTCGGAGTGAACCCCTTTTCGAGTAGATTCCTCCTCCCGTTCGTTTCCTCCAGCCGCTTTCGTGGAGTGAACCCCGACTCAATATTTCGTCCCCTATTTATCCATTCCTTCCATTGCCTGCCTCAGCCCCTTTCTATCCATCCATTTTTCTCTCCTTATATGGTCATCTTCACTCCTTTTATGGTCATAATTCATACCTCCGTTTCTTCTACCCTAGGCTATCTCTGCACAGTCCCCTTGCTATTGCCTTTCCGCCTGCAGTGTACTACTGTCTGCCTGCTCTGAGTCAGTCTGCGTCTTCCAGTCTGCGTCTCTATGTATATATATCTATATAATATTTATATCAACCTCGAGTCCTTTAGTTTCTAGTCTTCCTTATTCTATATATAATGTTCATTTTCATGCCTACAGTGTTCAATCTAATCCACATAGGCCTAATCGTCTTTACGTATTCTAACTATACTGTTCAGTTTCATACTATATTATTAAACTTCTCTACGCAGTGTTCGGTTGCCTATACATTATTCGCATCTGTCCCTCATAACCCAGCCCCCTCTTCCATTACATCATCCAACTTCAAATGCTTCTGGCTCCAGGTCGAGCATCAGATGGAATGAACTGTATGGCCGAGGCTCGTTGGACTGCGGTTATGTTACAAGAGCACAAGTGATCAATCGTTCGTCACCAGGCCTTCGTAGCAACCGTTGCGTAGACTCCTCACATAAAAATACACACAAACAGAATCGGCTAATATGCAGCATATAAAATCTATCTACTTAACAAGTTACAATGTATCTTCAGCACAACACCTACATTAGTCTACATAGAGACTATTAGTCTTCAACACAATTAGTTGTCTGAGTGTGCCCGAGATTAGCCATCTGCTTAACCATTTGCTTCCAAGGCACATAAAAACACTTAGCCTATTGTTTCGGTCAATTTTCGACAAAATTTCTTGCTTGAGTTAAAGTTATATTAAATTTCCAATTCCCATAACGAGTCTCTCTAGATCTATGTCTGAGAAAGTGTTCATTTTAAACTTCTCGCGTCACTCGATAACAAGCTTATAACTTCACATTAGAATCCATCTACACATTTATAGGCTATGACCGCAAATTCATTATTCATCTAGCCTTATAACTACAGCTAAGCACGACTACAGTTTTCCTCTGTATCGAGAACACTTTTCTTGTCTCAATGATCAAATGCTTGTACTAGCAGAGTTATTATATTACAGCTCATTGGTGTCAATCTGTGACACTCACACATTTACATACTTAGGCCTATATTTATACCTCACGTGTTTCAAGCGACTCACTCAATGCATGTGTTCTCCATACGCTCTCCATGCATCCGCCATCTTCCCATTGTGCTCACTACTCATGCTTCCTATTTTGTACGCATTTTAATCCATTCCTGCATGCACTGCTATTCAGACAACCTCTTCCTCCTCCATGGCAAATCATCCCTCCTGTTCTCATTGCCATATGCATTGTCATTTCGTGCCATATTCATTCTCCAATTATAGTCACTTTTAGCTGGACTCCGCCAGTCCAAAGACTCTCCTCTATACTTCATTCTATTGCACGTCCAATTGGTCACACAAAGTCTGCTACCAATTTGTCTCCTAAATCTCTGATCCATTCGATCTCCATTTTCATGCATTGAGGCCTTAGTGTATTGAGGAGTCCATGCCTCATACCGTTTATAATTAGCCCTAACATTTCGCCTCCCGAGGTAATTTGTATTCCTCCTGCAATCAAACCTATTCGTCTGCTCATTCAAACGATCTGCTCCATATAAATTCACTGGATTAGGCCTACTTGGCTGTCTACCCATCCAGTTTGAAGCACGTGACTTGTCATACTCTTTCTCTTTCTTAGTCACTTCATCTTCCGTTGTCTTTGCCTCCTTCGGCTTGACCTTTGAACTGTTCGCATCTTGTGCAATCCGATCCCTTCTCACATCTTGACTTCCGTAGTCTTTCACTCTTGTTGCTATCATAGTCTGCAGCATCTCTTTTTCTAGGTCATCCTTGCTTTCTGATTCTTGTTGACTAGGATTATTTCCTTCAACTGCTGTCTTCGCATTCTCTTCGTTCATTGCACACACAGCCATATCTACCAAATCTCTGTTTTCCACAAACGTATCGTGACCCAGAATCATGTCCACCTTTAGTCCGTGGACTACCCCTGCTTGGATCACGACTTCCCTGTCTGTTCCAAACTGTGGTGAAGAAATTTTGATTTCAGTTATTGCTACAGGTTGAACCTTCCCAAAAGCACATTGAACATTGATAGGCCCCTGTTTAGCAAATGGCTTACCTCTTACAAAGTCAGCATTTACCAGAGTAATCTGCGAGCCTGTATCTCTGAGCGCTTTTAAAGATACCCCATCCATCATTACAGGAACCATGAAATTATTCTGGTAGTCAGTAATACTGTTTAAATGCGACAAATCATGCACAAAGTTCACTCTTGCATTATCTCTGCCTGGACATTGCCGCCATTGATGTAAAACACTCTTACACAAGAAACATCCATTTTGTGACTGTTTGTTTGTTTGCCATTGGTTTGATTTATGTGTGTTGTTGTTTGCCTTATTCATCACTTCACCTTGCCTCTGTTTATCACCTATTACCTTGTCCTTTTCCCTTACCCATTGCGTGTTTTGCACGCCTATGCCTCCATCTGCATTTACAGGCTTGGGCCTACTCCATCCACGTCTCTCAACATTACTCCCTCTTTTCGCTTCCTTTGTACATTCGTAATGCAGATCAGCATATGCTGCCACTTCTTCTGCACTCGTCGGCCTTCTCGCCTCAACGAAGAATTTAATCTCGTTTTGAAACGATTCCTTCAGCCTCTCGCTTAGCATGTCGTCTTTCAACGCTTCAAAATCCTCAATATTTCTTGCCTCTAAATAGTACTCTTGCATATCCCTCAATCGGCACAAAAATTGAGTATATGTCTCTCTTCCCGTTCTATGCATTGTTCTTAATTTCTCTAAGTAATACTTTGGATTCATTTGGCATGCAGCCAAAATTTCTGTTTTGATTTGCCTGTAGTCACAGCAGACTTCGTACGACAAACGATTGTAGTGTTGTCTTAGAGTAGCATTCAATAGAGAAGGTAGTAGTTTAGGCAGTTCAGTTTGTTGTATGTCATGTAACCTTGCTACTTTCTCGAAACTATGAAAAAAACTGATCGGATCTTCATTTTCATGCATACTCGGTAAAACATTAATCGCTTTTGACCTATTCACTTCTGCTGTACTTTCTGCATAATCATTGTCTCTCGAGTTACCTCGTAAAAGACCCAGCTGTGCCTTCTCGCGCATCAAAGTAAGTTCCATTTCCATTTTGTCTCGTTCCGCTCTCGCTTTCTGTTCTGCCGCTGCTGCTGCTGCTCCCTCAGCAATAAATCTTCTTTCCTCCGCCATCAATCTTCTTTCCTCCGCACGGGCCAATTCAATCTTCAGCCTCTCATTGCCTGTCTGTTCACGTTGTTCCCCTTCTCTATCCTCTGTAACCCCTTCCCCATCATCAGCATCCGTCTCAACATCTCCTTCCTCTCTTCCTCTCCTTCTCTCATACTCTTTCAGTCGCCTAATCATTTCTTTCCGTTCAAGACCAAATGGTTCTATCTTTCTAGCGAGACATTCATCCTCCAAATCCTTTTTTTTCATCGATTCAAAATCTGTCACTACACTTCCGTATTCTGCCATTTCTTATGTATATTACAGTTGCAACAGAGTTACATTCAGCTTTACAAGCTTGCTCTATTTAACATGCAATACCAGAGATTACAAACAGTGATTCAGATTATCATCTACATCAACACATTCAACACAGAATCTTCTCACCGGTTTTTATTGCACCGTGTGTAGAATCTTTCAGCGTCCGTCTCTGTACGGGTGTGTCGTTGATGTCGCCTCGCACCGCGTGCAGTTTGCTCCTTCACTTCTTCAGTCGCTGGCCGTTGCCGTCGAGTATCGGGTTCCGTTGACCTCTCTCGTCCGTGCTCCAGTCTGCAGTCGACACCTCCCTTCGTTGCTACGCCCTCTCTCGGTCGATTCCGTTTGGCTCGGTAATCTCCGTCTGTTGATTAGCCTTCTTTTACAGGTCTAATCCAGTTGATTTAGCGACCTCTACGTTCTCGCGTACACTGTTCAGAACTTTAGACGTTTATCGCTTCCATTTCCAAAGTTCTTTCAGCTACTCCTGTTTCGTCGTCTTTTATTGTTGTTTTAAGATTTATTCCTCCTCTTGTCGTCTCCGTTGCGCTAGCACCATGTAATGTTTTAAGATTTATTCCTACTCTTGTCGTCTCCGTGCACTAGCCCCATGTAATGTTTTAAAGTTGATTGTCGTGCTCTAGTTATTAATTTCTTGCCAATCAACTAATTAAAACTATCCTTGGTGGCAGCGGTGTGGTTTTCAGTCTCCTCCAGTCTCTTCGATATCGGTGGCGTGGTTCTTTGAACGACAGTAGATGAGTAGAATAACACACAGTTGATTTTCCTTTCTTATTATAGACGTAGCTTGATCTCTTACAGTGTTTTATTTACAGGTATTATTATCGGTTTTCATAACGCATTATTAAGTCTTCTCACAGTCTGTTGTTACACTTCGTTTCCTACACTTTCGTTGTTACACTTCGTCCCTACACTCTCTGTTGATCACCTAACGTACCGCCTTTCCTAGCAGTCTCATTGGCGCAATCTCTTCCTTGAGAGCTGGTTCCTCTGTTGATCGTTCTCGCCCTAAAGCCTTCTGAGAGTAAAATCCCTTTCTAGAGTGGACTCCTCTACCGACCTTTTCGCCCTGACGATTTCCAAGAGTGAACCTGAGTGAACCCCTTTTCGAGTAGATTCCTCCTCCGTTCGTTTCCTCCAGCCGCTTTCGTTTCCTCCAGCCGCATTCTCGGAGTGAACCCCTTTTCGAGTAGATTCCTCCTCCCGTTCGTTTCCTCCAGCCGCTTTCGTGGAGTGAACCCCGACTCAATATTTCGTCCCCTATTTATCCATTCCTTCCATTGCCTGCCTCAGCCCCTTTCTATCCATCCATTTTTCTCTCCTTATATGGTCATCTTCACTCCTTTTATGGTCATAATTCATACCTCCGTTTCTTCTACCCTAGGCTATCTCTGCACAGTCCCCTTGCTATTGCCTTTCCGCCTGCAGTGTACTACTGTCTGCCTGCTCTGAGTCAGTCTGCGTCTTCCAGTCTGCGTCTCTATGTATATATATCTATATAATATTTATATCAACCTCGAGTCCTTTAGTTTCTAGTCTTCCTTATTCTATATATAATGTTCATTTTCATGCCTACAGTGTTCAATCTAATCCACATAGGCCTAATCGTCTTTACGTATTCTAACTATACTGTTCAGTTTCATACTATATTATTAAACTTCTCTACGCAGTGTTCGGTTGCCTATACATTATTCGCATCTGTCCCTCATAACCCAGCCCCCTCTTCCATTACAGGCTATTAATAAGAAAAATAATCCAGCATCACTATATCCCATTCTGAAAGCATTACATTACATCGTAACACTAGTCTTGATGACATTGCAATGAGTTTTTTCTCGTTTCTTTTTCTTAGCTATTCACTTAGCTGTCAGTGATGTCTGCCGCAACGAGAGTCTGAAGAGGAGGAGATGCGTGTCACGTGTGCTGCTGATGATGGTGGCGACATCTGTAGTGACGATGATTCGTACAACAATAATTATTGTTCGTCTGATCGGTGGAGATAGCTGCTGCTGCAGACTGGATTATCGTTCTTGAACGTCAGAGAAGAGATTCTCCTTCGATCAACTCATCGGTCCACCTCCCCTTCTCTGTCTCTATCTCTGTCTCTGTCTCTGTCTCTGTCTCTGTCTCTGTCTCTCTCTCTCTCTCTCTCTCTCTCTCTCTCTGTCTCTGTCTCTGTCTCTGTCTCTGTCTCTCTCTCTCTCTCTCTCTCTCTCTCTCTCTCTCTCTCTCTCTCTCTCTCTCTCTCACCGTCGTCGTCGTCGTCTTCTTCGGTCACCTCCTGCCAGAACCTCCTCGGAGTAAAGGAATCGTCGACAAGATGAACAACTTCATCCAGAACTCCATCTACCAGCACAACTGGATTGTTCCTCGGAGTGTCATGTGCACTCTCTTCTGGACCGGTGTCATCCTCGTCTTTACCGGAATGATTCTACTAGTCACCAGTAAACACAAAGGCGTGTGAGTGTACATTGTATACATGCATAATTGTATATGCACGCACAACCACAGTGCCTCTAAGTCAAGTGCAGTGATAGATGCAAGTAAACTATGTGCAGGTAATTCTGTGGCCTTCTTCAATGCATGTTGTGATGCCCTATTCAGGGCTGTTTTTAAGGAATTTGTAGAACTGCACAACTCCTTCTTTGCTTACCCATCATCCGTGGTAAATTACTTCCAATCGGCGGACAATGACCTCTTTTGCTAGTTTTAACTGTACAGAAGTGCTTCTACAACTGCACATTTAGTGTACAACTGCACATTAAAACAGCCCTGATGTGGGATAAAATGGACAGATGAGATCTGAGGTTCCTTCTTATTATAAACTTGCTTACCAACTTAATTTGGCATAGGATATAGTTAGGGCCTATATATACGGTGACAGGGCGACAGCTAAAGTCGAGAATATATCCAAAAAGACACAACAGCGGCGACACAGAAAAGACAATTAATTGAAAAATAACTGTTAATTTATTATAAAGTCCACTGATCCAGTGAGGGATGTTTCAACTCCCATGTTGTTAATTTATTCTATTTGCAACAAGTCTAGCTGTTTAAGTCTCGTAACGAAGAGTTTTTCCGCCTCGTTGTCGATTGATCGAGTTGAGGATGTCTTTCGAATCACTTGAGGCTGTGTTTCGACGGTCGATCCACTGCGATCTGGCTCATCCATCGTCCACCACTTCCTTCCAATCAATCATCCACCCTTCATCCCCCGTTCTCATTCTTCGGCTCAACAAGGCAACAACACATAAATAAAATAATAAATTTAAAATTAATAATAGTGGGCTTGCGGGATATTGGGCTGATCCGCGCCAGGGGCCCTCCTGCCTTTGCGAGGAGCTTACGGGGTTTTACACCACGCCAGAGGCCCGGCAGGTACTAATACAAATAAACTACAAACACACACACAACAACAACAACAACAACAACAACAACAACAACAACAACAACAACAACACAGAGCCACACAACCGTCACTCATCGCATTCCACCTCATGCCATTCCCTCATGCCCCTCATGAAGCAATGCAGCGGTTCCTGAAGCAACACAGAAATTCACGAAGATAATAATATTAATACACGTTATGATATAGGTATACATTCAATTGCAGCATAGGGGACTCAAGTGTCGGCTAAGGTCAGGCTAGGTGTCGTACGTAATTGTTGGCACGGTCAGGTTAGGCGTCGTGAGGGTCGGTTAAGGTTAGGAGTAGTGTTAGGATTAGTGTTATTAGATACTGTTCAAAGATAGCATACTGTATTTGCTGGTCTCTGAAACAGCAATTAGGCCTAAGCCATAAATAATTAATATTCATTATCCTGCTGGCGTGCCTCATTTGTTGGCTAATTGATCCAATATAATCTTTAAAAGCTGTAAGCCTCTTCAGGCCCAAAGCTCGAGGGTACGTACCATACGTATTCTATTTTGTGAAAGGTACGTACGTATTTTAACGTACCCTATTTTAGGGTACGTAAACAATAATAAAATGCGTTAGCCTCGTCATTGTTCATTATAAGAATGTTCGATTTAATTTAAGCAAACAATCACAGCCAAGTGCACAGTGTAGTGAATTGCTGCAATGCTATATTGTAGGTCTTTGTTTATCCAGCATACATTGCACTTAATGTACTAATTAATGTCAGTTAGTCGGCTCAGTTCTGCTGCAGCGCTTAAAAGTCCAACTCTAAGGAAAAGGTTAACCAGTTGCATCCGATTAGCCTAATTATTACAGAAGAATTTATCGAATTAAATTTACTGCTACGCTACCGGAAATACCGATTTAAATGACGCATACTGTTGACTGCATGTATACGTACTGCAACGTAGCCTACATGTAGGCTATGGGCAGTGGCGACGCCAGGATTTCAGCTTGGGGGGGGGGGGCTGAAACTTTCCGGAGGAAATTTTCCATTTTCATTCGCCAAAATTTCTGACGACCTTTTTTTAAAGTCATCCGGCCGAAATCTCATGGAAATTTTTCCATTTTCATCCGCCAAAATTTCTGACGACCTTTTTTGGTCATTCATTCATTCATTCATTCATTCGGACATTTATATAGCGCTCCTTCAAGAAAAAACTACTCAGAGGCGCTCCCGACTCCAGCGCGCACAAAAAGAACAGTTTTAAGTTTAGTAAGGAAGGATCCTGGTAGAGTCCCAGGGTGTAGGCGTAGCTCAAAAGGAAGGCCATTCCAGACCACTGGTCCAACCACAGAAAAGGCTCGATTCTTCATGGTAGTAGTATGAGCAAAAGGAACATCCGATCATCGTGCAAATATTTCAGTTGTGCATGTGAAAAAACCTGGATGGCCTTTTTTAGGGGGGCTTAGCCTTTTATAGGAGGGCTTAGCCCCCTACATCCCCTAGCGCGCCACTGGCTATGGGTCGCCGAGTAAGCCATAAACAAAATTTTCGTGCACGTGTATGGTACCGTACGTACCATACGCGTATTGTATTTTTTGAAAGGTACGCACGTATTTTAACGTATTCTATTTTAGGGTACGCGTACCCTCGAGCTTTGTTCAGGCCATAATTTTGAGACCAATCATTCCATAAATGAAGCATAATTCTCAATCACTTACATTTGTGTCTTCGTTCTTCCACTTCAAACAACTTCACAACCGGCATCCATTCGTCTTCGACTATTTTTCGTATTGCTTCAGAGTAGTTTCAGAGTATAGTCTCTAAATTTAAATAAAATAGGCCTATATTAAAATAAGCAACGCCTGCAGATTGTCACAAAACATCCACTATTATTCTGAGGAATCTAGTAAAATAGTAATAGTAATAGTAAAATACCTCATAATCCACTTCATTCTTCTTTAGCTTAGGCCTACATAAAAATGACGTAGGCTACGTATACAATGGTTCGAAATAGTTATGATGTCAATTTAAATTGAACTTCTATGAAATTACACAACTTTGCTATCTGCGCTCATTAGACTTGTAACAGAAGATTAGAGAAAGACACGTAGAAGTGAAAAAGAGACCGATTAAGTATTATTATAATAGGCCTATATATGTCTGCATTTGGCTGTCGTCCTAGCTTAGGCCTATATTATATATACATGCATCGACTATCTGCTTATGTTCTGTTTCCGCTTGTCCTCAACTCGTCCCTCTACAGTTTGACCGTCGGCCATTTTGTTGCTATAGTAACGCCTTTGAAACTTACTTGTCGATTATTTTCTCTCTTTGAAATGACGGTGATGATATTTCTGTCGTACGATTCGAATAATTTCTTTTTCAATTCGTTGATCGTCTGCCGATCAGTTCAGCAACTGTTGTTCGTCATCTTCTCTCTCATCTTCATCGTCTACCGTCGTTTTTGTCATTTTTCGTTGACAAATTTCGTCGTCGTCGCCTGCATCTACTTCAGCGCAGTCATCGCGGTTGAATCGAATGAACAAATGAAAATTGCGTCATTTTGCGATGATGTCAGAGGATTATGAGTTATGACATCATTCATTCATTCATTCATTCGGACATTTATATAGCGCTCCTTCAAGAAAAAACTACTCAGAGGCGCTCCCGACTCTAGCGCGCACAAAAAGAACAGTTTTAAGTTTAGTAAGGAAGGATCCTGGTAGAGTCCCAGGGTGTAGGCGTAGCTCAAAAGGAAGGCCATTCCAGACCACTGGTCCAACCACAGAAAAGGCTCGATTCTTTATGGTAGTAGTACGAGCAAAAGGAACTAAGAGGACTCCCCTATCAGCAGAGCGTAGCTGACGACGTCCTTGGATACCCAATGTAAAGCTGCATAGCTCACGGAGGTAAGTTGGGGTAGCGCCCTGACAACATCGCCATACCAATGCAGCTACCCTGAACTCGATACGCTGGCGAATAGGGAGCCAGTGAAGTACCTCAAGCATGTAGTTTGAGACATGATCATATTTAGGGATTTTCCCAATTAGGCGTGCAGCAGAGCGCAACACCCGGTCAAGACAAGTCAAGCTGCTGGATGGGAGGCCAATGTAGAGTGAAGAGCAATAGTCGATGCGAGATGTAACGAAAGAATGCACTAAAGTAAGAGTAGCAGCAGACGTAAGAGAACGGATGACAGTGCGAAGCTGGCGCAGCTGATAATAGCAGTCTCGAGCAAGACGGTGAAGTTGAGGAGCAAAAGTGAGTTCTTGGTCAAGTTGGATACCGAGGTCATGAACCGTGGTTGCAAAGACAAAGCCAGGAAATACAGATGCAAGAGAAAATAGATCAAGCTTGGCAAGCTGCTGTCGTGTGCCCAACCAAATAAATTTTGTCTTAGATGGGTTCAAGCGTAGTCTATTGGATGACATCCATGCCTGTAGAGCATCCAAAGTCCCGCTCATTATCCGAACCGAATTGACAGCATTAGAAGGGAGGCAATGGGTGTAAGCCTGGACGTCGTCAGCATACTGCTGACTCAAAACCGAATGAGCTGTTAGTAGAGTGGCAAGACCTGAGGTGTAAATAATATAAAGTATGGGACCAAGGACTGAACCCTGGGGTAGACCATATTGTGCAGGCACCCATGAGGACCTAGAAGAGCCATGGACCACACAGAGAGAACGCTCCTGAAGAAAAGAATCTATCCATTTGTAAAATGCACCAGACAAACCAAAAGAAACACTCAACCGCTCTAACAAAATCTCGTGGTCTACAGTGTCAAAAGCGGCGCTGACGTCAAAAAGGGCCAGCAGGGTCAGCTGAGCTCTGTCGATCATCAAGCGACTTATAATGTGAAAGAGACAATCGCAGCGGGTGTAGTAGGCCTAAGTACCCGACTAAACCCGACAACTTTGATGTCGCTATTCTACTTATAGGGCTTATAGGCCTATCTAAATAGTGCATTACATCATATTACAACACAATAAATTTAATTTCAACGTGGACTGGGCCTATATTATGAACACAATATTAATTCATCCTTGGACTGAAAACACGATTCGTAAATTTTTGGTTCACCTTTGATATGAACTTTCCCGATTGAATTATGTCTAGGTTGCTGATAGGCTACTTAGCCTCAGAGCTGTTTTAAAGGAATTTTTAGAACGGCACAACCTCTTCTTTCTCTTCCCGTCCTCCATGGCAAATAACTCCCAATCAGATGACATCATGACAATTACCTTTTTCACTATAGTTTTAACTGCACAGAAGTGCTTCTACAACTGCACAAATCCATTTACTACTGCACATTTTGTGTAGAACTGCACGTCAAAACAACCCTGGCCCAATTTGCAGGTCCTTATAAAGACAGAGCTTTCTGAATCAAATATTTATAGGCCACATGCACTGAATATAAGGTGTGGGAAGTCGTATTTATCACTAGCTGTACCCGGCCACGCGTTGCTGTGGCTGAAAAGACCGTCCAACCCTCCCTCCCTACTTCCCTTCCGCTGCCTCCCTCCCTTACCCTGCCCCCCTCCATCCGTCCCTCTGTCCCTCCCTACCTCCATTCCCTCTCCCCTTCCCTCCTCCATCCCTCCCCTCATCCCCTCCCTCCAGTTTCTTCCCCTCCCTCCCCTCCGCCCTCCCCTCCCTCCCTCTCCTCCCTCCATCCCGTCCGCTCCCTTCCCCTTCCTCCCGCTCCCTCCCGCTCCCTTCCTCCCACACGGCCGCATTCAAATGCAAATAAATTGAATTCGCTGAAATCGAATGCAATGTTGTGTTTTTTCGAGAAAAGCATATAAAAACCGTCCGCTCGAACGTTGTGTGAAAATTGTCAATCTAGCCTTTTCTAGCCTTTTTTCGACCGGATCTGACCTTTTTCAAAATTCAGAGTGGCATCCCTGACCTTATTCAAAATTCAGAGTGGCATCCCTGTACGTTATAAATACACGGGCCAAAATGGCGGAGTATGCGTTAAAGTTAAAATGTATAAACGTGCTTAAAGAAAACCTAGGAGACATGTCAACTCTAGGAGAAAGTTGTGTTTTTTTGGTGTAAAAGATTTGTTTCTTTCCAGGAAATCCTTTTATAAACACGATCGTATTCGAACGGAACGTTTTGCGAAAAATTTCAAAAGAATCGGTCATGGAGTTTCCGAGAAATTCCATTAGGAACAAACGTTTTACATTTTTATTTATATACATAGATGATTAGGATTGAAGTCAGTCCACATTCTTCAATACCACTACATGAATCATTTATAATTTTTGAGGTTCTCAAAGAATCATCTGATTCGCTTTTGAAGCATTCTTCAAAACTGTTGTCTTCCTGATGAAAGTTCATATATAATAATTGCTGGATCCAGATTCTGGATTCTTGTCTCTCTCCTTGCATCTGTTCGTTCTGCTGAGTATAATGTCTTACTTTTTTTCGTACTCAGTTTGCGTTTTTTTCGTCCCATACTAAAGATGTTCTTATCTTTCTCGTATTGCTTATCAGCCATAGGCTAGCTCTCTTTTTTACGAACTCTGGGTGTTGGCTTGATTACAGCGCACTACTATATAGTAGGGAAAGGGCAAGATTCAGACAGGAGGCAATGGAGCGAATATGTTGTCGCCTATCTATTGTTTTGCAATTCCAATGTTTCGGCTATCGTTGCCTACATTTCAATACTGATAAACAATGGAATGTTTATGTCTGGTAATATTGAAGGTTTTCAGCGGAATCATTGCATACATCCTTCGGCTGAATCCACTCTTGTACAAATTCGTGTTGAAATGCTTGGTGTATTACAGTGGTTGGGTGGCACTGTGTTGTTTCAGAACAGCCTTTCCTCTTCCTTCCTCGCTCTCCCTCTTCTCTGTCTCTCTGTATGTCTCTGTCTGTATCTCTCTATCTATCTATCTTTCTATTTCTATCTGTTTCTGTATGTCTCTCTTCGCTACCTCTCTTACTCACTCTCTCTGTTTTTCTCCTTCTAGCTCTCTCCCTCTCTGTCTCTGTCTCTTTTACTGTCTCTGTCTCTGTATGTCTGTCTCTCTCTCTCTCATTCCATTTTCCCTCCCTCTTCATTTCTCTTTCTCCTTCTGTATCTATTCCTCTCTGTCTGTCTGTCTGTCTGCCTCTGTCTGTCTGTCTCTATGTCTGTGTCTGTTTGTCTGTCTGTCTATCTGTCCGTCTCTATGTCTGTGTATGTCTGTGTCTGTTTGTCTATCTGTCTGTCTATCTGTTTGTCTGTCTCTATGTCTGTACGTGTCTGTCTGTGACTGTTGTCTATATGTCTGTCTATCTGTCTGTCTGTCTGTATGTATGTATGTATGTATGTATGTATGTATGTATGTATGTATGTATGTATGTATGTATGTATATGTGTGTCTCTCACACTCTTATTCTATTGTGCTCTGTTTGTACCTCTTATTAGCTGCGTATTTCTCTTTTGCTTCGATTGCATGTCGCTCTCCCTCCCTCTCTCTCTCCCTCCCTCCCTCTCCATTTTCAAAAGGGAGGAGACAGAGAGAGAGAGACAGACATACAGAGACAGACAGACATCTGTTCTCCCTCCCTTCGCTCTCTCCCTCTTCCTCTCTCCCTCTCCCTCTTTTCAGTTTAATGTTTGTCTGCTTCCATGTGTCTCTTATCGTTTCTCTGCATTCGTCTGCGTGCGTGTCTCTGTAGCCCGTAGAGTTTCTGTGTTGGATTCATAGATACTATTTCTCTCTCTTTCTACTTTTCTGTCTCTGTCTTCGCTTTGTGCAACGTTGCTGAGAGAGCGAACGAACATTGCAAGCATTCCAGTGGAATTCCTTCATAGCAAATCTAGGTCTTCACCATTGCGATAATTTTCGCTCGCCACGCGATAGCAAAGGCGCAACTCATAGGGCCTACACACATGGAATCTTCTTCCTATATAGTGACAGGGCCGAACTATAATAATTAAGGCATGTTCAAACTGTTCGGCTGAATAGGGGCCCCCAAACATGCAAAAACATGTTTGCGGAGGAAAAAATTGGAGTATTGTGAGGAAATTTCAACCAAATGACTTTGTTACCTCACAAAATACTTAAAATTTTTGGATTTTGCACAGTGCATCGTGACTTTAAATCTGTCGTTTTAAAAATATTACTCATGGTTTTTGGGGTCAGAGACGTGATATAAGATTTCAATAAATGCCCCTCCCGTCGTTTAAGAATTTAAAAAAATTTACACACACTGTAATGACAGCATTTCAGACTGTCGTCCTAACAAAATTGTTCATTATGTGGATAACACTGCAGAAATTTATAATAACATTTATGAAATATTTATGACATATTGGAGGATATAAGCATATCCGTCCCCTTGCCACAAACTTTGAGGGTTTAAAACTTTGGACTGTTGCCTCACAAATTTATAGCCTACTTAGGCCTACGTCTGACCTATCGCTCTAAATATCCGCCCATGGACATAAAATTATAATTATATAGTAGGAAATAATACCATGGTATAATATGACACTTTATGCAATACAATATAATAAACAGCAACTAAAAATACTATCGCTTTGTCAAATTTTCTGGGGAGATTTTTAATTTCTGGGGGCTTTCTCCGCTGGAAATATCTAGACCAAACAAAGCTGAATAACTATATTTATTAGCCTATAATACTAATTTGAAGGAAAACAATTCTTAAATAGGCCTAGGTCTTAATAAAATAGCACACACGGTACTATCAATTAAGTCGTAACATATATATCAATAAATTGGTGAGACACTGTACAGTAATGTAAAGGCACAAGCATATCGCTAACGCTTTTAATTCATCACTAGGCAAATTCTCGAGACCCATACAAACTCGATCAGGTAACCCAGCTAAACACTGAAATCTTGTGCTTTGTGAACCATGAATTTCACTAAGATTATATTGCAGAGAAATAGATGAACTTGTAAGTTTGTGTAATCTGAAAGGCTGAAAGACCGAAATACTCCCTACCCCCCCCCCCCCACCCCACCCTAAAAAACTCATCGGATTTGGAAAAATTGCGTGGGTCACCTTTTTAGCTCTGGGGGTGCACCCCCAGCACCCTCTGGTTGCGCCACTGGTCACCCTCCTCTCTTATCCAGGGTTTGGACTGGCACGTACGATCCTTAGACAGCAGCTGCAGATTGGTTCTAGCTTCATTGTCATTCAATTGATGGGTTTTTCTTTTACTGTTGCTGACGGTTTGTTGTAGGATGTACGAGTCATGGGGCGGCGTGTTGCTTGGTCTCGGCTTATGTGTCCTCTTCATCTGCCTCATCCTCTGCGTTCATGCCTACTGTGTGATGGCAGCCAACGCCGCAGCCGCCGCAGCTGCTTCCGGTGAAACTGAGGACAACGATGAACAACCTTCGCTGGTGGCGACATCAATAGAAGCAAAGACAAATCCTGTGAGAAGACAAACCACCAGATTCTGATGATGCTTATACCTATTATAGCCTACCACATATGCTAATGTAGGCTAATGTAATGTATACGTGAAGGTAGCTATATCTATAGGTATGACAAGGTAAAGTAAGTTGAGAAATTTACCTTCTTTCCCTCCTTGTCATCACATATGCTGACTGATCAGCGCATATCATAGCAGCCTATACAATGGCGGCGCCAGGATTTCAGTTTTTTTGGGGGGGCTGAACATTTGTTCATTTTCGTCCGCCAAAATTTCTGTTTTTTTTTTAGTTATCCGGCCAATATCTTGGAAAATGGTCTTTTTCATCCGAAAACTTTCTGACATATGTTTGCGTTTCAGTTTTTAGAGGGGGGGCTAATCGTGCAAATATTTCATTTTTACATGGGGAAAAATTGATGGACTTTTTGGGTGGGGCTAAGCCCCTCTAACCCCCTGTCGCCACCACTGAACCTAGGCCTAAGTATAAGCTACTATAAATGTATGTTAACGACACCTTTAAATTGCTTCTGCTAGTGCTTTCCTCTAATAGTTCCAGCTCTGTGCATTCCACCCACGTACCGCTCTAAGCTGATGGAAGATGCAAACGCCTGCAATGTCAATGTTAGTTAAGTTTAGTAAGTCTCTTTTGAATCCATCCACAATCAAGTTCCTTCTTTAGAAGAACAGTTTCTACTATACTGGTATATACTTCTACAGTGTATACTTGCTTCTCATTTACTTTCTTCAATCGGATGTCACACTTTCACAGGTCTATCTGCATCATCGCATACTTTGATTGCCACATTAAATTAATTAATAGTAATATGCATTATAATAAATTTTGCTTATTCAAGAAAATTAAGTTGTAATATAGCAACTTATTATAGAAGGAAAGAAATGGCCTCGTAAAACTGATAATTATTCAGTCTTATGATGTTGGCTAAACAACAGCACAGAACCGTTAGACTACTCCGCAAGAGGTGGGAGAAACAGACAGACAGACAGACAGACAGACAGACAGGCAGACAGGCAGGCAGGCAGGCAGGCAGACAGACAGGCAGGCAGGCAGACAGACAGACAGATAGGCCTAGAGAGAAAGAGAGGGAAGCAAGCAGAGAGCTGCATTGAGACCTTGGGCCGTCGACCAATAAAGACGGAGGAACGATCGACGTCGATCATGTTCTGTTTTCGTTTGCGACTCACCAGGGAGTCAAAGAATCGAACGCAATGATCTATCGAGTGTATACGGTAGACTACTTCCTAATCTCAGTCGGTGTTCATTGCTTTAAAACACTGTTACTATAAGACAGACTAACTCAGGTAGATCTATACACGGTGGATTTTTTGCTCAGCTGGAGTAGAATGATTTTAGGATGCATGAAACGATGTGCTGGAATTCAGGCGTAACTGTAGCTCTGCAGGCCAATCAGTTCCGTTTACCATCTGCTATTATGTATGTAGCATTTATGCTTATCTGCCAGAAGAAAACCAAGCCAAGTGCATTTTATTGAAGCAAATCTTTTTACTTCTATAATGCCACCATTAAGCTTATAATGAGCATAATGAGCATAATCGATTGCAGTAGCTTATATATATATATATATATATATATATATATATATATATATATATATATAATATATATATATATATATATATATATATATATATATATAGTTGGGCGGCTTAGGCCATAAATCAGAATTCACTATGAAAACGTATAATTATACATTTTAATTAAGAAGAAGCAGAAGAAAGTGGGACTATAGAGTAGTGGTTTGGTTAACACGCTGGCCAAGAGTGCGAGAGGTAGCAGTTTCGAGCCCCCGTTGGGCGGATTTGCTTTGTAGGCTGCCATTGGCGCCGTGTAATTACAAAGCTGTCTGTTCAGTTGGTAGTTAATTTAATTAAGATTACTGCATAACTTGTAAATGTAAAGCGCAGTGCGTCTTGCAGGCGTTCATTAAAGAAAAGATTATTATTATTATATAATAACGGAGACAGGGCTGTGGTCAGTGCATCGTAATCGTAATCGTAAACTCGAGATTTCTAAAGCGCCACTCGAAAGCCAAGCGCGGGGCACCAGCTTATTCACGAGCGCTGCGTTGAGTTAGAAGGGTTGTCCGTGAGAGTAGTCCGCGTGGTGGTCCGGGTCGAGTTGCCATAGGATCAGGGGGCGGAACAGCTGCTAAGGCGGGTGTAGTCTGGGCCGGGAATTGGAGGGTGGAGGATCAGATGTGAAAGGGTAAGTGTATAGGTTAACAACCCAGCACGCGCATGTCCTCTTGTGTTTACGTTTCGCATACGCTATAGGCCTACATGACATTGTGCTGGTCATTGTTACATTAGTTCATCTGGATGTTGTTGACAGTCTGCGGTCGGTGACTTCAACCAGCCTCTAACCTCAGCGACGACATCCGACGTCTACTCAAACTCGACCGCAGCAGCGAATGGTCGCAAACCTCGATCATCGACATCGACTGCGAAACTCGTTCCTCCACCGAAGTTCGGTGTGAGTGTGACGAAACCAGCGACGCACACCGTTCGATTCTTCCTCAGTGACGCCAACAGTTCAACTCCAGAGGGAGATGGAGGAGAGGAGGAGGAGGAGGAAAAGAAGGTGGAAGCAACCGCCGTCCAACTCCAGACGAAGTCGAAGGAAGAGACGGTGGATAAGGGAGACGTCGATCGAGCAGACATGCAGCTGATGTCGTCGAAACCTACGTTTGACAAAACGAAGATGGCGTATAGCGGTGGGAGGGAAGGAGGAGGCGGAGGAGGAGGAGACCTTCGACGGGTTTGGAACAACAGTCGGACTGCATCAGCTGCAGCAGCAGCAGGTGTAGAGTCTCCTCCTGCGGTCGCCATGGATGAGCAGCAGCAGCAGCAGCAGCAGCAGCAGTCACACTTCAGTTGCCCCGTGTCCACCGTCGACAGTAGGAACCCCGCTGCTGTGCTGCTCTCATCCGACTGCGACAGTCTGTTGTCTGTCGAGACAATCATCCCACGGACAACAACTCTTGGCAACACGACAACGACCGATGATCCGATGATGATGCAGAGGGCGATGACGGGCACACCATACAGCTTCCTCGATGATGACGATGACGATGACATTCAGCCACAAACAGACGACGGAGGAAGAGAAGGAGGAGGAGGAGGAGGAGGGTGGATGGTGCGAGGGGATGAGGATGAGGGGGAGATGGTTGTCAGCCGACGAGGGGGTCACGTGATCGTCGTCGATCCGAACGAAGGTCGTCTGTCGTCGTCGTCTGATTCAGCGAAACGGAAGAAGACGAAGGTGAAAAGTCCATTTCCAGGACCATTCCCTCCTCCTCCTTCCACTTCTTCCACCTCCGCTTCTGCCTCCGTCGCCACCGCCAAGGACGGTGGAAAGAGGTCGTCCTGGCAGACGCAACGACATTCCTTCGCAAAGCAACAGCAATATTCCTCGGAGACGACGACCTCACCATCGCCAGGGTCACCGGACCTCCCAGAGGTCATCGTCACTGCCAACACCGCCAACGCTCTGTCCAGTCCTCCGGTGAAGTCAGCGCCGCCACTGGGGGGTACGAAAGGACCCTCCTCCCAAGGGGGACACCCCGGTCGTCCCTTGAAGTCGCCCGTCATGGCTCCCGGCGCGTGGTCGATCACGCGCAACTTCGGACCCTCCAGTGTCACAGTGACGCCGCTCGGGACACATGAGCCACCGGCGGCGGCGTCGGCGACCAACATCCAACACACAAGAGGAGGTGATGGTCAGGCGCTTTACCACCATCACCACCAGCAGCAGCACCACCATCACCAACAACACCATCAACAACAACACCGTCACCAGGGGGGAGAATTTACACAGAGTAAAGAACCAGCGTCGCGTAGGGAACACTCAAGGGAGGACTCAATGGATCAGTACAGATCAACGACATCATCATCTGCAGCGAAGAGGGATGATGATCCGGTTGGTACGTGGAGGTCGATGGAGAGACAGAGAAAGCAGCAGCAGCAGCAGCAGCGTCCAGTTGCTGCCGCAGCTGATAGATACGTGCCTTCCCCTCCTCATCCTCATCCACATCCTCATCCACATCCTCATCCACATCCACCTTCCTCTCCAGCTACTTTGGAAATAACAGAATCGAAGGCGACGGTTTACGACAATGTCCAGTATTTCCAGATGTAGATTATTGCTAGAATTATTTTGGAGATCAGCATTCGATGCTTGTACGCTTAGGATTGGAGTTAGAGGTCGAGTTAGAAGTGGAGGATGGGTTAGAGGAGATTGCGAATGGGTGAGTTTGGGATTAGACCTGCAATTTGGCCAATGGTCACTAGGCCTATTATCGCCTATAGTAGGTTTAAGTATTAAAGTGCAGTGTTTGGCGTACATAAGCCCTACAGTGTTTTTAGGAGTGCTGATATCGTTGAAAATGGTTTTGGAGATTCGTTTGGTGCTGCTGGATTTTATGATTAGAATAGAGGCAGAAGTGCAGACTTGGGTTAGGTCCTCCAGTTTCAAGGTTTGGGATTTGTGTTTAGAACACAGTGGGGACCTAGAGATTATAAGGATTCAGGGATGGTTTTGGGTAGGAATGTCTGACTGGATATTATGCAACTGTGAGGATTTTAGTTCTGAGATCAGTTCGATTGGTATAATTATGGTGAGTAGTAGGTTTAAGACTATAGTGGGGATGATGTCTGGCTGCCTCATTCACTTTGTCGCTGTCTGTGTTGTCCTCTAGCATAATCTGTTACCGCCGCTTATTATTTTTATGTTCTTCCCGGTAAATAAGTTATTTTGTGTGTCAAACAATTTAGGATAAATTACGCGTTTCTTCGTCATCGTCCTCCCGTCGCATCCTCTCTTCGGCCACTGCTGTGACTGCAGATCGCTCCTTTCACTCACATGCTGCTACGGCTTCAGTCAAAGGACTCTGTAAGAACTAGCCAACGTCTGCGATGAATCTATTCATATGGATGAATCTGGAATTAACATATTCAATTCATCTTCTTCTGCTTTTGCTCACATTTACACGCTCACTGAATATTTTGGATTACCGATCAATAAGAGATTGAAGTTGCTTTTGCAAGTTAGAGTTGTTCTATGAGAACCTGTGTCCGTGGGCTCATACCTATAGGTCGTAGGGGAATGGGAAATCTCCACTCCTGGAATTTGGACATTTAGGCCCCCTATTTGGTCCACAACCTGTGTCCCAGTTAGTCCAGTTTTCATGTTTTGCGCCAAATTACACAGACGTATGCTATTGCCATTGTCTGCCTGGAAGGATGTTTTTGACTCTGAGATAAGTTCATCTCCGATTTCTGAAGTCGCTAGAAGGACAATTAGCGTCATCAATACAATGTACAGGGTGGGCCATAAAAAGATCACTTATTGGTTTTTGCCAATATCTTGGCCAGAAGTAAATATTTTTAAATCAAATTTTACAGGTTTAAAGGGAATTTATATTAACACATGATGGCCAGATTTCAGCAAAAATATTTCAAACAGAACAAAAGCTATATCACTTTTGGTGAGACCACTCCACGGTTTTTGACGATTCAAAACATAACACAGCAAAAAGTACCAAAAAACGATTTTATTAAGTCACGCCTCAAATAATTTGTATCAAATAAACTTGATATTGATAGAAGATAATCATTATTAATATTATTTAGAAAAGAAACAGGGTACCAGCGTAGCTGCACGTCACTGTGACATCATTTAGCAAGATGAAGTCTCTGGCTCTATCAAGTTGGTAAATGAAGAACCTTCAGATGAATACTTTTTTTATTGAAACAATAAAATCTAAATAACTAGCACATTAAAATGGTCAAGGTCTCAATGGCGGACAAAATGTGTAATGAAACACTTCATGAGCAAGGTCTTGGAGATAAAAATGTGATTATAGCTTACTCTGGTAAACTGATTTCAGAGAAATTAAGAGTTAAAATGAGAGTTAAGAAATGAGCCGTTTTTGAAAAGGAAATCGGCTCAATGGCAATTGTTCTGATTTCATTGAGAAAATCCAATGGCTCCAAATCTCCGGATTTGAACCCGATAGATTATCAAGTGGGGAGAGCTATGCTGGAGAAATAGCCTACCACAATCTGCAACCAAAACCACGAGCAAAAAAGAGAATAATTATTATTGATGGTCATATTGGAGTTGATATGGGAAGATTTACTTCTGAAACACATGAACAAGACCATCAAGACTTTTACAAAGACACCCATAAGAAGTGTGGGCACTGGTGGTGGAAACATTGAACACAAGTTGTGAAGCACTATCAACTATCAAGTTGATTTGACAACAATTATTTGAGATGTGACTTATCAAAATCGTTTTTTGTTACTTTTTGCTGTGTTATGTTTTTGAATCGTCAAAAGACAGTCGGTGGTCTCACTAAAAGTGATATAACTTTTGTTCTGTTTGAAATATTTTGATGAAATTTGGCCATCATGTGTAAACATAATTTCCCTTTAAACCTGTAAAATGTGCTTTAAAATTCTTACTTCCGGTCAAGAAATTGGCAAAAAACCGTAAGAGGTCTTTTTTATGGTCCACCCTGTAGTTCGCCATCTATCTCCATTGTGTGTATGATGCGAATATAGATAATAGACTCAGAATGCAACCCCAACCCCCCAGCAATTCTCACCCTGAACATGCTCATCATCATCATCATCATTGTCCTCCTCTCCCTCCCCCTCCTCCTCATCAGCAAGCTATTAGGGATAGCGTGATGTGCTGCATTGGTTGCCAATAGCCCAACGCATACATTATCGAATTGCAGCCCTGGTTTCTCGCTGTATCCTTGGTTGTGCTCCATCCTACCTGCGACTTCTCTGTCGTCCAGTCTCTGACATTGAAGCGCGGCGGGCCCTTCGCTCTGCTGCGAAGGGACAACTGCTTGTTCCACGGGCTCGCTTAGCTACCACACAGCGCCGAGCCTTCTCGGTTGTGGGGCCGCCAATCTGGAATGACCTCCCCCCTAACCTCCATCTCCTTCACCTGACCAGTCAATCCTTATTCCTTAAGTCCCTTAAATCTTTTTTCTGTTGCCGTGGCTGGGCTGGGAGCGCCTCTGAGTAGTTTCTTGAAGGGGCGCTATATAAATGCTAATAATGAATGAATGAATGAATAGCAAGAGAGGTGGGCATTGAAATGGGGAGGTATGTGCAATTGAACAATTTTACATGCATGTTGTATGATGCGAATATACCAAAGCACTTCAAATCATTATGCAGAGAAGATCAACCAAAAAATCCCATTTATGCACTGACTTGATTGTAATCATAATAAAACACAAACTAAACTCATGTTTCTGCTCAACATCAAACTCAATATAACACAATTTAACAATGAGCAAAACAAGACATAAATGTTCATGTTTTTGCTCAACATCAAACTCAATATAACACAATTTAACAACGTCAATGATTCACTCAAACTGTAAATTGTTGACAAATAACAAAGAAACTCAGAAAATTTCAATTTGCTGCACAACACTATTTAAAGCAAAACAACATTTGAAGGAGTTTATAAATGTAAAAAATCATTTCACATATGTTTCCTAAATACACAACTTAACATCTACCAGGATTTTGTGAATATCTTGCCACATTGCACACATAATAGGAAGGAAGATGCATGAACAAATCGAAAACAAAATTTGAAATAATAAGAAATGTTCAGAGAAAGAGACGGTGATTATATAAACGGACAAAACACAGGAAAAAGTGAACTTAAGAAATGATGAAAAGAAATGAGATCCATGATTTGTACTATTTGCCACCAAATGAAACTGACTACATATGAAGATGATGATGATGTTTAGAATGGACGATGAAAGAAAAATATCAACAGAATGAGATGCTGAGGATTAATTATCTAGGCATGACGAGAGGATGCAAACCTTGCAGAGAACATCTGAACGACACGTGACTCGTGTCACGTGTCAAATGTTCACTTGGGCATTGCAAGGTGGAGAAGTGTAGAAGCATCAGATTAATGCAAGGCTGTAGCGGTTTTGGGTGTTTGAACACCCCCAAATTAAATAATGCAAAAACAAACTGTGTAATGTATTGGCCATCTAGAACCCTCTATGAGAGCTCATGACTCTTCTCAAAACCCACTAGTTGATGATGATGATGGTTCTCTGCCCGAAGGCAGGTTCATTGGCTTTACGCCCCTGGGGATGAGATGAGTGAGGTGGTTTCCCGTTGCCTTCCCCACAGACAATGATGGGTAAGCAACTTGCCCAAGGTCGCTCCACAGGAGCTTGCGCCCCTGCGTCCCACATGTGCTAGCCCGAGATATCTAAATTTCTAAATGTCAACTCCCAGCCCGGGGCTTGAACCGCAGTCCGTTGCAACCAACAGACGAATGCCGCTCTCGCTTACCGGTGTAGCTAACTAGGCCAGTTACCCACTAGTCAGTCAGTTGATATTCAGTTGCTATTGGGTTTGTTCAATGTTCATGGTCGAGTAAACACCTCTCGAAATAAAATCCTGGCTATGACCTTGGATCAAAGTTTCAGTGAATGCCTTTCGAGCATTTAAATATAAATGACGACATTGAGTGTATGACATCAACCAAAATGATCTTTTAAAGACTTGCCCAAGAACCAGTTCATTCTCTTCTCAGTCTGTCTTATATTATGCCTGTATCGCGCCATCACTCTTTTTTCACTGCTGTTGACATCTCTGAACATTCTCTTGCCCATTCTGTTGATAGATCTGCCTTTCTGATGGCCAGTCTACTGCAGTGATTGACCACCGCAGGAAGTCTTGAAATTCAAACATTTTGCAGTAAAGCTTGCACTCAA
This sequence comes from Lumbricus terrestris, assembly GCA_949752735.1. Lineage (NCBI taxonomy): Eukaryota > Metazoa > Annelida > Clitellata > Crassiclitellata > Lumbricidae > Lumbricus > Lumbricus terrestris. The sequence goes on from OX457052.1 coordinate 2,694,564, forward strand.
TCAGTAAGAAAGTAACTATGTATCATCAAGACTTCTATAATCACACAAACACACACAAGACAAGCTTTGTATGTTTGTACACATGTGTGTATATAATAATGTATGCATGTATGTAAACCTAAATAATTCTTGCTATTTAAATGGCACCTTTTAAAACCATACAAAGGTGACAACCTAGAAACTGTCCATGATTATATACGTGAAGCTGCCTAAAAGCGTCAAAACCAGAAACATGCAAACGCTGGAGACAAGACTTATTTAGAAAAGTAAATCTTAACACAGGACTAACACTAACTGTACAAATGGTAAAAAGAAGCAACAATAGATTTGTCAATTCTCAAAAATCTAAACAATGAATGATTGACAATTGTAAAATAGTAAATACTTTTCTGAATCACCTATAAATGTCGGTTAGGATGGTTGAGGCTGTTGAGAATGACCTGCTCTCCACAACAGTCAAAGCAGCTCTTTAAGAAGACGAAATCCCTCAGAGCGGGAGGCAGCGGCAATTGCGCTATTCCAGTTACAATGCTTCGTCCGCTAAATGCTTCACTCAACTGACGTCTTATGACGAGGCGGCACAACTTGGACAGTTCCTCCGGTGTCTTCTGCCTCCTATGCAGCCATTCGCACAACCGTCTGACCCGTCCTTCGGGTATTGACACCGAAGGCACACAGGTCATCACTTCACTCAAAGGCTTAAAGATAATTCGCAGTTCCTGTGGCACAAGCCAGAGATCCTGGTTGAGGTCGTAACCTGCTTCCACCATCAGCACCGCAAGACTCTCACAGTCCAGTCGAAGGTTGTTGATACAGGACGCCAACAGACTGAGGTTATTTCTGTCGAGGCCGTTCATAGTTGAGCCGTGGTAGATGAGGAACGAGGCGATGTCACTCTTGCTGTGGGTGTTAACGTTCAGCTGCAACGGAGTGAACCCGTTTGCGTTCACCTCGTTTATCTGGGCGCCGTTGTTCACGAGAAGTGAAGCCAGTTCCGCTCTGTCCTTGAACGCAGCAATGTGAAGCGCTGAACCGTATCCACCGTCGCGGTCGGAACAGCTGCTCACACTGGCGCCATATCTCAGAAGAGTCTCCACCTTACTCGTGCACCCATATAACGACGCCAAATACAGAGGTGAGCATTCTTTCTTGTTCAGCGCCTCGACTTTAGCGCCGCTCTTGCACAGCAGATCCAGAATCTCGCACTGCACGCTGCAGACGGCACCTTTGCATCTGACGACGAGGTGCAACGGACATTCGAGTCGACGGTCAACGGCGTTGACATCGGCATTATACATGAGCAACAGTTTGACCATGTCGATGTTTGTTGCATCGCAAGCGAAATGAAGAGCACTGCCAGTGCTGACCTTAGACGCCGGAGCAGCGTGGTTGGCAGGACTGTCGGACAACTGATTTGGACTGCAGCCATTCTGAAGGAGACAGAGTAGGATCTCGGTCGTACCGGCTCGTGCGGCTGTCACTAAAGGTGGTTCATCGCACGACTCAAAGTTAATAGCTGAACAATCGAGTCGGAAGAAAACGAAACTCTTCTTGGAAACGTTGGCACCATGTTTGACTAGGAAGTTGACGGCAGACAAACTGCGAGCATTGATGGCATGAAAGAGCGGCGTCTTGTGATCATTTCCAACGGCATCGAGGTCAATGTTATGACATCTAAACAGCTGCTCAATATCACATAATTTACCCGTACGACATGCCTTTAGAAATTTTTCATGTATGAGACTTGAAGTTGTCTGAAATGCATAAAACAAATGCTTTTGAGAAGCTCATGACAACTTTAAGCTATAATTATTAATGTATATCCCCAGATAAAAAATGTGCCAAATTGCTAAAAGATATGAAGAAATACTAAATATTATGACAGAAGTCTGTCAACAAAAATCTCAATTTTAGTCCAGTGCCACCAAAGCAGCAATATTATCTAAACAATTCTATAATTTTAAAGAGATTAAATTTAGTAAAATACTAGTCACTAATTAACGAAAATGTAGTCAACACATTTCCCAATTTAATTATTTCCAGCAGAATAACGTAAAATAGTCCATTAATATTTTCAATAACTAAAAAGCAAAACACGGATATATAAATTACTCGCCAAATTTGGTAATTAACTGCCTTGTAGGCCTAGTATGTACGCTGGATCAGCCAAGCTTTATAGCAATCTATGGCTATAATATCTTTGTTTATAGTAGGCACAGCCTAAAACAATGGAAATGGCGTAGTGCGTCTTTCTTCTGGGTCGTTAGCATGCCTGAAGTTCGCTGAACCCATCTGCAGTCTAAATACCGGACTTCGCCATCAATATGAATACTACATGGCAACGCTGTTGTTCGTAAACGACACTTTCTTACTTACTTACATACGACGCGAACAAAACAATGACTTTCAATTGACTGCATGAATCTGTCTCAAAATCACATTCACATTTCTAACTTTGCTGCTGAAATACAAATTACATTTTGGGAATTATCTGAGAGCAGAATAGAATTAATCGATAATCCGCAGTTTGGTTTTATTTACCTTTTTCTTCGTGCTTGTCATTATCGTTGTTGTCAGTTCAACGTTGCTTTCCAAATCACGCTCCGACAAAGATCCGAGCGCTCTGATACGACGTAGGGCCTGCGCGAGGACCATGGGCCTCTGATGGGCCTTGCGTAGTATAGGGCCGCTCTTGGAGGCTGAGGCGAGACCCTAGGCCAGATAACATGCGTCAGAGCTTGTAGGAGCCATGCCATCCGTGGCAGTTTTTGCAGTCTTCCCGTAAGCTGAGGAATAGGAGTCTCTCTGTGATTGGATGTGGATTTAATGCGGAAATGTGCAGCTGGGACGTTTACTTTGTTCTTTGCTGGGCTTTCGTGGCCTCTATTATTCTTGTGGGTGTAGTAGGCCATTAGGCCTGCTTGTGGAAGCGTCCATAAACAATTCCCGATCCCCAGAACGATTAACTCCGCCACTGCTCTCTCTCTCTCTCTCTCTCTCTCTCTCTCTCTCTCTCTCTCTCTCTCTCTCTCTCTCTCTCTCTCTCTCTCTCTCTCTCTCTCTCTCTCTCTCTCTCTCTCTCTCTCTCTCTCTCTCTCTCTCTCTCTCTCTCTCTCTCTCTCTCTCTCTCTCTCTGTCTGACACTGCCAGTCCCAATCCTGGATAATGAAGGAGGGCACTGATATTTTATGTCACACAGTGACGCCAACAGTGGCGGCGCTAGGGAGGGGGTTGGGGGCTAATTGGCCCACCCTAATACAAGAGGCTCAGCCCCCCTCCTAAAAAATGGCCATCCGAATTTTTTGACATTGAAATATCCACGATTTTTGGGCCTTTGGCTGATGACTAAAAAAGGTCGTCAGAAATTTTGGCGGCGAAAATGGAAAACTTTCATGAGATTTCGACGGTGGTCGGACTAAAAAAGTCGTAAAAAAATTTTGACGGATGGAAATGTTAAATTGTCGCCGCGAGGCTTCAGCCCCCCAAAACTGAAATCCTGGCGCCGCCACTGGACGCCAAACTGAAACTATACCTGCCTACCCATATAACGATTATAATTATTATATAGATATTATTTATACCAGAGGTCTCAAACTCAAGTCAGCATGTGGGCCGCATTTGGAAATTTTGAATGACTCGCGGGCCGCAACACAAAAATATAGTCTAATCGTGCACGTGAAACTGGAATTAATTATGTGTCATTGCAGCATAGAATACTGTAGTGATGATATAGCCCTGTAAAATTCACAATGTTATTATTTTAAGTGTAACTATAATGGTAGCCTACTACAAACAAAATTGGAAAACCATTATATCCCAATTATCGAAAAATGCGTGGGCGCTATAATTGAAGAAATTATGCTGTAATCAAAATTTAAAATGACTAGATTTTTTAAAGTAGGCCTATCCTAAGCAATATTCAGAGTAATTCAACTCGAATTTGGTTAGGCCTAGAGACTCTAAGTGTTCTAAATGTTCTAAGTCCTCTGAACCAAAGTCACCAAAATTATAGGAATAAACATAGGGCCTACCTGTTAGAGTCATTGTTCAAAACAAAGCAAATGGAAGTTAACTTACAAAAATAAGCACACGCGGAAGTGGCATTTTTCAACTTATCATCTGGGGAGATAAGATTATTCCGGGGATGCTATATTTTTCGACACCTGCGACACCGGCATACAAACTTTTGCTGTGCATTCTTCTGCTTCGGCGTTGCATCGCACTGAAGGTCCACTAATAGGCCAGTCAAAAATACGGGAAATTCATCATGAACCCACTCATTTACTATGGCAGACCTTTTTTGGTAGAATATTGTACGTAAATACCCTACTAAACTACAGTAAAAATCCTAACAAATTCCAACATGGGGAAATATGTTTAAATCGTTAAAAATTGTGGAACTTTATCGCGACCTTTCCGAAGCTGTTTTGCTTACGGGCGCGGCGGGATTGCGTTCGGTGGTTCGGTCATATGGGACTAAAATTTTCTTTATTTCATAGAGTAAGCAAGTAATTGTTTATTTTGCATCGTTTAAGTAAATTTTGTCAAAGTACTCGGAGAAGTTGTTAGATAATTAAAGAATTTATCGTCAATTCATTTTTGACCAGTATGCTCACCAAGTGTTGCCACTAAGGTTTCAAAAATAAACCCAGATTTCCTCAGGAAAACCCCAGAAAACTCAGACTATTTATATAGGCGATTGAACCCGTTGTTCAAATAAAGTTAGATTTCCGTGTGAGGTTTACCAAAAATTAATGTTTGTCAAGTCGAATCAAATGTAGTTCAAACTTTTAACTACCGAAAATATAAATTGTCAAAGTTATTTCCAATATTCATGTGTTGTAAATTGTAAATGCAGAATGTCCAGCTAGCTAAAATAAACCCAGATTTTACCTAGAAAATTCCAGAAACCCAGACGACGGAAAACCAAGATCTAGTGGAAGAACCCAGCAGTGGCATCAAAGCTGCTCACAAATAAAAACTCAAATTTTAAATATTTCCCCATATCGCTTTTTATTAGGATTTCTACCACATATTCTTTAGTCTATTTCAAAACTTTTCGTGTAAAAATTTGCTTGCCATAGTAAATGAGCGGGTTTAAGACTTAATTGACTGGACTATAAATCCAGTGGCGTAGGCAGGGGGGTTTCGGAGGTTAAACCCCCTCCATTGGCTCCGGAAAAAGGTTTTTTAAAGGCTATTTTTTCATTTAAGTAAGAAAAAAATAGCAAAAAACAGGGTTTACGGCCAAAAAAACCCATCAAAAATTCCTGGCTACGCCACTGACTAAATCCATTTTCATAATTATATGCCTAGCCTATTATCTGCTGTTGTGGACTCAATGTCCAATCAAAAGGAATAGAAAGCAGTTTAAACATTGGTTCAAATCGTAAAAGAACTGCAAAATTCTTTTAAACCAATTTCTAACTTTAAAAAAAATCAAAAACCAGGAAGCTGTTCGCGGGCCGCATTAATCGGGTTCGCGGGCCGCATGCGGCCCGCGGGCCGCGTGTTTGAGACCCCTGATTTATACTGTGGTTAAGGCCTCCATTTTTCTTGAAAAATCCAGGCTTCACAGTAAGTATTGCAAATGATGACTTGCGTGCACTGGCATGGTTGATCATGTGATTATAATTAAGCAAACGCTTACCCATAATTATTATGGTCCTGCCCTGCCAGCATTTCATTTGCATGGCCATTGGATCATTCGAATGGGATACGGACTATATATATACATATATATATATATATATATATATATATATATGCGGGTCCCATATAAAGGGGATGTAGGTTCTAAATAGGCCTACTTAATTTTGTAGATTGATTGACTTGCAAACTCTTGGGTTGAAAAATATTCTATTAACTAGCTATTAGCAACCTTAATGGGAAAATATGCAAAAATTGGACCTTTTTTGTGATGATGCATAGAAAACATACAATCTTTAGCAATACAGAACAAATTCATCATTTGAGCAATTTATAATAAACACTAAATGAAGATGTTCAGTTTGTCCATTGGTGTTGATGTGCTGAACCTAACTTGAGGAGATCTTATTTCTTTACCAAGTGCATGGTGGTCATCGGATTAAAACATTACGTTACACTGAACTGAATCCGTAATCAAAAACTTTAAACATGTGAAAATTGATAATATTATGTTAATGAAAATCAGAGTTCAACATATTATAAGCTACAGTCATACAATTAACCGATCTACCTATAATGTGACGAATTGCTTAAGAATTAGGCATATTTAGTATATTCCTGTCTTTCTGCTTCCTTGTGTATTTCTTTTGATTCACTTGGATTTTTCTCTCGTTATCAATCGTCACTATGGATAAGCATGCAATAGGAATGGATTCGGTCGAATTAACCTCACGGTCAGAAAGTTAACAAATCGTCCTTCTCGCCTTCGCAAATGTCTTCGGGTTTCAGCAAGGTAAACACTGCGGTTTACTCTTGCCACTTGTTTTCTCCACTCGCGTGGAGTCACGCCAATGTCTGACTTTTCACAAATCAAACTAGCACATCACTTGCCAGTTGACTCAAAACGACTCGTCAGGCCTTGTTACCCGAAAAGTTCGTTTCACACCAACATCAATCGACTAAAATTATACTCTGATACAACTTCACACAAATCTCATCTCACAACAGCCACTGATTATTACTAACAGTCGATTTACATCAGACGTGGAAAGTTACAATTCATTCTAGCCCCGAAATATAACTTTCATCGTTTGTCTTTCACGAAATGGTCCTTTCACTTCAGCATAGCGGTTAAAAATCAACCTTTTCTTGACCGTTTCCGTCCTTTGATGTGGATTTGTCCTTTACAACTTTCTTTCTGGTCAATCCTGGTTTTTATTTGATTGCATGCTCTGTCGACATGGCAGCACCATTTAATTTATCCAATGCATTTGGGCTGAACACCTTAATTTTATGTAGCTCCTTATTTTACTGCTACTTGTATCATTAAATATATTCACCACAATAAATTGTTTCGCTTAACTCTTACCTATAATTAAATATTAAGCATATATATAAAACTGTTAGTTTAATTTGATAAGCGTAACTAATCGCCACTGTCGAGAAAAGTCAATTTAATTTAAGGCCTGCCAAAAATCGGAAATAAATCTTCCTGTCACTGAATACACTGCAGTCTGAATATTACGTAAAATCTAACATAATATTGTGATATTATGAACTGTAAGCATACTCAGTGGCGGCGCCAGGGGCTAAGCCCCCTAAAAAAAGGCCATCCGGGGGCTAAGCACCCTAAAAAGGGTCATATACATCCATCATGAGATTTCGAACAAATGACTAAAAAAGGTTGTCAGAAATTTTGGTGGATGAAAAATTAAAATGGACAATTTCCTCCACAAGGATTCAGCCCCAAAACTGAAATCCTGGCACCACCAATGAGCATACCAGTGGCGGCGCTAAGGGATGTGGGGCTAAGCCCCCCTATAAAAGGCTAAGCCCCCTAAAAAAAGGCCATCAGGGTTTTTTACATGCAAAACTGAAATATTTCCATGATTTTCGACTGGACAAGTAAAAAAAGGTCGTCAGAAATTTTGGCGAATGAAAAATGGAAAATTCTCCGGGGCTTCAGCCCCCCAAAACTGAAATCCTGGCACCGCCACTGGAGCATACTCTGCATTACTGCATGCATATCATTTTGAAATCATAAATAAAGATTATTAAATCTGCTTGAGCTTTCTGCAGTAATTTCAACCTTAAATACCAAGCAAAATTAAATGTTGCAAGAGGTATAATCTTTTAGATTCTGTCTTCACCTCAAGCACCTCATTAGTGTATTAAATCTTACAAATAAGTTATTTGCTGGAGTTTATCTATGGCTATAACGATGCCCCAGAAATGTTTTCTCTATTTTCACCATTTCCTCGCATGTTCCACGCCAAAAGATTTTCCTGTTAAAGTGTTGTAAGAGTTTCTGAACCAACATCTGGTAGAGTATACCTATGGCTAACACAGTGCTCCAGCAATTCTTTCTCTATTTCGAACATTTCATCACATATTCCACATCCGTAATGTTTTCCTTTAAAAGTTTTAGAATCCTCAGTACATGTTAATTTCTTTGCAGAAAGTCCCTTGACATTCTGTGTTTCCTCTGATGTTTTCTTCCTAGTTTGTAACAACTTGTTCTGTAAAAAGATCCTTTTTCCTTCAGAAACGCCGATGATCATCTCTTTCTGAAGATTGCTCTCAATATCTGTGTCTTGTCCTCGCTTGTGACATCTTCGATGTTTCGATAAAGATGATTGCCATATAAATACTGCATTACATGACTGGCATTTGTAGAGTTTCTCTGAAGCATGGCTTTCTGTCATCTGTTGCTTCGGATTGCTGTGACATGTTCTCACATGATTCTTAAGTATTTCAGATCGTGTGAATGACTTGAAGCATATACCACATACGTACGGTCTTCTACCAGAATGGTTTATCATGTGTCTTTTCAGACCAGCACGATGCTTATATGCTTTTGGACAGAATTCACATCGGAAGGTTTTCTTCATGTTATTATGAGACATCATGTGGTTTCTCACAGAAGAAGGAGTAGCAAATGATTTCTGACATAGGTGACATTCATATGGTTTTTCAGTTTTTTCTCCAGAATGCAGTTTTTTGTGAGACTTGAGGGAAAATGATGAAGTGAACATTTTCTGACATACCTGGCATGTGTATGGTCTATCTCCAGTGTGAGACCTCAAGTGACTTCTCAAACCAGGACTCTGTGCAAATGACTTCTCACATAAATGACATTTGTACGGTTTTTCTCCAGTATGTATTCTCAAATGACTCTTCAGGTAACCAGAGTCTCTAAATGATTTCTGACATAACTGGCATTTATATGATCTTTCTCCTGTATGCATTCTATTATGATTCTTCAAATGATCGATTTTTCTAAATGCCTTCTGACATAATTGACACGTGTGTGGTTTCTCCCCAGTATGGGTAAAGATGTGACGCTTCAAATCAGTTCCATCCGTAAATGTTTTCTGACAAAATTGACATTTATAAGGTTTTTCTCCCGTATGATATCGCATGTGAATCTTACACTGATTAGACTGTGAGAATGTTTTTGGACATAGCTGGCATCTATATGGTTTTTCACCAGTATGTATTCTAGTGTGAGATTTCAGCCAACCAGCATCTGCAAATGCCTTCTGACATAGTTGGCATTTATATGGTTTAATGCCTGTATGGGTCATCATGTGTTTCTTCAAGTGTTGAGATGAGGCAAATGATCGAAGACATAAGTGGCAGACGTACGACTTTACTCGAGGGGGCATTCTATTGCAATTCTTCAGTTGACCAAATGCTTACTAATGTAACAAGCAAAAATGCTTTTTATCCGGTTGGATTCCTAATGGGTTTTTTCACAGAAGTTCTTTCTCTTGGAAATGAGTTTGGACATCACTGGCATGGTAGTACTTTTTTTCTCCAGGACAAGTTCTTAAGTGAAACTTGAGTTCATATGCAAACTGTGGCACAAATGGCACTTTGGATGATTTTATCCACTCACTTTTACAATCGGGTTGACTGACTGTTTTGATGCGTTCTTCAAAATGTTGTATCATTCCTTGGATGACTAAAACAACAATAAAATACTGATGTTTGAATTATAATCTTTGCGATGGTAGTATATGGCAAGCATCGTTACCTTTTATCTTACTATTATGAGAATATCTTTAGCAACAATTGCGTAAATGTTTAATTTGTGGCTATTAAATTCATGTTCTTAAAATAGTGTGTAAAAAATTTCTTTTTAATTTCAAGCAGTTACATTATTTGAAAAAAATGACTGACTACGCGTAGAAGACAAACTATTTAGTAATTAATATATTGCATTTTTGAACTTCTAAACTATAATACAGATGATAATTTGTAATTTTTGTGATTTTTGTAATGCATTTTAATTTCAAATTCTGTCAAATGTTTTAAAATTAGAAATGTAATATTTAGTTTAACATAAAATTAAATGAAAAAATTCTGGCACCTGTAACCATTATGATGGAATACTTAAAAGGAATTGCAGAATTGCATAAGCTGTTGAGGTTTAAATCCATTCAAGTATGTCTAAAGTACAATTGCAATAGTCTGAGTTACATTACATTAGTCTGATTTATATTTGTTTGTTTGTTTTTTGTTTGTATGTGCAATTGTTATAGCACCCCTTCAAGCACTCTACTCAGAGGCGCTCCCGACTGCAGAGCGGACACTGCATCGGAGTTTAACGCCAAAGCGCTGAGCAATTGCGAGTGAAGGACTTGCCCAAGGTCCCTACGCGGCGACTTGAGATGGATTCGAACCTCAAATCTTCCGGCTTCAAGGCAACAACGCCACCACTACACCACCGTGCCCCACGTCAATGTGACAATGTCCAGATACTAACTTGCAAACTACCCAAATGTATGATGTATCCTTAATCCTGCTACACACGCATGTATCATATCTATAGATTTATCAATCAACAATTGTGTAAAAAGATCAATTGTATAGCACCTCTTGAATAGTGAGTATGGTTGATGCATACCAGAGCAGCGTTTAGTTTCAGCGCTAATTAGATGATCAAAAAAAATTAAGTATGAAAAAAGCATTAAACTCAAAACGCATTCATGGAAACAAAACAAAAATATGATGCTGTGCTTACAATTATTCGTACTTGAACAATTTTTCATACTTAAATTCGTCCAATCCATTGATATCAATGTACTCTTTAGCGTCTGCAACAGCTGTTGAATTTCGTAGAATCGACATCTCGCTATAAATATTACACATTATTACTGCACTGTATTAATAATTAAATTTTACAAAAACAATTCTTAAAGTCTTACCATTTCATAACAAAGAAATCATGATTTAGACGCATTGTCTGAGATCTACACAAAGCTCATAAAATGATGTACATTAAAGCAGTTGTATCTCATCAAAATTAAAAGCTGAATGTGAGCAACTTCTTTTCCATCCAGTGATTAAAATTTGAAATGTTTGTATGTGCACTTGTTATAGCGCCCCTTCAAGCTCTCACTACTCAGAGGCGCTCCCGAATGCAGAGCGGACACTGCATCGGAGTTTCATGCCGAAGCGCTGAGCAATTGTGAGTGAAGGACTTGCCCAAGGTCCCTACGCGGCGAGGTGGATTCGAACCTCGAACCTTCCGGCTTCAAGGCAACGACGCCACCACTACACCACCGCGCCCCACAAAATAATTGGTCCTGACTAACAAGAGCTCCATGTGCCATCACTGAGAAAAATAAATGCTGTCTGATTGTTGCTATCATCAAACAAAGAGTAGTAATATATTGTTTAGGCAAAAAAATAATGTTGTGTTTCCGCTAACAGAGCTCTAAAAATTAGGTAGGTAGGTCGATTTTTTATTTATTTTGGTAAAATATTTTTACACAGTGACTATCCGAAAAATTATACCCAACTACTCCTTTTGCATAAAGGTACACGTTGCAACAAAGTACGTGTTCTAAGCAAGTGTAAACTGTCTATTTCCCGACTGTCTGCACCTAAAATTGCTCAAGAAAACAATTCTATTAATTTCATTTTGTTGACATTTTTCTGGTAAGATAAAGTGGGAAGGGAAGGGGAAGATGAGTGCGAACAGAACATCACTGCTAGGGGTCGTTCCAGACTGGCCGAGCCAGTGACTAGTTACACCTAGACGCTGCTAGATTTATTTTCCCTAGTCACCATTGGGTGGTGGCTCAAGTGAGAATGATAAGGCTAGAGGTTTCTCAAGACTGGCAACCAGGAAGTAGTTAGGCAGGCATGAAACTCTAAGGCAATGTCACTGTAAATAAAAAATTTACACAAAATTTTCCGAGTCGCGGCAATAAAAGTGAGTCGGTTTGGTTACCAGAAACACATTTTTTGGCCTAAGATCCAACTCTATACGGACAGTAATGTCACCGTATAATGTCAATAAAAAAAATTTAAAAATTAAAAAAGTGTTTAAATTTTTTTTAATAAACATTTTTTTAAAATAAAAACAAATTTCACAAAATTATTTGAGTCGTGGCAATAAAAGAGGGTCGGTCGGGTTACCGGAAACACAACATTATTTTTATTTGGCCTTAGCGAAAAAAAACAAAAACATAACTTGGGAAGAAACATAAACTGAAAATTTGTTTGGAGGTATTTGATTAGTTTCTTTCTTGAAAATTGCATTTCAAATAGTTGTCTGATGAGATAAAAATCCATTCAACTGTAAAATAATTTTGCTTTCATTTCCAAAAAAATTCTGCTGTACTCATTCCGTAAAGGTGTATTTTTCATTTGAACGATGAAATGATAAGATATTCAGGGACGCCAAAACGACAGATTTCCTAGAGCAAAAATATGCAGTGAATTTGGCTTTCACATGGGACCATTCTACTGTTGTGGCTCTGCTCAAATGCAGAACAAAATATCCGAGAGCAATTTTAGGTGCAGACAGTCGGGAAATAGACAGTTTATACTTGCTTAGAACACGTACTTTGTTGCAACGTGTACCACTGTACCTTTATGCAAAAGGAGTAGTTGGGTATAATTTTTCGGATAGTCACTGTATAAAATGAATTTTCTGTGAGAACACATTTTATCAATTGATCAAAGGCTTTAAAATTTTTAAGACATTTAAAACGGTATTTGATTGAGTCACTGCATGTGTAATGTAATCTTATGGTGAATGGTTGATATGCATTCACCTGATATGGTTTTTTTATGCACTTATTCTTTTCTGCACCTTCACAGTTTTACTTGTTCCGGTTCATGCTTTAATGGTGATTGTCATTGTATGCTTTAAAAATAGGAATGAGAAACGGGCGACCCTGCTAGTGGAACGATAATTGTTCCTTCGGGTTTACCATATGAACTGTTGCATGAACCTCTATTCATATTTTTGGTGATCAATAAAGCTTGTAAATTGAATTAATATATACTGTTTTAAACACCAAATATTGAGGAGCAGGCTGGAACAATACATATGGTATCAGACGTATACATGCAGCATAAAAGTTATCCCAATAATATTGATGTACAGTAATACACTGACCAGAGCTTATATCATTTGAGACAAGTGATTGTTCTCCTTGGATGTGGGTCTATAGCTGTCTCTAGACGAGTTAGACTCCACGATGAACATGCAGTCAGACCATTATGCATCAGCATTGATCGAATATAAGTTGACGCTAAAGTACATGTTTACCGATAAGAAGTCCGGAATGACAAAAATAATAGAAGTGAAATTTGTTTGAACGAATCTTACTTAAATTCTTGCCTAAACAGAAGCTAGATTTATGAAAAAGATTCATGCCAAAGTAGACACTGAATTATAAGTGTAGCCGAACATTTACATTAGCGCCGCTAAAAAGCGTCAGTCACCGACTCACCGAACAAGAAAGGCGTCTACGGAGCTGGGAAGGTAAGAGCATGGTGGGACTGTCCAAACGAGGGTCATACCAGGGTTATTATTAGGGGTGCGGCCCAATATTGGAAAGCTTATGCGATAGGTGTCTACATCCACTCGGTCGCCCTCTACTGTTATTACACAAAAAGTCAAAACTTACCGAACGGAAAATAACGTTCTAACTCTCCAAAATATGATTTTACAAGTGCATAAACAACAGCAGACCAATTTCCGGAAGTTGAAGCAACTGCACTAAAAGCGAACCTTAATGGAAACAAGAAGCTAACGGAGATGATGATGATGATGATGATGATGATGATGATGATGATGATGATGATGATGATGATGATGATGATTGGCTATAGTTTGTAGTTGCCGATCGATACTAAATAATTTGATTGAATTAGTTCGTTAAATACAAACTCATTCGTTAGAGGGCGATACAAACTCATAATATCCTATATGAAACTCAAAACGTTTAAAACAGTGGTTCCCAACCTTTTTTGACTTCAGGGCCATTTTGTCTATGTTGGAGGACACGAGGGCCACTTTTTCTTAGTTGAAAGACATTGGGGGGCCACAAGGTTAAAATTTAATTAACTAAAAGTAAATAAAAGTGTTTAATAAATTTTATTGTTTTAAAATAGAATATTTGATGTTGTTTATGGACATAAAAATGAAATAATTTGCAATGGAAAATAATTGTGTCCTCTCCTGTCCAAATTGTCAATTTTTTCATATATTTTTTATTAATTCTTTGAGAGACGAGGGCCATTTTTTAAGGCTTGGCGGGCCACTTTTGGCCCGCGGGCCACGGGTTGGGAACCGCTGGTTTAAAAGAATCTTTTAAAATTGTGGGGCGCGGTGGTGTAGTGGTGGCGTCGTTGCCTTGAAGCCGGAAGGTTCGAGGTTCGAATCCACCTCGCCACGTAAGGACCTTGGTCAAGTTCTTCACTCACAATTGCTCAGCGCTTCGGCATGAAACTCCGATGCAGTGTCCGCTCTGCATTCGGGAGCGCCTCTGAGTGGAGAGAGAGAGCTTGAAGGGGCGCTATAATAGGCCTAAGTGCCCATACAAACAAACAAAACGCTTTGAGCTTATGAGACACGACCGCAAATCTAATCTAATCTAATCTAATAAAGCATTTGTAAAACGCTTCTCACAGCAGAGCTATTCAGAAGCGCTCTGAGCGTCGACAGGCCCATGAAGAGAAATGTAAAAAACTACAGTTTAACGATGTTTTTTGGCACCTGATAGTGGTGTGTCTATCAGTTTTGTTGCGAATAGGCCTATAATAAGTAGCCTAATAACGAGATAAGACGCGCTGGTATTACAAAATATGAGAGGGATGTTGAACGCTTGGAGACAAATGTTAGATCGCTTTTAGATCACTGTTTGTAGCCTATAGAATGTGATCATCTTTGTTGTTTTCATGACGCGTCGGTGCAGGCCTAGATGATATTCAAAGTCATAAATTGTTGGCTATAGGCCTATGTAAATTGTTGGATATAGGCCTATGTAAATTGTTGGCTAATTTACATAGGCCTATAGCCAACAATTTAAATAGGCCTATAGGCCTGTGTAAGTTTTTGACTATAGGCCTATGTAAATTGTTGGCTATAGGCCCATGTAAATTGTTGGCTATAGGCCTATGTAAATTGTTGGCTATAGGCCTGTGTAAATTGTTGGCTATAGGCCTATGTAAATTGTTGGCTATAGGCCTGTGTAAATTGTTGGCTATAGGCCTATGTAAATTGTTGGCTATAGGCCTATGTAAATTGTTGGCTATAGTCCTATGTAGTAGGCCTATATGTATTATGAGCGAAGATAGATAGATGTCCGACCGTTGAAGCATGACGACAATCGTGCTGTGTCGGTCGTTATTTTAAGTCATGTAATAATTCGGTTATGGTTGACTTAATAAAGCGTCAGTGTTGTGTGTTGGAGTCGTGCGTGCTCTAACGCAATTGTCTTCGACTGAAACTTGTAACGGAAGAAATCGATTCTTCAGTCATGCTGTGAAATGTTGATTCCAGGTGTAAGAGAAGAGGAATAATTATTGACTGCAGTCTTGTACAGGTGAGTGCTTCACGCTTTGATTCAAATTGATTGGCGGCCATACTTCTGCTTTACAGACTTTAGGAAATCCGTGCTTTGTGTATAAATTCGTTCACTTTAAATTCGAAGCCAGACCATGATTTATTTGCTAAACGTTTTCGTGTTTCCGTGCGTTCGTATCATCGTATGGCCACTTGACAGTCGATGAGATTGTTTGTGACCTAGATAAGACACGTGTGTGTCTTTGAGAAGTGGTTACTGTGATAAGGAAGTTGTTCGCTCGAACTATTGGAGATAATATTATGATAAACTAATTGGCGTAGAAGTGACCGGCTTCACTGATTCGTCGCAGTTGTCTGCTGTGGTTGACCATTCGGACTTCGGAGCGAAGATCAGAGATATAGAGGCGGATGAATTGTTGAAAAATGTGGGGGGTGAGAATGAGAGAAACTTCCATCTGGTTACCTTTCGGCCTACGTCAGGTAAAGTTTGAGCGGACAAAGAAGCAAGGAAAAGAAAATAAGATAAAGAAAATGAAGTGATGACAATCAGAAAACCAGAAGGTAGGGTATTTGTTTAATGAAATGATTCATTCGACTGCCATTGGAGCCACATCTCTATGTAGCCTAACTCTTAGGCACCCATGACATGTCATGATGTCACTCATTTAGGCATATAGCTGGTGATAATTGGCTTACACTGATCGTCTGTTATGATCGGCTGAATGCACTTTTAGTGTACAAGACATCTGCTGATGATGATCACTCTTAACTTCTTAAGTGAACTGAATATCCCTGCCAAGCAAAAATCACCCAGCTGGGTCCAGCATTCACGTTCATATGTTACTACCATTTGAGACTACTTAGGGCAATCAGGAGATCGGTGTCCTCCAAGGTGTTTACGACTATGGTACTTGCCTTTATGTGTTCACGGATTGATTCCTGTAACTCCCTACTAATTGTGTCTCCTTGTTCGCTTGTCATCTGTGCAATCTGTCTTAAATTCTGCTGCTAGACTTATCGCACAACTTCCTCAATACTCGCACATCTCCACATACATAACTCATGACCTTCACTGGCTTCCAATCTTTGCCCGAATCAGACACAGGGTCTTGGTCCTAGTTAACAAGTCCCTGCAGGGCTTAGCGCCTAAATACCTGTGCGACTTAATGTGCAAGCCCCTTTCTGCAAGATCTTCACGCTCTCTTCGTTCTGCTGACTGCTTTGATCTTTTTGTACCTAGATCACGAACCTCATTAACCCAGCATTGGGTTTTTGCTATTGTTGGTCCATTAATGGGGAATCACCTTCCTTCTGAAATTCTTGGCAGGATTTTTGTACGAAATTCACCTGCATCTTTTCACTGCTTGAAGACATTTCTCTTTTCATGGGCCTGTTACGCTGAGAGTGCTTCTGAATAGCTCTGCTGTGAGAAGCGCTTTACAAATATTTTATTAGATTAGATTAGATTAGAAAATGTGCAACCTGTTAAGTATTATATGATGATGATGTGTACGGGTATATGGTGGGTTCATCCGGTTTTAGAAACTTGTTAGATTTGTTGAGGAGGTCTATATGATGATCTGGGCAGGAATAACTCTGTATGGATCTGGTTTATTTAGACTTTGCAAAGGCATTTGACAGGGTGCCTCAAAAAAAGATTAGCCAGGAGGCTGGATGCTTGTGGAAGACAGGGTGGTCTACTCAAATGGATTATCAAATTTTTAAATGAGAAGAGATTGCGAGTAGGTTAAAGGGCAAGAACTGAAGCTGGATTAATATCAGAAGTGGAGTGCCCCAGCAATTGGTCCTGGGGTTGCTGTTGTTTAATAATATCAAAGATTTAGGCGATGGAAATATTTCAACTTTGCACAAAAGTTAGCCGGACGAGGAAGAACCAAGCTACTAAGGTAGGAGGGCTTGGAGAGATTGTACATACAAATGATATGGAGATTGGATTATGCTTTTCAGCAGTTAATATTGAATGTGTAGACTTTATGATTTGAAAAATATGGCTGTAGACGAATCTACAAGTCAACATTGACAGCATGAGACATTTTGCAATGTTCGGTTCTAGTTCTCAATAGAGCAAAGAAAGAACCATTTCTGTCAGTAATCCTGTATTGGTCAAGTCGTGGGGCTTGCATGGAGGATTAAGTTATTAAGTGGTAAATCATAGAAGTCCGTGGAGAATGGAGGTCACAGAGTGCCGTCAAAATGCTAAAAGATTGACTGCATCGTGGATGTCCTTTTTCAGAAATAACTATATGAGGTCAATACAATGCAGTGGCGTAGCTACCATGTGTGCAATGTGTGCAAAGCACACGGGCCCACGACCACCAGGGGCCCACAGAGATTGCAGAATTATTAGCTTATAATCTAACCTAATTAGTAATTCACATTATGTTGTGACAGACAGTGGCGTAGCTACCATGTGTGCAATGTGTGCAAAGCACACGGGCCCACGACCACCAGGGGCCCACAGAGATTGCAGAATTATTAGCTTATAATCTAACCTAATTAGTAATTCACATTATGTTGTGACAGATGTAGTTTTTGTGAACATACTTGCATTAGGCTACTTCGCTACATTACTGACGCCTGTCAACTGCCATGCAAGCAGGAAGGCAGACAGGCAGGCATATACTGAATTCCCTCGAACTGGGTTTTTTCATCTCGAGTCATGACGGTCAAAATTTGATTGCGCGATTACGCAAATGTGTGTGAACGACAATAAATAATAAGTCTAATCCAGTTTTAAGTTCAGAACAGTAAACGAATCATATCCGCATCTGATTTTCGTTCACAAGCTTTCCTATGCAAAGGTCAAAGGCATGCCTATGCTATCGTTTAGGATAGGTGTGGTCATATCCGCCTATCTGTCACGTTCTTGCAGTGCAATTAAATGGTGCGCTGCAGAAACTTCATACTTGTCGCAGGCATGCTCGTGTATTCCGGTCATATGCTGGATATAGTAACGGTAGTAAACTGACATCTTCCTCAACCAGAGTGAGATTTTCCCGGGAGTTTGAGGTCGTTCAATCCTCGCTAGTCTTTCTTAGGGTCACATAGTTAAGTATTTCCACCTTTTCACAACCCAACTCCACGTGGATCATAGCCTAATCTCCCGTCATTTTTCAACAATTCTCATACTGCTCTCAAATCTTCTCAGATCTCACCCCAAAATCAGACATAATACTTACACCAAATTGAGCAAGTGTGGATCAGGGTTCTAGGAATTCATGTATTTGCCCCAATTTTTGCACTTGTAAAGAATATTGCTAATTTGTTTTTAGGTAGGGCTTGCCTACTATAAAAAAATTGATGATTGTACCGTTTTTGGTGTGCAAATTGCAAAGCATGGACCGGAATTAATAGATAGTTGAAATGTTTGCTGAATAAAATGCTACAAAGAAAACTATACGATGCCATGACACTGTTTGAAGTAGCCTATAGGCAGCTAATAATAAGTGGGAAAAGTCTTCAACGTGAATGACTTTAATTTCTACTGGGAAATCACTGTAGTTAGGCCCATAACACTTTAATTTATCTGTGTCATTCGTGCAGCTGCAGCATTCATGTTTTTTCTCTGAGTGAGTTGCATTACATGTGTTGGGCCTAATAGCAAATGCCATAGATTAGTTTTGTGACCTTGATTGCAAGAACGAAAAGATACCAACTTTACAGGGTCAAACAGGGGGCCCGTGAGGTACCCCTGCACACGGGCCCACAAAAAGCTAGCTACGCCACTGATACAATGTGCATTCATCATTCATGGATCCCTAACTTTATTCTAACATGCATTCCTTCCTTCATTCCATCCTTCGTTCAAAAAGCGGGTGCACCATTTCAGTGACCTTCCGCGTGCGCAGTGCTCAAGGTCAATACTACAATAGATGTTGAATTAGGCCAAAAAAAAATAATGCTGTGTTTCCGGTAACAGAGCTAAAAAAAATTGGGTAGGTAGGTCGAAAAATATTTTTATTTTGTAAAATATTTTTATACAGTGATTATCCGAAAAATTATACCCCACTACTCTTTTTTGCGTAAAAGTACGCTGCAGCAAAGTACGTGTTCTAAGCAAGTATAAACTGCCTATTTCCCAACTGTCTGTACCTAAACCTGCTCTAGAAAACAATTCTATTAATTTCATTTTGTTGACATCTTTTCTGGTAAGATAAAGTAGGAAGGGAAGGGGAAGATGAGTGCGAACAGAACATCACTGCAAGGGGTCCTTCCAGACTGGCCGAGCCAGTTACTAGTTACACCTAGAGGTCGCTAGATTTATTTTTCCTAGTCACCGTTAGAGGTGGCTCAAGTGAGAATGCAGGCGTAAAACTCTAATGCAGTGCCAACACTGTAGTTGGGAGCGCTTCTGAGTAGTTAGCTTGAACAGGTGCTATAGAAATTGAGAGATCAATAAAATAAAATGAGACATTCTATTCACTTGAAAACTGTTCTTTTTGGTCATGCTGGAGTCGGGAACCCTCTGAGTAGTTTCCTTGAAGAGGTGCTATATAACTACTTGAATGAATGAATGTTAAATCCTTCACCAAAGAGTGCTCGAAATAAAAGAGAACTGCTCAGTGAGCGGAAGAGAGCAGAGTTAGCAGAAGAGAGCACTAAGCACAAAAAGGCACAGTAAACACGAGCACACTGAGCAAAAGAGAGCAGAGAGCAAAGGAGGGCACAGTGATCACAAGAGAGCCCAGTCAGCTTAGGAAGTTAAAGTGAGCAAAAATGGACGGAAACACAGCTAGTTAAACTATAAACTTGCAGCAGGCTGAGTATAGCCATCATGTGCTACAGGCTAGATGGCACTGTACTCAATGCCTGCAACGAGCTACCGTGAGATGGATGGATCCGATTTGAATAGGGTCTATGACAACAGAGGCCGTTACCCTGGACAGAAATTTGCTCGGCGTATTACAGCACTCAAGAGCTTTCCTTTCAGATCTATTACTCTCTCCCCCCCATCCACCCCACAACCGCCTGCCTTGTCAAACTATGTGGGAAACTATTGATTGCTCTAATTAACAGACCATTATATACCTTGAAAGACGGCTGCTTACGATCGTCGCCTGGCTTAGTGAATGCTATGTACATCTCATATACGGAAGACAATGCCACTGTAAATTTAAAAAAATCCACAAAATTTTCCGAGTCGTGGCAATAAAAGTGAGACGGTCGGGTTACCGGAAACACTTTTTGTGCTTAGATCCAACTCTATATGGAAGGCAATGCCACTGTATTAAGTTACTAAAAAAAATTAAAAAATTAAAAAAATAAAGAAAAAATAATTTTTTTTTGGAAAAATTTTTTTAAATAAAATTTTTTTACAAAATTATTTGAGTCGCGGCAATAAAAGAGGGTCGGTCGGGTTACCGGAAACACAACATTATTTTTTTTTGGCCTTATATAAAGATTGCAAATTCGCAATGCACGAGTCTTTAAGTTTCCGAACTTTTTGTATATACACAATCTATTGTAGTATTGACCTTGACCACTGTGCACGTGCAAGGTCACTGAGATGTTGAACCCACTTATATGTCCTACTCTCCTTTCTGCCTTCTTTGCTGCCTTTCATCCCTCCCTCCCTCCCTCTTTCCCTCCCTCAATCCTTCATTGTTCATCTTAGTACATCCTTTGGTCTGTGTTCCCTTCCTGGTGAGTGGTCTAAGTTGAGTTGGTGAGGACTGATATATGTTGATTGCATCATGAATGTC
Organism: Lumbricus terrestris; assembly: GCA_949752735.1. Classification (NCBI taxonomy): domain Eukaryota; kingdom Metazoa; phylum Annelida; class Clitellata; order Crassiclitellata; family Lumbricidae; genus Lumbricus; species Lumbricus terrestris. The sequence continues at coordinate 2,715,771 of OX457052.1, forward strand.
TGACTAAGCCGTTAAATTCTCAGAGCTTATGCCTTACATGACATGTCATTTGGATGTATGACTCATATTTTAATGCAGGGCTATTCAGTGCATGGGCTTTTTTGGTTTCAGCTTGCAGGACAGTTCCAGTCAGATGACATCATCCAATCATTGATTATAAATTGAAGAATGCATTTAACTAATTTAACTGATACAGGTATAATGAGTTATAATGAGGAAAAGAATTTTAACTATAGAATGTTATTTACATATTAATTAGTTTGTCTTGTCTTAATAATTTTGATGTCTTTAATGTGAAATTTATATGTGATACTTGTTCACCAGTTCGCTTTCTGGCAGCTGGTTAAAATAAGGAATGTAAGTACTCTTAACTAATACTCATATACACCTGTCACATGCGTTTGAGTGATATTGAAAAGTGGATCTTACAAGATTCAGTGAAAGTCAATGATGGGATGGAGCAGCCTGGAAATGAGAAGTAGGATGCAGAGGAAAAGGAGAATGGGTTGATGGAGGAGAAGGATAGATGGAGGAGAAGGATAGATGGAGGAGAAGGATAGATGGAGGAGAAGGATAGATGGAGGAGAGGAAGGATGAGGAATGGTTGGGAGGAGAGAAATTGGAAGATATGGATGAACATTTGATGAAAATGTGTTATTGACAGAGTAGATATTCAGTCTAATTCAGATCATGCACTAAAACAAGAATAAAAATAACAGATTTGCTTTTCATGCTTAGTTTTTAGGCCTACATTGCTTTTATGTTTTTAAAATTTAGCTCTGGATTGTTTTGGATTGCTTTTGGTGTTCAATTATACCTGTGCTTTATTGCAATATTATATGCCTTGAGTGAAGAACTTACCTTTTTGGGTCACCCTTTCATTTGTTTTCTATTACATGCTGTACCAATTGAGACTAATGAGTGTTAACCCCTGCCTCTGGACAACCCACCCCACAGACAAAACCCTCCCCGGACAACCCACCCCACCGATTTAGCCTAGGACAAAAAACCTGGACAAAACCCCTTTCCTGTGCATGTAGCCTATTTCTGTAGTTAATTGATAAAACGCGTTTCGTCAATTCAGCTTCTATTTACATATCCACACTAGCTTTTATTAATCCAACTTCTATTTAGATAATAATTATTTTTCGTCAATCCATCCAGCTTCCATTCAGGAAAAAATTAATTAATTTCATAAGTCCAGCTTATATTCAAGCATGAATACTTTCTTCAATCCAGCTCCAATTTGAGCAAGAACATTTTCATAAATCCAGCTCCAATTTAAGCAAGAATATTTTCATCAATCCAGCTCCAATTTAAGCAAGAATATTTTCAGCAATCCAGCTTCCATTTGAGCAAGCACATGTTCATCAATCCAGTTTCGCTTTAAGTAAAAATGATTCTGCATCGATTCGACATTTATTTAGCGAGAATTGTCTTCATTAATCTTACTTGTGTACGACCAACAGATGTGTTTTGAACTTAGAACCGCCTTTTGGAGGATTGCCAATTATACACAATTTATGTTCTGCAGGGTGAGGGGGGGGGTTGGGGTGGATTGTCCTAGCCTGGGTGGTCTTTTGTCCAGGGGAGGGGTTAATGTCCATGCCCCGAGACTAAGACACAAGTCATGATAAAACTAGACCACGACATCATTGAAGTCACATTTGATGCCTGTGTCTTCTGGAATTTCTACTCTCAGTTGACCTTAGAAAGCAGTCCAGAAGCAACTCTTCAACTCTTCCTGCAGCTATAGATTTAATGCAGGGAACAAATCATTGCTCTTCCAATTAGATTACTTTGACTGAGGTGACTGACAAAGCATAGACATTATAAGCAGATGAAGATGCCATCTTGTCTATTCAACATCAGAGGCACTCAGTTCTGATGCCAGGCACTACACGTTGCACACTCACTTGAGAAATTTGGATGTTCAGAGATTTATTTCAAAGTGCGGCTCATAGTTTATAAAACACTGAACTCTGGGGAGCACTTAAAATACTCCACTATACTTAAAATACTCTACCCTCCCTCTCTTATACCCAGACATATCATTGTTCAACCAAACCATCTGTCTTTCTCTGATCAAAAATAAAACTCCGTACTGAATACTAGAACTTTTAAAGGTAAATAGTATTAACTAGTTCATAGCTATTTGCTATTTGAAATGGTTATGCTAAAGGTCTATTGAAAGAGCAGTTAAATAGTATGTGACTTTTTATTATTCTTTACAAAGTAAATAGTGAACCATCAGTTTGTTGAGAAAAAATGTAAATTCCGCTATATGAATAGTCCTTGACAAGCAAGTACTATTTTCTATTTTATTTAAATAGTCACCCTGACAATATATCCCAATATGGATAAACTATTCTTGTTGTGAATGTGCTGTTTGGTATCTGGACTAGAAATTCTGACAAGATCTGGATGTATTTGAATTCTCTTAATGTGATAAAACTATTTCTGGAATGACCGTTTGAATTAAATAAGTCTTACTAGCCAGAGAAGTTTGTAGAACCATGTAATCTGATGATGTCTCTGTCTGTCCGTCTGTCTGTCCGTCCGTCCGTCTGTATGTCTGCCTACCTGCCTGCTTGTCTCTTCCTCTCCTCAAGTGTCTCTTCGTTAGCGCGTCTGTTCTCTTACAGTGCCCCCTCCATCTCTTCCCCCTCTGCTTATCAGCCTGGCTGCTGAGCATGCTACACACCAACCGACCCACCAGTCGATGGGGTATCGGGTAACAGCGTGGACCCTGTCAAGAGAGAGACCAGCCGCAGATGCCTTATATCGACACCCTACACCGGGGTGGAGGGGGGTGGGGGCGGTCGACTGTGAGCCACAGCCATGACTGAGTTGAAGAAGAAGGAGGTTGTTTGGCAGGTTCCATCTTGGACCGCTCCATGACCAGAATCAGCACCAGCCACAGCAGCGCTGATCCTATGTATGATTAGATCTAAAGGTCCTTGCCTGATCCCCTCTCTACTCCCTCCACTCTTCTCCCTCCAATCAAGCGTTTGTGTCTGTGTGTGTGTGTGTCTGTGTGACTTCAAATCTGTCTTTGTCTGTCTGTGTAGCGTTTCTGTGGAATGTGAAAGATGGATTCAACTGAACAACGACAGCGAATCAGGTTTTATGTTTGATTTTCATCAGAGGAGAAAGTTGACAAAGAAGTAGGAAGGAAGATGTTGCGACCACTCGATCGTCGTCGTTCTTACTACGGTAAACTTTACTTTCTCTCTCTTAGCTTTCTCTTTGTCGGTCTCTCTCTCTCTTTGTCTCTCTTTGTCTCTCTTTGTCTGTCTCTCTTGATTCTGTCACCAGTCTAAACAGACTGCATCTTAATGAGCTTATCTGTTACCGATTTCTGTATTGAAATGTGTTTAGTAGGAATGAGGAAGTAACAAATTGGAATCACTTAAGAGGTACTGACTGTTCCTTATTTGGGTATGACTTATGAACCCCCGGTTTATCCTATTTTGAAAGTAACTGGACATGTCAGTAAAGGATAGGAAGGGTTGTTGTTGTCAGGGTCTTGTTAATTTTGACTGAGAAATCCTTACGCTTTAAACTTCCGATTGCGCTATGACAAACATTCGTAGCAGAGGCTTGTGATAGAGAAGTGATTAATTTGGGGCTTTGAAAGGGCCTAAGTGAAAAGACTTAAGTGGCTCTCAATTGGGTATCCTGGCTGAGAACATTGAAAACTGTAGATAAGAAGTTGTTGTGTTTTTAACAGTCAAGTGCTACACACAATTGTGTTAGCAATACACACTCAAGTCTAATTAATTAATTTCATATTTAAGACATTTTTTGTATTCTAGTGCAAATTGGACAGACGGGAAAATAGAGAAAATGGTCATAGGGTCATACTTACTGAATAGGTATGCTGTACAGGCATGACCCTATGCTATATGTTACATTCTTTCTTATATATGCATGTAATTAGTTTACCACATCGTAGGGAAGAGTGGTGTAGTGGGTGTGGTCGATGCTTTAATTGCAGTTGCAGGTGTGAATACACCTCAAGCCGACTCGTAGGGACCTTGAGCAAGTCCTTCACTTGCAATTGCTCGGCGTGAAACTCAGATTCAGCGGCCACGATGTGTTTGGGAGCGCTTCTGAGGAGACATCTTGAAGGGGCGCTATAGTGCATATGCAAACAAAATGATACATATTTATGTATTGTATATAATATACAATACATAAAGATACAATACAGACCACCATGGACTATTCTTACGTACATATAATATATGTATATGTTTGTATTAAGGTGAATGCACCATATGGAGACTTTTTCATTCAAGTCTCTCATTGATTTCTATCCTTTTATTGAGCATTTTTTTCAGAAACTAACTCTCTGACAAGATGTGACTTCAATAGAATCTCTCGGCAGGTGAAACAAGGCAGTTCTAATGATAAACATAAGAATGAGAAGAAACCAGAATATAGAAAAGATTGATGTGACTTCAATAGAATTGCTTAACAAAGATTGCTTAACAACGACAACAATTACAACAATGATGAGGATAATAGCATGTGATTGTTTTTATGAAAACGAAACTTTCCTAACTCAAATGACTTAGTTTCTATCATAAAGTGAGTAAGTAAGTGATGCGTTGATTATGGCAAAGAGCTTCAGAACATATTCTCCTGTTATAGGAAGTGATTACTCTGTGACTGGGGTGGTGTTGTCTGAGCATCTTGGTTGAGTTTGGGAACAAAGCCCTGCTGCTCCGCCCCTCTGATCCTATGGTACCTCGTCCTAGACCACCATGGACTATTCTTAACGACATCTCTTTTGACTCAATGCGGCACTTGTGAGTAAGCTGGTGCCCCGCGCTTGGCTTTCGAGTTGCGCTTTAGAAATTTAGAGATTACGATTACGAAAGCCCTGAAGGAGTCCGTCTCTTAGAGTAATCCGCTACTATTCGCACTGTGACAGTGCCAGTCCCAAGCGTGGATAAAGGAGGAGGGGTGACTCTAATCATCTTTGCTATGGCACAGTGTTGTTAACATGTCTACAAGTCTCTAAGAGTAAGGTTTAAGTAAGGTGCTGTCTTTGCATTTCCAACCTATATCTTGTCTTGTCTTGTCTTGCGGTTAGTGATTAGTTGTGTTAGTGATGTTTCTATCATTATTCTCATCACATTCATCATCATCGTCTTTTAATATCTTCATCACCAGCAAAACCATCGTCCATTGTCCTCAATTCTTGATGCCATTCATTTCTATCTTTCTGAGGAATTTATATAGCACCTCTTCAAGATAACTATTCAGAGGTGCTCCCGACCCAGGCATGGCCATAGGGTAAAGTTTTGAATAGCTTATGAAAATAGATTAGAAAAGGGTAGACAGGTGAAATGGGAGGCTATCCCAAACCTGTAGAGGTACTAGCTCCATTCGAGAGTACTAACCCCATTTGAGAGTACTACCCCCATTCAAGGGTACTAACCCCATTCGAGAATACTAACCCTTTTCTGTCTGATGGTTGTGCGATGCACATCTTGAATCACAACTTAGTTGTCTTGTTGAGAGCAATGCCAGGTGCGAATGAACAATCATCTCCAGCATTTTAGTCGTTAATTTCTTAAAATAATTATACTGCTATTCCTCAGCTCTATATTTGTTATATCATGATCTACATTATTATTATAGTGTCTGTCTGATGTGACCCACACCAGTGTCACCTCTTCCTTCTCTTCTCCATGTATGCATGTATTTATTTTTGTATCAGAACTTCTATGATGTCCTTGACATAACTTGCAAGGTCGCTTCTCTGCAGTTCTTCCTACAAATGTCTGAAGTCAGCTTAAACTTATTATTATTATCAACAGAATAATTAGATCTGACGCACGCGTGCATAATTAATTGCATCATGAATAATTAATTGCATCATGAATAATTAATTACATCATGCTGCAGGACGTGTTTGCAAGATTCTTCTGGTTCTTATTTTATTTATCGATTAGTCATTTTGATTGGATGGGGGTTGATGTATGATCTGTTGGTTGATGGATGATCTGTCGCATGGACAAATATTTTTCTGATAGATGTTTACTATTGACGGGCTAAGTTCAAGTGATGCATGTGGAAAGCATGCTAGCTATGTAGGAGTCCATGGATAACTACTCAGAGGTAGAAGAGCTCTACAGCATGCAAGTGATGATCAAGAGATACAGGCACACTCACTATCGCAGTGGTGGTGGTGGTGTGGACTGTGTAGTGTCTTCTCATATCAACCCATTTTCTTCAACCCATTCGATTGCTGTAATCTGTTGGGGGTGAGGTGGGGTGGGGTGGGGAGGAGGCTGTTAGACGTCTGAGAATGATTTAACCCTGGAATCCACTCATCTATATCTCAAGTAAATTGATAGTGCACCAGTTAAAGATATATTTCATCCATATGGACTCCTATATCCAGACCTCCTTGCATAGACATAGTTTATTATGTGCGCTCTGTTCAACCTCCTCATCTCTACTATGCCTTGTCTGCTATGCTTTGTCTTCTTCTCTCATCTTCTGTGTACTGCCCTTGCTCACTCTCATTCTACCTATTTCTTTCTCATTCTACCTATTTATTTCTCATTATACCTATTTATTTCTCATTCTACCTATTTCTTTCGTTTCTATTCTCTTTCCTTTGTCTACTTTGATTCGATTGATCATCAACGTTTATTTCTCGTCTCATTTTCTTTCTGTTCAATTCTTTTCATCCAGCTTCTGCTGTTGTTGTTGATGACTCGATTCATTTTCATTCATTATCCAGACAAAATTCTTCTCCTTATATCTAAGTGACGCAATAAAAAACCTCAACAAAACTGAATTAAGAGAACATCTAAATCAGTTAAACCACAAGAGCATGCAGGAAAAAAGCATGCCAGCATTCTTTTTAAAATTAAGTAAAGACCAGGAGGTATAAATGTATGTGGATATAAGAGCACTTGGACTGACGGTAACAGTATTAAGGGGAACAGTGGAAAGAAAAAAAATGAGAAAAAAAAGAAAATGAGACGCAGAACAAGGGAGGTCATGTATTTGTACCCATTGCTGCCAATGGCTGGTGTCAAGAACTGATGGCGATGATTATGAGAGACTTTGAAGGTGCTATATAAATTTTTGACTGATTGATAACAATTTCTTTGCATGATCATGTTGCCACACTACTGCTGGTGATATTTTGATGGTGGTGGTGGTAGTGGTGGTTATGGTGATGGTGATAGTGATGATGATGATGATGATGATGATATGGTGGTGGTGGTGGTGGTGGTGGTTATGGTGATGGTGATAGTGATGATGATGATGATGATATGGTGGTGGTGGTGGTGGTGGTGGTGGTGGTGGTGTGGTTATGGAGATAGTGATGATAGTGGTCGTGGTGGTGGTGAAAGCACTGGTTGTGGAATTGGGACCTTATTATTATTATTATTATTAGTAGTAGTAGTAGTAGTAGTAGTAGTAGTAGTAGTAGTATTAGTGATGATGATGTAGTAGTAGTAGTAGTATTAGTAGCAAAATAATAATAGTGATATTATGTGATTTGAAAAGCTGTCACACTGAAATTTGCTGCATGACGATTGACAGTCTGGTTTCTCTTGTGTCACTTGAAAAAGATTACCCAGGTCGGTGAGAAATACCTGTCCCGTGGCGTTAATTGGTTCCATTGTTTCGAAACCCATTGGACAAAGTGGTAAGATTGCATCGAGTGTGCGTATTATTTCCCTGGCCTCATCCAGCTGTTACAGCACCTCCCATCTGGTTGGATCTGTGGATAGGTAAGAGTCTAGAGGAAGGGGGCCACTTAGTCTGCAGCTATGACATCGCGCATCAGACAGAAACCCGGCGCATCAGACAGAAACCCGAATACCGCGGAATCAGTGTTAGGTCGTCTGATATTGATGTCATTATGTTTCTATATTATTTTTGTTGTCGCTTTTTGCCTTGAGGTATACAAGATCCCTGAGGGACTTCAATGTTAACTACTGCTATAAAATTGTCATTATTTTATAGTACTATTGTTTATTATTGCAGCAATTGTGTACAGTGCTCAGGCTTCAAATTTGCCTACCATTCTAAGAGCAGTAAAAAATGAGATAAAGAAACCAATAGGTATTTTAGACCAGGCTTGGAATCTCAAAATGGCACTCCTAGAAGCAAATCATGTAACAATTTGCTAACCGGTGTTTCTAGACTAATTTGACCCTGCTGAAAACGAAATCGCTGTTAGCAAGCTGGATTTTTGGCCGTTCAATGGGAAAACAAGATGGCGGACAAAATGGCGGTCAGTTGCTTCAAATGGCTATAAGTAAAGTATTGTATGTGACAGGAACACGATTTTAGACTCTAAATTAAGATTATAGGGTGCAAGGAATACAATGGAACCATATACACATATGTAGCACTGCAAGAAAATCAAAATGGCGGACAAAATGGCGGCCAGAATCTTAAAATGGCTGTAAGTGAAGTTATGTATGCAGTGGAATCATGATTTCAGGGTCTAAATCAACATTTTCGGGGTCAAGAAATGCAATGGAAGCAAGGTAACATATGTGGCATTGCACGGAAACCAAGATGGCCGACAAAATGGCGGACAAATCTTAAAATGGCAATAAGTGAAGACATATATGCAACTAAATCATGATTTCAGGGTCTAAATCAACATTTTCGAGGTCAAGGCATGTGATGAAACCAATGTCGCATATATAGCATTGCCTGGACACCAAAATGGCGGCCAAAATGGCGGCCAGATTCTTGAATTGGCTGTTAGTGAATTTCTGTATCTAATGAATACATCAATTCAGAACGTAAATGATAATTTTCGGAATTACTTAAGGAAAGTGAAATTAAAGGCACGGAATATATTATGTGACACTGCCAGAAAACCAAAAACCAAAATGGTGGACAAAAACTTCAACTGGCTATGAGTGATGTCTTGAACATATACGATGGAGACTAGATTTCAGTCTGGACTAGTAATTTCCAGGTCATTTGCTTCCAACAAAATCACATGCAGTGTTATGCAGTGAAATTGTCATACCTATAGTGGACATTTTTTAGTAGCCTATGACTGCACTGCAGTTTAACTATTGCTGGCTTTATGTATATACAGTATGCATGCTTGAATGTTTCATAACTTGACATATCAATAGTTTCAACTTTTCATGACTTGACGGATATAGGGTACCGTAGAGTCAATTCAGGCCTTGTTGCAGTCAATACAATTGCATCTGAGTGCACATGACAAGCTTGCACTTCGATAGCAGCAGGGTCTGATGCTACATTTGTCAACTTCACATGATTTGCTGTAGCCTAGACAAACTCTATAATGTGGCTTTGGCACACACTGGTAGAGATTACTTTCTTCCACCACACTCCATCTGATGAAGATGAGGATGATATCTGAACATCAATATCTATAGTAAAAATAGGCCTTTCCAAACTGACAGTTTGGTAATGAGCTCCTAAGGGAATGTTCCAAATGTAGAAAGTAAGTGGGAACTTTCAAGTAGTTTATTGAAGCATTCTTTCAGCTGATTCCTGCTAAATATGTTAAATCACAACCAGTTGTAGCATGAAGGCCACTCAATTCTTCATAGTTACGTGAATTGGATGAGCTTCCGTTCCACTGATGTTCCTGCCATCACCAAAACACCGTTAAATATAAAGCAAACACATTATGACCCGGCAGTGGACAACGCCTTATCTTTTTTCACGTAACCACCAGCAACCGCTCTAGTCCATATCTCCAAATGTGGCTGCTGAGAGCTGAATGGACAGGAATGAAGCTAGATCAGTATTTCTTTCAAGCATACCAAGAACATTCACCCAATTTTCCGACAACGGAGTATTTCAAGACTACACACAGTGGCAGAGTTGTGGTTGTAATTTTCTGTACGCTTTCACTTTTTAAAAGCAATGTCCACTATATCTATCGAAGGCAATAATTATTAGCCCTCTTGTAGCCAATCGAAAGTAGGCTACCTGTGCACAGGTATCCACTGTATCTGTCAGGTCACCAACTGTCTTCGCGTTTGGAGGTTCCCTATTGCTTGAGCCATTGCTTGTCCTACAATAATTTGTCTGCAGTAGGTCGGATGAACTGTGTCGCGACTTAGCCTATGGGCATATCACAATATTTGGTCATGTCTCATACAATATGCGGGATGTCTTGCATTGGCTCCCTTTCCGGCAGCGGATTGCCTGCAGGCTCTCTGTACGTGTTGCTTAGGTAGTGCCTTGATGGACTAGGCTATAGCCCCAGTATGTCTGAAAGAACTCTGTTTTTCAACCTCGGATGTCCAGCGTCAATCTACTCTTCAGTTGGCGGACCAAGCTGAGCTGGTTCACTCGCGGTCTGCTATTTGACATCACCTTTCATTCTCTGTAGCTGGTTCTAAAATCTAGAATGGGAATGGCCAACCCCTTTTCACAGCGTCTATTGCATGCCCATGGTTCACTCCACTCTGTTCCTTAAGAATAAAAAACTGTCCTATTTAGTTGTGGTTAAGTGGGGGGGGGGGCGATTCCGGGCAGCCCACCTTGAAGAGGCACTACGTAAAATATTCTAAATAAACAAATGATATGCCTCTGCTATAGAAAGACGGACTGGACAAGTTACTTTTGCAGAGAGAATCCAATCTCATTGGTTTTGAGAAAAGTCCATGGCACAATCGTGTTTTCAGATCCATGGGACAGTCAGCTTGATACGATGTAATAAGGCACTGCATGCTATACAACTCTTCCTTTATAATTTTGTCAGTGTTCTTTTGAAGAACACTTCTTGGTTTAACACTTCTTGAAGGCATTGCGATAATTTGAATGATCATATCTGGTCAAATAAGGGAACATTGGAGATAAATTCAACTGCAGAGGTCTCAGATACCATCTTGCAAAGACCTGGCAAAATTTTTCAATCAAGTTCCCATTGCATGCATGACTTCACTAACATCCATTTTGAAATTCTTGCCGCCATTTTGTTCACCATTTTGGTTTCCAGGCAGTGCTATATATGTGACATCACATATTGGTTTCATCACACTTCAGAGAGCTTGACCTCGAAAATGTTGATTTAGACCCTGAAATCATGATTTAGTTGCATATTTGTCTTCACTTATGGCCATTTTAAGATTTTGTCCGCCATTTTGTCCGCCATCTTGGTTTCCGTGCAATGCCACATATGTTACCTTGCTTCCATTGCATTCCTTGACCCCGAAAATGTTGATTTAGACCCTGAAATCATGATTCCACTGCATACATAACTTCACTTACAGCCATTTTAAGATTCTGGCCGCCATTTTGATTTTCTTGCAGTGCTACATATGTGTATTTGGTTCCATTGTATTCCTTGCACCCTATAATCTTAATTTAGAGTCTAAAACCGTGTTCCTGTCACATACAATACTTTACTTATAGCCATTTGAAGCAACTGACCGCCATTTTGTCCGCCATCTTGTTTTCCCATTGAACGGCCAAAAATCCAGCTTGTTAACAGCGATTTTCGTTTTCAGCAGGGTCAAATTAGTCTAGAAACACCGGTTAGCAAATTGTTACATGATTTGCTTCTAACAGTGATTTCTAGAGCCCTTTTAGAATTCCAAGCCTTGTCTATTTGACAATGCATAATAGTAATAGCCAATAGGTATTTAACAATGCATAATAGTAATAACCAATAGGTATTTGACCATGCATTTATAATAGTAAACTCATTCTAGATTGCAGGACGAACCACGGATGACATGCAGTGTTGTCTGAAGCAGTTTGCAAATATGGGGTGGGGGAGAGGGGCAATAAGTGCTATGGAAGTCATAACCTGAATGCCTCTTTTTGTTCATATTTCTAGGCTGTCTTGGTATTCTGCAGCTCTACCTATTTTTTCTTTTGATGCTGCGAGAAGTGAATGCATCAAATCACAGCGTAGCATTCTTCAATGCGTCGTCGATTGGATCTCAAATCAATATTTCGAGCGTCCTCAATTTCAGAAGTCAGTTTCTCTTCAGCTTTCGGACTTGTTCTACGGGTGGTCGTCTCATCCACCAATCCGGTCCATCCACCGGCGATGACTTCTATCGAATGACCTTGACACAGAATGGTTCTCTCGTCGTCAGCTGGAAGTCGACCTCCGCCAACGTCACAGACTCGGTCGAAGTCGGCGACTTGAGTCTGACGAACAACGAATGGTTTACGATTGAGAGCAGTTTTGCTCTCGGAGAGATTCGACTGCAGGTGGAGCAGGGCTCTGTGGTTAGGACGAGTGTTGTTTTAGCAAATAGCACGTTTAGGTCGTATCTATGGAGTCTGAACTTGACCGGTGGGGGTCCACTGGAGGTTGGAGGGGGAGGGTTTAGTGGATGCATCCAGCAGGGACCTCAGGTCCTTCTCAGCAGTCCATCTGCTGTGTCGAATGACGTCATCTGGGATGATTGTCCGCTGGAAGACTCTGATGGATGCGGTAAGTGGAATTGGAATTGTTATAGATTTATGAATTCTATGTTTTGAGGATTTGATTGAGATTATTTATTTATTTATGTTGCTTTACTTTTGGCTTTCCAAGTTTTTGTTTAGTTTCCCAGTTTTGTTTGAGTTTTTTAATCATTATTTAGATTTGTTTCCTTCAATTGTTTTTGTTGCTGTTGTGGGTTTGGGATGAGATTTGTTTTCCAGTCTTGGATTTTTCTTGAACTTGGACCTTGTGTTTCAGATTTGATTTTGGTTTTGTTTGAATTTTGTGTTTACTCATTTTAGTGTCAATTTCATTTTTTGTTTTGTCTAAGATATTAAGCATGCAAATGATGTCAATGATACCGCCTATTGTAATCTCCAAATTACTTGAGCACCACCCGAATGCCAAGTGCAGGGCACCAGTTTATTCATGAGCGCTGTGTCTAGACATTCTAAGGGTTGTCCAAAAGAGAGATCCGAAACAGGCTGTAGCCTGTGTGTAGATGTTTGTCTTTTAATGACCACAATTTTATTACAGTTACACACAAAGGTTTCGTGTGTAATGCTGTAAGAATAAGACAATTAAATTCAAGAAAAACTTGGAATCCATTTTGAGCATTTAACAAATTGAAATTATTTTCTGCTTGAGATTGGTTCCTGGACATCTTTGATCACATCATTGATTTTTAGGATGTCTTGCATCTTAGAAATACCAATGCATCAATGACGTCATTAATTAGAGACTGCAGAGTTACAGAGGCTGACTTTATTACCTGTTGATGAAGTCTGGTTGATTAGATCGAGTTTTCAGTATCAGCGAGGGAAGCAGCACACACCTGAGATTGTGTGCATCAGCTGCATCAGCCGAACTGCAGCTATTCTCATGCTAATGCATCATCTCTTTCATCAGTTATCATCATCATCGTCGTCGTCGTCATCATCATCGTCGTCGTCATCATCATCATCATCACTGTCAGTGCTTAGTGTCCGTGCTTAGTCGAGGACCTGGTCATCATGGCTGACATGCTTTAATATCTCGAATGGTGAGAAAGAGAAGTAGGAAGGAATTGGTCACTGCATGAAGACAGAAGATGTTTTAAGGAATTCTGGATAGAGAGTGTGTCTGAAGAAGATATTCAAAGCAGAGTGTACCATTGATGGCATATTCTCTGCATGAGGATCGTTGTTACGTATGGCGATTGTCAGACAAATGCAAGTCACTTGTCTATGCTCAGGCATGTGTTCACTGTTTGTATGAATCCTGTAACTTATGGTCCTGAGGTTAATCTGTGTTAAACACAGTCAGTTCCTGTGTCCTAACATTATGTAGTTTTTTGTCAGTAATTCTTTAGCAGAAAGGTTGCATAGACAATTGACTGGTGACAAAGGACACAGGAATTGTGGCCAGCATTGTGTAGGCGGGGTGTGTGAAGAAATGCAGTATTTGAGTTCCATTGAACCTCATTCTGTCTCTGTCTCTTTGTCTCTCTCTTTGTCTGTGTGTGTGTCTGTCTGTCTGTCTGTGGTTGTAGGACTTGGGTCATCCAGGCTGCAATGTGGAAAATTCAATATGAAATTCTTAGTTATTGAACTGTGTTCTGAATGAGCTATAGCGCATGTGTGAAAAGCCGTGTATGCATGCATGTGTGTATACGCATGTATTTGTATGCGCTTGTATGTGTATGCACATGTTTGGGTGTGCAAGTGTTTGTATTACTATTGTGGTGTTCAATAAAGATTGATTGCAGATTGATTGTTTGATTTATTATATCTATATGTATGTAGTGCATGTATGCAGTTATATACGAGTCCAACATGCATGTGTATATGTATGCGTGTGTTTGTGTGTGACTGTGCGTACATGTATGTATGTATGTCGAATTGTGAGTACCGATCATGAAGACCAATACTCGCTTACTGCAGTGTCAACCTCCAATTGACCTTCAAAGTTTTCTTCCTTTTTCTTCTTGTGTTCAGTAGCGCAGCCTACGCCTAACCTAGACACTGTACTTCGGTATCTAAAGCTAGTGTATAAGTTTCTAAAGTTCTTAACTTGTTCAATTACAACAAAGCTCTGTTTCTTGTATTTTCTTCTTCTTTCATAACAACGCAAATAACACAACAATGGATCAACGACGACAAACGCTTGAATTCTACGACAGCAACGCAACTATGATTATCTAACTCCACTGTTCTCTAAAATGTCCTCTACTCTCTACTACCAACTCCTTCTTCTACAACTTCTATCACTGTCTAGACGTACACTCTTCCCCTGCCGCTCTGTCCTTCTATCTGCCTCTCTCCGTGTATCTGTCCGTCTGTCTGTCTATCTCTCTCTCTCGCGCTCTCCGGCGACGGTCGGCCGAGCCGCGCCAACTTTCCCGCCAGTCTGTCACCTGCAGGCCTAACTGTCTAGACGCTGACCTTGAGCTGGTCTATTCGTACGCCTAAACATCAACTGACCACATAGACTATACAAAATTAGCTCACATTACCTCCCTCCTTTCTTTTAAAGAGAGCTAATTATCTATAAAAATTAGCGAACGTACCTTAACTAGACAATGCAAATAGTCCATAGCATAATACATCATAAAATATCTTACACTACAATCTAGACAGACAATCAGCTACTACATTCAATTTACCTTTCTTATAGTTCAACAGAATGTCAAAATTTTGCAATGATAAAGACCATCTGACTAATTTAGCAGATTTCGACATTGATTCAGTCAAATAAACTAAAGGATTATGGTCTGTAAACACATTGATTTTAGAACCAATAAGAATTTCTTTCAACTTATTTAAAGCCCATATGATTGCATAGGCTTCCTTCTCAATAGTCGCCCACCTCCTCTGAGTATCTGTCAGCTTCTGACTGATAAATGAAACAGGACGTTCAATCCCTTCCTCGTCCACCTGAGACAGTACAGCTCCCACAGCAAAATCACTGCTATCACAGTACAAATTAAATGGTTTCCCAACCTCAAACATATATAGAATCACATTTGATAAGACAATCTGTTTAAGGGAATCAAAAGATTTCTGATGTGCATCAGTCCAAACAATGTTATCAGGTACTTTCTTGCTGGTTAAGTCTGTCAATGGTTTAGCAATTTCAGCAAAATTACAAATAAACTGTCTGTAAAACCCAAAAAATCCTAAGACTTGCTTCACTTCCTTCCTGGTTTCAGGTTTCTTCAAATTAATTAAACTGTCAATCCTGTCTGGATTCATCATCTTCTTCCCTGATCCTATGAGGTGACCGATGAACTTCACCTCACTCTTACCAAACACACATTTCTTCAAGTTCAATGTTACATTATGCAGTCTTATTTGTTTCAAAAATAATTCCAAATGTCTTAAATGAATGTCCCAATCATTCGAATGCACTGCAATGTCATCAACATAAGGTTCAGTAAAATCATGAATCGGTTGCAAAATCATATTTATCGCTTTTACAAAAGTCCGTCCAGAGTTAATCATTCCAAACGGAACACGCGTAAATTCATACAGTCCATTATGTGTAACAAACGCAGTCTTCCATTGGTCACTCTTTTTCACAGGACAAGTCCAATATGCACTGCGACAGTCCATAACAGAAATGAACTTGGATTTTCCAACTTTGCTCAAGACATCGTTGACGATTGGCATAGGATATCGGCAATTTTCAGTAAAAGAGTTAATGTATCTGTAGTCACAAGCCAATCTCAAGGATCCATTCTTCTTTTTGACAATGACAAGTGGACTTGCCATTCTGCTTGACGATGGTTGAATGATGTTTTCTTTCAGCATCTCTTGTATTTGTTTTTCCACTTCTGCTCGGTATATTAATGGTATTCGATATGCCACGAATTCTTTTTCTCGAAAATCTGGTCTCAGCACCACTTCGTGTTCTACTAATGTACATAGTCCAGGTTGGTCTGAAAATCTGTCTGCATATCGATTCAGTACATCAAGTAATTGTTTCTGCTGTTCGCTGGTCAGATGTCCAATTTGTTCGTAATCCAATTGAAGTGATTTCTGTTTTGTCTCTGAATAGTCTTCCTTCAGCGGTATTTCTACCACTGATCCAAATTCGTCATCCTCTTCCACGATCAGACCACAAGACAATGTTCTCGTAATGAACTTCCTCATCTTGTTAGCATGAATAATCCGTCGACCGTTTTCGTTCATGTCCACCAGATACGAATATTTGGATCTTCTTTGCAGGACCGTGCATGGACCATGCCATCGGGAGATCAATTTATTGGTTGACGTTGGATACAGCACGATGACGTTCTCTCCTGGCTCGAATTCTTTATCTTTTGCTCTTTTGTTGTATTGACTGGCGTACTGTTTTTGCTTTTCTTCAGCACAGCTCTCGGCGAATGTCAAGGCCTTTTCCATGTCTGCTCTTAAATTCTTCAGGTACTTTGCCGGTTGCACTCCAATGTTCGGTGGTAGATTTATTTCTTTGGTCCAGCTTTCTTTAAGGATGGTGAGTGGCCCTCTCGGCAACTTTCCATAGACCAGCAAATACGGTGCCACTCCTGTAGTTGCATTAGGCACTTCTCTCAATGCCCAGACTGTAAATGGAATAATTTTATGCCACTGTCTCGGATTTTCCACAACGACATGATGAATCATTTTCTTGAACGGTACATCCTCTCTTGGTATTGGTGTAATCGGCACTCGATCCATCACCAAACTTCGTGCTTTCAACTGACACTTCTCACAGGACTTGCAGAACTTCACCACATCTCTACGCATTCTTGGCCACACAAAGGACAACTTGATACGTTCCCTTGTCTTCTCTTCTCCCAAGTGTCCGCCAAATACTGACTCATGTGCCAATTCCATCACCTGAATTCTTCTTTCCTTCGGCAACACCAACTGATACACCAACTGGTCCAACATTTGATGCTTCTTATACATCAACCCATTCACCACACTAAACTCTGATCCTTTGTCTTCAGCTATCTTCCACCACGACCTCAGTGACTCGTCATTTCTCTGCTGCTCTTCAAATTTCTTTGCGTCTGCCAATTGTCTTTCATCACTCGTATTCTCGGCAAACAAATCCCTCATACTCGTGTCTATTTCACCATCACTCTCAGAATCATCATCATTATCACGTTCACATGCAACCATCTCTTCTTCAATTTCATTGTTTCCGGATGTTATTCCTTCTTCTTCTTCTTGAACGCTTTGTTCATCATCGCTTTCTGTGTCCTCAACTAGCAAACTTTCATTTGACTTTTCCTCTTCTCCTTCTTCCACTTCTCTTCTCCGACTCTGTGCTCTTGTAGTCACATTCGCTTGCAATTCTCCTTGTAATACACTCACTGGTGGAACCTCTTTCAGTTCTGCGATTATCTCTGGATGCAGCAAGAACTTTTCTTTGTTATCTTTGCACAAGACTGCCGGAATGCTGGCACACACCAAGGTTAAATATGGCGCGATATTTACTCCCTTGTCTTTCAAATCTCCTCCTTCGTTATGACAACTCATCCGCACTTCGATTTTCACCAACTTAGCTGGAATGGGTTCTCCAGCCACACATTGCAAATGTACTCTGCCAATTTCTTCCACTGTCGCTCCTTTCAACAATTCCTCATTGATTACTGGAATCTCAGTACCAGAGTCAATCAGCGCTCTGACTTGCACGGGATGACAACTGTCATCATTTCCACGTATCTCTACATTGACATGCTGTAGTAAAGACTTCTTCGTACGTTGACATTCATCTTTGCTTTCTGTTTCTCGACCAGTATCTTTAATTGGAGCAGAATTTACTATTTCTCTCTGTATAGCAAATTGAGGCGTGCACTTCATCACTGACTTCACTTCCGTTTCGCGGTTGTCTTGTTCTTCAGACTGATTCGGTGCATTCATTACTTGTATCTGATTTACTCTGAGATTTTCTGCACTTCGAGTAAATCTATTTCTCAGATTTGTCATTCTGGGTGGTGCTTTGCAATCCTTTATCAGATGTCGGTCTGACTGACAATTATGGCAACGTTTCTTAACAATCCCTCTCTGTTCAGTGCTCTCCCGCCTGTAATTGTACGCTGTATTGTTTTCTCTTTGGCGTCCCATCACTGGAATTCGACTGTACATTTGTCTGTCACCCGTTGCTTCTCTTCTATCTTGACCAAACTGTCTTCCAGGAGCACCATCATTCCTTGCTTCGTTATTTCTGGCTTGGTTTCCTGTTTCTTTGTTATTACTATTCCACCTGGGTTGCTTCGAACTATTTCCCCACGCTTCATATTTCGGTTTGTCTTGAAACATTAGACCAATTCGATTGTTCACGTGTACGTCTGCGAGTTCTGCCACATTACTAGCTTCCAAGCATTCAGTACCCTCTTTTGCTAGTACGAACTGTAGTGGACCTGGTGGTAGACATTCTTTCAATTTATCCGCCACCAATAGATCAAATAACTTCTCGTAGCTTTTGCCCACTCGCCTACTTCTGACATAATAGTTCAACAGATTCTTCAATCTTGCTGTAAACATCGTGTATGTTTCTTCTGCCGTTTTCCTCGCATCTCCAAATCGTGATCGATATTCTCTCGCTGTCAATTTGAATTCTTTCAGTAAATGTTCTTTCACCATGTCGTAATCGTCTAGATCAGCGAAAGACAATCGGTTCAACACCGTTCTTGCTCTTGGCGTCATTAGTGGCAACAGCAATTTGACCCAAAACTGCTTTTCCACCGTAAAACTGTTGAATGCATTCTCAACTGTCTCAAAATATAATGGCACCTCCATCATATCATATGGCATCTTAGGTAATACGTGTTTCATTGCATCACCTATCCTTTTAATCTTGGACACCATTGTCTCACTTTCTCTGATCCTGTTTCGTTCTGACTCCTCACGGCTTCTTCTGTCGTCTTCATCTCTTTTCTTGAGTCTATTTTGATCTTCTTCCCTACGCAGTTCTTCTTGTTCTATCTTCTGCTGCAACAATTCTAACTGTCTTCTGCGTTCCTCCTTTTCAATAGCCATTTCTCGGAGCTGAGCTTCCTTAAGAGCGAGTTTCTTTTGTTCTAATTCTAATTGTTCTTCCCTTTCTCTTTCCGCTTTTTCCAAATTTTCTTTCTCCATTTTCAATTCTTCTTGTCGAATCTCTTCGGCTCTTTGTAATTCTGCCAAACGCATGGCTTCTTTGTCTTCCTCACGAATCTTTTGCTCTTCAATCTGTTGTTTTCGTATTTCTTCATCACCTTTCCTTGCCCTCTCGTATTCTATCATCAATTCCATTCTTCTTCGTTCTGCTTCGTCACGATCTCTTTTCAGTTGTTCTAGCTGAAGCTGGAACTGCTGCTTCTGCATCTCAATCTCTTGTTGTCTCATCCTTTCTGCTTTTTCCACTCTTTCTTTTTCCTCTAGTCGAAGCTTTTCTGTTCGTTCTTTCTCCTCCTGTCTCCGTTTCTCCTCTTTCTCTTTATCTTCTTGTCTACGTTTCTCCTCTTTCTCTTTATCTTCTTGTCTACGTTTCTCCTCTTTCTCTTCTCGTCTACGTTGCTCTTCTTTCTCTTCTTGTTTTTGTTCTTTCTCCTCTCGTCTCCGTTGCTCCTCTTTCTCTTTCTCTTCCTGTCTGCGTTGCTCCTCTTTCGCTTTCTCTTCCTGTCTGCGTTGCTCCTCCCTCATCATCATAAATTGCATCAACGCCTCCATAGACATCGGTGCCGGTGGTTTTTCAATTGGTTTCTCCTCAACGCCACCCACTGCACCTTTCTCTTCAGCTTCCTTTTTAAGCCAAACCTCTGCTAATGCTCCCATCAAATTTTCTCTAGACATCTCTTCGACTTCTTCTACGTCTAGACCCTCTTCAATTAATAACTTTATTAATCGATCAGAAGACATCTTCTTTATACTGGCTTGCTTTTGTTCTGTAAGTTTCTCCATCTTTCTTCTTCACTTCAGTGATTACCGTGAAGAAATCGAGGGAGTGGCTATGACTATCTGTGATTGGCTGACTTTAATTCTTATGGCTCCTTGGGTAAACAAGCAAGTTTTGTATACCTCTCTCTGGCGTTGCGTTGTCGTAATGTCGTTCGTATGCCCGTTGTATCTTCTCACCAGTTGTTCGGATGCTCGGACTGCTTCTCCGGTTGATCAAATGCTCAGTTTCCTTCTCCCGTGTGGTCGGCTCCTCAGATTGATTCGATATTCACCGTCCGTAACTTGGCGTCGAAAACGCTTCGTAAGCCAAATCCACTGAAAATATTCCTCCGATTGAAAATATTCCTCCAATTGAAAATATTCCTCCGATTGAAAATATTCCTCCGATTGAAAATATTCCTCCAATTGAAAATATTCCTCCGATTGAAAATATTCCTCCAATTGAAAATATTCCTCCAATTGAAAATATTCCTCCGATTGAAAATATTCCTCCAATTGAAAATATTCCTCCAATTGAAAATATTCCTCCAAATGAGTTCGCTATCCCAACGTCCTTTGCTTGAATTCAGTATCCCACCGCTGCCACCAAAAATGTCAACCTCCAATTGACCTTCAAAGTTTTCTTCCTTTTTCTTCTTGTGTTCAGTAGCGCAGCCTACGCCTAACCTAGACACTGTACTTCGGTATCTAAAGCTAGTGTATAAGTTTCTAAAGTTCTTAACTTGTTCAATTACAACAAAGCTCTGTTTCTTGTATTTTCTTCTTCTTTCATAACAACGCAAATAACACAACAATGGATCAACGACGACAAACGCTTGAATTCTACGACAGCAACGCAACTATGATTATCTAACTCCACTGTTCTCTAAAACGTCCTCTACTCTCTACTACCAACTCCTTCTTCTACAACTTCTATCACTGTCTAGACGTACACTCTTCCCCTGCCGCTCTGTCCTTCTATCTGCCTCTCTCCGTGTATCTGTCCGTCTGTCTGTCTATCTCTCTCTCTCGCGCTCTCCGGCGACGGTCGGCCGAGCCGCGCCAACTTTCCCGCCAGTCTGTCACCTGCAGGCCTAACTGTCTAGACGCTGACCTTGAGCTGGTCTATTCGTACGCCTAAACATCAACTGACCACATAGACTATACAAAATTAGCTCACATGCAGTATAATCCATTCCAAGTTACATAGAAACATAGATGAAGAAAGAATAATAGAGGGTTTTAATGCGAGAGCCATCAGTTGGGTTGACCCCATTAGGGCCTTTACCCCATCTGGGTTACAACCCACACTTTAACGTGCACTATTTATTGCCTCAAATGATCCAACCCTAGGCTGCTAGTTTTGCTAGGGTGGAATGCATTCAAGCCCCCCCTCTATTCTTAGACACACAGAAGCACAGAGTGCTGTGTGTTGTGTGTTGTTAGCAATTGCCAGGAGCTGAACTTCAATTGTAAGTTCTTATGCATATTTATTAATTTTGAGAAGGTTTGCTGAAGAGACGCTATATAAATTCTTGAAATGAACGAATGAATGAATGAATTTGGTACAGCCTCATTTGAAGTTATGCCATTGTTTCAAAATGTCCCAATACACAGTCGCCCATGTCTGTAACATAGTTGTACTGTAGTTGTCGCATCTTGTTGCTCTGAGGATCATCTTGATTGGATGTGAAAGTGATTTATTGTTAGATGCTGAGGCTTCAGTTTGTTTTCTTTGGCCGCAGGTTCTTCTCTTCCCAATCCGTGCTGGTCTTATCCGTGTCTCAACGATGGATCTTGTGTCTATGTCGCTGGCTCCAACTTCAGCTGCCACTGTCTTCGGTCGTACAGTGGAGACAGATGTGAAGTCGATCTGAGTAAGTACATGAATTCTGCACTCAAACACCTCCTTACCTCAGCTTAGATAACGTGTATCCAGTCAGGCATGATTGCATTGCAGATATACAAGCATATTGCCTTATATTGCCGAACTTTTTCAACATCAGTCATAGCATATGACTGCGGTCACAATGTTTGGATCATTGTGTTAAATGAATTTTTCATCTTGTCTTATAAACAGAATAAATAAGCCATGAAATGTTCCAAATGTTCAACTGATACATTGAGAGGTTGTGTATACCTCCAGCAGGACTTAATACTATAATAGTTACCGGTATTTGTCAAACTGTAATGGCCGGTTTGTTTAAAATTAGAGAAGTTTCTGTTTAATTTTGACCAAATTTGACAGAGCATTGGGAATATAATTGTTTGGGGTCACAAAGTTTAGATGAGCTCATATAGATCTGAGAAGATAATAGTGCATCTGGTGGAAATAAAAAAAGTCACTCCAATGTGAGTTAACAAGTTCCAGATATGATCTATTTCAGACTTTGAGATCCACAACACACTTTTTTATATACGCATTTTTTATGCTTCTCTTCCACGTAGTTAATCCACTTGTATATGGTGAGTATCACGTACCAGATGAAATCTTTATTGCAAAAAATTGTATTCAATAAAATTGTTTCAACATCAGTGGGTTATTTTATATTTGGAAATCACAGTCGGCTATTTATGTGGAGCCTTTTGCTGATCGGTTGTTAGAGTGCTAAATAAGTTAGACTGGCTGTGTGTCTGTGTGACTACAGGTAGTCGTGGTTGTGAGCTGAATCCCTGTCTCAACAATGGAACTTGTGAATCGACGAATGTGACGGCATCAAGGCCTTACCTGTGCAACTGCGCCCCAGGTCTGCAGTCCTATTGTTCAGACGCTCTTTATGTTTATGTTTATGTTCTATTGTCTTACATTAAAAATACTCAAGTTGACTAATTCTGTTGACGGTGGTGATGTTGGTGGTGATGATGCTATTAATTTGTTGGTTGTATTGGTCATGGTGTTGTGATGGTGATGCAACATTGATGATGATGATGGTGATGATGATGATGATGATGGTGACGATGATCATGATGATGATGATGATGGTAATCATGATGATGATGATCATGGTGATGATGATTATGATGATGATGATGATGATGATATTTTGTTGGTGGTGTTGGTCATGATGATGATGATGATGATGATGATGCTGATATTAAATGTTGATTTTTGTGATGATTACGATGCTGTTGTTGCTGCTGATGATATGCTGAGATTGTGTTCTGGTTTCTTTGAAAGGTTTCGCTGGAAGAGACTGTGGGACAGATAAGAATGAATGTGAATCGAATCCATGTCGAAACGGAGGACAATGCGTAGACGGAATCAACCGATTCTCTTGCATCTGCAACAACACAGGTCAACTCCTCAGCTCCATTCTCCTCCACTGACATCATTCTGTCAGTCTATCTGTTTGTCCGTCCGTGTGTCTGTTTGTCTGTCTGTCTGTTTGTCTGTCTGTTTGTTTGTCTGTCTGTTTGTCTGTCTGTTTGTCTGTCTGTTTGTCCGTCTGTCTGTCTGTGTGTCTGTCTCTCTCTGCTTCTTGGTCTCTCTGTCTGTCTGTCTGTCTGTCTTTCTATCGCTCTAAGTCTTGCATTCTTTATCTGTGGACAAAGTGAAGACTGTAGAAGGCAGAAACGAGTTGGCCACCAATCGTTCTTCAAATGTCTCCATTCTGATGACACTGATGACTCTGTGTGTGTGTGTGTGTGTAGGATACACTGGTGCCCTGTGTCAGACTGACACAGACGAATGTCAGATGGGACTGGTCACCTGTCAGAATGGAGGAACATGCATGAACACGCCAGGGTCGTACAAGTGCATCTGCTCTCTTGGCTTCACTGGCAACAGTTGCCAAATGGTTAGTCGGCTGTTATCTGTGTTCCATTCTTATCAGTTGATTGACTGGACTTGATTGAAGTCCATTAAAGAGTTGATTGCAATCGGTTATGATTGATGATTGGCAGTGATGGAGTAACGGCAAAGTCTGTGATTGCAGCTGATTGTTATTGTCTGATTGTTATTGTCTGATTGTTATTGTCTGATTGATGATTGTTGCAGAGTGATTGCAAATAGTTGACTGATCAATTGATGTGTTGATCTTGATTAATTAATGATTGATTGACTGTGATTGATTGCTTGATTGATTGTGTGATTGATTGATTAATTAGTGATTGATTGATGATTGATTGACTGTGATTGATTGATTGATTGTGTGATTGTGATTGATTGATTAATGATTGATTAATGATTGATTGTTGATTGATTGTGATTGATTGATGATTGATTGTGATTGATTGTGATAGATTGATTGATGATTTGATTGTGATTTATTGTGATTGATTGATTGATGACTGATTGATGATTGATTGATGATTTGATTGATGATTGATTGATGATTTGATTGATGATTTGATTGTGATTGATTGATGACTGATTGTTGATTGATGATTTGATTGATCGTGATTGATGACTGATTGATGACTGATTGATGACTGATTGATGATTTGATTGTTTGTGATTGTGATTGATTGTGATCGATTTATTGCTTGATTGATTGTGTGATTGATTGATTAATTAATGATTGATTGATGATTGATTGACTGTGATTGATTGATTGATTGATTGTGATTTATTGTGATTGATTGATTGATGATTTGATTGTGATTGATTGTGATTGATTGCTTGATTGATTGTGATTTATTGTGATTGATTGATTGTGATTGATTGTGATTGATTGTGATTGATTGATTGATGATTTGATTGTGATTGATTGTGATTGATTGTGATTGATTGATTGATGATTTGATTGTGATTGATTGCTTGATTGTGATTTATTGTGATTGATTGTGATTGATTGTGATTGATTGATTGATGATTTGATTGTGATTGATTGATTGATTGATTGTGATTGATTGTGATTGATTGATTGATGATTTGATTGTGATTGATTGTGATTGATTGTGATTGATTGTGATTGATTGATTGATGATTTGATTGTGATTGATTGTTGATTGATTGTGATTGATTGATTGTTGATTTGATTGTGATTGATTGATTGATGATTTGATTGTGATTGATTGTGATTGATTGCTTGATTGATTGATGATTTGATTGTGATTGATTGATTGATTGTGATAGATTGATTGATGATTTGATTGTGATTGATTGTGATTGATTGATGATTGATTGCAATCAATTGATTGTTCATTTCGACTGATTAAATACTGATTGCGTGCAATACACTGACTGCAAGTAATTGATAAAGAATGAGACATTGTGACACTGTGATTGATATTCTGAAATTGATTGACTGATTGATTAATTATCATTGGGTTGAATAACGAGGTGATTGAAATCAGTTGTGCTATGATCTGTAATTGTAAATTTCAAAAATTTAATATTGTACCATTTCGAAAGCAGTTGATTGACTCGTGATTGGTTGGACGAGTAATGGAAATTACGGAATGCATTTGAATTGACTTCTATAAACTGTTTCTAGTGAACATTCAAATGCTTTAGCCAACTTTTATAAACTACAGCTTAAATTTCCTTCGAGGTTCGTCATAATGACAGTTGGGTATTATCTGCGATGGTTCTTTCAATGGTTGTCTGCCGTTTGAATCATCTGAGTTGGTTCAGACAGTTTACATCTAGACATGGACGATGCATGTTTCTTATTTTCACGTTCTGCTGGCCATTGGGGTCATGGCTTTGGTTCGTTGTTCACATAGCCTAACCGTCTTCTTTTGAACTCAATCTATTCATGCTGTTCATGAAAAGATGAATAGTTGATTTATGGAATGATATTTCTATGTGAGTGATGATCACGCGTCGTTATATTTAGCTGCGATGTGAGGTGGTCTGATGATTAATGTGCTGGACTGCCAGTCATGGGATCGGGAGGGGGGGGTCAGATTTCCACAGGGTCCTTGAGAGAAACTCCAGACCCTGGGCAGAGCAGTCACAGGCCCATAAACTATCTTTTGGCTTTATGAGAGAAGTTAAAAAGACAAATTGAAGCAATAAAACTGTGGGTAGGAGTCATGTGACTGAACTACAAGCGTACAACTACAAGTTTGCGTTTACTAAAAGACTGAAAAGTCGCTGGGCCTTAGGCACTTCCCAGCCTGCCCCTCTGTTGGCACTTTGTCTATATTTATATCTCTGCTAGAGCAGAAAATAGCTTTAAGATATCAGTCCCACTTGAATCCCTTGTAGACTCTCGGCTATAATGAGAAAGCTGAAGTCTGTTAATGGGAGGATTGAATGGCAGAGGAGAGGATTGTCTGCTGTTCTTCTTTTCTGTCTCTTGTTTTTGAACAACGGAGACTTCAATTGGGTCATGTGACTAATGTGTGACTCAATGAGGAATGTGATTTGAATGTGATTTGAATGTGATTTGAATGTGAAAGTCCTTATTGATGATTGGTCAGAATTTGGACCTGCTGGTCATATGTTAGGTTCTATTTTGGACTCTCTCAGTGCTATTTTCTTACCATCATTTATTGGATTTTTTGTTTTGAGTATTGGTAATGTGTTCGTAATGAGATTATGATTATTTACAGACTTAAATGGAATAAATATGCTGAGAAGAACTTGCACGATCAACTCATCCTCAGTTTCTATTTCCTTCTATTTCACAATTGCATAAGCCATAAAGACGATTCTGTTTGTTGATGGTTTCATTGTATTAAGTTGAAAACTGTTCTCTTTGGCCGTGCTGGAGTCAGGAGCGCCTCCGAGCAGGTGCTATATAAATATTTTAATGCATGTATATATATATATATATATATGTATGAAAATACTTAACAGATTTTTAAGTTTGGTGAATTGATTTTTCTTTGTTTTCGATTGGATATTGTTTTATACAGCAGAGCAACGATTGTCTGTCGAATCCATGTCAAAACTCTGGAACGTGCTTGCGATTGCTTGGTGCATACAACTGCAGCTGTGCCATTGGATTCACTGGCGACAATTGTCAAGTGAACATCGACGACTGCGTTGGAGTCGTCTGCTCTGGCAATCACACTCGATGTGTTGATGGCATCAACTCATTCACCTGCCAATGCCTACCTGGTTTCTATGGTAACGTGCAACGAATGCCTTCCATGATTATTAATCGTTCAGATTTAAACCTCAAACCATAATCATGCTCAATGCATCATCCATCCAATTATTTATTGTTTATAATAAGTGAATCACGTAATAAAATGATGTTAGTCATTGATATTTTTTACCCCAGGATAAAGGATCCCTTGGGGTTGAGGAAAAATTGCAATGAGGAGCAGGAAATTTATATTGTTAGTAAATATTGATTGTATTTATACCTGATACATATCTGTGAATGTTCAGTTGAGTGATTGTTCTAGTTATCTGTGCATTTTTAATTTATTTTTAAACTTATGTTCTTAGTGAAGACCTTAGCGTCGTTTAGTCTCATGCATGCAGGTAGCAATTCTGTGTGTTACTGGTACTGCACTATGGTACTTTAAAATGACACTCTGGCACTCTAGACATATACAGACATGGAGACAGTACCATTATTTGTTATACCATTTGTGTTACCGGTATTATCATAATATTTACAAATTGCAGCTTAACCTGAAATACATATGATGCTAATGCACACGAACATCATCGTAGAGAAGAGTAGCATTGGTCATGTCTTCAAACATGTATTTTCTGTACAGACGTGAATGGCTTGTCAGACAACGTAACATCATGTGAAGACATCAATGAATGCCTCAGCCATCCGTGTGCCAACGCTTCAACATGTGTCAATGGAGTGAATGAATACACGTGTCAGTGTCAGGCAGGCTTCACTGGCAGACAATGTCAGACAGACATCAACGAATGTCTGTCAAATCCTTGTCAGAACGGCGGAACGTAAGTTCAGTTCTCTCTTGTCGCTGACACTGTTTCACAATCGTGTCTTTTGTGCTTGTTTTGTAGTTTATTTACTTTGTAAAGTTTTTCAAAGTTTTTTCAGTCACATGTTGTATTTATAGAAGCAGTCAAGCAGAGGAGTGTTTTAATCTAACCGTAGAGATGGATGTGAGTTTCATGTGCTGGTGACTCCTTTTTCTTGACCTCGGCTTACAAGTGTGGCTGACCTGTCTTCTTACGCACTTTCTTTTCACTTTTTGCTTTCCTACATTCAGTGTACACTCAGTCAGTGTACTTACTACTTATTAGGACGACAGAGTTTGCTTGGGGACATAATTACGAAGCCCTAGTTTTGAAATCAGTTTTAGTTCCGATACTTCTGTGAACCATCGTTTGCTTGGTTGATTGTCCAGCATGATTGTCATTCTATTTTCTTATCTACATGTTTTAAGTACGACTCAAATGCACTTTGGCCATGCTTGTCTTAGGAATCTGAACAGGGCCTTGCTTCTTTGACTAGGATTTTAAATTGATCAAATTAATGCTCTGTTGTTTTACATGGAACTACAGAAATAGTTGATTCGAAATGAGAGCATTATTCACCTGTCTCTCTTTGTCTGTCTCTGTGTATGTCTGCATGTCTCTCTGTGTGTGTTTGTATGTGTGTGTGTGTGTGTCCTTCTATTGCTTTGGTTGTGTTCTGTTGTTTTGTAGGTGTGATAATCTGATTGCTGGCTATCGTTGTCATTGTCCAACTGGTTTCACAGATAACAATTGTGCGACAAACATCAACGAATGTTTGTCGAATCCTTGTCAGAACGTGGCCACTTGCATTGACATGGTAAACATATAATATGATAATCTTCATTTAATTTCAATCTCACACACCGCAGCGTGTTTGCAATCCATGATGTGATGGATGGTCACACGTTATGAGAAGAGTCATCCGTGCGCTCTCCATGCCAGGGTGTTAGCCATTTTAATAAACTCCTCACCATTGATCTCCTTAAGGAGGAACTGCACATATTACTTCTGACCAATCAAACTTTGTTTTATAAATTTTCCAAGTCGTTTCTTTAGCCGAGGGTGGGCTGGGAGTGCTCTTGAGTAGGTTTAAGGGCGCTATACAAGTCCATAGAATGATTGAATGAACAAACAATCAATCTAGAATCGAATGATTAGAATCTGATGAGTAGAATCATCCCTACGCAACTGATTTCTATTTGTTGGGTGCTTCTCAATTTGCATGTTGGTAGTTGACGATGTTCTTGGTTGCTTATTTATGGTGAAGTGAAAATTGTTTTTTTTGTTTTTATGATTTGCATGGATTTAACTGAATCACTTTTTCTTTTCCATACGTGAATTTCTTTCATCTCGTTTGTCTCCTACGAATGAAGATTTTCCTTTTGTCGTTTGTAGATCGGTCGTTTTCAGTGCAATTGTTCATCTGGGTGGTCAGGACAGTTCTGTCAAGTGGACATTGATGAATGCTTATCCAGTCCCTGTCAGAATGGTGCCACCTGCAATGATTTCGTCAATCGCTTCACCTGTACCTGTCCTGTTGGCTACACAGGTGAGTGAGTCAGTCAACCTCGTCTCCTCACAACCGCTATCCTCTGTTAAACTGTCCCTCTCTCTTTCTCTCTCTCTCTTATTTTCTGTCATTCATTCGTTACTTCATTTAGGCAAGAAGGCTACAACCTAATCTTGCAAAGTCTGCTGTAGAAGATTCACATGAGAAGATCTCCCTTTACTTTGACCAGACTGTAATTGAGTCAATTTTTTGAATGCAAATAGAAATGTGATTGAATTGCAGGGACGAACTGTAGCGTAAATATCGATGACTGTCATCAATTGTCTTGTCTTAACAATGGAACGTGCGTTGATGGAATCAACCGGTTCACATGTCGATGTACGGATGATTGGATGGGAGACAACTGCTCGATAGTAAGACAACAACATCCGTTATTTCACTTTGGAGAAATGGCTGACCGCCTGGCTAATAGCTAATCCAGCTGTGTAGAGAGCTGGGTGGCTGGCTGGCTGGTTGTCTGTTGTTTAGTGCGCTGGCTTCTTGGCTGGCTAACTTACTGACTGGTTTTTGCTCACTGACTGTTTTTTGCTCACTGACTGTTTTTGCTCACTGACTTTTTTTTGCTCACTGACTGTTTTTCCTCACTGACTGGTTTTTTGCTCACTGACTGTTTTTCCTCACTGACTGTTTTTTTGCTCACTGACTGTTTTTCCTCACTGACTTTTTTTGCTCACTGACTGTTTTTCCTCACTGACTGGTTTTCCTCACTGACTGGTTTTCCTCACTGACTGTTTTTTTGCTCACTGACTGTTTTTCCTCACTGACTTTTTTGCTCACTGACTGTTTTTCCTCACTGACTGGTTTTCCTCACTGACTGGTTTTCCTCACTGACTGTTTTTTTGCTCACTGACTGTTTTTCCTCACTGACTTTTTTGCTCACTGACTGTTTTTCCTCACTGACTGGTTTTCCTCACTGACTGGTTTTCCTCACTGACTGTTTTTTTGCTCAGTGACTGTTTTTCCTCTTTGACTGTTTTTTTGCTCACTGACTGTTTTTGCTCACTGACTGTTTTTCCTCCCTGACTGGTTTTTCTCACTGACTGTTTTTCCTCACTGACTGTTTTTTTTGCTCACTGACTGTTTTTGCTCACTCACTGGTTTTTTGCTTACTGACTGGTTCACTGACTGGTTTTCCCCACTGGTTTTTGCTCACTGATTGGCTTTTGCTCACTGAGTGATTGTTGCTCAATGACTGGACTTTCTTCCACTGTCTCTCACAAATACACGAATGGATGGCAATATTAAGGAGTCATGTGTATTGAAAATCTTGAGGCATTTCATCCCACAGACGTAAAACACTAGAGATTAAGAGTTGAAAGTTCGACCTGTCAGACCTTTGCATCCATAGACATAAACTTCTCTAAGACTTGGGCTAAGACTCCCGCATGTGACCTTTAGTAGTCTAGTACTGAGTTTAGAGTG
Organism: Lumbricus terrestris; assembly: GCA_949752735.1. Lineage (NCBI taxonomy): Eukaryota > Metazoa > Annelida > Clitellata > Crassiclitellata > Lumbricidae > Lumbricus > Lumbricus terrestris. The sequence goes on from OX457052.1 coordinate 2,746,919, forward strand.
TTTGTTTTCAGTCAACCATATCAACAGTTTCATTGATAAAGCTCAGCAACTTCAACAGCATCTGACTTATTAAGTTGTTGTAGAATGTAAAAGATTTATATAAGGAAAAAGTTGGAATTTTCTCGAGAATGATCTGTTTACTGTACTTGGATGTTTAATTGTCCTAAAATGATTTAGAAAGAATTTGAAAATGTTGAGAGATGAGTTGCTGTATGTTGTATGGGATTGACATCAGTCCTATTCCTTTCCCATGCCTCGTCCTCCTTCTTTCTTACCCTCCATCCATTCCTCCACCATTTGCCTAAGCCCTCATCTATATTGTAGATCCATCTCTGTTCATCCTCTCCCTCACTCCCTTTTCCCGTCTCTCTCTCTCTCCCCTCCAATCGACCCTCCTATCCTATCTCCACATCCATCCGGTTGGTCCGTCCCTCCATTCATCCTCTTCTGCTTGTTGTGACTATAACTCATTGAGGTGTATCAGGATGCATAACACCATGACTGGCATTTATAGATCTTCCATTGTATTATTTCTTATTGTATGGACAAAATCATTACTCAGAATAACGTGAGAGGTGAGGCAAAGGTTTGCATGGAGTCTATTCAGCAGGTTCAAACCTGCAATCATTTTTTTATCACAGACCCACCAGTGTGCTGCTGAAAATCCACCATACCACGCAGCTCTACACATCTTCTTTGTTTCACATGTCTTCATTCATTAGCAACGCATGTGAATTTGCTTCTGTTACTTAGTGTGGTTAATCTGCCTCTGAGTTTTATGTGCTTTTTCATTTGAAGTTTGATGTGGTTTTTCCGAATAGGTTTATGATCCTTGTGTGATGAATGTGTGTCAGAACAATGGCACATGTCAGTCACTTCCACCGTCACATAACTACACGTGTCAGTGTGTGTCTGGCTTCACAGGACATGACTGTCAGCAGAACATTGACGACTGTCAAAACGATTCTTGTCTGTCATATCAAATCTGCGTTGATGGAATTAATTCCTATACATGTCCATGTCCTTTGGGTAAGTGTGTCATATTCTCTGTCATGAGTATGACTGGCCTTAGGCACAGGCAAAGCAGGTAGTTGCCTGTGGTACCACAATTGTGGGGCGAGGTGGTGTAGTGGTGGTTTTGATGATTTGAAGCCGAAGGGTTCCAGATTCGAATCCACCTTAATCTGCCACGTAGGGACCTTGAACAAGTCCTTCACTAGCAATTGCTCATGCGCTTCTGTGTAAAACTCCAAAGCAGTGTCCAAGCTGTAGTCAGGAGCACCTCTGAGTAGAAGTTTGAAGGGGAGCACTATAGCAAATGCGAGAAATATATAAATAAGTATCATATTCTGTAAATAAGTATCATATTCTGTGGGTAAACTGGTGTCATTGTATCATATTCTGTGGGTAAACTGGTGTCATTATATCATATTCTGTGGGTAAACTGGTGTCATTGTATCATATTCTGTGGGTAAACTGGTGTCATTATATCATATTCTGTGGGTAAACTGGTGTCATTATATCATATTCTGTGGGTCTTAGTTCTTTTTGTTTTACTTTTGTAAAGTCGATCCCATTAAATGTCATGCAGACTTTTTCTTTTTTCTTTCTTCCACTCTTTTGTTCCTTTTCCTTTCTCATCTTTTCTATGTTTTATCTTCTCTATTTTTCTTCCAATTGTATTGGCATCATAGCTTTAACATTCAAGTATTTCTCGTTGCTTAGCACAAGAAATTTCCTTTCAACTATTTTCATCTTATTAATTAATTGATTAATTGTTTGTTCATGTAATATGTATATTGCTTAAATGTGTAATATATATATTACATGAATAATTTTCGTTATCAGAATTATTTAATTTTTTAAGTTCTTGATGTACACAAGGTCACAGAGAAACATAAATCTGAGTTCTGGTTGTTGATGGGATTAATTTGTTGATGGGATTAATTTTATCGTTGTTGTTGTTTGCATCCTAGGTATGACTGGACAGATGTGTGAGATCGACATTGACGAATGCGAGAGCAATCCGTGTCTAAATGGAGCGACATGTGTTGATGGAATGGGAAACTTCACTTGTCAATGCGTTCAGGAGATTGTCAACCTAACGACCTACGCTGCAGATCCAAGATCCATCTTCAGGTTCATTGCAACGTTTTCTGCTTTCTTCTGATGATTTCTTTAAAGTTTTTATGTATCTATTCAAATGTTTTCTTTTCACTATAAATTTTCTGATTATGATGCTATTTTGTTATCTATTTATTCTTACACAGTGCAATTGTAATGTTTCTGGACACTGTCAATATTATTAATGATAACATTTTCACTTTTTTATTATTAAGTATTTATTAAGTATTTATTAGGTATTTATTAGGTATTTATTAAGTATTTGTTAATGTGATTGTTATTCAGATTGGGTTACACTGGGATTCGATGCGATCATCTCATCGACGCTTGTTCCGTCTATCGCCAGCCGTCCGTCTGCATCAACAACGGAATCTGCGATCGTTCGAATGATTCAGCCTCATTCGGATTCACTTGCTCTTGTCCAAGTCTTGTGGGAACCTACTACACAGGTAACATCAGAATCACATGATCATCATTATCAGATTCACATGATCATCATCAGATTCACATGATCATCATCAGATTCACATGATCACCATCAGAATCACATGATCTGCATCAGATTCACATGATCACCATCAGAATCACATGATCTGCATCAGAATCACATGATCACCATCAGAATCACATGATCAGCATCACATGATCAGCCTCAGAATCACATGATTATCATCAGAATCTCCTTAGCTGTATTTCGAAACAAATGCCTCAGAGGCAGGTAAACAGAGGGCTTTGTTTCACCAGTAGTGTAGTTTCACATGTTTATGGTAAGGTAAGATTTTTATGGCATGTTGAAATGCAGTCTGGTGCATGGTAAAAATGTGTTCATTCTGCTTGTAAACATCTTTACGATGAGTTTGTTGTTTGTTGATGCTAGGCAGATTCTGTGAGCAGACAACGGATCCCTGTCGATTGGCTCTTCCTGTCGCTTGCTTCTCGGGAGGAACTTGTCAGCCAGTGGGGTTCCAGTACGTCTGCCACTGTGCATCGGGATACACAGGTCTGTGATGTCAGTCTCTCATGTCATGGCAAGATGTTCAGACAGGCTGAATCAAGAAAAGACAAGACAGGCTGTAATTATTGCAATGGTGGTGACAACGACGACGACGATGCTATAGATAATTTCAATCAGAAATCTGTAAAAAATAAACTCTTTCAATTGTCATCTGTGCGTTGAAACCTTTCGACACACTTCTTTTTGTTTCTTTTTATCAGGAATAAATTCTTGAGACATATTTATTTAAATGCTTTACAGTTCTGTTGACTAAAGACCATTTTTAGTCAACGTACTGTCTCCAGAGGGCAGAGGTTACTTGTCTCTGCTCAGCCAGGTCTTTCTTCGTCTGACTGCTCCTCCTTGGTCAAGAATAATAAATAATAATAATAATAATAACGACAATTTATATGGCGCCGTAACGCGGCCATACAGCTACAAGGGTGCCTAAGGAGCACTCATGGGAGTTGTATTTTTCTGTTGATTGATTGATTGATTGATTGAAAGTTTAACCATGTGATAATTTCTCTGTTGAATGTGCTGTTCATATTTTCTGTTCTCGATTCATCATTCATCTTTTTTCCGCATCAACAAAAAAACTTTAGATTTTTTTTCAGGAAGGCATTGTGAAACTGAAATCGACGAATGTGATTCGAATCCGTGTCATTACAACGGCAGCTGCAAAGATTACGTCAATCGATACAGTTGTCAATGTATCGCAGGAACAACAGGAGTCAACTGCGAGACAAACATTGATGAATGCGCGTCAACGCCTTGCTTAAACACAGGTCAATGCGTCGACCTCATCAATGCGTACGTTGCTTCGTATGATTTCATTTCCTCAATTATTATTGTTACCCTCATCTTATACTTGTCTTCAACCGACCTCGATCTGCACTATGGACAACTTTGTTCCATTGTCTTCTGGTCTTGTGTTCTCGTTTAATAATTGATCAGAATCCTTCCATGAATTACATGTTTCAGCCAATTCCATTTTTGGTCAAGATTCCATGAGCTCTTTATCCAGAATCTGGGTCCTGGATAATCATCTCCTTCTAACAGTCTCCGCTCTTCCGTAAAATATAAAACCTTCCTCTACTTGACTAATTTAGGTCGACACTCGTTTCCATTATAACAGAATCAGTTCGAACTGAGAGTTTGGAAAAGATCATTTTTATCATTTTTTCAAGAGAATTAAAGATTGAAATCTTTCTAAAGATAAAAATATTAGCTTCAGTTCACATAGAATTGCTTTTCAGCCTCTCATCTGCAGTCAAATCCTTTTACTTTTCCAAAGACTGAATTTGAACTAAGCAGCAGTCTATAAATTGTTACATAGGTAGGCTATTATGTTAATGTACCGATTCATTTGCCAATCCAGGAGGTCGATGCCTGTCAAGATCCTTCCCATCTGAGTTTACGCATAAAAGGTCATGACTGAAGTGACCACAGAAACATTAGTTTAACTGCATGCCTCACTCTCCAGTTTGACTTTCAACCTGAAAAATACACAATTCCACAATTGCATTTGTTCTTCTTGTGGTTTTTTAAAGTGTGGAAGGTCGGGGAGGGAAGCGCTGCTGGCGTTATCCCTTCCAACTCAATGCACCATCGCATACTTGATTGCACCCTCACATACTTGATTGCACCCTCACATACTTGATTGCACCCTCACATACTTGATTGCACCCTCACAAATTTGATTGCAATGTCGCATACTTGATTGCACCTCGCATACTTGATTGCACCATTGCATACTTGATTGCACCATTGCATACTTGATTGCACCATTGCATACTTGATTGCACCATTGCATACTTGATTGCACCTTCACACACTTGATTGCACCCTCGCATACTTGATTGCAATGTTGCATACTTGGTTGCACCATTGCATACTTGGTTGCACCATCGCATACTTGATTGTGCATAGCATCCATATGTTGCTTCTGATCGTATTTCAGTCATAGCAATAGCAGAGGACCAACTATGCCCTTGTTATAAACTGCACCGTTGGCTTCTGGGTAATTTGGCTGAGAAGGCATTGAATTACCTCATTAAATGTTGCATCTAAGGAATTGAATATCTCGATATTCTATTAGTCACTCTGGAATGTGAATCAATCAGAATGTTTGAGAAGTGAGTAAAAACTGAGCGATTTTCTTTCTACTCAGCAATGACCTTTTACCAAACGAGAAATTACTTAGGATTGAGAAATAATGGCATCTGTGAAAACATTACGCTACTATTATGTGCAGCTGAATTTTGTCCTCATCTGTTTCCTTTTTACTCGAATGGGGGAGTAAGAGGAGGGGTTCTGCTCTTCGGAAGGATTCAGATGATGTCATACTTCCACTATTTTGTTCCTCTTTCCTAATTTCTTTATAATATCCTCATCTGTTTCCTAATCCATCTTCCAGTCCAACATAATAATAATTATTATTTTTTCAGGTCTTCCTTCCAATGCTGTCCATAAGAGTGTGTTTTCAATCATTATATGAACAATGATCAATCCCATTCATTTGTCTCCTCTTCCTTGTATTGGCATTTTCAAGTATCAAACCAACATCCTGATATAAAATTGAAATTGCTGAGTTTATGGCTGTCAGCCCTGTCTAACTCCTGTGCCTATTCTTCCAGGTTGACAAATTAACTGTCTGTTTTGGTTCAAGGGATGGTAAGAGTCAAGGTATCATGGAGGGGAATCCAATGTTTACTGGTGTGTAGGGTGAGGGGTAAAGAAGGAGGGAGGAATGTGAGCTGATTGGACTGAGGAATGTCATCTAACACAAGACATTATTTATGTCTACAAATATCCTATCCCCTCCCTTACCTCACTGGCATTAGCACCAAACAGATGGTACAATTTAATTTTGACTAATGTTTCTGTGAAAGAGTAGACTCTTGTTTTTAACTGTATGAGGCGTAGGGTGGGTAGGGGAGAGATGTAAACAATACTCATCTGTACAGATGAATGACAAATCGTTTTTAGATCAGAGGAAAGAAAACGGGTGACCTTAATCTGAATGTGAACATGTAAAAAAGATTTAGCATATTTATATCTGTCCCTCTGTGTCTCTCTCTCTGTCTCTCTGTCTGTGTCTCTGTCTGTCTGTGTCTCTCTTTGTCTCTCTGTCTGTGTCTCTCTTTGTCTCTCTGTCTGTGTCTCTTTGTTTCTCTGTCTGTGTCTCTCTCTGCCTCTCTGTCTGTGTGTGTCTCTGTGTTGCATAGAATTATTTCAGTTGTATTGTTATTGAAAGGACATTCCTCAAACTTAAGAATCCTGAAGAGTTGCATTTTCATGTACCGGTAGCTGACTTTTTCTGCGTTCTTTCTCTCTCTCTCAGTCGATCTGATGCAAGTCTTAATGATTCAAGTGATCATCGGTAGGAACGTTTCCTTTAGCACGTGATCCACGAATGCTTCATTCTCTTTACTAATTATGCAGTTCAACTTACTGACAAACGTTCAGGAATGTCTTAGTTTTTGCCTGCTTTCTTAAAGTTTATTTACAATTCTACAACTTCAGCGTCATTGAATGAATGACTGGTCAATGAAATGTTGAGACACAGGTTGTCATGTGATTGATTGCATTTATTGCTCACTGTGTCATGCCTTCAGTCATTCAATCAATCATTCAGACAGTCATTCAGTTAAGCAGTCAATCATTCTATTAGGAAGTCATTCAGTGAGTCATTCAATTATTCAATAAATTTGTCTGGGAATTATTGAGTCAGGTCAATTAATCAGTAAGTCAATCGTCAGACATTCATTCAGCTAAACAGTCCTTATTCAGACATTCATTTGGCTAAACAGTCCTTATTCAGACATTCATTTGGCTAAACAGTCCTTGTTCAGACATTCATTTGGCTAAACAGTCCTTGTTCAGACATTCATTTGGCTAAACAGTCCTTGTTCAGACATTCATTTGGCTAAACAGTCCTTATTCAGACATTCATTCAGCTAAACAGTCCTTATTCAGACATTCATTCAGCTAAACAGTCCTTATTCAGACATTCATTCAGCTAAACAGTCCTTATTCAGACATTCATTCAGCTAAACAGTCCTTATTCAGACATTCATTCAGCTAAACAGTCCTTATTCAGACATTCATTCAGCTAAACAGTCCTTATTCAGACATTCATTCAGCTAAACAGTCCTTATTCAGACATTCATTCAGCTAAACAGTCCTTATTCAGACATTCATTCAGCTAAACAGTCCTTATTCAGACATTCATTCAGCTAAACAGTCCTTATTCAGACATTCATTCAGCTAAACAGTCCTTATTCAGACATTCATTCAGCTAAACAGTCCTTATTCAGACATTCATTCAGCTAAACAGTCCTTATTCAGACATTCATTCAGCTAAACAGTCCTTATTCAGACATTCATTCAGCTAAACAGTCCTTATTAAAACATTCATTCAGCTAAACAGTCCTTATTCAGACATTCATTCAGCTTCTTCTTTTCGTGCTCTGCCCTTAGGCAGGTTCGAATGTTTGACGTCTCCAATCTTCTCTGTTCTGCGCTTTCATTTTCAGCTTCTGGTAGCCATCTTTCATCATCCAGTCTAACAGTTTTTGTCTTGGTCTGCCTCTCGTTCTTTTTCCATCCATTTTCCCCTCTATGATTGTTCGCAGCATCGAGTCTCCTCTGAGTGTGTGCCCGATCCATCTTCTTTGTCTTTCTCTAATTGTGTGTATCATCGCTCTCTTTTCTCCGACTCTTCTCAATACCTCCTCATTGCTGATATGATCCCTCCAGCTGATTCTTTCTATCCTTCTCCATAACCACATTTCAAATGCTTCAATTCTCTTGATGTCTTCCATTCGCATAGTCCATGTCTCTGATCCATATAACATCACACTCCATACTAAGGTTTTTATCATTTTCTTTTTCAGCTCCTTATTGATTCCTCTTCTCAGTAGCTCTTTCCTCTTTTCAAATGCATCTTTTCCTAGTACAATCCTTCGTTGTATTTCTCTGTGGCATCTAGCATCTTCCGTAATCGTACTGCCGAGATACGCAAATTCCTTGACTTGTTCTAATTCTTCTCCATCTATGAATATTTTAACTGCCTTCTGCTCTCCTTTGCTTATTCTCATAACCTTTGTTTTCTTTATGTTGATTTTCATTCCGTATTCTTTTGATGTTGTATTCAGCCGGTCCATCATTGTTTGTAACCCTTCCTGACTTTCTGCCATCATTGCTTGATCGTCTGCGAATCTTAATGCCCTGATCCACATTCCTCCCACTTTTATCCCTTCCTCCAGTTCTTCCAATGCCTCCTTGATTATCTCCTCTATATATATGTTGAACAGTAGCGGTGAAAGTGGGCATCCCTGTCTTACCCCCCTTCCTACCTTTCCTTGTTCAGAATATTCACCCTCTATCCTTATCTGTACTTTTTGTCCCATATACAGATTGCCTATCAGTCTTCTATCCCTCCAGTCCACGCCAACTCTTCTCAATGCCTTCATCAGTCTCTTCCAGTCCACTCTGTCGAACGCCTTTTCATAGTCTACAAAACATATGTATACATCCTTTCCTATTTCGCAACTTCTTTCTGTTATTACTCTCAGCGACCCAATTGCATCTCTAGTTCCCATGCCTTTCCTAAACCCGAACTGATCATCTCCTATCTCATGTATTGCATCTGTTTTTGCTTGTATCCTCTTTGTTAGGATTCTGATCAGAATCTTTGACGCATGTGTAATGAGACTGATAGTGCGGTGGTCCTCACATCTAGTTGCGTTTGGCTTCTTTTTGATTGGTACCATGATGGAATGTAGGTAGTCTTCCGGCCAAATTCCTGATGTGTATATCTCCTGGCATATTTTGATTATTTCCTTCATTGCTTTCTCATCCAGGCTCTTCAACATCTCAGCTGGTATATCATCATACCCTTCTGTTTTGTCATTTTTCAGTTCTTTTATCGCTGTTCTTACTTCCTCTTCTAGCAGTTCCGGGCCAATATCTTCCTTTGCTTCCCCTATCTGCTCTTCTATATCCATTCTCCCTTCTTCTTCTGTTCCATTGGCGTTTTCATCCTTATATAGTTCCTCTATGTATTCTTTCCACCGATTTTTAACTTCTCCAATTTCACTTAGCATCTTGCCTTGTTTATCTCTAATCTCTATTCCTCCTCCTATCCCCTTTTTCCTTGATAGATTCTTCACTTTGTTGTATACCATACTATCCATTCCTTTTTGTTGTAGTTCTTCTATCTCTTTGCATTGTTCCTCCCACCATTTTTCCCTAGCCTCCTCCGTTGTTCTCCTCAATTTGTTGTTTAGTCTTCTATATTCTTTCTTTGCTTCTTCTGTACTTTGGTGCTTCCATTTTCTTCGTTCTTCCATTTCCATTATCATCTCTTCTGTTATCCATGGTTTCCTTGCTGGTGCAGACTCCTCTATTCCTATGATGTCGTTGGCACTCTTTATGATGGCTTCTTTTAATCCTTTCCATCTTTCCTCTATTGATGATCCCTCATTCTCTTTTAGGTTTTCTTCTATTCTCTCTCCTAGTTCTTTGCTCTTTTCTTTCAAGTTCTTTTTATTCCATCTGTTCCTGTTTTTCTTTTTCCTTTTCATGAATTTGAGTTTTGCTTGAATATTCATGACGACCAGATTGTGGTCCGTATCTGCATCCGCTCCGGGCATTGATCTTGAGTTCTTTACACTGTTTCTGTATCTTGATTGTACCAATATGTAGTCAAGTTGATATCTCGCTGTGTCTCCTGGTGCCTTCCATGTGTACCTTCTTCTTTTTTCATTCAGCTAAACAGTCTTTATTCAGACAGAAATTCAGACAGTTAGCCTTTCAGTGAGTCTTCAAGTAGGTTGGTTAGTTAAGTAAATTAGTTAACTTCCTTCTGAACAAAATGTTCACTGGACAACCTAATGCATGTGCTTTGTGTCTTGTTTATTCCTCGCATGTACCGTATGCTGTCACTCAATACTAACACTTATCTTCAACTCAATGACTGCATTTATTTATTCCATTCTTATCATATTTAAGAACTAACTCTGCATTCTTAACCAGGTATACTCAGAATGTATGGGAATGTCAGATGTTTTGATTTTTAAATTTTTTCTCATTATCTTTAATACACATAGTGTATACGCTTTCGATATAGCCATGTGTGTTTATTGTATGACTCACTTGTAACCTCTAAGCCAGTGAACTTAAATGTGCTATTTACCATAATCTGTAGCATGAATCTCTCTGAGCCTGATGAACCTTTTCAAGGAAACTAGTTGCTGGGGATTGATGTTATTTGGTTAAAAAAAGATGGAGTGATTGGTAGAAAGCTAGGTCTAACTTGGTCTCAAAAAGATCAAGTTAAATAAGTCTCAAAAAGATCTGTAATCTTGGAAAGTTGACTATACACATGGAGAGACAGAGCATTGCTAGATGTGTGAACTGTAAAACATCCTGGACAAAACTCTTTCAAGACTTAGTGTTGTCTAAATTTGGCAACATGACAATTACGGTACAGTTGCTAATACTGGATAAAGCCAGTTCAATATAATGTAAGCGCATTCGGCTTATATTATATGTGTGTGTGTACGTTAGCATGATGCTTTTGGCAGTTCATCATGAAAACTTGTAGAATATTAATTATCAATCATCATAAAGCCATTTTTTGAGGAAGTGCTGGAAAGGATTGGAGAGGAAAGAACCATATAAAAACAATAATTGAGAGACAAAAGAAATGGATAGGGCATACGCTGAGAGGAGACAACCTGGTAAAAACTGTGATAGAAGGCAAAATGGAGGGGAAAAGAACAAGAGGAAGACCACGACAGATGATGTTGGATACGATGATGACGAGGATTGGTTACCAAAGACTAAAGGAGAAGGCCCAGCAGAGGGAAGAGTGGCGACATTGGACAGCCGAACCTGCCCAGTGGCAGAGAACCAGAAGAAGAAGAATATAGAGCCCTAGCAATCATGAAGCCTTGTCAATCATCATGAAGCCTTGTCAATCATCATGAAACCTTGTTAATTATCATGAAGCCTTGCCAATCATCATGAAGCCTTGTCAATTGTCATGTAGCCTTGTCAATTGTCATGGAGCCTTGTCAATCACCATGAAGCCTTGCCAATCATCATGAAGCCTTGTCAATTGGTTGTTGTTGTTGTTGCAGGTATGAGTGCAATTGTTCGGATACTGGGTTTCAAGGAGTTAACTGTGAGACAGACATTGATGAATGCCTTTCCGACCCATGCCAACACAACGCCACTTGTCATAATGATCGAAATGTAAGTTACCAATCCATGCCAACACAATGCCACTTGTCATAACGATCGAAATGTAAGTTACCAACCCATGCCAACACAATGCCACTTGTCATAATGATCGAAATGTAAGTTACCAATCCATGCCAACACAATGCCACTTGTCATAACGATCGAAATGTAAGTTACCAATCCATGCCAACACAATGCCACTTGTCATAACGATCGAAATGTAAGTTACCAACCCATGCCAACACAATGCCACTTGTCATAATGATCGAAATGTAAGTTACCAACCCATGCCAACACAATGCCACTTGTCATAACGATCGAAATGTAAGTTACCAACCCATGCCAACACAATGCCACTTGTCATAACGATCGAAATGTAAGTTACCAACCCAGTGGCTGTTGTCAGGAGTTCTTCTCCAGTTGTAATGTCATACTGCCGTAACTGTGATTTAAAAATTGGCTGCAAAGAGTTTGTTGACTAAATGTGAATGGCTATTGACCACTTAACAAGGAAGTGTCCATTGATATGTATTATGTAGTTACTGGATAGCTAATTGCCTGGGTGTGTGTGTGTTTACATAATAATTTATATGTTCTGTTAATAGCAGAGACTGGCGAACATCAAGTTAATGATATTGATATGTTTGGTGTATTGACCATATTACGGGGGTGCAGTTGTTGATGGGTATTAGACCATTCCTTTGTTATTGCTATCATCTGGTCATCTTGTCTTGTAGATGTATCATTGTTATCTGGTCATCTTGTCTTGTAGATGTATCACTGTTATCTGGTCATCTTGTCTTGTAGATGTAGATGTATCACTGTTAACTGGTCATCTTGTCTTGTAGATGTATCACTGTCATCTAGTCATCTTGTCTTGTAGATGTATCACTGTCATCTAGTCATCTTGTCTTGTAGATGTATCGCTGTCATCTAGTCATCTTGTCTTGTAGATGTATCACTGTTATCTGGTCATCTTGTCTTGTAGATGTATCACTGTCATCTAGTCATCTTGTCTTGTAGATGTATCACTGTTAACTGGTCATCTTGTCTTGTAGATGTATAATTGTCATCTGGTCATCTTGTCTTGCAGATGTATCACTGTCATCTGGTCATCTTGTCTTGTAGATGTATCACTGTCATCTGGTCATCTTGTCTTGTAGATGTATCACTGTCATCTAGTCATCTTGTCTTGTAGATGTATCACTGTTATCTGGTCATCTTGTCTTGTAGATGTATCACTGTCATCTAGTCATCTTGTCTTGTAGATGTATCACTGTTAACTGGTCATCTTGTCTTGTAGATGTATCACTGTCATCTGGTCATCTTGTCTTGTAGATGTATCACTGTCATCTGGTCATCTTGTCTTGTAGATGTATCACTGTCATCTGGTCATCTTGTCTTGTAGATGTATTGCTGTCATCTATTCATCTTGTCTTGTAGATGTATCGCTGCAGTTGTTATCCTGGCTACACTGGTATCAACTGTGAGATGGATATCAACGAATGTCTCTCGTCGCCATGCCAACACAACTCATCGTGCGTCCAGCGATCATCCAACTCCAGTCGGCCAACGTTCAGCTTCAGTTCGGCTGCTGGATACGATTGCATCTGTCCTGCGGGAATCACAGGTCAGTCTTCGGCCATTGGTAGCAAAAGACGGTCACAGGGTCAAAGCAGACATACACGCTGAAGCAATGCCAGAGACATTTAGTGCAGATTCGTATACTGAGTGAGAGATAGAATGTCAAATGATTGGCTGACTATATTCTGCAAGCTCATTTAGGGATGTATATTGGTTATCATAAAAATTATCCTAATTTCCCGTTGTAGCTCGACACATAATGATTCACCTTTGTGACTTGTAACTACCGTTACGTGCATCTGTGACAACTAGATTTATTGAATTAATCAAATATTGATTGATTGATCGATTGATTGACTGTCTGACAATGCAAAGTTCTACCTGTTGACATAGAAGTTACACTTAAATGGAGCTAAGGAAGCAGAGCGCAAGACACAGAGACAAGTAGGAAGACACCAACAGCACCAGAAGCTGATTTTGACTGAGAGATGCAGACAAAAGGAGAGATAGAAAGATCTGATCAAGAAGAAAACCTGTTTATTCACTTTATGTATTCATTGATATATTTGTTGTATGTTTAAATGATGTGAATGAAAGATGGCGTATAAATAGAACTGTCGTTTCTGCACTGGCTTCCTCTTTCTTCGTTTCCAGGTGTTCAATGCGAGACAGACATCGACGAATGCGCTTCTCTTCCGTGTATCCATGGCAACTGCCAGGACGTCGTCAACGGTTACATCTGTCACTGTTACCCTGGATACCGTGGCATCAACTGCGCAGAGGAGATTGACGAATGCAAGGAGTACGAGCCGTGCATGAATGGAGCGACATGCGTGGACCGCGTCGCAGACTACGACTGCGTGTGTGCTGTGAGGAGCGACGGAAAGGTGTTTGGTGGGAAGAAATGCGATGTGGAGCTGATTGGCTGTCGGAATAATCTGTGTCAGAACGGTTCCCCCTGCCGACCGTTCCTGGCTAATGAGACGGCAGATGTCCATGACTACAGCTGCCAATGTCCGTCTGGTCTCGGTGGAAAGCTTTGCAACATTTCGACGTCTCTTTCACTTGATTCCGATTCGTGGTTGGCAGTTAACGTTAAAGACAACACGTCGTCATCGTCGGATGTGTTGAGTGTTTCGTTTGATTTTCGAACAACGTTGTCTGATGTCACGTTGTTTGTTTTTCTTTCCAACAACACTCTCGTCGATTTTCGGCTGGATCTTGTTGGAGTGGCGCCTCCGAGACTTCGACTTCGTTCTTCCCAACTGTTGAATGGTTTCCAGATGATTGACTACAGTGGACCGAAGACTCTGAATGATGCCAACTGGCATGGAGTTCAGATCAACTTCACCAGTTCAAATGTTTCATTGCGGCTTTCTGAATGCACAGGAGGGGCAAACTGCAGCAGTGTGGCCTCCATTGGGGGTCGGTGGTCCATTGACGATGGGGGAGTTGGGTATTTTGGGGGTAACAACTCCAATCTTATCGTCGGGACATTTGTTGGATGCATGCGTGATGTCCAGGTCAACGGGGGATCTTTTCTTCCTGGATTTGAACCAACTCGTGACACCCGCCAGACATTTGCGCCACATGCGGTTGGTTTGGGTTGCCAGCGTCACGACCAGTGCAATCCCGACCCATGTAATGGTCGGGGACAGTGTTTGGATATGTGGACGAAGTACAAATGCAATTGTCGACGCCCATTCTGGGGCGATAACTGCACGAAAAGTAAGCATTTGTTTTGAACATAAAATATAAAACTTGTTTCATGAAAATGTAATTAATTAGTAATTTCTTTCGCATCACCCTCAGCCACAACCATTGAATAGCGCTCACAGTGGAAGAACCTCGAGAGGAAAATATAGGTTCTCAAGAAAGAGAGAGAAATGTAGATGGTGATTCAGAAAGTTGTGTCAAGCAGAGTGGAGGGAAGGAAATTCCATAAGGAGGGCGTTCCAACGATGATAAAAGATCAAGTTTGAGCAATAATGATCGTAGCTTGTGGAACAAACAAGCCAGATCTGACTGTCCAGAGAATAGAAAGGTCGACGATGACATGATTATGGTATTGCCTTGCGTTGGTATTTGTGATGAAACATGACACGAATGTTGCTCAATTGTGTTATAGTGAGTTTGATGATCTTGCATACTTGGAGTTGATCTTTTGTGCTCTGTTTTTTCTTGTCCATTGTCGCTTTTTCTCTCTTGTTCAGTTGTTGTTCTGACTCTTCGGCATGTAACGTAATTAAGGTGTTCATCGCAATTGTAACGTAATTAAGGTGTTCATCATAATTACTTACATTGTTTATGTCGATGGTTGATGTGCACAGCACACAGGATCTGATTTGCATAGAAGCAGCCATTGAGCTTTGATGCCTTGGGAATTATGATGCAAACAACAATAATATGCAAGATCAGTGTTTGATTTGAAGAATGATGGCTTTGTCAGTGTTTCAGAGAACTTAGAGTAGTAACAGTGTGACTGATTGTTGCCACAGATTGATTGAATGAATGATTGAATGATTGATACATTTAGTGAATTAGCTACCTCCCTCAGTGAGTGAGTGTGTGAGTGTGAGTGAATGAGTGTGAGTGAATGGGTGGGTGGGTGAGTGAGTGAGTGCATAATACTCTGTGTGAGCAACTGTCCTGGAAACTGCAGTCAGTGGTGAACTAGCCAAGGGTGATACCAAAGTTCACTTAACGCTGGTTGATTTAGTTGTGTGAATATAATGCCAAATTAGATTAGAAATTTGCTGTTTTAGATTAGAAATTAGCTGTTTAATGTTGGAATTTAGCATTTATTCAAAACTACTTTAGCAGATTCTGGTTTTGGCACTGGATACAATTTAGGTCTAGATTTTATAAATTTTCCTCATGGCAAATGTATTTTGTTATGCACGATTTATTTTCGTTTTTACAATAAGAACTTTGGGATCTAATACGGACCAATATTGTTCTTGTCTATATTTTAATTCTCTAACGAATATCACTTAAATTCGTTTGTTGACGTTTTCAAATCAGAACTTATCAGATGTTATTTTTGGATTTGCTTAATCAGATTCATTTCTTAAATTGTTTTTATAGCGTACTTGGCAGCTACATTTGGATATAACGGTGCTCACAGTTTGGCTCAGTTCAACATCACATCTCAACTTCGTAATCAACTCAAGGATTTTATCGACATTTCTTTCTTTTTCCGAACACGTCAGCCGAATGGATTTCTTTTCTACATTGGAAGCGGAACAATGGATTCCACTCAACCAAACATCACTTATGTTGCTATGCAGCTGAGCAACGCACGACTAGTGGCAAGCGTTAAACTTTCCGATGTTGAACTTTCATTTCAAGGATCGTCTGGTAACTTAGCCGACGGTCAGCAACACTTTGTTCAGCTGCTGAGAAATGAATCTGCGTTGCGATTGGTCGTCGATTTGAGATCAGTTGATTTTCTGCTCAACAATAGTCGACCATTGACCTCTGCGTCTGTTGTCTTCGTTGGCGCAATGCCGTCGAATGAGAGACGAAGACGTCGTCAAACGCAGGTCAATCCACCCGGTGTGACCTCTCCGCTTGACGGAACAATGGAGGATATTCGACTGAATGGCATTGTCTTGCAGATTTTCGTAGTCAATGACACGGATGCGTCACTTCCACAGACCATGACGCCTTCTGGAGTGACTGGCGTCGTGGAGGGTGAAGTCACGAGTGACGTGTGTCGCATCCAGCAGCCGTGCGAGAACAACGCGACGTGTGATAACGTCTTCTTCAATGATTTCTTGTACGTTCTTTGAGCAATCCGCATCACGTTATATTTTCAGTTGATGAGTTTCGACAAAATTCTATTTTCATGATTGTTTCTAGGGGCGTACAAATTGTATTGTGTTAAATGATGTTACGTTAAGTCCCCTATAGGATGGTAAGATGGTTACACAAAGGATATGGTGTCGATACATGCTTCAACTGTGTAGTTACGACTGCAAAATGAGAATTGTGTCTTAGTCGGGTGTCTACTAAGTTTATTTCGACTTCTGTTAAACTTTTCATCTGTCACTACTATGTCATGAATGAATGAATGTATGAGTACTTGTCATATGTCATGAATGAATGAATGTATGAGTACTTGTCATGTATGTATGTCATCAATGAATGAATGTATACTCATAGTCATAGTGTCCCTTCAAGATTCTAATCAGAGGTGCTCACAACTGCAGCGTGGACACCACATCGGAGTTTCATGCCGAGGCACATGAGCAACTGTGGATGAAGGACTTGCTCAAAGGTCCCTACAATGCAGCTTAAGATGGTTTCGAGCCCATAACCTTCCAGCCCCAAGGCACCGAACATACCCCTCTAGACACCACTGTGCCTCACTCATGTGATCATACTGCGTACGTGTTAGATTGAAGTAATAAACAAAGATTATTATTATTATTATAAATAATACTATTTTCTCTTGGTGTTGTCACATTGTGCGTTGGTGAACTGTCTGGTTGTCTGTTTAGTTGCAATTGTACGGATGAATTCCGTGGACGCAATTGTTCGCAGCTCAACTTCTGTGCTCATCATACTTGTCCCCCTGGTGGCGTTTGCCAGAACCTAGACGACGGATTTGAATGTAAGAGAACGCAAGTCTTCATCCTAGACTTTATGGAAGTAGAACTAAGACTGAATTGCAGTCTTAAATCTAGAAGTTTGGCTAGTAGTTCGATAAATAAAGCTGTATTTTTTTTATCAAAATATAGTAGTAAATTATATTTCTTTGTTTTAGTTGCTTTATTGTAATTTTAAATCTGAGTGGTAATTTTATTTTCAATTTATGCTAATTTTGGAGCCATGCAGATGGAAATATTAATGCAAATTCTGTTCTCAATTTTAATTTTTTGCATATAATAAGCTTTCAAGAGTCATATTTAGCAGTCTTCAATCACTAGTACAGCAAAAAAAGCTTTTGTGTCTTTTTCTGTTGAACTCTAACACTTAATGCTGACAGTATATGTAAAGCAACCTTGGAGTCCTTACTATAGAAATTGTCGTAAATAAAATACAATACAATACAATGTTTACTTTCTTTGTTCGCAGGTATTTCAAATGCAACTTTAAACGGCGTCTCATCATTTCTCCGCTATTCAACCGCAGTCAACCAGTTGGACTTGAGAGGAATCTCCGCCAACGTAAGAACTCGGAAGCAGACTGGAACCATTCTCCAACTGCATCCTGGTTCCCTGTCCTCCATCTGCTCCGTCGTCCTTGAGTTGTTGAACGGAGATCTCGTTCTGCGTTTCAACACGACATCCGGCGATGGGCAGCAGCAGCAACTGGAGCATCAGCTGAGAGCAATGACTACGAACAATAGCATTGTTACAGATGGTGCCGTGCATGCCATCAATGCAGCATTTACAGAAAGCGAAGAAGTTCTTTTGTCTGTGGATGATGTTGTTGCAGTTAGACTAAATTATTCCAACGCTCAGAATGCTGTCTCACCTCGTTGCAATTCCTCTTCAGCATCTGTCGAAGCGTTCGTTGGAAACACGAAATCTTCCGATTCAGACTTTTTCAAGGGTTGTTTGTCGGAAGTGAGAATCAACGGAATTCTTTTGCCATTCTTTGATAAATCTCAGTTGCTGAACAACACAGCCGGACAGAGATTTGATTTGGATGAGTCGAAAGATGTCGTCATCGGCTGCTCTGGTGATGACGTCTGTGGTGAACAGACGAATCCGTGTAGGAATGGAGCGAAGTGCGAGGATCTATGGAATGAGTTCAGTTGTGATTGTACGCCGGGATTTACGGGACGTATCTGCTCAGAAAACATTGATGATTGTCTGAATAATGTCTGCTCAAACGGTGCTACGTGTGTGGATGGAATTGCAAACTATACTTGTACTTGCCGTCCAGGATACACAGGATTCAGGTGAGTCTGATTGACTACACCTGTGTTTTGTTTAGATCTGTGTAAATCATTCTGCATTGAAGTCTCTGGATATCTGTTCATTTACATTGCAAGTAAATGAAATGTGCTCTGCTGCTGTTTGTCTTATTTGTACTTTCCCCTTACCCCGTATTATTGATTGCTGCTGGATGATTCTGTGCTGCTGAGCCAATGAATCTAATCTCCATCAATGACTTCTAAAGAGCCATGATTGTAATCAACAGTTGCTCCTGTATAAATTGCATAGAAACAATCCATTTGAGAATCAGATCAGAGAACCCAGAATTCATTCTGCCATCTGCTCCATCTGCACGTTTAACCATTTCAGCCGTCGTTACGAGTACATTGTCCATACACTGTTGTTGGTGGAAGGATGAGATGGCAAAGGTGAGGACTAGCCACCCGCCATCCTCATATGCAACTTAGGGTAAGAAGATGAAGTTGCCAACACCTCATCTCTGTGGCTACTTTAAGGCCTGCTCAGGGAGGGACTGCCCCTCGTTTTTCGTGCTCCACTCGTGAGTTGTGTGCTTGATCGTTTCTTTGAGTTGTCTGTCGTTCTGAAAGTAGTTGTCAGTGCCTCTGAGTGGAGATCTTGAAAGGGAGCTATATAAATTCTGATTGATTTCGTTAATATTATTTGATGACAGGTGTGAGACGGATGTCGATGAGTGTTCATCAAATCCATGTCTACACGACGGCATTTGCGCTGATCAAATCAACGGCTATTCATGCAAATGTCGTGAAGAATATATCGGTCAACGATGTCAAATGCTTGTGAGTTCCAACAATTTTTCATCTTCTAGAGTCTTCACCAGACAGTTTGCTATGATTATCTGTTTTGATGGCTTGATTTGAATTTATGCTGCCCTGCATTTTATTTGACGAGAACTGACAGTCCAAAACATCATTTACCAATAGACAATTGCATTTCGTTATTACACTTACGCACAACAGTTAACAATGAATTAACAATGAATTGCTGTAGGTGTTGCCGTGGGCATATATGACATTGATGTCATATCTGTAACTTTTAAAATGAAATCTGTCAAATTCATTTTAATTCTGTTTTAGGCCAAAGATGATTGTCATCAGTTTCAATGTTTGAACAATGCAACGTGTGTAACTCTGCCAGGTGGAGAAGGTGATCTTGTGAGTATCCAGCTCAATGTTTTCATTTCTCCATCTTTCTCCTTTGCCAACTGAAACTTTTCAGTATATATGTTCAGTAGAATTGGTGATGAAGCATATATCAAACTAGATGCCGGTATTCAATGAATCTAAGTTATGTGGCTTTCAATAGCGACCTACATATTAAATACCTGTTTGAATGTGTGCTATGATCTGTAAGGTCTAATGTGCACTAATGTACATAATCACTTATTTACAAATGGTGTTATCTGATTGGACAAGGTTCTTAATAGAACAGATAAGGTTCTCGATAAAACAGATAAGGTTCTTGATAGAACAGATAAGGTTCTTAATAGAACAGATAAGGTTCTCGATAAAACAGATAAGGTTCTTGATAGAACAGATAAGGTTCTTAATAGAACAGATAAGGTTCTCGATAAAACAGATAAGGTTCTCGATAGAACAGATGAGGTTCTTGATAGAACAGATCAGGTTCTCGATAGAACAGATAAGGTTCTCGATAGAACAGATAAGGTTCTCGATAGAACAGATAAGGTTCTTGATAGAACAGATAAGGTTCTCGATAGAACAGATAAGGTTCTCGATAGAACAGATAAGGTTCTCGATAGAACAGATCAGGTTCTTGATAGAACAGATCAGGTTCTCGATAGAACAGATAAGTTTCTCGATAGAATAGATGAGGTTCTCGATAGAACGGATAAGGTTCTTGATAGAACCGATAAGGTTCTCGATAGAACAGATAAGGTTCTCAATAGAGCAGATAAGGTTCTCGATAGAACGGATAAGGTTCTTGATAGAACCGATAAGGTTCTTGATAGAACAGATAAGGTTCTTACTAGAACAGATAAGGTTCTCGATAGAGCAGATAAGGTTCTCGATAGAACGGATAAGGTTCTTGATAGAACCGATAAGGTTCTTGATAGAACAGATAAGGTTCTTACTAGAACAGATAAGGTTCTCGATAGAGCCATCTACGGCTGAGACTGTTGTCAGAGTAGAAGTTCTGAGGGTTGGATATGATGACAAAAATCGGTTTGAATCGTATACCGTAGTTGACGTGTTTGTTTGTTTTGCTGCAGGAGACGCGCAAATGTTCTTGCGTCGCTGGATATACAGGATCACGTTGTGAGACGAAGATGGATCTGTGCGTCAACAACACGTGTGCGTTCAATTCGTCCGTCTGTCAACCGATGCCTCAGACGCTCAGCTACACCTGTCAATGCCATTCAGGTGGGAAATCCGTCATCTTATCTTAAGCTGTTCCTACGTTGATTAGCAGCAGACCTCCTTCATTTTGTCCATTGCAGATTCAGTCCACCTCAAGTCACCACCGCGTTGAGACCCTGATCAAGTCCTTCATTCGCAATTGCTCATGCGTTTCGGCACAAAACTCTGATTTGTGCTTTAGTCAGGAGCGCCTCTGAGTAGAAATCTTGAAGGGGTGCTATTACAAGAACTCATGCATACATACATACATTTGCTTCTTGTTTTGATTTCTTAATTGTAACTTACATGATTATGTTAACTTCCTGGATCTGAAACCTTCCTCATACCTGTTCTCACCTGGAGTGTCGTTTTCGCCAATTGATGTCTGCAGGTTACACTGGAAAGACGTGCACGGAGGACATTGATGAATGCAAAACACTGGAACCATGTTTCAACGATGGCAACTGCAGCAACGTTCCAGGCAGTTACGTCTGCAGCTGTTTGTCTGATTGGACGGGAACGAGATGCGATTCATCTGTAAGTCTCCTGCCTCCGTAACCACCAACTCACTGTCATCTAATCTTTTGTCTTGAATAAGGCAATCTTGTCACGTGTGTGGAATAATTAGCCACTGTTTGGTTGCACACATCTGTGTTTCGACAATTATGCATTGGAGCCTGGGTGATTGTAAATGTGACAAAGTTGTTCACGTAACCTGCATCACGTTGCGAATTTATTTTTTAACTGATGTTGCGTGCAGAATAGTTAAATAAATAACCAGGTAGCGATTTTCGAGAGGATCATATTCCACCGAGATTTCAATTTGTCAGGAAACTCAGATGGTCTTCTTTTCAATGAAAGATGAATGGGTGAAAGATGAATGGGGCATGGATCTTGCTCTACAGATGATTAATCCTGCATATAAATTAGATAATCACTTGAGATATGTGAATTAAGTATGTGAATCAGGTATGTGAATCAGGTGCATCAGGGAGTACGATGTTCCTCACAAGTGGGGATATTAGTACAGCATGAGTTTCTACAAGTTTAAGTTAAAGGTTGGGTAGATACCGTTCGAAACTTATGACAGGAGAGTTCTCTGTATGTCATTTGTTTCCAACTTTGGAAAGTGGTTTTATGACAGAAATAATGACTTTATAAGATGTATCAGAGGCAAATCTAGAGATGTATGGCTGATGTTAACTAATTGTTTAGATGGAAAACATTGGATTTCTTCTGCCAGACAAGGATTTCTTAATTCCACTTGTCGTGGGAGTTTGTGTTGGCAGCTCACTGCTCATACTCATCATAGGTTGGAATCCCTCCGTATGCTTGCTTGTCTCTTGGCTTATTCATTGACAACACCTACCGTATATTATGATACGTGAATATGAGTGTCTGTGCACAAGAAAACCTTCAACAAATAGCAGGATATTATTTTTATCCATTTTTGCCAACTGGTCTTTTGAGTGTGTTTCAGAGAAATTATGCTTTCAACCTGTTGAAGGTTTTCTCATGAACAGTCACATATAACGCAAAGCTATGAATGAATCGCATGTTTTATGTTTCGTGTATCAGAGCCTGCATATATCATTCTGTTTTCTTTACAGCATTGATATGTTTCATTAAGTGCATGAATTATTTGGTTTCATCAACAGCAGCATGTGTCTGATCGCATTCTAATGTTACAGTTTACGCAGATTATAAATCTTGACATTGGTTGTTGCATGCGTTGTCTTAAACTGTCGCCAGGGTAATTCCGCCGTTCATTCTGGAGGTCTGACGCCAAATGAGATCGGAATCATAGTTGGCGTCATAGGAGGAACTGTTCTTCTCGCTTCTGTCATCGGTAAGAATTATCCGACAGCAGCGTCCTTCATTCTCAGTTGCTGGTCCTACAAGCTGGAATAGCCTCCCTGTTACATGCTGATTATTCACCAGGGGTCACTCTACCCTGTTCCTTGAAGAGTCTTATTTAGCCATGGGTGGGCTGGGCTAGGAGCGCTTCTGAGTAGCATTCCTTGAAGAGGCAATATACCAAATTTAAAAAAATAAAATAGAATAGTAATGATGATTAAGTAAAACCTCCAGTTTGTTCTCGTAGCCTGATTCCATAATTGCCATTCAGTGATTTAATTGTCTTTCGAGAAACATTTTCGTCAGACAACAATGGAATTTGACCATTCGAGATTTGAGAATGCACAGCAAAAGTTTTTTTCAAGTCCTAATATGATAATTCTACTTATACTGTATACACTTGGAGCGTATCGTAAGAACCTCTGAATGGGAATGGGTTCAAATTATACTCGTAGGGAAGTCTCTCAAATGCCTCTCATATGTTTTTCCAAATAGACCAGACCTACTGCTAAATGGCCATCTTGACCTCTCATTTCTTGCTGTGTTTTGTACTTTTGTTTCATTCTATCATTAAGTAGGTTGCTGGTCCTACAAGCTGGAATGTCCTTCCTGTTACACTCTGCTTATTCACTCTACCCTGTTCCTTAAAGTCTTATTTAGCCATGGGTTGGTTGGGCTAGGAGCACTTCTGATTAGCCCTCCTTGAAGAGGCGCTATACCAATTTTTTTTACATAATATAGATTAGTTATGATCATTAAGTAAAACCTCCAGTTTGTTCTTGTAGCCTAATTGCCATCCAGTGATTTAATTGTCTTTCAAGAAACATTTGCAGACAGACAACAATGGAATTTGACCATTCGAGAGTTGAGAACAATGCACAGCAAAAGTTTTTTTCAAGTCCTAACATGATAATTCTAATATACTCTATCTGGACACTTGGAGCGTGTCGTAAGAACCCCTGAATGGGAATGGGTTCAAATTATACCAGTAGGGAAGTCTCTCAAATGCTTTTCATATGTCCTTCCAAATAGACCAGACCTAATGTTAAATGACCTCTCATTTCTTGCCGTGCTTTGTTTTCATTCTATCATTAAGTAGGTAAGTGCATAACTGCATGATTGAAACTAATATGTTTGTGAGATTTTGGTTTAATAATTGTATGATGATTGCATGCTATTGAACATTTGTGACATGCTCAGAGTTGTTTCATGGCAAACCATTCACAGTTTTTACTGCTTTTGCATGATGATAATTTATTCTTCTTTCCATTCAGGCTAGAATTATTTATCCCTCTGGTGAGGGGTCAGCCAAAGATAATTTGTTCTCCTGCATGAATTGAAATAAATATATCACAGTCACAGATGGCTGAAGTTTAGTTGTGTGTTTAGCTCATCATATTTAGTCTGTGTTCTTGCATTACAAAGTCAGATGCTGTTCACAGCATTGCAATGGGAAATATCTACAAAGCACAGACTGAAAGACGAGTTAATTTTTCAACTGAAATATTGGCTGATTAAAGAATTCACAGACATGGAGAGGAAAGAGGAAGTTTTCTTCAAACTGGATGCCATGAGCCACAGAACCAAGAGACAACATACTTTCCTTCACGTGCTGCTAATCATAGCCGGCTGATGAGTTTGGAGCACAGTTTCTAAAAGAACGCTTGCAGAAGAGCTGGTGTGTGTGACAGTTTCAGAAAGCTGAAACATAGGTCTATCATGATTCTTGTGATAAGAAAGAGTGTAGTCAGGAAGTTGCGGTTTAGAACTGCAGTATGGAGTTGCGGTTTAGAGTTTTGCAGTATGGAGTTGCGGTTTAGAACTGCAGTATGGAGTTGCAGTGGTCAAGCGTGTAATAGTGTTTTCAGCCACTGTGAATACGGTAACATAGAGATTGGTGTCTTAAATGATAAGCTGCAGTATTATTGTGGTTAATGAGCTCAGGGAAAATTATCAATATATATATAATTATGTGACCTAACAATTGCAAGGTTGAGCCCACTGAGCAGACTCCATGTAATGATCCTGGGCATATTCTGCACTTGTATCTCTGCCACTAATTCTAATTTTATACCAGTATAAGCTTGCAAGTAAAACTCTAGCAGATGATTAATAAATATTAAACACTTATTTAATGTTAATGAGTCAGTTGTCGTTGATTGATTGCTGCAGAAGTAGTAAACAAAATTTTCTTAGATTCATCTGAATAGCGTAGAGAAAAGATCTGTGGTTTAGATGCAGATTACGTTGTCTACATTGTTTGTAGGCTGTAATTGCAATGCATTTTGCATCCGTAATAGCATCATACGTTGTAATAATAATAACAATGACGATTTCTATGGCCAGTGGCGGCGCTAGGGGGGCTGAGCCCCCCCTACAAGAGGTTCAGCCCCTCTGAAAAAAGGGCCATCCGAATTATTTTTTCATTGAAATATCCAAGATTTTCGGCCGATGACTAAAAAAAAAAAAAAGGTCGTCAGAAATTTTGGCGGCGGAAATGGAAAATTTTCGCCGCGGGGCTCAGCCCCCCCGAAACTGAAATCCTGGCGCCGCCACTGTCTATGGCGCCGTAACACAGCCATGCCGTTACAAGGGCGCCTCACATACTAAACAATTGTAATTGTAGATGTGATTGCAAATTGCTATGGCACTAATTTATATGCTATAAATCATTGAAACTCGTATTCAAAGGTGCCGAAGAGGTTGCTCAGAGCCAGTGTTATTTCTATTAACTGAAACTGTAACTGAAATAGCAGAATAACTGAAAAATCTTTGCCAGTTAACTGTAACTGAAACTGAAAAATGTTGAATAACTGAAACTGTAATAGAAACTGAAAAACAATAACTGTATAACTGAAGAATCAAAAGAAGTTAACTTGAAAATAAAACAAGTGCTTTTTGTGCGACTTGCAGAGCTAGCCAGAATATTGAAGCCATTTAAGGAGCAGACAGATGCAATGCAAACAGACACTCTTGCACTCTCCAACATTATTCCATGCCTTCTAGAGCTTTCTTTGAACCTCCAAGATCCAACAGTCTGCAAGACACTTGCTGTTCCTCTACTTCGATCTTTACGTCTACGGTTCGCAGTGTTCTTAGATCCTACTTCTGTGTCCTTCGATCCACTTCCGTCTGCTGCCTGCCTACTGGATCCCACTGTGTCATCAACAATGGGTCGAGAATCACTCGTTATCTTTTGGTTTGTGAACATATGTGAATTCCATTGTTCTTATTGTAAGTTATAATATGTTGACAGTGACACTGTTGGCATGTCATGAAAGGCACTTACATATAAAATACTTCTTTAAAATGTTTTGCAGGCCGAAAGTGCACAGACGCAAGTCGAGAGTGCTTTCTGGGAACTTTGCGCAATATGTGTGACTGTGATCAGTGTCTTAGTAGTTGTGACGTTTGAATATACACGTAATAACTGTAACTGAAACTGTAACTGAAAAATAAGAAATAACTGTAACTGAAACATCTCATGGCAGTTAACTGTAACTGAAACTGTAACTGAAAAATAAAAAAATAGATAACTGTAACTGAAAAACCATAACTGAAATAACACTGCTCAGAGCCACTCTCAACCAAATAATTTTTTCCTGATTGAGCAGAAAGTACTTGTCAGGTGTTGCAGAAAAGCAAGACAAAAAACCAATAGAGACAAAGAATCTCAAGAGACCAGTTGCCTGGCTGGCCAGATGAATGACGCTTCAATGTTACACGATGGGAAGGCAAACAGTGGGACAATCACATCACCTTGCAATGCAGAACAAAAGAAACGTTTCTTACAGCTTCAAAATGGTTGTTCATTGCTCGAGTGCTTTGGTTAATAAACTGCTTGAATTGTTCTTTGTAGCAATCATCGTCTTCTTGTGCATTGCTCGGAAGAAGCGAGCGACACACGGGACGTACAGTCCAAGTCGACAGGAGATGGGTGGGGCAAGGGTTGACATGAGGTCAGCGCTGAAACTGCCCCCAGAGGAACGACTCATCTGATGATGAGGCGGTTTAATCCCACCCTTCCACCGGACAGAATCCCAACGATAAACGACTTCTCACCGACATCTCCTCATCAAAACCGTTGACATCTGTTTGCCAGCTGCTTTGTCCGTATCGTACACAAAGCAAATGAGATAAAGAAGGTTGGCAGCGAAGAAGAGAAGACATTTCAGGAGCATCTGTCTCTACTTGATGAGGTTTATTTGGACACCAACAACCGCAGAGGTTAGTTGCGAGGAAAATGGGTCGACGTAGATAATTGACTGCTGATAATTTGAAGTGAACTGAATAACCGAGTCTGAATGACGTCGTCGTCTCAACGTCATCAGTCGCTGATCGATGACTTCGACTGATTTCCTATTGGACAGGAAGTCTGCGAAGTTGCTAATTAGTATTCAAGAGTCGTTGTTTGGCCATGACTATTTTGTCTTGAACATCTACTAATACTCAGTTCTCTGACATCTCTCTGTGTCATGAGCCAGCAACAAATCGTGTGGGCAATGGTCCAGCGACATTTGTATTCAACAGACGAGAATACATGATCCATCGAAGAATTTGCACAAAGTGTTGAATTATTAAGTGAAAATGTAGTAGTAGTATTGAAATAATACGTAAACCTACTATTTAGGATAGTATGTGTTACACTATGAGTATTGAGTAGTTTGATAGACCAGAATTTGTAAAATATCTTTGCTATCTGACCGCATGCAATGGAGTCAGTTGGTGCCAAATATATTCCCCTGGGACATTAACAAGTCCTGTAGTGGACAAATAATTGCACGTCAATGGAGCTTTGAGATTTTTCACTTGCTCAGATACTTTACCATGTCAATTACTTTGTGGTTCTGCGATTAGCGTGCTGGACGGCAAGTCGTAAGGTTTGGAGTTCCAATCCCTACGAGAGCAGAATTTGATGTAAAATATCTGTTCCACTTCAGCCATAATGACTGAGTACATTGATCGTAGTGAGTCACAGTAGACGTAGTGTTGGCGACAGCAAATGGAGGGAATATGAAGTCGCCAACACTTCATGATGATAATAATCACTTTCATGGCCCTGTAGTAGGTCACTCTGCTACAAGGATCATTACACAAAATAATGACACTGAGGTATGGTAGGACGAAATCTAAAAATTACCTACAATATACCATGACTGCCTTTTCAGCTTAACTTAAGGAATTGCTACTCTTGGTCATGTATGAAGGTAAGACAGACAGAGGCAGCAGTTGTATTGACTTTATTTTGGTTATATATATCCACAACTAGATTTAGCGCTAGGTATCATCTTTTACTCGAGGTAATTTGTTACTAACTATGATGAAAGTACTGCAGCCATTTATGGATCCATGTAAACTTCGTGATCTGCCTGTTGCTACTAAGATTATTTTTTAAGAAGATATATTTTTGTATTTTTTGTGTGATTGGGTCAGAAAAACTTGCAGTAGTTTTAGTGGTGTATATATATATTACTTGTCAAATTTTCAAGAGTCGAATGCCTTGATATCAGCCATAAGAAATCTCATATTTTCATTTCTTTTTATGTTAGAAAGTGAATATTGAAGTGCCTAAATGAAAATTTCTAATGTGACTCGGAAATTATTGAACCATGCGAAATCCAAGCAAGTACAAATTGTGTGTTTGCTGACCTGACTCAATTACTGTATTGCTAAACCGTTATCTATCCTTGTATTAAGATATTGCATCACTTGCAAGATAAATTCTATACCAAATGCTCAATACATGATGTAAAGTCTGTACAATGCCTAATCTCACTCATATCTCTGTTGTATGAATTACGTCTAGTAATTGCTTAGAGGATGGGAAGGAAAAGGGGTTGTGCATTTATAAAAATTCCTTAAAAGAAGCCCTGTATCGTACTAGTGTTCGGATCGAATACGAATACTGGCCACGCAGCATATGCTTCTGCATATGCGGCTGCTATAATATTATAGAAATAGTACACAAACTCGCAGAAGGATGTAAAAATTACATGCAGTAAACTGTTTACTTTTAGTTTATAAATTTACTGAACTGAAACTGTTGCTTACATTTGAAATGCTGAATGTTTGCGGTATACCTATTTTGTACACTATTTGTATTCGGCCGAATATTGATAATCACCTATTCAGTACAGCCTTAGTTTATACAGCAGACGTTACAAAACGAACAAATCTCTGGTGAGATTTTCTGTTGAGATTTTAATTTTGAAATACCGTTGAATCTGCAGATTGATGTTGAAATAATAATGCTAGTGCTTTTCAAAGGTAGTTCAGCTACAGGGATCCAGAAAAATTTACAAACTGAATTTGTACAACAATATGAATGCATTAATCGGGCTCGTTACGTAGGATTCAAATTTTGATGTGACAAAATTCCGTTGCAAAATTTAATAATAATAATAATAATAATAATAGTTTTAAGAACAGGTGTTGAATGAAACTATGAATACATTACATGTGTGACATTTTCCACTTTATATTAAAGGACGGAATACTTTTTACGTGCCAAACATGGCCTGAATTATCATGTATTATTAGTAAGCCCTATTTATACGATTTTACAGTTGTGTATTGATAAAATTGTCGACATCATTATTTGTTGTCATTTTGTGCGGATGTTCATCATATTGTCATTGTAAAAAAAGGACGTAGTGAGGGTGAGGTGTTAGTGGAATACATTTACCATTAGAACCTCCTCAACAGTCTTTGCTAACGATTGGAACTTGCAAATGTTCTGTACAATGCGAAAGGAATATTTGAAAAATAAGAAGTACTTCCTCTTCTGTTATGGTTTTCGTTCACTTATCTCCAGTTTGCATTTATCACTTAACGTATTGTATCTGACCATCAATGCTCCTAGCATGCATAGCTCATTCAGAAATGCTACCAGTGCAAGCGACCCAAGAGATAGGCATTATTTGAAGCGAGAGAAAGATGGAAAAAAACGCTACCCCTGAGAATGGTGGAGCGGGATGGTGAGGACATTAGGACTGGGACCGTAGTCTAATCTAATCTAATTCAAATCTACCGGTGATGTAATCTAGTATTGTATCGTATCGATAAATTTATATAGCGCCTCATGCAGTGCACACCAATCAGTGGCATTCTCAGTGGGTGAGTCCAAGAGAGAAAAAAGTGGCCGTGAGAAGAGACATTTGGCCTACCAGTTAATAAGGAGGAACGAGTCAAAGGAGGAAAATGGTTAAAAAGTGCAATAAAATGCTGAGGAAATAGAATCGCGACTGTATTGTGACTATTGTCGGATGTAGTCACCATTCAACGAATTAAATTATGGGAAACATTATACCCGCATCTAAATCTACAGCAGAACTTTATGAGGCAGGTGTGGGCGCGTTCGGTTCCAATTTAAGATGCAAAGGTCAAGCATAAGAAATTATAGCATCAATTGAGAAGCACTTTTCAAAACTCGCTAAGTCCATTTTAAAATTTCTTTTAGTTATCACTAACATGTTATTCCTTATATGCAAATCTATAGAATACATTATGAAACAGAGCCAAAGCTCATTCAAAAGGTGAAAATTTTCATGAAAAACATGAAACACCGAAGAAGATCTATGTTCAGAAGTTCATGGCATTCTTAAAGGTAACTGACGAAACGCATGACTTCTACTCGCAGCAAATGACAATAAAGGTCCTGACAATAAAGACACTGACATTAAACCAGACATTTGGCTACTGATGATTGAGAAGCATTCCTGTAGACTCATTATCAAACCTTACTGAAAACAATAAAATCGATTTTAGTATTCAATTATATATTTTATTTCAGTACTATAATTTTAATTCACCTGAATTAATTTCGTAATTATTTCAGTGACCGCATACACGAAGGTATCCCATTTTACCTGGTTTTTCCACGGGTGTAGGACATTAAGCTCCCTGGACAAAACCTGGACAGAAACCCCCGATTTAGCCTATTGCATTAACTCCCCAGGACAAAACCTCTCCCCTGTGCAAATAGCCTATTTCTGTACTTTTTGATAAAATGCATTTCAGCAATCCACCTTCTAATTAAATAGCAACAACTGCTTTTATCAATCCAACTTCTATTAATTTTAGATAACAAATATTTTCATCAATTCATTTACCATTTAGTCAAAAATTCGTTGCATCAGTCCAGCTGCTATTTAAGTAGCAACAATTGTCTTTATTCATCGAACTTCCAATTAAATAACAATTATTTTTCATCAATCCAGCTTCAATTTAAGCAAGAATATTTTCACCAATCCAGCTCCAATTTACGCCAGAACATTTTCGTGAATCCAGCTTCAATTTGAGCAAGAATATTCTCATCAATCCAGCTCCAATTTGAGCACGAATATTTTCATAAATCCAGTTTCCATTTCAGCAAGAACATTTTCATCACCTATACATTACCGCTGAAATAAATTCGAAATAAATTCGGGTGAATTAAAATTATAATACCTTTATCTCACTTTAATTTTTAAATATATGGAATTTTTTAAAATTTTAATTTTGAAACATTTATGGCATATAGTTTTACAAATCACAGCCTAATATAATTATTAATTATACATCCTGTGATACCACAAAGTAGGCTTAGATATCCCAACAAGTTTGGGGCCGTCCATAAAGTACGTCACGCTATTTTTGACCATTTTTGACCCCCTCCCCCCTGTCACAAACTGTCACAAATCTCGGACCCCCCCTAAAGTACGTCACACTTTCTAACAAAAAATTTAAAAACAACCATTTACCTAACCCTCTAAACCCTAGGATACTATCCCTAATCCCTCTGATAGTGACGTGTGTCCCTAAGCGCTTCGATAGTGACAGGAAATCAACTTTTATTCCGCCAGGCCGGGTTTTAGACACGCCTGGCCGGGCCGGATTTTAGGTACTAAGAAAAAAAAATATATAAAAGAATTAAAAAAATAAATGTGTGACATCACACATGGTTTGACCCCCCCCTCCCCCTGTCACAAACTGTCACACTTTCCTACACCCCCTCCCCCCCCTGGAGCGTGACGTACTTTATGGACGGCCCCTTTAGGTTATTGTTACTGACGGCTCGGTAGCAGATAAACAATATGGGCGCCACAGATACGGGCAGAATTAGAGCGGTCTCACCTACGGCGATCACAGCTGAAATTAGATACCAAGTATTATTGGTTTGAAACCTCCATTCAAGTGTCCAAACATTGTGTTACACATTATTTTTTAATTCAACAAAATATTGTTACTTATTTAACAGGAATAAGCATTCATATGCATGTTTACAATCCCAAAGCATTAAAAAAATAAGCTCTCCTGCATGTAGTTAATGCGGGTTAACGTAGCCTGCCAAAACAAGCCCAAACTTAGCCTACTTGTATGCATTGTAGAAATACTTTTAATCGATTTTGGTGTATTCTTTACCTTATTTAGGCTTATTAATATTTATGAAAATATACCTTCTCGTGGTCTTTGACCATTGATTAGTAAGCGGAATAATTGGGAGCTATCGATCACCGTAGGTGATACCACTCTATTCTGCCTCTATCTGTTGCAGCCATATTGTTGATCTGCTACCGAGCCGTCAGTAACATCTACCCCCCTTTATTATGAAGAACTGCAGACAGACTTTTTGCAAAATAATGCGCACAAATTAAACATTATAAGGCCATGACGGCGTTCATGTACTAAGAGGGGACGCAACATATACAGTCTATATTACCTTACATACAGTGTCTGCCAACGAATGCAATAAAATTAGAGCGCAGCGACCTATCCTATCGACGGCATCGCAACATGCAAAGCGCTCAGCAGAATGACTGCACTAACCCTAAAACTAAGCCTAACCGACCCTCACGACGCCTAACCTGAGCCCTAACCGACCCTCACGCGAAAAAATAACGTCCCCCGATTGTACATGAACGCCTAAATGACTAACAAATAAGGTGTAAGTATGTACTTTCTGCATCGTATTCATCCATTCATTTCAAGAATTTATATAGCGCCCGTCAAAAGACGTCCACGCTGAGGCGCTATGGGTGGATTGTAGCTATAGATGTATTGACATGACATTGTAGGCATCAGTGAAAAAGACATAGTGATATTATAGTAATTACTTAATACAGACAAAAAACCTACGAGAAATCGTTTTTCTCGATATATTCTGAGTCTCCCTGGACTGCGTGAGTTTTGGAAAAATAATTCCGACCGCAACTGATCGCAACCGGAAACAGCGCTCGTGAATACGCTGGTTCCCTGCGCTTGGCTTTCGAGGGGCGTTGGAGAAATTTTTTGAAAATAAGATGACCGGTTACAGCAAAGATTTCAATTTTAAAATCTTTAATATCTTCGCGAGCTTTACACCATCGAGCTATGTCCACAACAGAACGATCTTCCTCGGAGTTCCCCCAGGATTCCGCGCTTGTTTCGGTTCCTCTGCCATCGTTTTCAATCACCTAACATGTAGGCCCTATCATTTCGCCTCAAGCCGTCGCCCCTCGGACTTTCCATTCAAAACAGAAGTCTGATCACCTCTTCAAAAATTCATTCCCCAACACATCTGATCTGTCACTTTCCAATTCTCAGTTTAAAATAAAAACGACACTTCACCACTTCAATAAGCAGCTGCTATGCGCCTGTGAAAAATCCACAACGTTGAAATTTACTACCTCATCTGTTTTTAATTATTATTTTTTATTTAATTGGCAATTAATAAGTTAAACTTCATCGAGTAACATTAAGCGTTAAACTAAACTGAGTGCATGAGCATAAAATTATGATTTTTTTAGCGGAAGTGAACCTTTGACCTTTCTAAAAAGCTCCACGGTGACGTCATAATCGATCGATTGTCTGATGTACGTGGGGCTTCTTTCTGGATTGCGAGTTTGAGCTGAATGGTCGATTTAATCGAAATTTTGTCTCTGCTTTCTGCGATATTTTCAGGATGATCTGGTGGACGGTTGGAGATTGGCGACGGGTGACTGCGGCGGAGCTGGCGGACTTCCTGGAGTTCGACGACCTGGCGATCGACCTGGTGGACGACCTGGGGATCGCTGAGGACGTGCCGGACGGGATGGAGTTCGACGACGCGGTGGACCTGGTGGACGCGGTGGACGAGCTGGAGGTGGTGGAGGACGAGGCTGGCCTGCTGGAGATCGACCCGGACGTGGCTTCTGCAGCGGAGGAGGCGGTGGAGGAGGAGGAGATCCCGTTCGTGGACGATGGACTGGATCTGGACGACGACCAGCCGCCGTTTCTGCCCGTTGGTGATCCGTGGATCGACGCCGCCTGCTCCGGGTGTAGTGAGTTGACTCCTGATGTGTGTTTTTTTGTTCCGGAGGCCCAGTTGGTCGATGAAGGAATCCCTGCAGAGCTGGACGCCCCTGCAGTCGTGGGGGAACCCGATTGTGTAGATGAGCTGGTTGGTGATCCGTGGGTTGTTAGTGAGGAGGTTGATGGAGAGGATGGATCCTCTGAGGAGCGGAAGACTGTTGTTACGTGGGCCCCTATGGTGGAACTGGTTGCGATGGAGGAGAGGGAGGGGAAGAGACGAAGGCTCGATGGATTGATCCGGTTTTTCAGTAGGTGTTTTCCAAGGAACGGCCGGCGCAGACCAAGGATGTGGTGTGTGGACATGAGCGAGGAGCCGGTGAAGGACTAAAAGCCAGTCGATTCAGGCTGGAGGCGGCTGGCTTTGGTGAGATGGGCAAGGCGGAAAATGCTATGGACAGGAGTATGGCAGAGACCAAACGGTGAGGGCTGCAGATGGCTGTTTGGCCTGCAGGGTCATGTAATGTAATGTAACAACAACAATTTCTATGGCGCCTGTCATATCATCATGTAATTAAGACTTCATCACTTTCATCATTATCGTTCGTCATTTAATTAAGACTTCAGCATTAGTTTAGTACCGTTCATCATATCGTCATCTAATTAAGACTTCATTGTTACTGTTTCTCATAGTTAAGCAGTTCTTATTAGTTTTTTTAATTAAAGTATATTACTTTTAAAATATAATAACAATAAATAACTTGATAATATAATATAGATAAATCTAAACACACAACATGCCTCGGTTAGATGTCCACAGTCTGGTCGCCCCTGTTGCACAGGCTTAAAGGGCGCTATGTAAGCCCCGTAAATAGCAGGGTTGGGGAGGGGGGTTTGTGTTGTTTAATTGTATGTTCTTGATGTTGCTAAATTGATTGTTAGATGTGATTGCTTGTATTTTTCGTTTAATTGCATTGAATTAAAGTATTGTCTGTTATTAATTATCTGTACGTTAAATTTTAAATGTTTGAATGCTATTATCTTATTGGATTTATTAAATTGTCTGTATTTTTAACTTTATGTAATTGCATTGTGAAATTGCTGCTAATCGCTATTTTAAAATAATTGTTATTGTGATATTTGTAAAGTTTTAATCGTTTAACTCTGCGATTGTTAAATTGTTTTGCTATTGGTGATACTGTGATTTTGTATGGCATTTTAAAATTGTTAATGCACTTGTTAAAATTGTTTGTTGTAATTAATTTATGATGTTACAGATATGTTGATTGATTGATTGATTGATTGCAAATGCCTGTCTTGTTTTGCTTTATTTGTATTGGTATTGTAGTTATTAAATTTGCTTGCTAGTTGTTGTTAAATTATTTGGTTGTTAATTGCAGTTAGTAAATTTGGTTGCCAAATGCTGTTGTTAAATTGCTGTATTTGCTTTGTAAGAGAAGTCTTTGGACTTGTCTTAACAAGCAAATCCAGCAATTTGACCACTGTAATTACCAATTTAACAACTGTAGTTATCAGCTAGCCCATTGGGTAAATTGCTGAGTAAGAGAAGTCTATGGACTTTTCTTACTCTGAGTAAGATAAGTCTATGGACTTCTCTTACTCAGCACCTGGGGTGGTCCGGAGGTTGCTAAGTGATAAGAGCTGGTGTGGTTCAGTGGTTGCTAAGGGACAGGAGTTGGGGTGGTCCATTGGTTGCTAAGGGACAGGAGCTGGGAGGATCGAGTGGTTGCTAAGGGACAGGAGCTGAGGGTGGTGCAGTGGTTGCTAAGGGACAGGAACTATGGTGGTCCAGTGGTTGATGAGTTGTAAAAGTCACTCTTCTGTTGTTGTTGTTGTTGTTGTCTGGTTGTTGCTAAGTTACGGGTGTCTGTGCTGAGATTCTTTGTTAGCAGTGAAACAGCAACGATGAAGCAACAGCAGTGCAACGTTGTTTCGTTTCGATGGCTGACTGCTGGACAACGCACGTGCAGTCAAAGCGCACATGCAGTCAAAGCGCACGTGCAGTCAAAGCGCACGTGGGGTCAAAGCCCAGATACCAAATCAACAGGCCAACACCTTAGCAGGTATGCAAATTGCTTCTCTTGTTGAATATTATTTATTAACTTTTGATTAATCTTACCAGTAATTTATTTACATGTAGGCTATGTTTGAGTTGTTATACTGTGCATTCAAAACCAGTGTCTGATCTGAGACCAAACTATATAGCGTGCTTCTGATTAAACTGAATGTTAATTCTGTAATGGCTAGAAGCATGAGACAATGATGCCTATCAAGATTAATTGAGATGAGTTGCAAAAACTCATTTTTGAGTCTGGATGACATTAAGAACTGCAATCAATCGAGTCATGAAAGTGGCTTGTCCTGAAAAAATAGATAACTTTTAACACGCTGGATCAAATCAGATTTTCCATTACATTTGTAACTCACACACTGAAATGTGAGCCTGGGGTTTGGAATTCATTCAATTGATCTGCACTTTGAAATGCAGGCAACAATTGAATTATCTGAACATCTAATTTTGATTACCGATCTAATTTCTTGTTGTGGATGCTTGTCTGCAGATTTCAACTGCTAAGAACAATGGCCTGACAATCCAAAACCTAGAGACACAGCTTAAGTAAGGTAAGATGAGTTATTATTAATATTATTATTTATTATTATTATTATTATTATTAAATAAATTTGTAACGCATGCAAGGTCACACCAAAATGTGAATCTGAGCCTTTGAGGCACAAATGTTGAGTTAATAACTTTTGATCAATATCTTTTTATGGCTGATTTTGCTAGGGATCACACACGACATAACCTGGTAAATTTAGTGCATTCCTTAAATTTGGGAGAGTAGTGGGAGGCGATCCCGCATCTGCAGAGCACTCTTCATGCATGCAGGGTGTTTACCATTTCTTTAAACCCCCTCCTCAGTTCTATCCAGTTGGATTTACAAACACAGTTTCCAGTGTCCACTCGTCTCATACTGCTGGGCTTATTTATTCGACTGATGATGATGATGATGATGATGATGATGATGATGATGACGACGACGACGATGTGGCGGTGGAAAATCCTAATTTTTTAAATAAATAAAAGTTTCTTCTCTCTGTAGTTGATAATTAATTTTGGCCAAATCCTGTCTACAGATTCATTGATGTGAAGTGCTGAACCGGATCACATTGCAAAAGATAAGAAACATTTCTTCTTAAAAATTATTAATTTTTTGAAAATCAGTTTTCTTTTCATTTTTATCGGACAGCCTTGTTATTGACGTTATGCTTCTGTTGATGATAATGATAACAACGTCATGATGGTGGTGGTGGTGGTGGTAGAGGCTGAGGTGGTGGTGGGGAGTGGCGGTGATAGTTGTGCTAGTATTGGTATTGACGATGTTATTGTGATGTATTGGTGATGGCATTGGTGATGGTGGTGATGGTGGCAGTGCTGTGGTGGTGGTTGGGTGGTGGTGATCATGGTATTGGTGGTGGTGGTATTGTGGTGGTGGTAACTCATTATTTTGTAAGATAACTAAAATGTTTCCTCTTTCTGCAATTAGCAAATATTTAGCTAAAACTTGTTTGCAGATCGATTATCATGTAAACCTGATTAAAGTTTCACTACCATGTAAATCTGTTTGCAGATAATGACGAGCTGAGCAATGTTGACCAGAGACATGTTCACGTTGCAAAAGATACGTAACTGTTCTGAATTATTAAGTGTTTGATTGATAATCAGTTTTCTCTTATCAGTTTTCTTATAATTTTTTTAAAAGAACAACCTGGTTATTGATGCCTATGCTGTTATTGACAAAAATGATGATGATGACAATGATACTTTTTTTGTTGATGGTGATGATGATGTTGATGATGTTGATGATGATGACGATGATGATGATGATGATAAATCATAATTTCCTAATAAAATAAATAATAAGTAGCAAAATACTAAAAATAATAGCAAAATAATAAAGAGTAATGAAATTAATTAAAATTTTATTTGTTTTGTTTTCTCTAATTAATAAATAGCCAAAACTGTCTTTTAGGTTCACTTCCATGAAGAACTGAGACAAATTCATGTTGCAAAAGATAAGAAACTTTTCACTTTAAATTATTATATTTTTAAAGCTAGTTTTCTTATCAGTTTTTGCGACAGTTTGTTATTGATGCTTATGCTGTACAGTTGTTGACAATAATGATGATAATGGTACAACATTGTGGTCGTTGTTGTTGTTGATGATGATGATGACGATGATGATGATGATGATGATGATGACGACGACGATGACGTTGATGATGGGAAATTGTAATTTCCTAATATAATAAATTATTATAAAAACCTAAAAAACAATTTTATATAAAAATAAAGATGATAATGAGTAATAAAAATTTATTAAAAGTTTTTGTTTTATGTTTTCTGTAATTATTAATAAATGTCCAAAACTTGTCTTACAGGTCCACTCCCTTGAAGAGCTGAGACATATTCACGTTGCAAAAGATAAGAAACTTTTTACTTTAAATTATTAAGTTTCTAAAATCAGTTCTATTATCAGTTTTTTGGACAGTTTGTTATTGATGCTTATGCTGTTGTTGACAATAATGATGACAATGTCAATAACATTGTTATTGATGATGATGCTGCTGATGATGATGATAGGAAAATCTGAATTTCCTAATAAAATAAATTATACTAAAAAAGTAATAAAATAATAATAATAATAATAATTATAATAATAATATTGTAATATTGTTATAATATTATAATAATAATAATAAAATAAGTGCCATTCCAGATGTTTTTATTTTGTTCTTAATTAATATTTAAGTCCTTGAGGGATTCTAAATACCTCGGGCAAAAAAGTAATAGTAATAATAATAATAATAATAAAGTTATAAAGAGTACCGGTAATAAAAATTAATTAAACGTTTATTCTTTTTTGGTTTCTGTAATAATTATAGATTTCCAATACATGTCTTGCAGATCCACTTTCATGAAGAGATGAGACATAATATTCACGTTGCAAAAGATAAGAAACTTTTTACTTCGTAATCGTAAACTCGAAATTTCTGAAGCGCCACTTGAAAGTTAAGTGCGGGGAACCAGCGTATTCACGAGCGCTGCATTGAGTTAGAAGGGTTGTCCGTGAGAGTAGTCCTTGATGGTCCGGGTCGACTTTAAATTATTAAGTTTCTAAAATCAGTTTTCTTATCAGTTTTGTTGTGCAGCTTTTTATAACATATTCCCATGCTGTAGTTGACAATAATGATGACGATGACAACAACACTGTTGTTATTGATGCTGATTATGATGGGAAATCGTAATTTCCTAATAACATAAATAATAAAAAAGTTTATTCTTTTTTGCTTTCTGTAATAATTATAGATTTCCAAAACTTGTCTTGCAGATCCACTTTCATGAAGAGCTGAAACATGTTCACAGTGAAAAAGTTAAGGGACTTTTTACTTTAAATTATTAATTTCCTAACATCAGTTTTCTTATCAGTTTTCTTTCAGTTTTCTTGTGCAGCTTTTTATAACATATTCCCATGCTGTAGTTGACAATAATGATGACGATGACAACAACACTGTTGTTATTGATGCTGATTATGATGGAAAAATAATGGTAATTTCCTAATAACATAAATAATAAAAAAGTAATAATAAAATAATAATAATGATAGCAATTGGGCCTATAATAGTAAAGTAATAGAGTTGCAAAAATTAAAAGTTTATTCTTTATGTTTGCTGTAATTAATAAATGGCCAAAAACTTGTCTTACAGGTAGAATTCCGTGACGCGCTGAAACATATTACAACCTTGCAAAAGATAAGCAACTTTTACTTTCAATGTTTATATTTTTTGAAAATCGGTTGTCTTATCAGTTTTTCAGACAGTTGGTTATTGATTCTTATGTCATTGTTGACAATAATGATGACTATGACAAAAACATTGTTTTTGATGATGATAATGATGATGATGGTGGTGGTGGTGTGGAGTTTGATGTGGTGGTGGAGGTTGAGGTGGTGTGGGTGGAGGGTGGCAGTGATAGTTGTGCTGGTATTGGTATTGATGATGTTATTGTGATGGTATTGGTGATGGTGGCATTGGTGGTGGTTGGGTGGTGATGGTATTGGTGGTGTTGGGATGGTGGTGGTGATCATGGTATTGGTGGTGGTGGTATTGGTGGTGGTGGTGCTGGTTGTGGTGGTGGTAACTCATAATTTTGTAAGATAATTAAATGTTTCCTCTTTCTGCAATTAACAAATATTTAGCTAAAACTTGTTTGCAGATCGATTATTGAATTGTATTGCATATTAGCATTTATAAAGCGCCTCTTACAGACTAGCAATTCAGAGGCAATCTCAGCGTGACAGGCTCGAGGAAATAAAAAAGACTTCAAATAACGAAGAGTTGAAGATGACACCCCCAATAAGATCTTACTACGGATAGTGGGAGGGAGGTCATTCCACATAGAAGGGCCTACAATGGCAAAGGCACGGTGTTGGGCCATGGCAGTCCTTGCTCTTGGAACCAAGAGATCAAGTTGATCAGCCGACCGGAGAGGGCGAGAAGAGACTGCAGAGAGGGGTTTATGCATCAAGTCACAAAGGTATTTAGGAGCTTGTCCAGTTTGAGTTTTTGAAACTAAGAGCAGTGCCTTGAATTAGATTCAAGAAGCAACAGGAAGCCAGTGAAGGACATCAGTCATGTAGGTAGAAATATGAGAGTAGCGAGGTAGACGAGCAATGAGTCTGGCTGCCGAGTTCATAACTGATAGAAGGGAGGATAAGCGAACTTTGGGAAGCCCAGCAAATAGTGAGTTGCAGTAGTCAATTCGACAGCAAATAAAAGCATGAACAATGGTTTTAAATACAGAAGAGGAAACAGATCTTCTGATGGCTCTCAGACGCCTCAGGTGATAATAACACGAGTGTGTCAACTGTGAGAGGTGATCAGAGAACGAAAGAGTGCTATCAAGAGTTACGCCCAAACCATGAAAATGTAAAGTCAGGGTACATTGAGGACAAGAGTGGGAGGTCAAGTTTAAGGAGCTGTTGTTTAGTATCAAACCAGATCAGTTGCATCTTAGTGGGATTAAGACAAAGT
The DNA here is from genome assembly GCA_949752735.1 of Lumbricus terrestris. Taxonomy (NCBI): domain Eukaryota; kingdom Metazoa; phylum Annelida; class Clitellata; order Crassiclitellata; family Lumbricidae; genus Lumbricus; species Lumbricus terrestris. The sequence continues at coordinate 2,788,387 of OX457052.1, forward strand.
CGGTTGGCCGACATCCAAAAGTGGAGATCATGTGACAAAGAGTCATTCAGTTCCACAAGAGCAACCTGATCAGCAGGAGGACCATGTACAAAGGTCTAAACATTGTCAGAATACAGGTGGCCAGTGGCCAAGTGTTTAGCAAATAAAGAAGGAATGTCAGCAGTATAAAGTAGATATAAGATTGGGCCAAGGACTGAGCCCTGTGGGACTCCAAGGAATTACCAAGGATGACCATCTAAGAACGATCTGAAAGGTAAGATTTGAACCAGTTAAGAGGGGTCCAGAGAGGCCACAAGAAAGATGAAGATGCTGTAAGCATGATCTCATGGTCAACCATATAAAAGACGGAGGAAATATCAAAGAGCGCCAGGAGTGTGAGTTATCGATGGCCGAGTAGATATCAGAGAGGAGAGATAACAGGGCAGTTTCTGTGGAGTGATAATGAAAAGAGGTTTACATGATAAAACACTTAATAATTCAAGTAGAAAAGTTACGTATCTTTTGCAACGTGAACACTGAACATGTCTCTGGTCAACATTGTTCAGCTCGTCATTATCTGCAAACAGATTTACATGGTAGTGAAACCTGTTTACAAATCCATTATCATGTAAACCTATTTACAGATCCATTATCAGGTAAACCTATTTATAGATCCATGATCATGTAAACCTGTTTACAGATCCATTATCATGTAAACCTGTTTACGGATCCATTTATATCATGTAAACCTATTTATAGATCCATTATCAGGTAAACCTGTTTACAGATCCATTATCATGTAAACCTATTTACAGATCCATTATCATGTAAACCTATTTATAGATAAATTATCATGTAAACCTGTTTACAGATCTATTTTCATGTAAACCTATTTACAGATCCATTATCATGTAAACCTATTTACAGATCCATTATCAGGTAAACCTATTTACAGATCCATGATCATGTAAACCTGTTTACAGATCCATTATTATGTAAACCTGTTTAAGTGGTTATCGATCCATTATCATGTAAACCTATTTATAGATCCATTATCATGTAAACCTATTTATAGATCCATTATCAAGTAAACCTATTTACAGATCCATTATCAGGTAAACCTGTTTACAGATCCATGATCATGTAAACCTGTTTACAGATCCATTATCATGTAAACCTCTTTAGATCTATTATCATGGAAACAAATTTACAGATCTATTATCATGTAAACTTATTTGCAGATTCATTATCAAGTAGACATATTTACAGATCTATTATCATGTAAACCTATTTATAGATCCATTATCATGTAAACTTGTTTGCAGATTCATTATCAAGTAGACCTATTTATAGATCCATTATCATGTAAACTTGTTTGCAGATTCATTATCAAGTAGACCTATTTATAGATCCATTATCATGTAAACATATTCATGGATCTATTATCATGTAAATGTGTTCACAAATCCGTTACCATGTAAACCTGGTTACAGTTTCACTACCATGTAAACCTGTTTGCAGATAATGACGAGCTGAGCAATGTTGACCAGAGACATGTTCACGTTGCAAAAGATACGTAACTTTTCTACTTGAATTATTAAGTGTTTGATTGATAATCAATTTTCTCTTGTCAGTTTTCTTATAATTTTTTTTAAAGAACAACCTGGTTATTGATGCTTATGCTAACAATATTGACAATAATTATGACAATGATACTATTGTTGTTGATGGTGATGATGATGTTGATGATGATGACGACGATGATGATGGTAAATCATAAATTCCTAATAAAATAAATAATAATAATGAAGTAATTAAATACTAAAAATATTAGCAAAATAATAAAGAGTAGTAAAATTACTTAAAAGTTTATTCATTATGTTTTCTGTAATTAATAAATGGCCAAAACTGTCTTTTAGGTTCACTTCCATGAAGAGCTGAGACATATTCATGTTGCAAAAGATAAGAAACTTTTTACTTTAAATTATTATGTTTTTAAAGTTAGTTTTCTTATCAGTTTTTTTCAACAGTTTGTTATTGATGCTTATGCTGCTGTTGACAATAATGATGACAACGGTACAGCATCGTGGTTGTTGATGATGATGGTGGTGGTGATGATGATGGTGGTGGTGATGATGATGGTGATGATAATGATGGTGATGATGATGGTGGTGCTGATGATGATGGGAAATCGTAATCTCCTAATATAATAAATTATTATAAAAAGTAATAAAACAATTTTATATTAATATAAAGTGATAATGAGTTAAAAAAATTTATTAAAAGTTTTTATTTTATGTTTTCTGTAATTAATAAATGTCCAAAACTTGTCTTACAAGTCCACTTCCTTGAAGAGCTGAGGCACATTCACGTTGCAAAAGATAAGAAACTTTTCACTTTAAATTATTAAGTTTATAAAATCAGTACTATTATTAGTTTTTTGGACAGTTTGTTATATGCTGCTTATATGTTGCTTATGCTGTTGTTGATAATAATGATGACAATGTCAATGTCAACATTGTTATTGATGATGATGCTGATGATGATTGGAAAATCTGAATTTCCTAATAAAATAAATAATAATAAAAAAGTAATAAAATAATAATAGTAATGATAATTGTAATAATTATTATAATAATAGTAATAATAATAATAATAGTAATAATAATAGATATAATAGACCTAATAATAATGATAATAATAAAGTTGTAATGAGTACGGTAATAAAAATTAATTGCAAGTTTATTCTTTTTTGCTTTCTGTAATAATTATAGATTTCCAAAACTTGTCTTGCAGAACCACTTCCATGAAGAGCTGAAACATGTTGACGTTGAAAAAGATAAGGGACTTTTACTTTAAATTATTAATTTACTAAAATCAGTTGTCATATCAGTTTTCTTTCAGTTTTCTTGTGAAGTTTTTTATCACTTATTCGGTTATTCCCATGCTGTAGTTGGCAATAATGATGACGATGACAATAACAGTGTTGTTATTGATGCTAATTATGATGGGGAAATCGTAATTTCCTAATAAAATAAGTAATAAAAAAGTAATTAAAAAAGTAATACTAAAATAATAATAATGATAACAATTAGGCCTATAATAGTTAAGTAATAGAGTTGTAAAAATTAAAAGTGTATTCTGTATGCTTTCTGTAATTAATAAATGGCCAAAAACTTGTCTTACAGGTACACTTCCATGAAGAGCTGTCACATGTTCACGTTGAAAAAGATAAGAAATTTTTTACTTTAAATTATTAAGTTTTTGAAAATCTGTTTTCTTATAAGTTTTTCAGAAAGTTTGTTATTGATTCATATGTCATTGTTGACAGTAATGATGACAATGACAAAAACATTGTTTTTGATGATAATGATGATGATGATGATCATAATGATAATGTTGATGACGACGACGATGATGGTTTTGGTGGTGGTGTCTGTGGTGATGATGATGGTGAGAAATCATTATTTGGAATTTAATTAAATGTTTCCTCTTTCTGTAAATAATTAAATCGCCAAAACCTGTCTTACAGGTCCTCCTCCATGATGAGTTGAGCAATGCTGGCCAGAGACAAGACTTTCATGTTGCAAAAGATAAGAAACTTTATTTTAAATTATTGTTAAAAATTTAATCAGTTTTCTTATCAGTTTTCTTATCAGTTTCTTATCACTTTCTTGTGCAGCTTCTTTCTGTTGATGCCTATGCTGTTTTTGACAATAGTGATGACAATGACAACAGCACTTATTGTTGATAATGCTGCTGATGATGGAAAATTACGATTTTCTACTAAAATAAATTGGGATAAACAAGGTAATAGAAAATAAAGTAATAAAGAATAATACAAATTAATTAAAAATTTATTCTTTATGCTTTCTGTAATTAATAAATGGCCAAAATCTGTCTTACAGGTCACTTCCATGAAGAGCTGAGACATAATGACGTTGCAAAAGATAAGAAACTTACTTTCAATTATTAAGGTTTTGAAAATGACTTTCCTTATCAGTTTTTGGAGTTTGTTGTTCATGCTTTTGCTGATGTTGACAATGATGACAATGGCAACAATGTTGTTGTTGTTGACGATGATTGTGCTGATGATGATGGGAAATCGTAATTTCCTACTACAATAAATAATAATAATAAAAATTAAATGTAAATAATAATAATAAAGTTATATATAGTAATACAAATTAATTAAATGTTTATTCTTTACGATTCTCTAAATAATAAATGGCTAAAACATGTTTACAGATCCTTATCACGGAGAGCTCCATCAATACTGGCCGGAGGATATTTCACGTTGCAAAAGATAAGAAACTTCTCTACTTAAATTATTAAATTCTTGGTCAATCAGTTTCTATCAGTTTTCTTATCAGTTTGTTACTGATGCTGTTGTTGAGATGATGATGACTGTGACTGCAGTGTTGATGATGATGATGAATATGATGATGATGATGATGATGATGGCGGTGGTGGTGGTGGGGGTGTGATGATGATTATGTTGATCATGATGATTATTGTGATGATTATGATAGTGATGATGAAGGTGATGATGATAATTTTGAGAAATTTGGTTAAGATGACAGCTTGAAGTTTTACCATTACAGTGTGGAAAAGTAAAAACTTTTAAGCAATGGGAAGGACACTTTTGAAGTCTTACATTACACGACTATCAGCGTTGAAAAATGAGCTGTTTCGTTGACTTAAAATGCTACCATTACATTGTGGAAATTAAAAAATTTAAACAATGGGGATGGGATATTTACTGAAGAACTTAACTTATTTTTACCTTTTGCAGTTAATAAATTTGATTGCAGATCTATTATCATGAAGAGCTGAGCAATGTTGGCCAGGAGCAATTTCACGTTGCAAAAGATAAGAGAATTTTCTACTTAAATTATTAAATTTTCAAAATCAGCCTAAGTGACTTAACTTACCTATATGCACATACCTTATCTTGACTTACCTTGCACATACCTAGCTAACCTAACCTTCAGAGTGATAACTGTTATTGTTAATTACTGTTTGACTTGCCTTGACCTATCAGTGATGACTTATATGTGTCGAACTTGACAAAGTGACTATTAATTTAAACTGTATACTGGAATTAAAAAGTGAATGTGATCAATGTGGAAGAGAAGCATAACAAGCACAGAGAAAAGACTTAGATACATATTTTGCCCTGTTTTTATGTATAATCATTTCTACCAGTCGTTTACGAGTGAAATTTAGTAAACTGTAACACAGATACGTCAGTCTTAGACCTTTACTTTTTGTAGGCAATGAAGCCGAGACCTGGTGAGCTACGAGCACAGTTCTATTACACATTGGTTTTCTTGATGAATGCCGGAAGAAACGAGACTCCTACAACCAGAGTTTCAGGGAAGTCTGGAAAATCACCTCATTAAGCCTTCTTTAAAATGCTTACCTAATAGATATAAAGGTATTTAATGCCTTTGAGATTAAATTCTGTTTTTCTAACTATATTCTTTCTTATCTAGAACTACCTTTCCTTGCATTGCTAGTTAGTTAGTTAGTTTGACGAGGTTGTGTCATAACGGAGGTGTTCTCCTTTATTATACCTATTCTTGAACTACCTGACCTATGGTGTATAGACCAACCTGTCTATGTGCCTTAGGGTGCCCTTACCTAGATGTGCTTCAGAAGTGGGTAAAGGGTATATTCTATATCAGTCACGCCTCCTCATTAAAAAGTCATGAGCCCCGCCCACCATGAGTCCCACCCAACAAGGATCATTAGTGTTAATTACTTCCTTATTCCTTAATGACCTCATTATTTGTTTGTTGCTGTGGTTCAGGAAAAAATTAATAAATAAATAAATAAAAACTTATCGGGCTACCTCTCGATCATTAGTGAGATTCTTATTTGCTATTAATTAAATTCTTATCGAGTCAGCATGTAATTAACCTGTGCAGCTGTCCATCCCCTTAAGTCATGGAATCCACCATGTAGGGACCAAGGGCAAGTCCTTCACTCGCTATTGCTCAGCGCTTTGGCATGAAACTCCGATTAAGTGTCAGTGCTGTAGTCGGGAGCGCTTCTGAGCAGTAAACTTGAAGGGGCGCTATAAAAAGTGCACACGCAAACACACAATACAACAGTAATCAAGTTTTAAATAAATATATGCCTTGTACTGTAACATGCAGGTTTAAGCTTCCTAGCACTGAGAAGCATGGGCGGAAACTTGGGGGTGGGGGAAGGGAAAGACACGAGATTTTTTGACGGACGAATGGCTGAGTGTCGCCGAAAAATGTCCATCTTTTGCTGGCCAAATTTTCAGATGACCTTTTTTTTAGTCATCCGGCGAAATCTTGACGAAATTTTCTATTTTCACCGCCAAAAAGTTGATGACTTTTTTTAGTCAACGATTGGGGGGGGACAAATGCATGGGCCGTCCCCCAACACCTCCATTGGGGGACAGTGGCGGCGCTAGGGGGGCTGGGGGGGGCTAAACCCCCCTAAAAAAATGGCCATTTTAATTATTTTACATACAAAATCCACGATTTTTGATCGATGACTAAAAAAAAAAAAAAAAAGGTCGTCAGAAATTTTGGCGGCGAAAATGGAAAATTTTCATGAGATTTTGGTCGATGACTAAAAAAAAAAAAAAAGGTCGTCAGAAATTTTGGCGGCGAAAATGGAAAATTTTCAAAAAAAAAAAAAGGTCGTCAGAAATTTTGGCGGCGAAAATGGAAAATTTTTCCGCGGGCTTCAGCCCCTCCGAAACTGAAATCCTGGCGCCGCCACTGTTGGGGGACCATCCCCTCTGGGTCTCCGCCCATGCTGAGAACTCGGTAGTCCTACTCACCACTTCCACTCCCTGCGTTTGGCTGCACAGTCTGCTCCAAGTCCATTTTATTCTTCCACCATACAAAACCATGTCTTCTCAGGCACTTTGCAACATTCTATTTGAACCGTGTTTTAGTAGCAATCGGGAAGTCTCTTTTAATCAGTAATAAAAATACGAAATTGTGTTTCGTCAGAAGTTTACCAAATATGGCTCAGATTTGGCATAGCCTTTCTTTTGACAAGAAATAATGGAGAATAATGAATTTAAATTCTTGTGTAGGATTTTGTCTAGACCTGTGTATTAACGGAACATATTGTGTTTGTGTGTGAATGGTGCTAACTCTAGATTTTTATATGTTTTGCCTATTTGCAGACTGCCTACATGTGAACAAGAAGGCAACAAGAACAATGCTATGTACACGTTGTACAGTGTACAACTGAACATACCTTATAGCAAATTGATGAACAATTGTTTCAATTGTCGTTCTGTCTCCATGCATGTGACAAGTTCTGTGCTTAAAGGAAATCGTTCTTAAATACTTATGCGGATCATAACTCGTTTTAATTGTAAACTCTGTGAACAGATTAAATTTGCATTAATTATGGATACCAACAAAGAACGTTTACATAATTAGAATTAAATCTGTTCTACATGTTTGCATTTAATTTAAATCTTCCAACAGATCCTGGTTTCTTCTTGTTGGGCAAATGAATAAATGGAATAGGTCTGGAGTAGCATGAGAAAGCAGTTTCAGAAGCACGAGTCTGTCAAAGTTAGACGTATGCAGTATGCACACGTGCTACATTTCTTCACCCTTCATGACCTCTGCACTATAATTGTGTTGGCCCAGGTGCGTCAGCTCATTTGAGATTGCTTCAACCAACTGTGTCATTTAAAAAACTCATCGGCAGATTCTCCAGCGTCGACTACTGCAACAGCCTGCTAGTGTGTCAGCCACAGCTGATACAGTCGGTACTTAACTGTGTCACGTATTAACCATGGCCAGACAACACACGATTCACAGCGCAACGTTCACTGGTTTCATATTCATTAGCCAATCACCTAAAAACCGTCCCTGAATGACCTCATCCCCGACATCATCATCGCAGTAGGAATCAAATTATGAATTCTCCCCAAAAGACATGTCAGTGCATAGTTTGCACTTTATTTTCACTATTAATATTCCGAACTGAAAAAACCATAAAAGTATCTTTGGTCACTTGATACATCTACATTGTAAATGCACGCCTCTTTCGCAGCTATTCTTTAATTGCCGACTTATTATGCAAAGGCATGACGTAAATTTTATCCGTTCACTGATTCCACTTCGCCATTTGCATTTACAATTTAAAACGACTTGTAACAATATAATTAGCATTTAATCATATGATGACAGAACATACCTACAATCAGAAATTGTTCTAAAATTAGCACACAACGTCCTCATCACAAAAATTAAATATCAGAATAATATAATCACGATGAACAAAGAAGATGCGGTCCACAGCTACAGAACACGATGATGATGATGAAGACGATGATGACGACGACACGAAATGGAAATTAGAATCCAAGCGATATAAACGGAAACGACGTTCAGACGCACAGACAGATTATTCATTGCTTCATCAGACGGACGAGAACGACGCACAAGGAACGCACAACTTCACAGCAGCAACCATCGTCCACTTCTCTATAACTCGATTCGCGGTCGATAATGCAGTTGCAACGGAATATCCTGGAAGCAAAATCAGAGCAACATGTTAAATGCTTTTCAAAGACAAATCTTCAAAGTTACAGAAACTAGCAAGACATATAGAGAAACGTTAAATTCGATTATCCATGCATGATATCGAGATGAATTCAACATCTCACAAGAGCAATAGGCATAGGGCGAAGTTGACCTATAACACAACGTTTTATTGTTTCTTTTACATAAGAATATAACAAGGGCGGATACAGAAATTTTCGAGGGAGGGCAAAAAATTTCGGTCTTGCTGGGGCAGAGGAAAAATGTTGTCTTCTTCGTCGCCGAAAAAACTGATGACTTTTTTTAGTCATTTGTCCAATTTCCAGGGAAAGATACCATCTCAGCCGCCAAAATAGTTGATGACCTTTATTAGTCGTCAGTCATCATAGTCGGGAGTAATGCTATCCTCCTGCTTTTCTCTCCCACCTGCATTTATCTATTGGCTTGTTCAAACCAAATGGGGGCCATGCCTCATGCAATTTTTAAATGAGGGGCCATGGCTGGATTGGCCCCGCTGGATCCACCCCTGGAATAAAACGTGGTACATAAATGCAGACAGATAAAGACACACTGAGAGAGAAAGACATAGACAGACACAAAGAAAGAGTGAGATGCAATTGCTGCAGATGGACAAACCTTATTCCTCCATCGTGTCATAGTGATGAACTTGAGTGTATGATCTTTGCCGAGAAGTTCTTCGTTGCATAGGATCTCAACCTGTCATTTGTCAACACAACAACAAAAAATCAATTCAAACCGCACAGAAACATTGGCCCAGTAGAACTTGATGATTTCAAATAGACAGAAGCAATGTGTAGTATAAGATAGAGTGCAGAGGAGAGGGTTTAGAGCAGTGCTGTCCAGTCAAATGAGCAGTATGGTGTGATTGACGCCCTGCATGGCTGCCAAACAGTTCAATTCGACACCTGTAACAACTTGCATACTGCACTCATGTAATCATACTGCACTCATGTCAGTGTGAAATAAAAACAAAATTGAAAAGCTAAGAAAGCGAACAGCAGTGCAAATACTATTTAAGCAACAACGCATTGCACTTTGTCAACAAGCAGGAACAGCTTTATTGAAGCAGTGCATGAAAACTGAAGATGCTGAGGTGCTTTCTAAACAGAGACTAACTAGCTACCTCTCTAAAGAACCTCACCTTGGATACTTTTTAAATGATAACAAACAACTATTTATAGCATTAAAACTGTTGTTTGGATAAGCATTGGTGCACTGCTTACATCCTTGAAGCGACTCATGTCTCGGTAGAGTTTAAGAGCGACGAATTTCTTGAGATGAGTGATTGTCGTTTGAACTGAGCACCTGAAACAACACAACACGCAATTTACAACAACACATCTGAGACAACACAACACGCAATTTACAACAACACATCTGAGACAACACAACACGCAATTTACAACAACACATCTGAGACAACACAACACGCAATTTACAACAACACATCTGAGACAACAAAATACGCAATTTACAACAACACATCTGAAAACAATGCAACAAATCCACAATTTGTGAAATTGGATCCAATTTTCTCACTTATTGTTTGATAACAATTACAAAGTGACTGACCACCTGTCAATGTGACAACCCAAAAGAAAGTGTCTTACAACACCAAAAAATGGGACTGAAAATCTGTGACTATCACATAGATCAATGTCTGAATATGTAAAGAACACTGCTCACTCAAACATGACCTCTCTGTTGAATTTACCGACTATACTTTCTCCACCTCAGTCCGTGACCTTGGTGTTGTGCTAGACCAGGAACTTACTTTTGTACCTCACATTAATCGTCTCAGTCGCTCCTGTTTCTATCTGCTGCGCCAGCTTTGCACTGTCGCTCGCTCTCTCTCAACTGGTGCTGCAACTACGCTTGTACATTCCTTTGTCACGGCTTGTCTTGACTATTGCCTATCCCTTTATGCTGGTTTACCATCTGGTCGATTATCTTCTCTTGACCGTATTCTGCGCGCTGCAGCACGCCTCATTGGTCATCTGCCCAAATTTGGTCATGTTACAAATTACATGCTGGAGGTTCTGCATTGGCTCCCTGTCCATCAGTGTATCCAATACAGAATCTCTTCCTTGATATGGCGATGCCAGCTAGGTCTTGCTCCGACTTACCTACTTGATCTTTGTCGGCCTGTGTCAAGTACTCGCTCGGCTGATCGGGAGTGCTCTTTGTCCCGTTTGCTTGTACCTCCGTCATACAAAGCTGTGCTTTTTCTGTGGTTGGCCCGGTTGTATGAAATGGCCCCCAACTTGAGCTGCACCTGTTCCCTAGATCACTCCCTGAGACATTCTATAAACACTTAAAAACTGTTCTGTTTGGCCGTGCTGGACTCGGGAGCGCCTCTGATTAGTTTCCCTGAAGAGGCGCTATATAAATACTTGAATGAATGAATTGCTTCAACTGTCCAAGACTTTTACTAGTATGAGTGGCAAAGCTCATCCATTTAGCCATCTGTTCTTCAGCTATCTCTTCACTGACCTGAGCTGACCATCCCATACCTTATATATCTTCTCTTGAGTGACCTGAGCTGACCATCCCATACCTTATATATCCTCTCTTGAGTGACCTGAGCTGACCATCCCATACCTTATATATCCTCTCTTGAAGGACCTGAGCTGACCATCCCATACCTTATATATCTTCTCTTGAAGGACCTGAGCTGACCATCCCATACCTTATATATCTTCTCTTGAGTGACCTGAGCTGACCATCCCATACCTTATATATCTTCTCTTGAGTGACCTGAGCTGACCATCCCATACCTTATATATCCTCTCTTGAGTGACCTGAGCTGACCATCCCATACCTTATATATCCTCTCTTGAAGGACCTGAGCTGACCATCCCATACCTTATATATCTTCTCTTGAGTGACCTGAGCTGACCATCCCATACCTTATATATCTTCTCTTGAGTGACCTGAGCTGACCATCCCATACCTTATATATCTTCTCTTGAGTGACTTGAGCTGACCATCCCATACCTTATGTATCTTCTCTTGAGTGACCTGAGCTGACCATCCCATACCTTATGTATCTTCTCTTGAGTGACCTGAGCTGACCATCCCATACCTTATATATCTTCTCTTGAGTGACCTGAGCTGACCATCCCATACCTTATATATCCTCTCTTGAAGGACCTGAGCTGACCATCCCATACCTTATATATCCTCTCTTGAAGGACCTGAGCTGACCATCCCATACCTTATATATCTTCTCTTGAGTGACCTGAGCTGACCATCCCATACCTTATATATCCTCTCTTGAAGGACCTGAGCTGACCATCCCATACCTTATATATCCTCTCTTGAAGGACCTGAGCTGACCATCCCATACCTTATATATCTTCTCTTGAGTGACCTGAGCTGACCATCCCATACCTTATATATCTTCTCTTGAGTGACCTGAGCTGACCATCCCATACCTTATATATCCTCTCTTGAAGGACCTGAGCTGACCATCCCATACCTTATATATCTTCTCTTGAGTGACCTGAGCTGACCATCCCATACCTTATATATCCTCTCTTGAAGGACCTGAGCTGACCATCCCATACCTTATATATCCTCTCTTGAAGGACCTGAGCTGACCATCCCATACCTTATATATCTTCTCTTGAGTGACCTGAGCTGACCATCCCATACCTTATATATCCTCTCTTGAGTGACCTGAGCTGACCATCCCATACCTTATATATCTTCTCTTGAGTGACCTGAGCTGACCATCCCATACCTTATATATCCTCTCTTGAAGGACCTGAGCTGACCATCCCATACCTTATATATCCTCTCTTGAAGGACCTGAGCTGACCATCCCATACCTTATATATCTTCTCTTGAGTGACCTGAGCTGACCATCCCATACCTTATATATCCTCTCTTGAAGGACCTGAGCTGACCATCCCATACCTTATATATCTTCTCTTGAGTGACCTGAGCTGACCATCCCATACCTTATATATCTTCTCTTGAGTGACCTGAGCTGACCATCCTGCGACACTTCAAGGCAGACGCTGACTTGTTCGTCCGACCGATGATAGTCCTGGTCCGTCTTCTCATCGGAGTTGGGCGAACCATGGTGATGATTCGATGACTCGTTCTCCTTCTCTTCCGTTGCTAGAAACAACAAAACAACACTGGTCAACATTGTTCACACGCGTGGCCACAGACAAACAAGCTAAGATTAAATTGTAATTCGTATCTTTGCACAATGCACATACTTCTGTCATCCTCACACCCACTGCTCTTCCTCCCACTTTCCATATTTTCTCCCCTTCCTCTTCCTTTCCAGTCTTTCTTCTCTTCCTCCCACTATCCCATCTTTCTCCATCCAGCATCCTCTCCTCTTCCATCTTCTCTCCATCTTCATTCATGCTTTTTCTTCTGGGATGAAGTGAGCAATGTGTGGTTGTAAAACTTCAGTTCCACTGAAACTCAGAACAAAGAGCAGCTAGTTGGAAAAGACGAAGGAACGTATGATCATACTGGAGGTAGACTTTGGATAAGGCTCTCCTCGTTTCTGGTAGAATTCTTCTTCTTGTTTCTTCTCATCTATGAACAAAAGCAACTTTTATTCTATACTCCATTCTAATAATTACTTAATCTCATTCTCAACTACAGGACTGTAGCATAAGTACAACACAATCATCAAAGGTCAAACAATAGTTACTTAATTCTGAAGACAATACAAGATTCAAGAAGAAAAATTGGCGTCTTTAAGGATAATATTTTGTGTCCAAGCAGAAAATGTGTTGTCTCAAAAAAGAGAAAATATGGCGCATCCAAGGAAAATATGTGGTGTCCAAGAAGAAGAAAAACATGGTGTCTCCAAGAACAGTATATCGTGTATTCAAAAAGAAATTGTGGTGCATAAAACATTATATCCATCTCTTATTATTTCTTTTATACATAAATGACCCAACTAACTCATCCTCGTTATTAGAATTCATAGTCTATGCAGACGACTCTAGCGTCTTCATATCACACACCAATTATGATGAATTACTCAGGCTACTGAATGAAGAATTAAAAAATATATCTCAGTGGTTTAAAGCTAATAACTTATCCCTAAACCTTAATAAAACCAATTATATTTTATTCTCCTGCCATAGAAAGATAATTCCGCATGTACAAAGAAATGTGATTAGTGATGGTAAGGAGATTTCTAAGGTAACTTCGGTCAAATTTCTAGGTGTTTATGTGGATCAGCATCTTACATGGAGTAATCACATCAATAAGATATCTCATAAAATAGCTAAAAATATTGGAATTATTAAGAGAATTTCTTACCTGCTCTCACCTAATAATAATAATAATAATAATCTTTTCTTTAATTGAGCGCCTGCAAGACGCACTGCGCTTTACATTTACAAGTTATGCAGAAATCTTAATTAAACTTAACTACTAACTGAACAGACAGCTTTGCAATTACAACGGCGCTAATAGCAGCCTACAAAGCATATCCACCCAACGGGGGCTCGAACCTGCTACCTCTCGCACTCTTGGCCAGCGTGTTAACCATTACTCTATTGACATTATACTACTCCATGGTTCAGCCGTATTTGAGTTATTGTAATATGATCTGGGCATCCAACTACAACTCTAGACTTTATATGCTAACAATTCTCCAGAAAAAATTGTTCAAATTATAACTGGCTCTCCCCGTACTGCTCATACTAATCAGCTTTTTATTGATCTGGAGATTCTAAAACTTAATCAGATTACAATTTATCAATCATGTGAATTTATGTACAAATCGCTGCATAATATCCTGTCAAATGAATTCACTGTTTAAGTCAAGCTTAGACTTTCATTTATATGAAAAAAGTTCTCTTTCCTTAAGAACTGAATTTGCTAGAACTCCCGCAAATTCTCTATAAAGTGCAGGGAAGTTTCTAAACATAACATGTGGTGTCCACAGAGAAAATATGGCATCTTCAGTGAGAACAAGGACAGGATGTATAACGAATAGGTTACACGACAAAATGTCATAACAATCAAATGTAACCTGACAAAATGTTACATGGGCAAAATGCCACGAGTATATGAGAGTAAATAAGCATGAGTTAATATTGACAACTCATTGTTTCCTACTTCATTATTTTCCATTCCTGGGACTGTATCCAAGAACAAAATATGGTACGCATGGAGAAAATGGAGTTGTCAATCATACAGAACACTTTATCACTGTGGGTAACCTAGAAAATCTGTTCACTTGACGATGTTTTCCACACTGCAGCTCAATTGCGTGTGAAACATCTAATAATTAAATATTCAGCCAAACATGGATGGCATCTAAACGCATGTTATCATCATGTCTAACAGACTTTCGAAACTTAGGTATAATTGTATATAAATAATCCATATTTCTGTCTACACATTGAAAGACACGAAGACAGAGATATGTTTGACCTACTTTCATGTAGAAATGGAACGAGTTTGTAGACGATATCTTGCATTGTACGATCATGACTACAAGTACATACACATTACACAGCCATATCTATAGCATATTTGATGACTGCAAGTACATACACAGCTATCTAAAGCCATCCAAAGCATTTTTCATGACTACAAGTACATACACAGCCATCTAAAGCATATTTCATGACTAGAAGTACATACACAGCTATCTAAAGCATTTCTCCATTTATTACCCACATTCAATGGCATTACTCGTCGTCAGATCTAACTCAAGAACCACGGTCTAATGAGATTGCATAAACATCTAATCTAAACTGGAGGCCGCATTGTGTTGCATAAACATTGCTCACTAGATAGGTCTTAGAAGCAAAACTGTTTTCTCAAAAACAATCCAGATAAACATCACGAGGTGCCAGAGAGTGATCTTCAGAGACCATAGGCTTCAGCTAACAAGTTACAGAGTGGAATTAAATATGGAAGCCAGGCGTCACAGATCAAAATTGGAATTCACATGAGCTGATGAAACATGTTGCATGAAGGTTATATGGCTTTTGCTTGTAGCAGTTCGCAAGATTTTCTTTGTTTGTTTGTGTGTGCACTTGTTATAGCAACCCTTCAAGTTCCCTACTCAGAGACGCTCCCGGCTGCAGAGCAGACATTGCCTCCGAGTTTCAAGCTGAAGTGCTGAGCAATTGCGAGTGAAGGACTTGCCCAATGTGGGTTATACACGGCGACTTGGATTCGAACCTGCAGCCCTCCGACTGCAAGGCGACGAACATACCCACTACACCACCACGCCCTCCTAAAGATTCATACAAATTCAAACCCAGACAACTAAACCCTCTGCCAGTGTGAATCCATGACAGTTCCAGTAGGTGTTCTTTACAGGTTAAGCAATATTTTATAATATATATATATATATATTACATAGTATTATATATCAAATATACACAAGCAGGTATATACAGGGTGGGCCAGCATAAATGTCCCGACTTTGCAGGCGTACAACTTCGCCAATTTTTAACATTTATTTATACTTTATGCATCAAATTAAAGGTATTTCACTCTAGTATTAACTCTAAAAAAGTCGAACTGATACTAGTCTCGGTTTTAATTATATACTTGGATCAGCGCTAGCTACCGTTTTTTGTCATTACTGACGCATTATGACGCCGTTTCCCGGGAAAATGCTATCGTTTTTTGCTAAAACGCGCGTAGACACGATCATTTTGAGTGTTTGTAGGGTCCCTACCATGAATATCTTCTAATCGCAAAACCACGTCCTTTCAATTTTGCCAACAGCCGTGCACTGCCATGCGCTGCTTCAGACGCTTGCACGCTGCCAGTCGTTTCTTTGCGTAAGAGCTGGAGAGTTCGTGGGACTTCTCGTCGACAAATTACTTTAACTTTAGGTCTGTAATCTTTTCCAATACGCTATTCAGTGCTTCCAAGACGGCCTGTTTTGCGCTGAATTTGCATGCAGGTCCTGCCCTGGTCATTGTCTTGACTGCAAATGTACGCGGACACACGAGCAATGTTAGCGGATGTGAGCGCCGTGCGCTCCGATTCCCATGGTTTGCAAGTAGAAAGTCCTGTTTTATTAATTTTCCGTAGCAGATAATACAAGGTATTGTTTATTCCATCCTCTGTTAGAATATTCGTTAATCATTTCAAACGAATTAAATCCCTTACCAGTTCGTAAAATTAAGATCGAAACGCGATCATCGTCTGTCAACGGCGCCAGGTTGCGTCACAAATGACAGCAAAATATGGTAGCTAGCGCTGTTCCGGGCATATAATTAAAACCGAGACTAGTATCAGTTCGACCTTTTTAGAGATAATACTAGAGTGAAATACCTTTAATTTGATGCATAAAGTATAAATAAATGTTAAAAATTGGCGAAGTTATACGCCTGCAAAGTCGGGACATTTATGCTGGCCCACCCTGTATATATATATATATTAGCATGTATACCTGTATAATACAACACCATGGTGTGCACACCTGGTGGTCCACTTAGTACATGGAGAACAATATAAGACAGTGATGGCCACTAGAGCAACATGATAGCAAATTAATCACACTCCCTGACACTCGGCCTGACAGATGGAGTGAGAGACAAGGGTAGAGGGAGGAGAGGACAAGTTAGACAAATATTCATTTGCATCTGACAAGCACAACCCTCCTGTCTATGCTATCCACTTTAATCCTCAATTAATAACTTGACTAAAATTCTCAAGTGTGTGTGTGTGTATGTGCATACTGCAGAGGTCAATGTTGGTGAGGCGGTGTACTGGGTATGCAGCCGGAGGAGGGTTACAGGTTCGAATCCACTTCAAGTCGCCGCATAGAGACCTTGGGCAAGTCCTTTACTCGCAATTGCTCAGTGTTTCGGCGTGAAACTTTGATGGTGTCTGTGCTGTAGTCGGGAGCACCTCTGAGTAGATAGCTTGAATGCGTGCTATAACAAGTGCACATAGAAACAAAGGGTCACAAAAGACAGCTGAAATCAGACTATCACCTGTAGCAGAAGCTTAACAAAGAACAGCTCATCTCAAGCAGTAGACACTTGCTTCAAGTATTTTATAAGCAACTTCAAGACTCTGTTAGCTCAGGTGAGGAAAGGTGACCATCGCATTTCCTGATGTCTGGCCTTCTTATGGAGGAGGACGAGGAGGAGGACAAGGAGGAGGACAGTTCAAGCTGAATAGAACAACATCCTAACCACTAGACCACTGGTCAGAGGGAGGGGGAACACACATTTGGCACCCTACCACCAAATCACTGCATCTTAAGAATGAGATGACAAACCTGATGTAATTCAGTGGATGACTTTGATGGATGACCAGATGACACTTCGGACAACTGTTTTTCTTCTCCAGATGGTTCACAACGCACGATTTACAAACTACAAAACAAAAGCATCCAGTAACCAATGCAATTGTGCAATTGTGACAGACAAAAAAACACAGAAATAAACCGACTCAACAAGTTTAAATGGATCTTACAGTCAGTGTCATCATTGGCAGAAAGATGTTCCTACCATGGCAGAAAGATGTAGCATGTCATCCAACCTGTTTGCGACTTGCAAGACAGGCGTGGGGTGGACAGAACTGGCAGATTCAGTGCACATATTTAGTGCAACTTTAGAGGATTTTGTTTACAAGTTCTTAGCCTATAGTTGCTAAATAAATGTGTCTTATGGGCAATCTTAAATAAATATCTCCAAAAGTATAAATCAAATATCTATAAAAGTATGAATGACATGCACATAAGAATTCAGATGCATACAAAACTACTGGATCATTTTGAAATTCTACAATCCACAGAAATGATAAAACATCAGATTCGTCAGATGTAATATGCTGGAAAAGGATACTGCTCAAAAGTTTCTTAAAAGATGCCACTTACAAGTACAGTATAAACTTATAGAGAAAATCTGTAAACATATAATCATGTTCAATACATGTACTGTTCAATACAGCATTTAGATAAATTGTTACCGTAGCATTCACCTTGTAAAGCAGAAGAGTGTATGGACCTAAGTCACCCCTGAAGTGATGAAAGGCAGTGGCGTAGACAAGGAGGGTTTCGGGGGATTAAAACCCCCATTGGCCTAGCAAAAAATGTTTTTTAAAGGTTATTTATCCACTTAAATAAGAGAAAACAAAACAACTGCTTGCAGCAACAATTGTTTTTCTTACTTTATTCCCTTTGTTACTTCATTCCCTTTTTATTTAGTGTAATATTGTTGGGTTGGTGTCGGAAAGGGCCAGGCCATAAAACCCCCAAACCCCCCCCATCATAAATTCCTGGCTACGCCACTGATGAAAGGTTATACTCTGTAAGGACCACCAACACGCGCTTCTTCATTCATCATCAATTCATGTTTCGTCATTCAATATTATTGCATAATAAATACACAGCATACATAAAATATACCCAAAAAATTAAATACATACGAGTGAACAATTGGATAAACTGAAGATCAAGCATACAACCAATACCATACATTATCATTCATTTATTCTGTGGACTTGTATAAACTTCGATAAACCTACTCAGGAGCGTTCCCAGCCCAGCCACAGCGAACGAAAAAATATTTAATGTATTTATTAAACAAAGTTTGATTCATCAGATGTAATAAATGCAGCTTTGGAGGATGAAGGTCATTCCAGGTCTTCCAGATGGACGGCACTACAACCAAGAAAGCTCGGCACTGCTCGCGAAGCTAAGTGAGCCGGCCAAACAAGGAGTTGCCCCATCATAGCAGAGTGAAGAGCCCAACGCAGAAAGATGTTTAATAGACTTCGAATAATAGAATATAAATCGTGCGTGGATGCTACTCACAAGTGTGGAGGCATTCCGTAATAGTCGTCGCATCTATTAGATAACCTTTGCAAAGGAAACACGTTATGTGAGCATTGACGCTTTTCAGTCGGATCTTCCGGTCGTTGACGCTCTGCTTCTGTCGCATTTCGCTCGCCTTCCAGCTTCTAACGCAAAACACAGACATAAAGCCTCAAGTTTCAACCTGCAACTTGGACCGAATTCTAAAGCTTCGGAAAGCTGCATGTCGTATTATCTCAAACTCTCCCTATTTAGCCCATTCCAACCCTTAATTCAGTAAACTTAATATTCTCAAAGTTTATGACTTGTGCTATTTGTCTATTGTCGTCCTTGGCTGGTATGCACAGGACACGGCATAAGGTAATCACATATAGTGCCTAAACTCGACCTAGCAATTCCCGATATATCCATTGGAATGTATCCGTATGCACGAGAAAAAATAGCAACGAGAATAACTAATCTACACATTCCTTGCACCCGACGATGCATGACGCTTGCTCTTCCCCCCAATTCAACAGGTTATAGCTGAGCGCGCATGCGTGAAAGATATTTATATGCGGTCGGTGCCAGCGTGGGGTAAACAGGTTCAGACCTAAAGACGGGCCCCAGGGAAATGTCGACGGCTGCCTATTGTTCGCGCTGTCCAGCTAAAGTCGGCCGTCTATTGTTCACAATGGGAATAGCCGGCGTACTCCTTCCTCGGAATTGGAATAACGTTATGCCTATTTTAATTCGCTAATCTCAAGCCGTGCATACGGAAATAACCCAGTATTCCCGTATAGGCCAGATTTAAGCCAAATATACGAGTTATGCCCTCATGTGCATACGGGCCCTTATGTACAAATTTGGAATTAATGTCCTACCCTCACCCATATTTAAAAATTATTTTATGACAGTGGCTCAATCTCACTCGTTTAATACTCGTGGGTCGAGTAAATATGTTGTTCCTTTTGCCCGCACCACCTGTCGCTTTAATAGCTTCCGAATTCTAGGTCCTCATTTATGGAACTCACTGTCAGATGATGTGAAGAGGAAAAATAGTGTATGTACCAACAAGAAAAAAGTTTAAAACACTCTGTTTTCAAACTATTGCTAATGTTGCTTAACTTCAACTAGGCACTCTGTATGTCAGTATCCTGACTGTTTATTATGATGTTTCCGAGTCTCTAATCCTTTGTAGCCTGTGATGATTTACTGCTGCAATATGTTGTTGCTATTATATGTTACAATTTTTATTATTATAAATAATTATAATTATTCTCTAAGTAATATTACTTACTTATTTATTAATATTATTTAATATTATAATTCTTCTTCTTATTATTATTATTATTATTGCATTGTATGTTTATCCATATTACTTTCAGTTATGTTCTAATTAATTGATTAAGTATTAACTTGCACTAAAAATAGTCTTGGAGCTAGGGGTCAGGGTTGTATAAGCTGTTAGCTTTTCCTGATTCCTATTGCACTCTGTTTATTGAGTCACGTTTATACTGTTTGACTTGTGTGTGTGTAATAAATAAATTCTTTTTTTTAAATCGGCCGGATGAAAACCAAATCGAAATAATATTTTTTCTATGCATTGCCAATGTTGAAAATTGTGCATATACGGCTTGGCGTAGCGGGAAAAATAGCCGTGGCGGTCAACGTGTTAAACAGCTAAACATCAAGAACTTAGGCCTACCTTTGTTCTATAATACAAGTCGGTGCGACTTGCAAAGCCGGACTCTTGAAGAAGTAGCGTTTATAAATTTGACGCCAACCACAAGGTGAATTTCCCCTTTATTTCGTTTACCCAAATGCAAAGAAACTTCGTTCTGAACGTTTTTCGGTCTTTCCGAACAGGTTTAAAGCCCGACCAAACTTCGCGAACTGACAACCACCATCACCATCATTATCATACTATTATTATTATCATACTCACAGAACCACGAGAGCGCCATCTACTTCCGCTTTTCTCATAATTATGTGTCGCATTTAATTCGCAAGACGGCCTAATCGGACTGTTACATTACGGAAGATAAAATTATAATGAACTCGTCCTAAGAATAGGCAACTCGTCTGTTCCCAGCTACGAAAATGGTGCCTCTCATAGAAAACTCTGAGCTGTGCAGAGTACGATTGAAAACAGTGCCGGCGCTAGCACCCCCCGTACCCCCCAACTGGGGGGGGGGCCCGAGTCTGAAAGGGGCCCCCAAATTTAGCTGGTCGTTATGCCTATTTGTGACTGTACAGATCCGGTCTGGCGCATACCTCAACTAACCATATGGCACTGCCATAGCAGACCTAATGCAAATATCATACTGGTTTTGGGCATAAGTATAATATAACCATTTGAGTTTGAAAGGGGCCCCCAAATTTAGCTGATCATTATGCCTATTTGTGACTGTGCAGATCCGGTCTTATAAATTTTAACTTATTCTAATTGCTAATTGGATGAGGCCTCAAAATAAATCCTGCGTGAGACCCAAACATTAAAGCCTGTGTATGGTCCCAGATGTCCTTGGTATGTGTCTGATCTCAAGTTTGCAAGGGGCCTCAAATGTAGCTGGTAATTATACCTTTCATAACTGTTCAATCCTGAAGCCACGTACCGAATTATGTTTTAACGCAAAGCATACAGAATTATATTACTCAAACCAATAGAGCATTATCCTTCAACCAAAGAGGAGACTTGGGGTTGTGGACAGGGACACGGCCCCACAATTTGTGGTTGCGACGGAATCCTTATATCCCCAATATTTCAGAAATATTTCATAAGTATCATCCACTGGCCATCAATAATGATCAATTTTGTACAGATGACAGCCTATAAATGCTACCATTACAGTTGGCAAATCGGATAAATTTAAACAATGGAGAGGGACACTCTGAAGTCCTAATTAAACCACGACTAACAGCAATGAAAAAGAGCTATTTTTGTAAAGATGACAGCTCAAAATTTCTACCATTACAGCATGGGATTTCCAAAAAAATTAACAATTGGGATGGGACATTTATTGAAGTCTTACACCATGTCTTTCAGCACTTATATTATGAGAAATTTTGCGGAGATGACAGCTCAAGGTATGGGGGCCCCAATTTTTTTTGGGGGGGGGGCCTCAGGTACTCTAGCGCCGGCACTGATTGAAAAAGGTCGTCAGTTATTTTTGCGGGGAAAATGGTAGGTTTTTTTGGGAAATGGCATCTTTTTGTCCGAGATTTCGACTAAATCTCGGGGAAAGGCCATCAACTATTTTGGCGTATAAAAATTAATGGTATCTTTTTCTTGGGAGCTCGACAAATGACTAAAAAGGGGAAATGATCATCAGATTTTTCGGTGACCCAAGACGAATTTTTTTCCCTGTCCCAAGACCGAAAACTTTGCCATCCCCCGAAAATTTCTGTATCCGGGGACCGGCGCTATCCGCCCCTGCTCTGACCAGGGTATTATTATTTTTGGTTATTATCAGCTATCGAATTGCGATGGATGAGCGTTCTCGAAAGCAGTTCGACCGATTGAAGATCACCTGTCAGCATTGGCAGCAGCAGCAGCAGCAGCAGCAGCAGCAGCAGCATTAATTGGCAGCAGCATTGGCAGCATTGGCAGCAGCAGCAGCTTCCTGTTACAGTAGGAGTAAGTTGGGATTAGGCAAATAGCATCCTCTGGTCACGCATCAGAACTCACTGCCAACTATGCAGTCACCCAGTGACGAAAATCGATAAGTGTAGAGAAGAGCAGGGGAGGATAGAAGGATGAGGGGTGCAAGGAGTGCACGGAGGAGGACGTGGTGCTCAGGAGAGACAGTAGAGGACTGCGGAAGGAATAAGAGGAAGAGGAGATGGAGAAGAAGAGTGGAAATGGAAAATGAATGAGAAGAGAGAAGGTGTTGAAGAAAGACAGAGGAGGAAGAAGGAAGATCGAGAAGGATGTGGTGAATGGGAAAGGAAAGAGGACATAAGGGATAAGGGGAGAAGCTACGAGGAGGAGAGGAAGACGGATATGAGAAGGAAAGAGAGAGGAGTGGAGATAATTATAGGGAAGATAAGTGGTTGGGAAGTGGAGATGAGATGGACGAGGAAAGTGGAGGAGAGAGAGAGATGGGAAGGAGGATGGAGGAAGGCTAAGAATTTGGATGAACGAGCAAAGGACGAGGAGAAGGGGAGCCTGCCTGCAGGCGTTGATGCGGCATTTGATTGGTTGCTAATGGCAACCGACTGCATCCGTGTTTCGATCTGTGTGTCGTCCATCGAACGTCACTTCCGGTCCAGATTCGTTGAATGAATCGACAAAACAGTTCAATCCCAGAATGCATCAGACTTCGGACTTCGGCTCCGTTGACCTTTGCAATTGAAAAAAATGACCTGACTGAATTATGAGCCTCCAAATGGCATTAGACCTACTTCAATTAAATTCTCTTCTATTACATAAAAAAATTATATATTATACACTGTGACCCACCTTTATCGATCTATGATTGTCATCTTTTCACTATAGTTTTCGGTATCAATTGATTCGAATGGAATCACGACACTACTATATATCAGCGCTACTATAGGCTACACAATAAGCCTACAGCTTTCTGCCTATTTATTGGGATTAAACGAATGGCCTATACAATTGTCTGTCTGTCTGTCTGTCTGTCTGTCTGTCTGTCTGTCTGTCTGTCGTCGCCAACGTCTAAGTAGAATAGATCAGTAGAAGCACATTCAAGTAGGCCTACAATTATAGGCGTATACCTCCACTAAACAGTGGCGCCACCATATATGTCGCAGCGAGGCATATTTGACATATTATTATATACATATTGACATATTGACATGTTAATATTATTATATACAGTGCATATTTCACACTTGACGACCTGTCTTTTAAGCAGTCTTCATAGGAGGCGGCAAAGCGCAACAGTCGTCGTTACCAAATCTTTTAACAAACAGCCTCGAATTAGCCTACATATGCCTAATCATTCCAGTCAGTGGTAGGCCTTATCCAAACAATCTATTTTGTCCAAAAGACAATCATTTGCATTTGGATCATTTGGATACACAGCTTATGTAGCGTATGTAGGCCTATATACACAGATTTCCCCATAGACTAAAATAATGTAGGTGATTGTACGTAAGCTGTTTCTGTTCTTTTAAATGCAGTTTCTTCGCACTAAAGTGACTAAAGCATTGATCGATTAATGCTACCTACCAACGATACACGAGTTGAAACTGGGAACTAATTCATATTTTGAAATAGGTCTCCATAGAAAATTCACATATGTTCTTAACTTCAGCTATTGTCTCAGATCGAGGCTGTTTGTTAAAAGATTTGGTAACGACGACTGTTTCGCTTTGCCGCCTCCTATGAAGACTGCTTAAAAGACAGGTCGTCAAGAGTGAAATATGCACTGTATATAATAATATTAACATGTCAATATGTCAATATGTATATAATAATATGTCAAATATGCCTCGCTGCGACATATATGGTGGCGCCACTGTTTAGTGGAGGTATACGCCTATAATTGTAGGCCTACTTGAATGTGCTTCTACTGATCTATTCTACTTAGATGCTGACGACGACAGACAGACAGACAGACAGACAGACAGACAGACAGGCAGACAGAGACTGGCGAGGACAGGTGAGAGTAGAAGCAGAGAAGAACATAAGAGGAATCGTATAGGCCTATGGTCTGATAGGCCCATATAATAGCCTAGGTGTGAAGCGTCAGGATCGAAGAGAACAGGTATAGGCCTATAATTATAGTCTTAGCTACATTTGCATTCTTTGCGCCTGTGGCGTTGGTTCCTGCAAATAGCAAATTATTTTGTCCGTTCATGTGTGTGTGTGTGTGTGTGTGTGTGTGTGTGTGTGTCTGTGTGTCTGTCTTCGCATCTGTCTGTCTGTTCTTCTGGGTCTTACTCTGCTGCTCCGAAACGGGATCGATAGTTCGATCCGGTGAACACCATGCAGTGCAATCAACAGACAGAGACAGGCACACCTGCACACATCTAATTAGACGCACAGAGAGAGACAAACAGACGCACGTGGTAGCCATGCGTGACAGCTTCTGCTAATTATATCTCAACGCTCGATCGGAGAATATAATTATTAGTATTTTCCGTTCACGACAGACGTAGTTACAATGAGAGACAGAGACAGACAAGTGGACAGACGCATAATAGACAAAGCAAGAGATGAGCTGTATACGGATTGTGTCGATTCGCTTTGTCTACATCTGCTGCTGTATTCAACCATTGAACGTTTCCTTCGTCAGCAACTGCGACTCAACGTTGTTGTGTCATCAGCGATGTTGCTCTCGAATTGATTGGATCGTTATTAACAGTATTCGTTGCAAGATTCGCACTCGACTCGTTTTATAATTATTATCGACTGTATTCTGCAATTGTTGTGTGATCGATTGTTTGTATGCTAAAGAAACTGCGCTATAGAAGTTAGATAAAAGATCTAGTGTGACAAGTTGTTTTTGCCAGGTAAAAATGGAAAAGAGAAGAGCTAGAGGAGAAAACACATAAAGGTTCTTATAGTTGATGTCAATTATAGTAGGCCTACTGTACGTAGGTCTTAGTTTACACTTAATACCACGTGTGTCTGTGTTAATGTTGCTCTGGGCAATCGTTAGCCCGCGTCTGTTTACCATCTGATCGATTTTATAGCGCTTTGAGCCGCGGCAGAAAGCAGTGAAACGTGTCTGGATGACAACTGGTGCCTCGATATGACACAGGAGTTGATGAAAGTAGGTCCTGTGCATGAATGAATTATATAGGCTATATGCGTATATGAATTCACGAATGATTGTTGTAAACGTATACATGTATGCTTTTAGTTAGGCCTATATGTAGTTATCTTATCATCCACATATTATATTTATATGCACCTTTTGAAAAGCTTAGGCTACTTAGGCGTTGAAAGAATACGGTAACGTTAGGCCTACTGTTCGTGAGAAGACCTCTAAAAATGGCAAATCTAATTTGCGATAAAGGCAATCAGATCGCAAGTAAGTCTAGGTGCATATACGCCTATAGCCTATAATATAATGTAGAACCGCACGAGTTCTTTGCTAATTTATATTCCATATGTTGTTTGTTTGTTTGTATGTGCACTTGTTATAGCGCCCCTTCGAGCACTCTACTCAGAGGCGCTCCCGACTGCAGAGCGGACACTGCATCGGAGTTTCACGCCGAAGCGCTGAGCAATTGCGAGTGAAGGACTTGCCCAAGGTCCCTACGCGGCGACTCGAGGTGGATTCGAACCTCGAACCTTCCGGCTTCAAGGCGACGACGCCACCACCGCGCCCCACAAGGGCGCGGTGGTGTAGGCCTAGTGGATTGCTAGGATTGTAGGATTTAAAGGCTACAGTGTATCACAAAGCCTTATAATTTTCCATTTTTAATACGATACGACAGCAAAATAATAGATAGGCCGAATACGTATTGCAAGTCTATAGATTGCAAACGCAATCTATAGACTATATAGACGTTGCATCGGTCTATTGGCCTACACTAACTTACAAATGTAAGCTTACCCGAATACCCGTGTCATCTTTGTGACCTGATTGGAGGTGGTGCGAAGCGTCTGCTCTTCAGATGATGACGATGATTGCCTTTATGCCTTCACGAGTGACCTCCAGTTGATGGACGAAAGTCTTGAGCCATTGAACGTTAATTAAGTAACGAAATGCTATTCCAAGCAGCGAGCGAGGCTGAAGTTGAACAATAGGGCATACTAAAATATATGCATATAATATTATAAATATATATAATATATATATATAAATATTATAATATTATATTTATGATAAATATTGTCTATAGACCAACGCACGTTCACATCTGGACTAAAGACAGAACGAGGGTTGGCGACTAGCATCGAAGGGCATTGATGTTGTTTCTGATGGAGGGTAGATAGACGAAAGATGGACGACAGCACGACTCACTCCATAACACACCCCCTCTACCACTATCAACAGCAGCAGCAGCAGCAGCATCAGCATCATGAACAGCATCAACATAATCATGATGAGCAGCATCAACAGCTTCTTCAACGTGGATCAACGGACCGAGGCATCTGTTCGACCATCATCTTAGACGATTCAAAGAAGACAAAGGAATGTCCTCCTGATTGTCCTCCATGGAAGCCACAGCTGCAGGGTGAGTAGTGCATCAACCTCGTCTATAAAAGTTGTCTTCGTTCTTCTTCTTCTTCTTCTTCATTCTTCTTCTTCTTCCTTCTTCTTCTTCTTCTTCTTCTTCATTCTTCTTCTTCTTCATTATTCTTCTTCTTCTTCTTCTTCTTCTTCTTCTTCTTCTTCATTCTTCTTCTTCTTCTTCTTCTTCTTCTTCTTCTTCTTCTTCTTCTTCTTCATTCTTCTTCTTCTTCTTCTTCTTCTTCTTCTTCTTCTTCTTCTTCTTCTTCCTCCTCCTCCTCCTCCTCCTCCTCCTCCTCCTCCTCCTCCTCCTCCTCCTCCTCTTCTTCTTCTTCTTCTTCTTCTTCTTCTTCTTCTTCTTCTTCTTCTTCTTCTTCTTCTTCTTCTGTCTCCAGATCTTATAATAATTATTATCAGCTGCACCCAAAGAAAGTTCAATCGCAGAAGCTGCAGCTTATTTACAGGCGCTTAGAAGAATCAAATCAAATATGCAGATATATATTATTTTATATATAAGGCCTATAATAAGTATAAGGCATGGCTCCTGCAGGTCGAGTTATTGTTATACAATTCTCATATATACCGGGCGGATTGACGAATTTGACTACCACCACCATCGCCACCACCACTGCTAGTATACCATATACCACTACCACCACAACTGCCACCACAACAAAAACTACAACTACTGCTAACCTACTACTACTGCCATAGGCGTAGGGGACATTTCGAAAGTGGGGGGGGGCAAATTTTTTGTCTTTGCCCGAAAAATCTGATGACTTTTTTAGTCATCCGCCCAAAATCTCAGGATTTTCTCGTCCGAAAAATCTGATGACCTTTTTTTTAGTCATCCGCCCAAAATCTTAGGATTTTCTCGTCTGTACCTGTTTGCCCGAAAAAAAGTCCGAAATTTCTTTCGCGTCCGTGCCTCTGTTGCCCGAAAAACACATTTGCCCGAAATTTGGGGGGGGGGCATTTGCCCCCTGGACCCCAGCCTCCTACGCCTATGACTACTACTGCTGCTGCTGCTGCTACTGTTGCTGCTGCTGCTACCACCACCACCACCACCACCACCACCACCACCACCGCCGCCGCTGCTGCCGCTGCTGCTGCTGCTGCTGCTGCTGCTGCTGCTACTACTACTTCTACTATTACATTTTATGCCCTGAGGTGCTTCATTCCCAGAGGGACTTAGAGTTGTTATTGTTTCTGGAAAAAGTCTGTGTAGGCGTGAAGTAAACGTACGTTTGAAAGCGACCAGGTTGTACCGCTGAATACAGAAGGTCATACGTTAAAATCTTAAATTATAAAACAGAAAGTTTGTCCTTCCAGATGTGTGTGTGTGTGTGTGTGTGTGTGTGCGTGTGTGTGTGTGTGTGTGTGTGTGTGTGTGTGTGTGTGTGTTGACTCTTCGTAACAAAATAGGCTCGGAAATGAAACAGCGTCAGTTTAACAAACTATTTGCAATTGATTCTTACCCAAATTATAAGGTCAACGCAACTATTTTCAGCTTTTAATTCAATTCAAAACCAGAGTTATTAGAGTTTTAAGACAGATTTCATCAATCACCGCCCACGCCCGGCTTTAGTAGAGCCTACAGACCGCATGACGTCATACCCGCCCAGTAATAATTTCCGTAGCGCCCCGCAGGGGCGGGTCACGTTTGGCTTTTTCGGGAAGCGGGGTGGGATGGAGGGTTGGCGAAAACCCGCAATTTGGCGGTCAACGATGGGTACCACAGTGGAGTAGTGTTTAAAACCCGAAATTTCACTTAAAAATTCGAGTTATTAGCGTTTTAACACAGATTTCAAATCGTTCACGCTTTAGTAAAGAGTCTCGAGCTTTAGTAAAGAGTCTACGGTCTGCGTGACTAGACCTGGGAGTCGACCCCAATAAGTCGACCCCAGTCGACTTGGTCATCCCAAGTCGGGTGGGGTCGTTTCTGCCCACCGCAACTGACCCCAAGTCGAATTTTGTAGATAGAAGTCACTTGAAGTTGTTTTTACCTCAAGTCGACTTAAACCGACTTGAGACACAAACATAGTTAAATTTGTCACTTCAAACCAATGATTGTGACAACATTTAAGCAGCTTTTGTTGCCTAGTGTGTTTACAAGAATGAATGAGGCGTTTGCTAAACAGAGACTTAGGCTAGGATACTGATTATTTTGCCGGAAGGCTATCGTGCAGACTGCCGTCTGCCGATCTATTCATATAATTTGTAATTTTATGCTTAAACGTCACGCTTAGGCATGAGCTTAATTAAAATGGTGAAATAAAATGTTACTAAAATATTAGCACGTGTGCTTATCAAACAATCAGTAAACTTCTGGTGGTCAAGGAATTCGGCGCAAAGAAAGCTGGATCGATCTACAAGGCCTATAGGCAGTGTTTAATCTATAGTCCCCCTCTTCTGGTGGGGGGGGAATTGATGTTTCTGGGGGGGGGGAGACAATTGAGCGCCCGAAGGACGCTCGTGATGCGCATAGCACCGAGACTGGGAGGGGATGGGTATGGGGAGGGGATGCGCCCCTCCCCGTCAGAAACTTTTTGAATTTCCACATTGCAATGGCAGCATTTTAAGGTGTCGTCTTAACAAAATAGCCGTATTTTTTCAGTGACCCATTAGAAACTTTTTGAATTTCCACGTTGCAATGGCAGCATTTTAAGGTGTCATCTTAACATGATAGTATCATATATTATAGTAGTAATATATTGTCATTATAATCATATAATAATAAATAATATCATGGTATATTATAACACTTCATGTAAAGCAATGATGAAAACAGTAACTAAAAACCAATATAATTTCGTCAAATTTTTCTGGGAGTGAAATGTCAATCTTGGGGAGGGGAACTTTTCCCCCCAGAGACGTCTAGATTAAACACCGCCTATAGGCTAATAAATCGATAGTTTGGCGCTACTTTGGAGCGCTGCATCATTCTGGAGTTGTCTGCAGACGGAAAAACTATTGTGGGGTCAATTGGACAATGACAGACTTTACTGTCAGTGAGTAGACCTAGTAGCTGTAGTAGCCTACTGAAGGATGATGCGCTTGCAATGCTATATGCTAAGTTGCGAAATGATGTTAGTGGCCAAATAATTATGAAAACAGAATTGCAAATTAGGCCCATCATAACACTCCAGTCAGTGCAACCATCCGCTATTTTATTTTAGAACTTGCGCTTTTTACAAATTTATTTAATATTAATATTAAAAAATAATAATAATGAGTGTAATCTGAATAATCACAGACAATGGACAAGCTAAAATTCATAGGCCTAATAATTTGCCGGCGCATTGTCTAGGCTACTAGATGACCCAAAGCATCACAAAACTATTCAAACTGAAACACAAACAGCCTGAAATGGGTTTAATAACACTTTAACAAATTCATGCTTCAATTAAGTGTTGAGGCTTCGTTACTCATTGGTAGGCCTATAATATTGTATTAAATTAATGCTTGCAGGAAAATTGGCTTGACTTCTTGCATTAGTAGCCGTACGTAGACCTAGGCTAATGGCTATTATTACCATGTCAGAAGTCGACTTCAAGTCGGAAGTCGGTTGCTTTTCTGCCAAGTCGGGTCAAGTCGTTTTGACGCCGAGAAGTCGACTTCAAGTCGACCTCAAGTCACTTTAGGGTCAAGTGGGGTCAGATTAGCTGACCAAAGTCACTCCCAGGTCTAAGTCTGCTCCAGGGAATCACAAGCACCATGCATGATGACCCATCCCTTTGTTGAGGTCACCTTGGAGGCTGGCGGTGCATAAAACGCGGAAGGACTGGAGTTCATATCGCGGAACTGTTAAGTAGGATAGCGAATGCAACCCACGATCATACTGTAGGCCTATATAAATAAATATATGTAGGCCTATATGTATATAAATATATTACCTTAGACTTAGACCTTAGTCCTTCCCGTGCAGCTCTGCACATCGGGCAATGCAGTTTCTCCATTCCACTCTGTTTAAATATATTACTAAATATATAAATATGCCTCTGATTTAGTTAAGGCAGGAATTACGCCACCTGCTTCTCCGTCCGGGTCATATACATCCACCACACCCTCACATGCAGCATGCATGATGATATGGGTCATATATACTGCCACCACACCCTCACAGCAATGATGATATGGGTCATATACATCCACCACACACTCACATGCAGCATGCATGATGATGATATGGTGCTTCAGAGAATAATTACAACGATTGTCTTCACCAATAACAATGATATGATAATAATAATATTAATTTCAGTCTTTTGCATGTGAAAAACTCAGACGCTCATTCTCAACTGAAACCGTGAGATTAAAATTGTATTGTGAATGAGGAACATTCGATTTATTCGATTAATTCGATTTATTCGATTTATTTTTCTTATTCGAAGCAGTTTTAAAATTCAAAATCAAAAGGCAATGTTACAAATGCATCGGCGACCGCGTATATTTTGCGGGAGGGGCAAAACGCGGTTAAGTTTTTTAGCAAGAGCTTAAAGCTGCAAAGCAGGAAATTAGGAGCGTAGGTATTTCACGTTGGCCGCTATATATATATGGACGTGTTAACACATCCCAAAATAGGTTAGCTCAGACGCTAGGGAAGTGTATACGCATTCCTTAGGTATTGGCCGCAGTTCAGCGTCTCGGTAATATTTCCTGCCGCTTATTAGTAACTAGCTGGGGTACCCGGCGTTGCCCGGGAATTTTAAGATTCGCCCCGTTCCCGGCCAATCTTCTACTTCCCCACCCTCACTTCGCCCCATTCCCTCACCTCGCTCCCTCGCTCCCTCGCTCCCTCGCTCCCTCGCTCCCTCCCTCCCTCGCTCCCTCGCTCCCTCCCTCCCTCCCTCCCTCGCTCCCTCCCTCCCTCCCTCCCGTCTAGGTACCCATCAGTCTGATAGAAAGACAGACACCTAGAGGAACAGTTATTTTTGAATATTTTAATAAAAGGATGTCGAACATATCAAATAACAAATTTTTTACTTCTTCGTATTTTGGCCTATATTTGCCGCGTCTGCCCTATTATACCGGTAATTGATGCCGCGATCAACGTGTTAAGAGAAGTTTATAATCGCAAATTTCTTCGTTTCACTTTGTGAATGATAAAAACTTTAAAAGAAGACTATCGTTATAAAAACAGGCGTCAATTTTCCAGAGGCAGGTCACAGGTGCCCCTCCTATATGCGGGCGCCCATGCAAGACGGAAATACAAGACAATCAAGAGTATTCGATAAAACAAGTAACATTACAGAAAGTCTGCTCAACAGTTAAAAGCTTTCATTACGTACATGACACCTCCCTAAACGCAACGGCTTGCACACGAGTGGGCATTGGCGCCTCAGTGCCTCACTTGAAAAACTAAAGAGAGTGTTTGCGAGTGCGAGAGACGCAGAGACAGAAAGTGAGAGATAAATAGAGAGAGACAGAGAGACAGAAAGAGAGAGATACAGAGACAGAAGCAGAAAAAACAGATATATAGAGACAAAGACAGAAAGACAGAGAGAGAGAGAGAGAGAGAGAGAGAGAGAGAGAGAGAGAGAGAGAGAGAGAGAGAGAGAGAGAGAGAGAGAGAGAGAGCAGAGAGAGAGAGAGAGAGAGAGAGAGAGAGAGAGAGAGAGAGAGAGAGAGAGAGAGAGAGAGAGAGAGAGAGAGAGAGAGAGAGAGAGAGAGAGAGAGAGAAAGAGAGGTTGCTTTTTGTCTCCACTTGAAACCTTACAGATAAACACCGTTTATGTCTAGTTTCTTAAAAGCCCCGGTCGGCTGCCTCTCTCTTTCTCTGCCTCTGCCTCTGCCTCTGTCTCTGTCTCTGCCTCTGTCTTTGTTTGTCCCTTCTCTTTGTTCTTTTATCCTGACCAGTTTCAGCCACCTTCCTCACCTTCTTCCTCTTCAGTTGTCTAAATCACTGTTGCAGCAGAAGCACCAGGCTCATCAGCCGAAGCATCTTCCAGACAGATATCATCCAGAGACACGACATCAAAAGCACCCGCATCCGTATCCGCATCCCACTCCATCGCTCTCCATCCTCCTCCTCATCCTCCCACCGTTTCCTGCTTCTCCTCTTCCACCTTCCGCAGTCATTCGTTGGAAAGACCGTTCCTTAAGTGGAACGGAGGAAGACGTCCCTCCTCCCACACCACATCTTCTTATTCCTCTTCCTCTTCACATCCAATCTCCTCCTCCTCCGCTGCTACTGCTGCTGCTGCTGCTGCTGCTGTTGTCTACGTCGCTATTCCGTCAAAGGCAATCGACGATGACGATGACGATGACGATGACGATGACGATAAGCTGGACATCACCGTGACAGGGCATCCCATCAACACCACCACCACCAGCAGCATTAGCAGCCAGAGAGCATCTCGTTCAAGTGACCCGTCAACGGCCGTGTCCTTTGTACATCGCATGTCTTCTGCCGCTGTATGCGCTGGCTCCCTGTCCGCCAAACACGACGACGATCAACGAATCCAGTGCAATTACGTTCAACTCGTTCCTGGTTCGAGGAGACATAACAGTCGACTAAAGGAAGAAGAGGAAAAGGAAGCGAATAGGGCGGAGGAAGAGGAAGAGGAGGAGGAAGAGGAGGAGGAAGAGGAGGAAGCAATGTGTTGTGCATCATCACCTGATCAGTTCTGGAAAACATTTGCCAAGGATAGACCATCGTCGGCTGTTCATCCTCTCAGGTCTTTTGGATCACTTCACACTTCAGAATTTGTAGAACGTAAGTATATACAAGTATGTAACGAAGTCCATTTCAGTTGATCGTTCTACTCCTAATTTACTTACTTTATCAGCGCTACTAACACAACTCACAGCGTCTTCATATCTTCATGTCATATCTTCATGTCATATCTTCATGTCATATCTTCATGTCATATCTTCGTGTCATATCTTCATGTCATATCTTCATGTCATATCTTCGTGTCATATCTTGCATAATTCATCTTGCGCCAATTGTCTCTATATTTCCTATTTCGCATACATGTATTTGTGTGGCGATCAATGTGCGAATTGTGAAAAAATAACTGGGCTGAACTATAT
This sequence comes from Lumbricus terrestris, assembly GCA_949752735.1. Taxonomy (NCBI): domain Eukaryota; kingdom Metazoa; phylum Annelida; class Clitellata; order Crassiclitellata; family Lumbricidae; genus Lumbricus; species Lumbricus terrestris. The sequence goes on from OX457052.1 coordinate 2,822,907, forward strand.
GAAACTTGGAATTGGGGTGTGAAAAACAGATTTTGCTATGGGGTTCTAAGAAAGATGGGGGAATTGAAACCCCACAAAACCTGGCAATTCACACCCTGGTTGCGACCCTTGACCTCTTCCTGCCTGAACCATTCACAGCTCTTGGACTTTCTTGGACAACTATAGTACTATACTGTATGTATATAGTTGAAATCTTTGGAATTGACTGACTTTTGGTGTCAGTTCTTTACTGCCATTCAGTTCTACACTGGAAAGACCTCTTTACGAAGCTGCTTATTCATTCCAAGAATTTATACAGCGTAACATCAGGAAGTCTACTCAGAGGCGCTCCCAGTCCAACCACTGTGATACGAAAAGATTGTAAGGAACATGTAAAACACAGATTAGTCAAGCCGAGATAACAACAGGCGTATCTCCAACGGGAAAGCTATTGCAGACCTCCTCTGATCAATCAAACTTTGTTTCAGAAATCACTCAAGTGTTTTTCGTTAGCCGTGAGTTTCTTGAAGGAGCGCCATATAAGTCTATACACACGTATACGTACATGTAGCCCACGTTAGCTACATCGGCAAGAGAGCTGGCGGCCGCGCGTCTGTGGAAAAGAGCGTGAGGGTCGCGGTTCGAATCCCGAAGGTGGCTATTTAAGAGATTCAAAATCTCGGGCTAACACGGTCCGTCCACGGGGACCTAAATGGCGTGGCGTCCATTCAAACCAGTGCCGGCGCTAGCACCCCCGTACCCCCCAATTGGGGGGGGGGCCGAGTTTGAAAGGGGCCCTCAAATTTAGCTGGTCATTATGCCTATTTGTGATTGTACAGATCCGGTCTGGTGCATGCCTCAACTAACCATATGGCACTGCCCTTGCAGACCTAATGCAAATATCGTACTGGTTTTGGGCGTAAGTATAAAGCCATTAGAGTTTGAAAGGGGCCCCCAAATTTAGCTGGACATTATGCCTATTAATTTTGTGACTGTGCAGATCCGTTCTGGTGCATATCTCAACTAACCATATGGCACTGCCATAGCAGACCTAATGCAAATACCATACTGATTTTGGGCGTAAGTATAAAGCCATTTAAACTAACTCAGGCAATTTCGTCCACTTTCTCAAACACAACGCTTACCGGTATAAATTGTAACTTATTCTAATATTGCTAATTGGATGAGGCCTCAAAATAAAACTTGCGTGAGACCCAAACATTAAAGCCTGTGTAGGGCCCCATATGTCCTTGGTATGTGTCTGATCTCAAGTTTGCAAGGGGCCTCAAATGTAGCTGGTAATTATACCTTTCATAACTGTTCAATCCTGAAACCACGCACCGAATTATGTTTTTACGCAAAGCATACAAAATTATATTACTCAAACCAATAGAGCATTATCTTTCAACCAAAGAGGAGACTTGGGGGTGTGGACAGGGGCACGGCCCCACAATTTGTGGTTGGGACGGAATCCTTGTATCCCCAATATTTCAGAAATATTTCATAAGTATCATCCACTGCCCATCAATAATGATCAATGTTGTTCAGATGACAGCCTATAAATGCTACCATTACAGTTGGCAAATCGGATAAATTTAAACAATGGAGAGGGACACTCTGAAGTCCTAAACCACGACTAACAGCAATGAAAAAGAGCTATTTTTGTAATGATGACAGCTTAAAATTTCTACCATTACAGCATGGAAATTCCAAACAAATTAACAATTGGGATGGGACATTTATTGCAGTCTTACACCATGTCTTTCAGCACATATACTATGAGAAATTTTGCTGAGATGACGGCTCAAGGTATGGGAGGCCTCAAGTTTTTCTTTGGGGGGGGGCCTCAGGTACCCTAGCGCCGGCACTGATTCAAACGGGCGAGCGGTGGTGAAGGATCTCACCCTCAGGGTCGAGGCCATAAGCAGCCGCTATATAAAATCCGATTACATTTACAATTACATGTATTGTGTGTGCATGGGTGTGTGCGTGTGTGTGACAGCATGGCAGGCGCCGTCTGGTGATCGGCCGATGTACGATGGACCTGATTTGGCTCCAGTTGACCTTCCGGAGGATCACGTGGGAACGGAAGCACCCGTATATCCACTCGACGTCGCCAGACTCGATCTCAGGATCCGAGGATACGAAGATGCACGTTACCATAGAAACAGTAAGCCATTCATCCAGGGAATTATTGGAATATCTCATCATCATCATCATCATCATCACCACCACCATCATCATCATCATCATCGTCATCGTCATCCTCGTCGTCATCGTCATCGTCATCTTTGTCGTCGACGGAGTCACAGTCGCCTTAGTCGTCGTCATCGTCATCGTCATCGGCATCGTCGTCAACGGCGTCATCATCGCTACAGCCAAGCACACACACAAGCATGCACTCATATATAAGCTTAGATCTCAAAGCTGTTCTGTTTAGCCTTGTTGTGGTCAGGAGCACTTCTGAGTAGTCGCCTTGAAGGGTCGCTATAATACATAAGCCTCGTAAACAATGAATGAACAAACACACACACAAACACGCGCACACACCTTCTATGACTATCATATTGCGCAACTCTTGGCATTCTAGGCCTATTATAAAGCTCCTTATAACAACGATTTGCTGGTCTAAACTCATTAAGACTCGACTTGCAAACTCCATGCAGCCTCGTTTTAGGTTTCACAGACTTGAACCGAGATCAAAGATCTGGTACATGATCCAATGCATCTGACTACACCCAGTGACGTCTAGTCGTTTCAGGAGGGAGGCTCCTCTTAGGACAACGATTCTCATCGGGCTTCAAGAGTGGGACCGGGGAGGGGCATTCAAGAGTAGGACAGAGGAGGGGCATTCAAGAGTGGGACGGGGAAAGTGCGTTTTGGACATAAGCTGGAGGCGGTTGATTTCCGATTATATAGATTTCAGATTCATTCATTCATTTCGAGAATTTATAGAGCGCCTCTCCAAGAAACCTACTCAGAGCGCTCCCAGCCCAGCCACAGCTAAAAACGTAGAATTTGAGCGACTTATAAAAAGCAGGTGAATTTGGTCTAGGCACAAGTCGCAAGGTTAGTGGGAGGCCTCCCAGATAGCGGGACAATAGAAAAGGCTCGGTGCTGTCTGATAGAAGTGCGAGCTCGAGGAACCAAAAAGCTCCCACGTTGCCGCAGAGTGAAGTGCTCGACGGGCTGCAAGGTCTGAGACAGGTCGACAAAGGCTAGACAAGTATGATGGAGCACAATCAATAAGGTGTTGCCAACCAACAATAGTGCAACAACTCGGTAGGAGATGCGCTGTGAAACAGGGAGCCAGTGAAGAACGGGGTAAAGTGTTCTTCCATCCAGGTGAGGTTTTCTTCCAGTCCAGGAGGGAGTTCCCTCCAATCCAATTAAGTGGGGGAGGAGATTAGACATAAAATGTGGATATAAATACCGATCGGCTGTTTGATAGACTAACTGGAATTTAACATGAAGCAACCTTCTATCGATCTCTTCATGTGGTGTGTGTGTGTGTGTGTTTGATAACCTACACTGTGAGCCATAAAAAACCGTGCCACTTTATGTTTAGCTATATCTCTGTCATTTCTTTATCGATTTTTACACTTTTTGCATTATTTTAAACAGGAATCAATACTCTACAGAGCAGAAATAAACATTATCGATTTCATCCTACATGTATGTTAAACTTGTCTTGCGAAACTGAAGACACTAAAAAAACAAGTGAGAATCGATCAATGCTGCATTTTTACTACTTAAATGCAAACAATTTTTCAGTGCCTTTATTTGTTTAAAGTTTGTGTTCAAAATGACTTCCTTTTTCCCGTACACATTTTGCCAAGCGACGTCGCCACTGATCAATTGCAGTGTCAATAAGATGTTGTTCCAGATCGTTCCAGACGGATACGAGACACTGCCGATTCGAAGTATCAGTGTTCTGAATGCGCTTTTGGTACACGCGCTGTTTCATAATGGACCAGATGGATTAATCGACTGGATTTAGGCAAGGCGAATTGGGTGGCCATATCTCTGGCCCTATGAAGTATGATGCATTGCGAGACAGATACTCAATTGTTTCACGAGCCCGATGCGCCGGAGCTGAATCTTGTTGGAAAATGATTTTGGCCGACCACTTCCCGCAGCGCGTTCAACTGAACCAGTAGTTCTCAACTTTCGCAGAAAGTCATCTAATGTTTTTCTTTTCCAATTCTTGTTCGGAACTCCTTAATTAATCGTCTAGAAGAATAATTTTTGCATTCCCGCAGATTTTTAATTAAAATTTTATCCTCAAAGGCTCAAAGCTCAACATTTTAAAATTTTAACTCAAATTTTCAACCATCAACTTTATTTACATTATGCTGCGAAACGGATATGACGTCATCGCGCAAGTAAATAAGTAAATCGTAGAGATTTAATTTTTCTTTCAAACGACACAAAAAGATATAAAATTGTTAAAATATCGACCGAGATATAGCTAAAAATAAATTGGCACGGTTTTTTATGGCTCACAGTGTAGATTACCATACGTACATTGTGCCTGCACCACATAGTTACGTTACAGCTGATGTCTGTCGTTACCCTGTGGTATTACCAGGTCGAGCTCCGCCCATCGCTCCTCCTCCTCCTCCTTCTGATGATCCTCCTCCTCCTCATTCTCGTCTCTTTCTTCCTCCTCCTCCTCCTCCTCCTCCTGCGGTCGCTCCCTGCGGTCATCAGGTGGAAGTGGACGGAGGAAGAGACGCCTTTCGAATGCAAGTCCAGAACGATGCAACAACAATCAAGTACTTAGAATAATAATTACTATTGTCCTCTTCTCAATTCTTGGTTTCAGAATTATTATTGCTATTGTGTCTTCTGTATAGGAGATTTTGATCGGTGCTTCTACGATCTGGAAACTAATTGGCGCCTCTATAGTCTAGAATCTATCATAGATCCAAGTCTCCATCAGGTCAATTTCTATGGCACTGTTATAGTTACAACGCGCAATGCAAGGCATCAAAAGATTGTCAATTCTCAGTAGGGTATAAACATTCAGAAATCATAATCCACCAACTGAATGGAATTGGTGTCGATCCACGGTGGACTGCAAGAGCTATAGCAAGATGACACGAGATGTTAATCGAGACATGAACGGCACAGAAAAGAGATGACAGAGAAACGAACAGGAAAGTCCAAAGTATATATAGGACCATCAAACGAAATAAATTCATCGTAAGTGTCATCATGTCATTTCAGGTTCTTCTCTTCTAGACTTCTTGGATTTGATGTTGAAATGTTTTCATTTCAATTGAAAGATTCTTGCACATCTGGACAATTTCTTTTATGAATAATAATAATAATAATAATAATAATAATAATAATAATAATAATAATAATAATAATAATAATAATAATAATAATAATAAGAAGAAGAAGAAGAAGAAGAAGAAGACGAATAGCCCACTAATAAATCACCATGACATGCAATGAAACATTAGATAATTCCCATACATGATCAAATGATCAGTGACCTGGCTTTGACCTGACCTTGATTGTCTGTGGCAGCATTGGATGCATATCAGAGGCGGAGGCGAGAGATGCTTTGGTTCGCTTCGTCACCGAAAGGTCATGCTACGGAAGGTCATCAGCGAAAGAGATGGACATCTACAGCATCAATGCATCGAATGCACTCCACGTAAGTCATCATCATCGTCATCATCATCGTCATCATCATCATCATCATCATCATCATCATCATCATCATCATCATCATCATCATCATCATCATCATCATCATCGTCATCGTCGTCGTCGTCGTCGTCGTCAGCAGCAGCGGCAGCAGCAGCATCTACAGTATCAATGCATCGAATACATTTCACGTAAGTCACCCGTGTATGTCACGGTCAAATGAACAGTAATGCTGTTATTCATGCCATCACCAGCAGCAGCAGCAGCCTACGAGGCAAGGATCTGGTCAGACATATTTCTCTCACATTGGCAAGAAGTACGGCGTCAAATTTGAAAATAAGTGCCTGCACGCCGTCCATGACCGTTCAGTCACATTTCAAGCCTGCCATGTAGTAATTATAGTACGTGCATGCATTCCTGCCTATGTAGCATGACTGTATAATGAAAGGCAAGGCAAGGCCAGGGGAGTTGAGCTATAAGGCTAGAGAAGATTAAGGCAAGGGACCTTGAAATTGATGCAAAAGGAAATAGAAAGGACAAGGAAAGCAGGACTAGACAGGGAAAGCAGGGATGGACAGAGAAAGCATGGATAGCCTAGACAGGGAAAGCTGGGGTTATGCGAAAGGCGGAATGCAAGACACGAGAAGAAAAAGACGGTGATGACGAAAAAGAGTATAGAAGAAGAAGAAGAAGAGGAAGAAGAAGAAGAAGAAGAAGAAGAAGAATTGCTAATTTATTCGAAATTCTAATCAATTAGCAATTGGACTAGGAATCATGCCCTTCATCTCTGGATGAAAGCGACTAGGCCTATATATCTTTGCTTTATATTTTGTGTCTTTGCCGTATAGTATACGCTGGAGACGTACAGCGAATGTCGAAGTACATCCTGGTACCAGGAGCCGTACACAGGTAAGACATACTAAGCACCTGTAATTTCCACTATGCTGATTGTTGTCTAGTTTAGGCCACACACTGATTCGTAAATACTGTAGTGACTTTGTCTGATCGAGCATCAGGTCTACGAGGTTCAATACCCCATAATTATAAAACTCTGTTTTAATGTTTCTACAGTTACGCATCTCTGCTCAATAATAGTCTAATAATAATATAGCAATGATATATAATGATGATGATGATGATGATGATGATGATGATGATGATGATGATGATGATGATGATGATGATGATGATGATGATGACGATGATGATGATGATCAAGGGCGGATACAGAAATTTTCGAAGGGGGGGCCAAAATGTTGGGTCTTGTTGGTGGTACAGGGGAAAAATTTCGATGTGCCGCCTAAAAAACTGATGACCTTTTTTTTAGTCATCGACCAATTTTCCGGGAAAAAGATACCATTTCGTCCGCCGAAAAAGCGGACGAAATGGTATCTTTTTCCCGGATAATTATCCCGGGAAACACCATCTCAACCGCCGCTAAATCGACGGGGGGCCACGCCCCGTACGATTTTGTAATAAGGGGGGCCTGATGTCCTGTTTTTCTCTCCCACTACATTTATTTAATGGTTTCTTGAAACCAAATGGGGGGCACGTCCCATGCAATTTTTAAATGGGGGCCATGGCCGGTTTGGCCCCCCTGGAGACGCCCCTGGAGACGCCTGAGATGAAGGGACTACCCAAATGACTAAACCTCCAAGCAATGCTAATCCTGCATAGGAAACGCGGTGCATTTGGTCACCACATTCCTCACAAAAGACAAAAGCAATTCAGTAATATTTAACATAAATTATAGTGTCTATGTAACATATATATATTTTAACACTAAATGTTATCGATATGTAAACTGTTATATAATAAATATATATTTATATATAACATATATATAACATATATAATAATATAACATATATTTTTAATATATAATTGTTTACACATCGAAAACATTGAAACAGACCTACAAAACTTCAATTTCAAAAAGAACTAATAGGCCTAAATCAACATACATTGCAGAGTTATAAAAGTCACCAAGTCTTAAGATATCACAATTCAAACCTCGGTATATAAAATTTTAATTACAAACAAATGTAAAAGACGTGAAAAATACAGTGGCGCAATAGAAATCTCCAAATTTCAATAACTTATTCAAAAATATAGTATTAAAAATATAAATAAATTACAAAAGTTAAGTTCCAATAATAAATAAAAAATTGTGGCGTTACACACATTACTCAATCACATCTAAAACCTTAAAAGACAAATCACAGCAAAACTATTGTACCGGGGACCGCATGACGACACTAAACCTAAACCTTAACCGCCAACTCGCGACGCCTAACTTAAACCCTAACTACCAACACGCGACGCCTAACCTAAACCCTAGCCGCCAACTCGCGGCGCCTGACCTAAACCTTAACCGACAACAAGCGACGCCTAACCTAAACCCTAAGTATATCAACACGCGACGCCTAACCTAAACCCTAACTACCAACACGCGACGCCTAACCTAAACCCTAACTACCAACACGCGACGCCTAACCTAAACCCTAACTACCAACACGCGACGCCTAACCTAAACCCTGACTACCAACACGCGACGCCTAACCTAAACCCTAACTACCAACACGCGACGCCTAACCTAAACCCTAACTAACAACACGCGACGCCTAACCTAAACCCTAACTACCAACACGCGACGCCTAACCTAAACCCCAACTACCAACACGCGACGCCTAACCTAAACCCTAACTACCAACACGCGACGCCTAACCTAAACCCTAACTACCAACACGCGACGCCTAACCTAAACCCTAACCGACAACAAGCGACGCCTAACCTAGACCCTAACCGCCAACACGCGACGCCTAACCTAAACCCTGACTACCAACACGCGACGCCTAACCTAAACCCTAACTACCAACACGCGACGCCTAACCTAAACCCTAACCGACAACAAGCGACGCCTAACCTAGACCCTAACCGCCAACACGCGACGCCTAACCTAAACCCTAACTACCAACACGCGACGCCTAACCTAAACCCTGACTACCAACACGCGACGCCTAACCTAAACCCTAACTACCAACACGCGACGCCTAACCTAAACCCTAACCGACAACAAGCGACGCCTAACCTAGACCCTAACCGCCAACACGCGACGCCTAACCTAAACCCTAACTACCAACACGCGACGCCTAACCTAAACCCTGACTACCAACACGCGACGCCTAACCTAAACCCTAACTACCAACACGCGACGCCTAACCTAAACCCTAACTACCAACACGCGACGCCTAACCTAAACCCCAACTACCAACACGCGACGCCTAACCTAAACCCTAACTACCAACACGCGACGCCTAACCTAAACCCTAACTACCAACACGCGACGCCTAACCTAAACCCTAACTACCAACACGCGACGCCTAACCTAAACCCTGACTACCAACACGCGACGCCTAACCTAAACCCTAACTACCAACACGCGACGCCTAACCTAAACCCTAACCGACAACAAGCGACGCCTAACCTAGACCCTAACCGTCAACACGCGACGCCTAACCTAAACCCTGACTACCAACACGCGACGCCTAACCTAAACCCTAACTACCAACACGCGACGCCTAACCTAAACCCTAACCGACAACAAGCGACGCCTAACCTAGACCCTAACCGCCAACACGCGACGCCTAACCTAAACCCTAACTACCAACACGCGACGCCTAACCTAAACCCTAACCGACAACAAGCGACGCCTAACCTAAACCCTAACCGACAACAAGCGACGCCTAACCTAAACCCTAACTACCAACACGCGACGCCTAACCTAAACCATAACTACCAACACGCGACGCCTAACCTAAACCCTAACTACCAACACGCGACGCCTAACCTAAACCCTAACTACCAACACGCGACGCCTAACCTAAACCATAACTACCAACACGCGACGCCTAACCTAAACCCTAACTACCAACACGCGACGCCTAACCTAAACCCTAACTACCAACACGCGACGCCTAACCTAAACCCTAACCACCAACACGCGACGCCTAACCTAAACCCTAACTACCAACACGCGACGCCTAACCTAAACCCTAACTACCAACACGCGACGCCTAACCTAAACCCTAACTACCAACACGCGACGCCTAACCTAAACCCTAACCGACAACAAGCGACGCCTAACCTAGACCCTAACCGCCAAAACGCGACGCCTAACCTAAACCCTAACCGACAACAAGCGACGCCTAATCTAAACCCTAACTACCAACACGCGACGCCTAACCTAAACCATAACTACCAACACGCGACGCCTAACCTAAACCCTAACTACCAACACGCGACGCCTAACCTAAACCCTGACTACCAACACGCGACGCCTAACCTAAACCCTAACTACCAACACGCGACGCCTAACCTAAACCCTAACTACCAACACGCGACGCCTAACCTAAACCCCAACTACCAACACGCGACGCCTAACCTAAACCCTAACTACCAACACGCGACGCCTAACCTAAACCCTAACTACCAACACGCGACGCCTAACCTAAACCCTAACTACCAACACGCGACGCCTAACCTAAACCCTGACTACCAACACGCGACGCCTAACCTAAACCCTAACTACCAACACGCGACGCCTAACCTAAACCCTAACCGACAACAAGCGACGCCTAACCTAGACCCTAACCGCCAACACGCGACGCCTAACCTAAACCCTGACTACCAACACGCGACGCCTAACCTAAACCCTAACTACCAACACGCGACGCCTAACCTAAACCCTAACCGACAACAAGCGACGCCTAACCTAGACCCTAACCGCCAACACGCGACGCCTAACCTAAACCCTAACTACCAACACGCGACGCCTAACCTAAACCCTAACCGACAACAAGCGACGCCTAACCTAAACCCTAACCGACAACAAGCGACGCCTAACCTAAACCCTAACTACCAACACGCGACGCCTAACCTAAACCATAACTACCAACACGCGACGCCTAACCTAAACCCTAACTACCAACACGCGACGCCTAACCTAAACCCTAACTACCAACACGCGACGCCTAACCTAAACCATAACTACCAACACGCGACGCCTAACCTAAACCCTAACTACCAACACGCGACGCCTAACCTAAACCCTAACTACCAACACGCGACGCCTAACCTAAACCCTAACCACCAACACGCGACGCCTAACCTAAACCCTAACTACCAACACGCGACGCCTAACCTAAACCCTAACTACCAACACGCGACGCCTAACCTAAACCCTAACTACCAACACGCGACGCCTAACCTAAACCCTAACCGACAACAAGCGACGCCTAACCTAGACCCTAACCGCCAACACGCGACGCCTAACCTAAACCCTAACCGACAACAAGCGACGCCTAATCTAAACCCTAACTACCAACACGCGACGCCTAACCTAAACCATAACTACCAACACGCGACGCCTAACCTAAACCCTAACTACCAACACGCGACGCCTAACCTAAACCCTAACTACCAACACGCGACGCCTAACCTAAACCATAACTACCAACACGCGACGCCTAACCTAAACCCTAACTACCAACACGCGACGCCTAACCTAAACCCTAACTACCAACACGCGACGCCTAACCTAAACCCTAACCACCAACACGCGACGCCTAACCTAAACCCTAACTACCAACACGCGACGCCTAACCTAAACCCTAACTACCAACACGCGACGCCTAACCTAAACCCTAACTACCAACACGCGACGCCTAACCTAAACCCTAACTACCAACACGCGACGCCTAACCTAAACCCCAACTACCAACACGCGACGCCTAACCTAAACCCTAACTACCAACACGCGACGCCTAACCTAAACCCCAACTACCAACACGCGACGCCTAACCTAAACCCTAACCGCCAACTCGCGACGCCTAACCTAAACCCTAACCGATACTCGATCACGGCGCCAACCTGACCCTAACTGACACGTCGATCCCCGGTAGAATAGTTATGCCCTCCAATTTTCTTCTAAATTTCTAGTTAAGATCTGCAACTTTAAATTTAATTTTCGATACAAATTCAATGTTCTGTAATTATTTATGTTGGCCTGCTATTGTCGATGGACTAAAACATCGAAGTTGTTGGAGCAGTCATCGAATGAACTTCCGAGAAGAACAGCAGATTTTCTGGAAAATTTCGGAAACTGTTGTCGGATGATCAATAAGCATAGTCTTGCTGTCCTCTTCGATGTCAATATAGCCGCAGGCGCGTTTCAAATTTAGTTAATAGTTATTAATAACAAATTGAAATTAGTAGACATTAATAATAATTTGAGCTGCGACTGACAATAATTAATTTTATTCGTAAGATCGATCGAAATAATAGACCGATGACGTCGTTATTGCGTCATAATGTTTGTCATAACTTGAATTCGACTGTTTCCCTGTTGTCGTGTGTTGATTCAGAAAGTCAGCGCCAGAATAATAATATAATAATATCTGTTCTTTAATTAAACGCCTGCAAGACGCACTACGCTTTACATTTACATGTTATGCAGTCATGTCATGTCATTCCGCCATCGTCGCTCTGCGACGGTTGGCTGCACGAATGGATGAGCATTTTCCACAGTTGTCTATCTCCTGCCATGTTCATTAACCTCCTCCCCGAAAGTCCAGTCCACTTCAAGATGTTGTCTATCCATGCCATTCTTGGTCTTCCTCTTGCCCTTTCTCCCTCCATCAGTCCCGTCATCAGGTTGTTTTCTATGCTTTCCTTTTGCTGTCTCATCACGTGTCCGAAGTATCGTAACTTTCTTGTTTTTACGTGGGTCAACAGTTCTTGCTTTGTTCCTGCTATGAAGTACACCTGTTCGTTGGTCAGTTTTTTTGTCCATGGGACTCTTAATGTTTTTCTAAGACATTTGAAATTGAAATGATGACGTAACAGCAATCGGTCGATGGATTTTATCTCTCTTAATTTTACAGTGTTTACACGTAACGCGAGCTCGTCAGAACAAGTTTGTTAAACCGTTGTCTTTCTCTCGATGTCAAGATCAGGAACATATTTATTTCTTCTGGCGTTAATTCGGAATTTTTAAACCTTTTCAGTTTTAATGCGTGGATTATTGTGCATCTGAAACTAGAACAAATTTCATAATCTACAACGGTAAACATCTTAACATCCCACGACGTCACAATACGTTGCCTATAGCAACGCTGCAAAGACGCTCGTTGATTTACATTTTAAACAACTTTCTCGACCAGTCTCATTCATCTCACTCCTGGGTATGACGTTAAACTACAACCGGGTGTGGGTTTCCCTCAAAACCTAGAGCCGCGGGCAGCAGCACGGCTCTTATCGGTCGCTGGCGGATGAGGAGCGTACATGCACCCAACGGCAGCCGCCGAACGTATGGTTAGGCGCATATTAGGTCCAACCTGATGCAACGGCTAATCAACTGCGGGACCGGCAAGAGAGTGGGGTACTCAGCAGGTCATTAATTCCCCCTTAAACACAATGGATAGAAGCAATGAAACAGATGTCATACTGGCTCGGACGACGCCCAGGATAAAAAGGTCCGCGATGTTCATTGGGAGAGACAGGGTGAACACCGAAAAGTTTGCTACTGACTCAACAACGACAACAACGACAGCAACAACAACGACAGCAACAACAACGACAACAACAACAACAACGACAACAACAGTTGCTGCGGCAACAGTGGTGAGACACTTAAACAGCAGACGACGTGTAAAGATAGGTCAATGGAATGTACGAGGACTTAACGCATTAGGCAAGTTATCGATGATTGGTAGAGAAATGGAGAGGCTAGATGTCAGCATATGCGGCTTGTCAGAAACCAAATGGGCGGGATCTGGACATTTTAAGACATTGGATGGACATACGATAGTATACGCAGGAGGAACAGAAAGAGAACATCATGGAGTAGCCATCTGGATTCATAAGAATATTTCGTCATGCCTGGCATCATATGACGCGATAAATCATAGAATAATCATGGCCACGTTCGAATCACAACCAAGAAATATAACAATAATACAGTGCTATGCGCTAACAGCAGATAAAGATGAAGAAGAAGCAGAACAATTCTACACAGACTTGGACCATGCGATCAGAGAGGTTCCCAGGCGCAACATATTAGTGATCACAGGTGACTTTAATGCCAGAGTGGGAGAAAACGCGACGGAAAGGGACGTGTTAGGCAGATATGGACACGGAGAGAGAAACGAGAGGGGACAAATGCTGGTGGAGTTCTGCGCGGAACACAACCTGTTCATCACTAATACGCTATCACGACTACACAACAGACACCGATACACGTGGAAAAGCCCGGATGGACATACTAGGGCACAACTGGATTATATTCTAATTGGCAAACAATGGAAACAAACGATCAATAACGCACGGATATATCTAAGTGGGGACTGTAACTCTGATCATAATCTAGTGATATTAACAATGCAGTTAAGATTCAAAAAAAAGAAAAGAGAAAGACCGCTGCTTCTGGACTTCGAGAGACTAAAAGATTTACAGGTCGCAGAGCAATATCAAGTAGAAATCTCAAACAGGTTCGAAGCACTGGAGAGCATAGAAGAACCACGCACACCAGATGGATTATGGCAGCAACTGAAGGAAGTTGCGCGGGGAGCAGCAAACGTGACAATAAGGAAAGGGAACCAACACAGAAAAAAGAACTGGATCTCAGAAGATACATGGAAACTGATCGAGAAGAAAAGAGAGATAAAGTCAAAATCGGAAACAGAATACAAGAAGCTGCGAGCTGAGGTACAAGCAGGACTCCGGAGGGACAAACAAGAAGAACTTGATTCACTCTGCAAGGAATTGGAAGAAAATGCAAGCAAAGGCAACAGCAGACCTGTCTTTCAAACAATAAAGAGGCTCACAGGAAAGTTCACACCACGGCACACTATCATTGGGGACATCAATGGAAAGAAAATCACAGATCCAATGGCAGTCAACAGCAGATGGAAGGAATATTGCGAAAAATTATACGACGGAGAGGAAGATGAAGTAGAGATTTCCTATCAAGAAAGAGAACCACCACCATTGATTGAAGAGATCAGAAGAGCAATAACGAGAACAGCGTCACAGTTATGCAGTAATCTTAATTAAACTTAACTACCAACTGAACAGACAGCTTTGTAATTACACGGCGCCGATGGCAGCCTACAAAGCAAATCCGCCCAACGGGGCCTCGAACTCACTACCTCTCGCACTTCTGGCCAGCGTGTTAACCACTACTCTACCCCCATGCATTATATCAAATTAAAAAATTGCTATATAAATGCTTCATATGGTGTAGGCCTAGCCCTCCAGTCCCGTTTATTAAGCTGCTATTAAGAAGGCCGTGAAAGCGCAGCATAATTGCATTCAAACGTACAGCATGCAGCTGTAGCCGTACATCGATCTTTGCTTTAGTTTTGGCAATAATTGGCAAAGTTTCGACTATTGTAATTATTACATTTTATCCAGTGTAAAGAGAATTCTGTTAGTAGGTCTGTCTATCTGTCTGTCCGTCCGTTCGTCTGCGTGTACCGTACGTGCGTGTAGGCACTAGGCTATACGTTCTTAGATCGAGGTCTGCGGTTAATTAACCTGTTTAGACTGTACGTGCGATAGGCCAATTATATTTTTTACAAACAATAGGCCTACTAGCCTACAACTATGATTTTCTTCAGTTGCTAATTTCAAAATAGCATATTTTGAGAGGCATGAAATCACAATCTTTGTATAACAGCCCAGCTGGCCTGGCCCCTTAATTTAATTTTTGATGGGCCTAAGTTTACTCTCATCTGCTGAACTTGATTAATACATAAATATGGTAATTAGGTATAGAAGCATATTTATCGAAATCTCAAGCCACTCTTTTATCAGCACTGAAGTGTTAGAGTAACTTTGTTAGGATGACATGTCATCATAAACAGCCATGGTAGGCATGTGCTGTGTTACGACGCCATAGAAA
The DNA here is from genome assembly GCA_949752735.1 of Lumbricus terrestris. NCBI lineage: Eukaryota > Metazoa > Annelida > Clitellata > Crassiclitellata > Lumbricidae > Lumbricus > Lumbricus terrestris. The sequence goes on from OX457052.1 coordinate 2,838,514, forward strand.
TTTTAGTCATTTTAATGTGGAAAATCCAAAAATATTATTGCTAAATAGGACTATAGGCTTAAGTTATTTATTAAGTCCTAGACCTCTCTTTTCAGCAATCCCTCTACTGAAATATAGTAGTTGACAGCTTACAATACTGAAATTGCAACGAGGAAATTGAAAGCAATTCTTTCGGGGAGGAGAGCATCCCAAGGGGGGGAAACAGACATTTTCCAAGGGGGGGCCAAAATTTAGGGTCTTGTTGGTCGAAAAAATTTCGTTGTGCCACCGAAAGAAAAACAGATGACTTTTTGTGAAAAAGATACCATTTCATCCGCCGAAAAAACTGATGACTTTTTTTTAGTCATCGACCAATTTTCGGGAAAAATATACCATTTCATCCGCCGCTAAATCGACGGGGGGCCACGTTCCGTGCCATTTTGTAATAGGGGGCCTCATGTCCTGTTTTTCTCTCCCACTACATTTTTGTAATGGCTTATTGAAACCAAATGGGGGCCACGTCCCATGCAATTTTTAAATGGGGGGCCATGGCCAGATTGGCCCCCTGGATCCGCCCCTGATGATGATGATAACAATGATACTAATAATAACAACAAACTAACAGAAAAACAGCAACAAAATAGACTAAGTGTTCTTGTTGTCATAGTTATAGGCCTATAGGCCTACGAGATGTCGCCGTTTGAGATGTGTTCAACTGTCTCATATAATAGTTGTAGACCTAATAAAAGTTCTTATTGCCTAATTCTTATGCTGGCTAATTATCTGGAGATCTGATCACTGGTTAGTTTTTTTTTCATAGCAGAGCAGTGATATTTTCGTGAATAAGAAGTAGTTAGCAGAGGTTCTTGCTAGGAGAAGAGCAGAAAAAGCAGTAAGAACAGCAGTAATTGAATTCGTTGTAATCATTGAATTCATTGTAATCATTGAATTCATTGTAATCATTGAATTCATTGTAATCACTGAATTCATTGTAATCATTGAATTCGTCTTCATTATGTCTGAGGTCGCCTTCGTAAACTCAAAGCTTCTCAAGCGTCACTTGAAATCCCAGCGCATTGCAGCAGCTTATAATAAAAATTTCCGCGTTCAATATTCTTGGCAATGATCGAACCGTGCGTTGTGTACAGCTGTAGTCTACATTA